>OY728145.1:532569695-533819695 GCA_963277665.1 Viscum album | reverse complement strand
ATAGCTTGCCACCTCTGCCAAATCTCCGCAATCCTCGTCAAGGAGAGACCTGGAGGAACACATGGCTTCCCTCCTCGAACTCCAAAGGCCTACGCCTCTGGTCAGCATAAGACTTTTGCCAACTCTGTGTAGTCTTCATCCATTCCTGGATGACCTGCACCTTCTCTGTAGTTTCTCTCACCATCTCTGGGCCCATGAGTGATGACTCTCCCGGGTCAGTCCAGCAAAGTGGTGACCTGCAAGGTCGCACGTATAGAGCCTCAAATGGTTTCATACTGATAGTGGAATGATAACTGTTGTTGTAAGAAAATTACACCAGTGGTAGGTGGTCCTCCCATCTACGACCTATGTCAAGTATGCAAGCTCGTAGCATATCCTCTAGGACCTGGATGGTCTGCTCTGTCTGACCATCAGTCTGGGGATGAAACGCTGTGCTCAAGCATAACTGTGTCTTAAACGCTTCCTGTAATCCCTTCGACAACCGGGATGTGAAATGAGAATCACGATCTGAGACAATCATGGAAGGTACTCCACGAAGCCGAACTATCTCCTGCACGTAGAGGCGACCCAATCTCTCTACTGAACTCTGCTCTTCTATGGCTAGGAAGTGGGCCGACTTGGTGAGTCGATCAAAAATCACCCAGATGGCATCGTGTCCCCTGGACGTGTGTGGTAAACCTGTCACGAAGTCCATGGATATCCCATCCCACTTCCACTCTGGCACCTCAAGGGGCTGAGTCAAACCTGTCGGCACCTGGTGCTCAGCCTTTACTTGCTGACAAGTAAGGCACCGAGAAACAAACTCTGCCACACTCTTCTTCATCCCTGACCACCAAGAACTAATGTCTGAGGTCCTGGTACATCTTTTCCATGCCTGGATGTACCGCCAAACGGGATGTATGGAACTCCCTAAGAACCTCCTCCCGCAACTTCACTGGTACAATCGTTCATCCTCTGAAAAGGACAATGTGCTCCCCTCCTTCTGAATATCCATCAGTAGAATCACCTGTGGATATCTGAGCACGTAGAGTCTCACAACTATCATCCTCATGTTGTGCTTCCCTGACTCGCTATAAGGGTGGAGGGGTAACCATCATCGACTAAAGGTAAGATCCCTCCTCTCCATCCACGAAGGACAACTACAAAGAGGCCAACTACCTTGTCGCCTCATCCAACAACTACGAACTGGATTTCCTACTGAGAGCATCTACCACCACGTTCCCCTTACCAGGAGTATAAATGATCTCAAAGCCGTATTCATGGAGAAACTCAAGCCATCTCCTCTATCTCAAATTCAGATCCTTCTGAGAAAAGATATATCTGAGACTCTTCTGATCAGAGTAGAAGGTAAACCGCTTGCCCATCAGGTAGTGCTACCACATCTTTAATGCGAAGACTACCACTGCCAACTCAAGATCATGGGTCGCGTAGTTCTACTCATGTGGCCTCAACTGACGTGAGCCATAGGCAATCACCGCTTGCCTCTACATCAAGACACAACCAAGCCCGGTTTATAATGCGTCGTAGAACACTACGTACTCGACACCCTCCTCCAGTAATCTCATGATCGGGGCACTCGTCAGACTCTGTCTCAGCTACTGGAAAGCCTGCTAACATTTCTCGGTCCACGCAAAAGGCTGTCCCTTTTGGGTCAAAGATTTCATGGGTGCTGCAATCCTAGAGAAATCATGGATGAATCTTCGATAGTAGCCTTCCAACCCAAGGAAACTCTGCACCTCCGTCACACTCTGGGGTTGCTCCCATGCTAGTATTGCCTCCACCTTTGATGGGTCCACTATTACACCATCTTCTGAGATAATGTGTCCCAGAATGTGGACCTCTTGTAACCAGAACTGACACTTCGAGAGTTTCCCATACAACTGGTGCTCTCAGAGTGTGTCCAGAACCATCCTTAGGTGTCTCGCGTGCTCCTCCTCGGACGCAGAGTACACAAGGATATCATCGATGTAGACTACCACAAATCGGTCTAGATAAGGCTGAATGATCCAGTTCATGAGTCCCATGAACACTGTCGGGGAGTTCGTCATGCCGAAGGGCATCACCAAGTACTCATAGTGACCATAGGGACATCCAAAAGCCGTCTTCGGTATATCCTATTCCCATACTCGCAACTGGTGATAGCCTGATCTTAGATCAACCTTCGAGAACCATTGTGCCCCTCTCAACTGGTCAAAGAGGTCTTCGATCCTTGGTAGTGGATACCAGTTCTTCACGGTCACCTGATTTAAGCGCTGGTAATCCACACACAGCCTCAAGCTCCCGCCTGACTTGTTGGCAAACAACACTGGGGCCGCCCAAGGTGAAACGCTGGGTCTCACAAAGCCCTTCTTCTGCAAGTCGTCTAGATGCATCCTCAGCTCACGAAGTTTTGTAGGAACCATCCAATAAGACGATACTGATATCAGGGTCGTCCTGCGTTGCAACTCAATGCAGAAATCTATCTCCCGTCGGGGAAGTAACCCGGGGACATCCTCTAGAAAGACATCCTCATACTCGGCCACCACTGCTGGAAACTGGAAACTCGTAGCATCTATCGCGCCAAGGGATAGGCTAGCCATCTGATGTGAAATCGGTTGTTCCCTCCTATGCACGAGTCCATCTTGCGCTACCTGGGTCTCTCTTTCACCTACAAAAGAGAACCTCTTTCCATCACTTCAGACACACCGCACCCTTCGCCTAAAACAATCAATCTGGGCATGAACTATGGATAACCAATCCATGCCAAGAATTTCATCGTAAGGCCTCAATGCTACCACCAAGAGGTTCCAAACGAAACTCTTACCTCCAAGGGTCAGGTCACACTACCTGCAAAGGTGTGTGATCTCTGTATCTTCTCTAGTCGGTGTTTCTAAGCGTAAGGGTCGAGTCAACGGCTCAACTGGAATCTCAAGGTCTCGAACAAGATAAGAAACCAGAAAGGAATGACTAGCACCTGTGTCTGTCAATACGGCAGCCAAGGTAGAAAAGACACAGATAGTACCTCTAATCATTCCGGGAGTACCTTGGTCATAATCCTCTGCCGCCTGCAGCTATCCCTGCCTCTATCCACCGGGTCCCTATTCCTAGGGTGGATCTCCTAGGGGTGGTGGTGGTAAAGGTTCAAAACACTGACCACCTCCAGCTTCTCTCCCAGCTCCTCTGCCACGTCTGCCGCCTCGCCGATCTGCCTGCTTCACACGTTGCCTCTGCCTCGGTGGTCCATCCACTGCTCCCGAGTCAGGAGTACGACGGGTTGAACAATCTCGAGTGAGATTCCCCCTGCTGTCACATGAGTAACATTGCCTCTCTCGAGGCTGGCTGGAAGAGCCCTGTGAACCATGCATGGTTGATCCCCTATCCTGGGATCTCCTCTAAAAACGTCTCCCACACCTGGGTCCCTGACGTCAACTCCCCACCACCGAGGTCTATGCTTCAGCTTGCCCACTACTGACAACTGTCGGATGTCCTTGCTCCGCCAGGAAGCTCTCGACCACCAAAGCCCGCTCGAGCACCCCATTATAAGAAGGAATTATCATAGGGATGATGCTAGCTCGGATATCTCTGCACAAACCCCGCTCAGAAGTCCTAGCTCTGAAGTACTGATCTCTGACCATATCCATCGAGTACCGTGAGAGGCTAGTAAACCTCGATGAATAGTCAGCCACCGACATGGTTCCCTACTGGAGAGGAAGAAGCTCTTGTATACGTAGTGCTCTCAGGGTAACCGGTGAAAACTCCTCTCTGAAGAGACGCTCAAACTCTGACCATGCAAGAGTTGCCTTGTCGTGAGTCTGGATGACCAAACTCCACCATCTCCCTACCGAGCCCTGCAGAAGTCTCGCTACCAGGATCACCATCTGGTCTACTGGTGTCCTGATCAAATGGAAGACTCTGGTCACTACCTCAAGCCAGTCCTCTACTGCCTAAGGGTCAGGCTCACCTCGAATCCTAAGGGGTCTCTATCTTGAAAACTCGTGGAGGGCGTCAGCCTGCGCTCCTCCTCTACTAGTACAACAAGCGCTAAAAACTGCTCCATAGGGGGTGGGATAATTGGCACGCCACCTGGTGGAAGAACTAGGGATCCGGTCCCTGTATTGAAGCTTCATCACTGAGGGGGTCATCCTCGTGATCGAGCTGCTGGATCCAAGCGGGTGCGTGTCGCGAAGGCATCCTGTTCAAGAAACAAGATGTATCATAGATTGTGAGTATATCTGGAGAGCTGACTCAAGTAGGTAATGGAAACCACAACCCATTCCTATATGATGCATGTACCAGTATTTTTCCCCATGAAACTAGTGTTTTCATGTTTCGAGTCGAAAAGAAAGTTATCAGATTCCTGGTGTATGGATACATCAGCCGCTGCACCAACACTGGGGTCCCTGGCCTAAGAGCCGAACTCGAAACACTTAACACTGTTTCCCCAAACCAACTCACAGACCCTCGGTCCATGGTAGAACCAACCACCTCTTATACCACTCTGTCACGACCCGTCCCAGTGGGGCCCGAGCCGCAACTCCCCAAGCCCGCCTCCAATAGGCCAAGGGATGTTGGCTAGCACCAAGTAGGCATGCTACTAACATGGGAGGCATTGCCTATGAACCTGTACACACGCACACACCTTTCCAAGCACACAAAGCTGAATAGTAAAAAACTAAAAAAAGGAAAAGATGCATGCATACACTAAAACCCAACCACAGAGTATGACAGTAATGTAAAGTACAATAAAGTAAAACCCTGGGCCAAAAGTACAAGCCTACCAAAAACAAGTCTGCAACAAGTCCAACCTATAGAAAGAGGTAGTGGGACTACAACCTGTCGCCGAAGGAACACACATCGGCCTGTTTGATCTCACTAAGCACCGTCCGGTCCTGGTCCCCCTAGAATCCTGTCAAAGGATCGCTCATCTGCACAGGACACGACACGTGCGGGCAAAGCCTGTGCATGGGTGAGTATAACAATACCCAGTAGGACACCCCGAAACTACAAAGGAAAATACAACAGAGGAAAAAAAGGCCACAATGAAATTTATAGTCAGCTCTACACATTATATGTCTACAGAACATATAACAAGAACATCCAGATATACCCATAAACTAACGACCATCGTGATACCACCACTAGGATCCAGCTCGATGTTTCCACTAAGCATACCATCGGGGGGACAAACTCCAAGGTCTGAAAAGAGAGATACAAAGTACTCATTCCGGGAGAACACACTCCACAAGTAACTTGGGAACAAGATGCTCAGATGAGGATCACAACCAAGACATGGAGTGATTCTGACAACTCAGTCTGAGCTATTCCGCTAAGCAGAGGATCGGTGCCCGGGTGAAGTTGGTCACGTCGATACCAAGAAATCTACCTACGGTTCCAGGAATGAATAGAGGATCCGACTCTAAATCTCATAAAGGGGATTCCAACAACTCTATTCGGGATGTTCTTTTGAAGGGATCATACTGCATGAATGACTTGATACCAGAACCTTCAGGGGATTACCAAGGGTACAAACCCTAAGAACTAGTCTAAGTCAGAGAAGGCAAGTCGCTCAAGCCATGAAGAAAAGGTTACACATCGTGTAGTATGGTTACATGCCATGTTCCTTGACCCTGGGTACTGCCCGTGTAAAGGGACCGTGTCCTTTATTCAAGTCGTGCAAAACCAAACTACACGACGTGTAGAAAAATACACGCTGTGTTCCTCGACACCGGGTTCTTCCCGTGTAAACGGCCCGTGTTACTTGGCTTGTCGAAAGCAACTACACGATGTGTAGAAAGAAACACACACCGTGTTTGAGCGCCTGGGCTCGCTCCGTGTACGCTGTCCATGTGCCCATACACAGTCTCTGCCCGTGTCTGTGTCGCCTGCCCGTGTACCAGTACATGGGGTATCCCGTGTATCTGGCCGGTGCTCGGAATCGAATTTTGAGGGCACCGATAAAAGCACAGCGCCGGTAATTGCTTAGAAACACATTTTCTGGAGTTGCGTTCACTCGAGTGTGGTTTTTAATTTTTGGGGTTAAGTTAAGGAATAAAATAAAATTGGTGTGACAATTTATTTTATTTTACTTAAAGCGGCTTAACCGAAGTTAAGCTGATAAGATGGGACCCACAATATCCTACCCACTTGGTAGGATAATTGTGAGGTGGGAGCCCACACGAGCCCCACCGTTTCATTCCCTCTAAGTAACACACCCGCACCCCCCCCCCCCCCTTTTAAAGATGTCAACTCATGCATTTATTCTGGTTAATAAACGCTGCATTAATTGGGCTGTTTTAAACTCCTCAATTAATTGATCTTTTGTTTTCTTTTGAATTTCAAACGTTGGCTTGTGCGTTAATAAAATAAGACAACTCTTATTTTATTTCTATTGGATCTGATTGCGTGGAGAGGATTTGGAGAAAATCCTTCTTCTTCGACGAAGAATGCGAAGAACACGAGGAACACACTGCCGCTAACGAAGAACGCCGACCTCCGATGGCAGACAACGGTGAGAGACACCATCCTCAGAGATCACCTAACGCCAATGATGTTCAATCCGCAGTGATCCTCTTCTCCGCAACGTGACGATCCTCCCTCCGCGACGCCTTCTTCTACGACGGTTAATTCCGCGACGAACGCTCGTTCAATGAAAACGTTGAGGTAGGGGTTAATTTTTGTACAATTATATATTATCGTGGTTCCTTCCTTTTAAAACAAAGAACTCAGATCAAATCATCCTCAAGTTGATCCCCGATTGATTTTCTTTTGTGGGTTGGGAATATTTAATTGCGGGAAAAACTGTTTGGGTTGATTTCTTTTGTTCGTGAAAAATCCTTGTTGTTCTTCCTATTTTGGGCCGTTGTTACCAACTTAACGGGAGGAGGTCGGACCACACGAACACGACCGACTCTCCTCCCCCTTTGTTGTTTTGATTCGCTGCAGCATGAACAAAGGTGGAACAGTGCAACGGCACCACGAGGACACAAGAAAGAACGTGGCGAAGAAGCACAGCGTCGTCGCGTTGCGCCATTGTGGCCGAATGAAACTGCGGCCGGAGTCAGGGCTGCGGAGGTGATTGAAGACTCCGCTGGTTGATTGTCATGTGTAGATTGACGGGCGAAGACAAACGGGGCTTCAAGTTAAATCTGAAGCCTCCGTAGTGAAGGTCGGGTCCCCGGAGGACCGTTGGCGAAGGCGGCGGGCAAAACGGACCACCGGAGCGCATCCTATGGTCCATGGATGATCCCACCGGCGGCCGGCACCGGCCGGCCGCCAGGAGGCAGTGGCGCCCGACGTGCCGTCGGGAAGGGGCTGCCGCGGCTGAAGCCGTGGCGGCGGGTGGCTGGTCCCGTGGCCGCGCGGGACCAGAGGGACGCGGCATCGGGCCACGTTCGCTGACATGGAGCGTCCCCTGCGCGGGGGCCGCGGTTTCGTCCAGGGGGTCGGTCCCCCCTTGCGCGGCCGTTCGGCCAGCACCAGCGCGCCTTCGCGCCGGGCCGGGTTGGGTCACGCCCAACTGGTTCAGACTCGAACCCGGTTCAGGTCGACCCGATTCGGGCCAACCTGGGGGGGGGGGGTGGGGGTTGGGCCGGGTCGGCCTGGGCCCAGACCCCCCGTTTTCGGACCTCTTTCGGTCTTTTGCCCATATCTTGGGCTACAGACCTCCGATCGATGCATTTTCAGCAGCGATTCGATCCTTGGATCGAGACGGTTGTTTCGGTATATTACACTCAAGGTTTTGGAGAACTTTGGGTTTGGCCGGGTTGGTTCGTACACGGAACCAACCGGGCCCTCGGAGAGGAAACACTTATAACATGAGCTCCAGACATCCGATTGACGTGCCACCAACTTTGTTGGATTCCTCATGATGAGACAGAGATTTTGGAATACTTCTCCCATGCTTTGGGCACTGTTGGATAGTGTCTAGGTTGGATTGTACCCAAAATCCAACCGGGCCCCTGGAACGGAAAAGCTGATAACATTCAGACCGGACGTCCGTTTGAAAAACCGTCAGCGGCATTGGTGATTACATTGAGAAACAGTCCCTATGAGTATACCCTATGAGTGTTTGGGGTATAGTTGAGATACGGCTGGGTTGGTTCGCACACGAAACCAACCGGCCCCCCTGGGACGAAAAGGACAATAACTTACAGACCGGGCGTCCGATTGATGCGCCGTCTATTGTATTGAGACCCCGATGACGAGGCAGTCCTTTGAGATACTTCTTCGTGGAAATTTGAGATACTTGGAGTATCGACCAGTAGCTCGTGGAGAGGAACCTCCCTAGGATGAGCGTGCGGATTATGGAGACTGTGTAGCCGGCTGAGACCTGACGACTGCTTGACCGATCAACTCGGTGTGTTTCGGATAGCCCAGTGGGGAGTGCTTGGTTGTAGCGGCAGACCCACGGTACTCAACAGAAGGAGTACCTCTGGAGGCTATGAGGGGGAGCTATTGGTTGTAGCGACAGACACATGGTGGGAAGTACTTCATTGTAGCGGCAGACCCACGGCGGAGGAGCACTTGGTAGTAGCGGCAGACCCACAGTACTCAACAGAAGAAGTACCTCTGGAGGCTATGAGGGGGAGCACTTGGTTGTAGCGGAAGACCCATGGTGGGAAGCGCTTGGTTGTAGCAGTAGGCCCACAGTACTCGATAGGAGGAGTACCTCAGCAGTCTTAGGTTAGTGAGCAATACCTCTGAGTCATGACAGGACCACTGTACACTCCAGAGATGGGGCTCTTCAGCAGTTACGGTTTCCATAATGAAAATACTGGTTTGAGCTGAGTCTATGACCTTTGTGTTTACCTCATGATTGATATTGGTCACTTGATAACTTATGTATATGTATGGGCATATACCTGGGTAGTGGTTATCTGTTGATTTCATAATCTCTGTGTTTCCTCATGATTGAGACGGGTTACTTGATAACATAGGTATATGTATGGGCATATACCTAAGTAGAGGTTATCTGTTGAGATCTTCTTTGTGTCTATCCATGTTGGTTTTAGTGATACCTTGAGGGTCTCAGGGTCCCTACTGAGTATCGTTATACTCACCCCTGCACGGGCTATGCCAGCACCTCGTTGTGTTGGTTGCAGACGACAGGCAACGCTGACAGAGGCTGAGTGTTCGAGGACTGGACGATACCCGATGGTGGACCACACGGCGAGTCAGTACCTGGAGGTGGACTTCATGACAAGAGGACACACGGAGGAGGTTGACAGGTGAGAATGTTGTGGAGGATATCTGTACCTACCCTTAAGGTAGGATCCGTGGTGGACGATCCAGGAGCTGCGCCATCTGTACGTACCCTTCAGGTAGGATCTGAGGAGGACAACCCAGGAGCCGCTTCTGTTCTTCCAGCTGTTGTCTTTTTCTGTTGTACTTTTGATCAGTTGTATCTGTACTTTCAGTTGGGTTTGTATTTTGGCCCATTTACCTTTCAGAACATTCTTTTGTACTTAGTGTTTTACTTCCGCTTGTACTATGTGGTGTTTAGTTTACTTTTATAAAGGCAATGCCTTCCCAGTTTTCGAGTTTTACGCCTTTGGTACTGGTCGCCAGCCCCTGGCCTATGGAAGGCGGGCTTGGGGTAGTCAGGGCATGGGCCCCGAGGATGGGTCGTGAAAAATTGGTATCAAAGGAGTCGGTTCTACCGCAGAACTTATAACTCTGATATTTTTCTTTTTGTGAAGCGATAGTGTTAAGAGTACCGAGTGTGGTTTTCAATTCAGGTAGTACAGTGTTGGTGTAGGCAGCTGATGTATCCATACACCATGACCCTAAAAACTGATTTTCAAATTTGTGCACGAAAACACTGATTGCGTGTGTGTTTCCTGAAGTTTTTAAAAGTCATCTCAAACCAGGTCAGCTCACTAGGTATTAATCGTTTGATCATGTCACGTTGTTTCTTTCAGGATGCCTTTTCATAGACAACCAGCTAGAGCCCAGAGGGATGTGCTTACTGACAGCATGTCGAGCAGCGAGGCTTCGGTACAGGGCCCTCTTGCAGTTGAGGAAACAGCGGTACTACCATACGTTGGGCCACCAAAGCCACCAGCCCCAACAGTAGGTGATGCACGCCACTTGAGCTCACTGCACGAGTTCCAGCGCCAGAGGCCACCCAGGTTCCGGGGAGAGACAGACCCACAGGCTGCTGAGGATTGGTTGGCAGCTGTGGTGAGAGTCTTTAGGATAGTGGGGATGCCAACAGACTTCATGGTGATCTTTACTGCCAGCCTTCTTCAAGCTGCAAGATGCAGGTGGTGGAGCCACTGGTTCCAGTTTTGCGACGGGATGAACTTCACATGGGAAGACTTCGAGACCTTCTTCAGGGTGGAGTTTGTGCCAGTAGCTCTACACACCGAGCGTGTACAGGAGCTGCCGCCATTGCCGCAGGATTTTCGATTAGTATCCGAGTCATCTGGGGGTAGTAGACAGATGATGCAGAGGTCCAAGAGGACCAGAGCTAGCCGTGCAAGGAGAATGAAGTGTTATGAATGTGGTAGGAAGGGTCACCTGGCACGGGACTGTTCGACCCCCCGCACAGTTGATCTGAAGGATTTAGAGGAGCCACTGAGGCAGAAGCAGCAGCAGGTGCTTGAGCAACATCTGGGCAGTGGAAAAGGCAGTAGAGCTCCGAGAGCAGGTGGACAGGAGTGGAACTAGTGGATACGTCCCTGTTACTTCTAGTTCCATATTTTTGTTGTATTCGTGTCTTTGTACTATGAACTGCAATAATAAAAAAAGACACTTATCTTTGTGATGTTTACTTCCCTATCCTTTTGTTTGGTTGATACTGAGAGGTACTGGTTAAAAACTATTGACTTGACCCTCACTTTCAAGATTTCTACTAGAGGAGACCTAATGACCTCACACTGATGCCGACAGTGTGACTCAACCCTTGGAGGAAAGAGTGATAGTTGGATCTCTTGGTAGTTACGTTGAGGCCTTACGACGTCATCCATGGCATGAATACATGATTCATGTCAGGATTGACTGTATTAGGCAATGGGCGTTGTTCATCTAGGGGATGAGACCGAGTTTCTCTTTTCGGAAAAAGAGAAACTTTAGCAGCTCTTTCAGATCATAGGAAAAGAAGGTGCAGAATATCCAGGAGGGGATAAAGAATGCACAGTGTAGTAAGAAGCGGGAAACCGGTGCCGATCTTAGAGACTCGGGCATGTTAAATGTTTCAATAAGAGGAAGCTTAAAGGAAAGATGAGTCTTCAGAGCAGTAGACATGTAGGTAGAGCTAGGAGAGCAGCATGAGGTGGTGTACGTTTTAACATGCTACAACCACCCGTCTTAGTTATCCCCGCCAGGCTCAGGGAGATGGAGGGTGGGGGAAGAGAGTAGCTACATGCGGTCAGGGACAATGATCAAATGGCTCTAAGAATGATTCTAGGGACAGTCTGTGTCCACTACTAGCTGCCGTAGTAACAGACGTTGATATGAATCATTCCTTCCTTCCATGAATCTTGTCCCAGACCTAGAGTTTCCGGTAAGCCGTATACTTGACCCTCACGTCTAGAGATACCTTGGGAGAAGACTCGATAATCACACTTACGCCAACGGTGTGGTCAGACCCTTGAGGAAAGATTTTCGGTTGGAATCTCTTGGTGGCAGCATCGAGTCCTTATGAAGTTGGTTTGAGTATGGACTGGGCAATCACTATCCCTAAAAAATTGACGGTATTAAGAAAAAAGGTTGTGGTTTAACTACGACGTTGGGAAGGGTTTTCCTTGGTCGGTGAAAAGGAAACCCCAGGCAGTACAGGATAAACTCATGCACAGGAGGGTGTGGCCGATCACTCTTAAGTCGGTCAACCTTACCCTCGTGGCAGCAGTCATTTTAAGTTTCATTTCTAACAGGAATTGGAGACCTCTAGAGTTCGAGGATGACGATCACGCCTTTATACGGGTCTCACCTCGACGAGGTTTACGGAGATGTGACTGAGGCAACAAGTTATCTATGTGGTTCAACGGACCATTCTATGTCCTCAGCTGGGTAGGCGAGGTGGTTTACTGCTTGACCCATCCACCTTAGTTGCATCAGGTGCACGACGACTTCCACGTATCTCAACTAAAGAGATACGTGCATGATCCTTCACACATCATCGACCTCAGGGAGTTGGACGTCGATGACAGGGAGACTTACGCTGAGATTCTAGTGTGGATCAAGGATCGACAAGGGTGGTCTTATGAGGATGGTCGATTCCTATTGTACACTTTCTTTGGCAGCATGGGAACCTCCAGGTAATCACATGGGAGCGGAAGGCTCAGATGCGTGCTCAGTATCACTTTTGTGACCCTAGTTTGTGTTAAAGCTTTACGAGGACGTAAATCCCTGAGGTGTGAGTAATGTAAAGACCTGTAAAATTCAAAGAAATTTTTTTCTTAATTTTCTTTGGAATTTTACAAGAACGCAGTTTCTGACGACGCCTAATTCCGAGGCACGGTGTGCTTAGAATCATTTTCCGAAGTTTTTTCACGGGCGCGTTCAGTAAACGAACAAGCGGGTTTTTTTTCTAACTTTTGAACCGGTGCTCAGAATCGAATTTTGAGGGCACCGATGGAATCGTAGTGCCGATAATTACTTAGAAACACCTTTTCTAGAGTTGAGTTTGCTTGGGTGTGGTTTATAATTTTTGGGGTTAAGTTAAGGAATAAAATAAAAGTGGGGTGACAATTTATTTTATTTTACTTAAAGTGGCTTAACCTAAGTTAAGATGATAAGATAGGACCCACAATATCCTACCCACATGGTAGGATATTTGTGAGGTGGGAGCCCACACAATCCTCATTGTTTCTTTCACTCTAAGTAACGCACCCACACCCCCCCCTTTTTAATGAAGTCAACTCATGTGTTTATTCTGGTTATTAAACGCATCAATAATTGGACTATTTTAAACTCCTCACTTAATAGATCATTTCTTTTCTTTTTGAATTTCAAACTTTGGCTTGTACATTAATAAAATAAACAACTCTTATTTTATTTCTGTTGGAACTGATTTCATGGAGAGGATTTGGAGAAAAGCCTTCTTATTCGACGAAGAACACAAGGAACGCACCGCCGCCGACGAAGAACGCCAACCTCCGACGGCAGAGGACGGTGAGAGAAACCTTCCTCAGAGATCACCTAATGCCAATGATGTTATTTCCACGGTGATCCTCTTCTCCGTGATGGGACGATCCTCCCTCCACGATGCCTTCTTCTACGGCGGTTAATTCCGCGACGAACGCTCGTTCGACGACAACGTTGAGGTAGGGGTTAATTTTTGTACAAGTTTATTTTCACGTGGTTCCTTCCTTTTAAAATAAATAACTTGGATCAACTCATCCTCAAGTTGATCCATGATAGATTTTCTTTTTCGGGTTGGGAATATTTAATTGCGGGAAAACCTGTTTGGGTTGATTTCTTTTGTTCGTGAAAAATCCTTGTTGTTCTTCCTCTTTTGGGCCGTTGTTACCAACTTAACGGGAGGAGGTCGGACCACACGAACACGGCCAACTCTCCTCCTCCTTTGTTGTTTTGATTCATTGTGGCACGAACAAAGGCGACACAGTGAAACGACACCACATGGACATGAGAATGAACGCGGTGAAGAAGTGTGGCGCCTTCGCGTAACACCGTTGTGGCCGAACAAAACTGCGGCCGGAGTCAGGGCCGCGGAGGCGATTGAAGACTCTTCTAGTTGATTGTCATGCGCGGATTGACGGGTGATGACAAACGGGGCTGCAAGTTAAATCTGAAGCCTCCGCAGTGAAGGTCGGGTCCTGGGAGGACCGTTGGCGAAGGTGGTGAGAAAAACGGACCACCAGAGCGCGTCCTGTGGTCCACGTAAGATCCGTCTGGCGTGCCTCGCTGGCACGGCGGTGCCAGATGCTGGAGGCGGTGGTGCCCGACGCACCACCGGGAAGGGGCCGCCGCGGCTGAAGCCATGGCGGCTGGCGGCTGGTCTCACGGCCGCACGGGACCAGAGGGACGCGGTATCGTGCCGTGTCTGCTGATAGGGAGCGGCCCCCTCGTGGGGGCCGCGGTTTCGTCCAGGGGGGCGGTCCCCCCTTGCTCGGCCGCTCGGCTAGTGCCAGCATGCCATCGCGTCGGGCTGGGTCGCGCCCAGCTGGGTTGGACCCAGACCCGGGTGGGGCGACCCGGTTCAGGCCGACCTAGGGGGGTGGTTGGGCCGGGTCGGCCTGGGCCCAAACCCCCCGTTTTCGGACTTCTTTTGGTCTTTTGCCCATATCTTGGTCTACAGACCTCCGATCGATGCACCGTCAGCGACGATCCGATCCTTGGATCGAGAGAGTTGTTTTGGTATATTACACTCAAGGATTCGGATAACTTTGGGTTCAGACGATTTGGTTCCACTACAAAAAAACTGGGTTTAGTGGCGGTTTTGTGGTGGCGGATCACAAAACCGCCGCTAAGCATTTTCGGTGAAGGTTTCGCGGCGTTTTTTAATAAACCGCTGCGAAACCCAAATTTTTTTAAAACACCACGACCCTTTCCCCCACCCCGACATTCCCCAAAACCTGTCTTCCTCGATCCCCCCCCCGGCCTCGGCGACCGCTGCGCCCCCCGCACCCTCCGGCGACCCCCGCACCCCCTGCACTCCATGCGCCCTCCGGCGAAACCCGCACCCCCCGGCGCCCCCATCGACCACCGGCGACCCCCGTGCCCCCCACGCCCCCTGTGCCATCCGGTGACCCCCCCCCCCCCCCACGCCCCTCTTGGCCTCTGGTGACCCCCGCACCCCCCTGGCGCCCCCCTCAACCCCTTTCGAATTTGGTAATTTTTAGTTCTTCCTTGATTGTTTTATTTCTTCTCAAAAATGACGGATAAGTCATGCATAGTAATTGTGGATTATTTATTTTTGTGGTCTATATATTTCTCCTACATTTATTCATGTATTCATTACTAAAAGTCATGCATAGTAATTGATACCTCAACCTTGTTCAGTGTGTTATTTGATTATAGTTATTCTAATTATTTTATGTCTTCTTGCTTGGTATCCAACATAGGTTTGATTGTTGAATTTTTACTTAAAGTTTTCTCTCTAAATAATTCATTGGGAAAAAAGAGGAGCCCATTAGAAGTTCCTAAATTATGTAGCTGATATTTTTGGATATGTATATCTTTGGAAATTGGTAATTATAGTGATGAAATATTTCATTGTGATTTTTAGTATAGACTAGTTGTCACATTTTAAAGCATATATTTATTGTTATTAGAAAAGAGAGAAATTCTCTCTATCTTATGATAAATCATATGTTATTCTAGGTGAATAAGATTATAATTCCAATTGATCAAGATATGATTATTGGAAAATGAGGATTACTATATCTCTAGTGGTATGGATGGATCTCAGGTTAGCTAATGGTGTTTCAAGTGTTGTTTTCCTCCTGCAATTAATAAGTATCAGGATGCTTTTTTTCAGGACTTTATAAGGTTACCTCTAGAGATGGAGGTGGAGTTTATGATTGAATTAGTACAAGGTATCGAGACTATCACAATATCCCATTACTATATATCTCTATGGGATATTAGATAGATAAATATTTAGTTGGGAGATCTTTAATCCAATGGATTTATTAATCTGAGTGTGTCTACATAGGGTTATCCATATGTTTTTACCAATATTGCAAGAGTGAGTTATTGATTTTATATTATCTATTATTAATTAAATCATGTTACTCTTAATAATTGGTATCCTTTTCTATGAATTTATAATTTATTCAATTAGTTTAGAGTTTCTTTATGGATTTTTAAGATTGTTCATCGATTAGGTTATCAGCGGTTAAAGGTTTGAGCTAAAGGTGTGTCCAAGATAGAATTTCAAACACTATATAGTAATTTTGTGTTTTTGGTAATTCTATTTAGGGTAATGGAGAAACCATATGTATTTATAACTTTGATAAACCATTTTTTATCCTTTTTCTTCATTCGGGACTATATTTATCAATGATATATTGGTATGATCATGATCCTACGAGGAGCATGAAGAATAGTTGGTTATGTTCTTAGACACATTGAGATATCATCATTTATATGCCAATATATTGAAATGTTATTTCTATAATCAATAGGGGACATTTTTTGGTCGTGAGTTCTCTAAATCTAGGATATTAGGGGATATTGAGAAATTAGAATCTATAATTTCTTAATAGATTCATACTAATATTGTTGAGATTCATATTTTCATTGGTCATGTGGTTTCTTATTCTTGCATTATCTTGGAGTTTTCTCACATATTCATTAAAAATATAGTATTGACTTGGAATGGAGTGAATTTTTAGTGGGATGATAAATAAAAAGATTCATTTTATGAGCTAAAAAATATATTGACATCTACACCTATTCTTATTTGACCAAATCCAAGGATGCATTATAAGGTCAATAATGAGGCCTCCAATGTGATGTTCAGATTTATGTTGATATGGAGGAATGAGTTTTAGTAAATGGGTCTTGAAACTTATAATAAATGATAACAATTATCCAACTCATGATATTGAGTTAGTCATGGTTATGCATGCCCTCCAATGTTTATGAAATTAGTTATTCAATGAGAATTTTGTGGCATTTACAAATAAAAAACATGTAGTAAATATTTTATCATAGGGATAAAAATTTATGATAGAGGATACGAGATGAATATATTTAGTCATTTTATTTGGATTTTAATTATACTCCAAGAAAGTGAAATTTCATTATTGATGCTCTAAGTATAAATTATCAAGTGAATGTAGTTTGTACGTCGAAAGATGAATGTAAATTTATATTACTTTTCTCAGAGATTCATCATGATGTAGTTAATTATAAAGGTCATGTCATTATAGAAACCTTGACCATCACTTTATCTTTATTTTTTTATTTAAAGAAGGTATGATTTCATATTATGTGTATTGGGCTTTCCATGAATGGTTTTATAGTATGGATTTCATACCTAGGTATATGCTTAGTGAGAATTCTCTATTGTATTTTTATGGGTGTAATTTTTTTTATTGACCCAATGAGAGGATGTGATGACAGATTTTTATAATTTTTTATTATATTTTATCTTGGTTTTACTAAGATATACTATGGTGTTTGATAATAATTTTGTTGACTAGTAATGAAAAAGGACATGTCTAGTTTCTTTTCAAGACCATTCACCTATTAGTGGGTGAAAGGTATAAATAAAAGGTTATCATGTGTGATTCATTCATTAAATAATTAATATTAGAAGTGGTATGATATTACCATAGATTTTTTGATAGGGTTCTCTAGATCATAGAAAGGGAAAGGTGGCATTTGGTTCATTCTTAATCATTTAACTAAAGTTTCATATTTTATTTTGATTATGTATACTTAGATATTTAGGGAGATTGGGAAGATTTATATTATATAAATTATTAGAATTTATAGAATAACCAATATTATTGTTTTAATCAAGATGTGAGATTCAAATTTTTTTTAAAGGATTTTAGAACTCTATGGGTTCTTAAGTGAGGTTGATCACATCTTATCATCCATAAAAGAATGTCCAATTTGAGAATACTATTAATATTATTATGGATATGATTTTTGGATGTATTATTTATTTTTGAGATGTGTGGGAAGATCATACATCCTTGATATAGTGTGCTTATGAAAATACATACCAATAATCTATTTAGATGGATCTATTTTTCGCTTTATATTAGTGTTCATGTTAATAACCCTTGTGTATGATGGAAGATAGAGAGGCTTCATTATTTGGTTTGGACCTAGTATAAGAGTCTTATGATCAATTATAAATGATCAAACAGAGATTATAGATGACTCAGAGTATGTAGAGGTCATATTTTAATCCTAAATGCCATCTGCATGAGTTTTATGTTGGATATTGTAACATTATTTGTATCTCACCTCATTTGGGAATCATTGGTTTAGAAAGTAAAGGAATTTTAATCCTTTATTTTTTGGACCACTTGAAATCTTTGAGATTATTGGTGAGGTTTCTTGTAATTTTTCATTACCACTAATTTTTAGTGCAATGATTGATGTATTTCATGCATCTTAGTTTAGGAAATTTTAATTAGATTCATTTCATATGATTAATTATGATGGTGTGAAATTTTATTCAAATACATATTTTATAGATAAACTATTTCACATTATTATATTATGCATACTTTATGATCAATGGTTCATCTTTATTATATTATGTTTCTGTAATCTGACACTATCGTATATTTTGTGTAGGCACATTGTGATATACATGGATAAAAGCTGGATTACATTACTGAGGAACACACCTCAATATGTTAAGGGTTTGAATGAGTTTTCAGATTTTGCAATTTCTAATCGATCTTTTGAAGGGAAAATAAGATGTCCATGTCCTAAATGTAAATTTAGAACATGGTTGAAGAGAGATGAAGATTATGAACATTTAATACTGAAGCAGTTCCCTGATCAATATTTGTGTTGGATTTGGCATGTAGAATCAAACAATACAGAAAGATTGAGGATTGATGTTAATCCACAGAATGAGGTCCCAAGTTTGTCACCAATGGAAAATTAAATGCAAAACCTAATAAATGATGCATTTGGAACTGCAAGACACCACTATGAGCATCAAAACATATCAGAACAACCAGAAGAGGGTGATACAAATTGCAACATGACAAGTGATGTTTTTGAGACTGTAACACAAGCAGATCAAGAATGTAACATATCATTGGATCCTCGTCTTGATTCTGTGTAGCCAAATGTAAGGGAAAACTTCATTGAGGAAAATGCGTTTCATGATTTATTTGACGATGGAAATCAAGAGTTGTATAGTGGGTGTTTGAAATATTCAAAGCTTTCATTTCTGCTGAAGTTGTACCATATCAAATGTCTATGTGGAATTACAAATAAGGCAATTTCCATGTTATTGGAATTGATTCGTGATGAATTTCCTGAAGCAAAAATCCCAGAATCGTTTTATGAGATGAAAAAAGTTGTAAACAAGCTTGGTCTGAATTATACAAAAATATATTCGTGTCCCAATGACTGTATGCTTTACTAGGGAGAGGATTCAAGTAGACAGAATTGTAAGAAATGTTCTTCTTCTTGATGGCCGTCAAAAGGTGATGTTGGAAGTATGACTAAACATAATTTCATGGAGAAGAAGAAAAGGAACACACCTGCAAAAGTTTTGCGTTACTTTCCTTTGAAGCCTCGATTGCAAAGATTATTCAGGTCATCAAAAACCGCCGAACACATGAAGTGGCATTCTGTAGATAATAACAATGATGGGTTAATGAGACATCCACGAGATTCCCAATCATGGAAGACATTTGATTAATTACATCCAGATTTCTCAGCTGATCCTAGGAATGTTCAATTGGGATTGGATGCCGATGGATTCAACCCATTTGGGACTTTGAGTACGAGTTATAGCATTTGGCCAGTTGTTTTGATCCCTTATAATCTGCCTCCGTGGATGTGTATGCAACAAACATCTTTTATCATTTAGATGATTATTCCTGGAAAACAAATGCCTAGAAATGATATTGATGTATACCTACATCCTTTGATTGAAGAATTACAGGAGTTATGGAGCAACGGTGTTGAGACATTTGATGTTTCTTCTAAAACAATGTTCAAAATGCATGCTGCTTTAATGTGGACCATTAGTGACTTCCCTGGGCTTGGGAATTTATCTGGTTGGAAATCTTATACGAGTTTGGATTTTCCCATTTGTATCTTTTATTTCGAGCCCAAACGGCTGCCTCATAGTAGAAAATGGTGCTTCTTGTGCCATCAAATATTTCTTGATGCATCTCATAGATTTCGGCTGAACAAATCAAAATTTAATGGTTCCAGTGATCGTAGACCACCTCCAAAGTTGTTAACCAGTTCTAAAATATTGACACAGCTTGAAAATGTTAAAACAGAATTTGGGATGGTTCATCATTTGACTGATAGTGGAAAACGAGTGCGAAGTGCATCATCAAGTGAAATCAGAACGCAACAATAGAAGAAAAAAAGTATATTCTTCAAACTTTCATTTTGGGAATTTAATTCTTTGCGCCACAATCTTGATGTGATGCATATTTAGAAGAATGTATGTGATAATTTGATTTTCACATTACTTAATGAGCATGGAAAGTCGAAGGATCATCTCAATGCTCGCAAAGGCTTACAAGTAATGAACATAAAACGCGATCTCTGTCCAGATGAGAATGAAAAGTATGCTCTGACCATTTTTTCAATGAAAAATAGGGATAAAGATGTGTTCCTTTGAATTTTAAATAATGTGAAGGTATCTGATGGGTATTCGAGTAACATCTCGAGGTGTGTTGATTTGAAGAATCATAAGTTATATGGATTGAAAAGTCACGATTCACATGTTTTTTTACAACAGTTACTACCATTGGCATTGCGTACATTATTACGTGAAAAAGTTACTGCTGTTGTACTGCAATTCTGCACATTTTTCAGGAAATTATGTGAGAAAACTCTACATCCTTTACAGCTTGACAACCTACAGGAGAGGTTTTTATTGACCCTTTGTGCAATGGAGATGATCTTTCCTCCGTCGTTTTTTACTGTCATGATGCATTTAACTGTGCATTTGGTTGAAAAAGCTAAATTAGGAGGCCCCGTTCATTATCGATGGATGTATCCAATTGAGAGGTATTTTATTTATATGTTTCCAGTTAAGTAAACAATATTTGGAATTTAAATAAATGCATAATATTATTATTATTTTTCACAGATATCTTGGGCATTTGAAAGCATACGTGAGAAATAAAGCTCAAACAGAAGGCTCTATTGTTGAAGGCTATTTGGCCGAGAAGTGTCTCACCTTTTGTTCTAGATATTTGGATGATATTGAGACATGATTTAATCGAGTTGGACATGTTGATGACACATCAACTCAATATCAAATGCATCAGAAATCAAAAATACTTCCTGCTATTGGCCGATCAGTTGGGAGGACCTCATACGCGACACTGACAGAATTGGAGTTATTACAGGCACATAGATATGTGATACTGAATAGTGAAATTGCAGATCCATTTATTGAAGATTTGAGGATACAAACAAAGAGACAAATGAGAGGCCGAACACGAAATGAAAAAGATATAACGAAAGCTGTGAATAAAGAGCTGGTAGAATGGTTTTCATGATGCGTAAGTTTATAAATATTGCAATAAATACGAATATTAGTTTGACACATACAATTTGAAAGTCTATTAAATTATATTTTTATTCTTCAGACCATGAATACTGATACTCGAGCAGACTTGTTAGAAGATTTGAAGTTTCTTGCTAGAGGTCCTATAAAACAAGTTAGAAAGTTCGACGCTTATAATGTGAATGGTTTTAGATTTCGTACAGTCGATCGAGAAATGGGTTTGAAAACACAGAATAGTGGTATATTTACATTTGCTGAAGTGGAATACTATGGAAAGTTGCATGATATTATTGAATTAAACTACCATGGGCATTTTTCTGTTGTTTTATTCAAATGAAAATGGTTCGATATTATCAGAGGTGTTAAAAGAGATTCCTTGCAATTTACTTCTGTAAACTTCTCTCGCTTGATGGATGTTGGTGATCGTGAACTGCATGATCCATATATCTTAGCATCACAGAACAAAATGGTATATTATGTGAATGATGTTGTGGATGAAGGGTGGAGTGTAGTTACTCACGTAATACAAAGAGATTTGTATGATATGGGTGATGAAGTGGAAGATTTGACCTCTGCAATTGAATTTCATCAACAACAGGAAGCACGAATTATTTGTCCATCATGATATTGAAAATATTAGTCTAGCAAGGATGAATGAAGTGGATGAAGCAATGGAGCAGGAAACCGACATGATTGAAGGGGAAAATGATTGTATGTACAATTATTTATTCATTCAGCAACCACTTGTTTCATTTCTGTAGTCATTCATTATCATTGTTATATATATTTTGTTTGTTAGTACTGGTCATCTATTATAATTTTTAATTTTTTTCTGCATAAATTTTTTGAAATATATATTCTGAACTTAATTTTATTTTATTAAATGACAGGAATGCCGAGGAAGAAGCGGTACACCATTTCATCTACTTCTGCGACAGATGACGATCCGTCTGTCCCCACGGCATCTGAGGTAGCAACTGCCTACATCCCTGCATCATCTCCCCCTGCACCATCTCTGACACCGTCAGTGGATGTCTCATTAGAGGATGAGTCATCGCCTCCCCCTACAAGAGGCTCAGCAGTGGGGCAGCAACACGCCCCTTCCAGTCCATCACTGACATTCTGGAGGGTCACAGTCATAGGTACAAATTTTAATTTAATTAATTTATTGCATTTTTTTATAGTAATTGTTTGCTAATTGCAGATGAAAAAAATGCAACCATGGAAAAACACATAAAAAGTTATGATGTTTGGAACATGAATGGCGAGAAGATAGTGGTGCCATTTGATTCTTATGGGGTCCCGACGGATGACGCCGCATGTTTACTTGGTCAGATTATAGGTCAGCTGGCAGCAGAGCCCATTTCCCTGCCTATTTCATATGATGATTGGAGGCATATGCCTCCAAACTGGAAAAATGAAGTTTTTGATTCTCAGATAATGGTAATTTTATTACTTTATGGTTTAATTGAATGTCATGTTACTAATATATTCAAAATGAATTTCTATATACAGATGTTCTTCCACTTTACCGTTGCTGATTTGATAGAATGGAAGTGGACATTGAAAAATCTTGGAAAAAAATGGAAAGATTTCAAATGGAGGTTGTGGTGTGATGTCAATGATACTTCGTTGACCGTGCACCAGATGTATGAGAAGCTACCCAGTGGGGTACCGAAAGAACAGTGGAATGTTTTTGTCGATAGCCATCGTGATAAGAAGCGGATGTTATTGAAATATATATTATTATATTATCCTCATTTTACATTTATACAAGTACATGAAGAGGAGATAGACATTGAATACGTTACTGTTAAATTGAATTTTATTTATTTCAGGATCTCTCAAGACAGAATGCATCAAATCGGGCAAAACAAGTCATCCCGCACACTGCGGGCTCAAAAAGCTTTGCTAGAAGCCGAATGTCATTGGTAATCTTTTAATTAGATTAAATATTTATAAGACGATATTATCTATTTAACATATTTAATTGTTGATTTATCTTTGTTTAATGCAGTCACAGAGTTTAGGGCATGAAGAATCCCGAACAGAACTGTGGCTGGATGTTAATAAAAAAACAGATGGATGTTTTGTTAATGAACCTGCCAGAGAAGTTGGGGTATGAAGACAATTATTTATTATAATAATTTATTATCAGTTTTTACTGTGTTAATATATATTGATATTTGATTTATAGATAAAAATTAAAGAAACATGGGATGTCAATCCTGAGCAATCCTACTCAGTCTCCCAGGATGACCAGGTTGGTAAAGTCCTTGGGAAGGAGCATCCTGGTAGAGTGCGCGAGATGGGTTTTGGATCCGTACCATCTGAGGTCTTGGGCAGGCCATCTGGGATTTCAGCTACATCTACTCCTATTTATAGTCATTTCATACCTGATGATACTCAGAGGGAGATGTATTCTCTACGAAACATAGTTTGCCAGTAGGGGGATCAGATATCTGCTTTGCAGAAAGAGTTGCTTGAAATACGTCAGCATATGAGCAGATATGCCCCTGATGGTAGTGCATCGGCTAGTGGTGAGCATGTAAATCACAAAAAAATCAAAATCATTAATTTTTCACACTTTTATTGGTTTTAAGTTTAATTATAAATATGCAACAATATTTAATTTTCAATGTAATTTTCTTATAGGTGGCAGCAGGTAGTGGAGATGAAGGTGGAGAGGGTGACGATGCAGCATCAGATGATGAGTAGTAGTGTTGTTGATGTATTGAACAAGTATGAGAACGGTTGGTTTGTATATGTAACATGTATATGGAACATATTTGCCACCAAACATTTCCATGTCCTAACATTTTTTTGATTTCTCATGTTTCCTTCTATGCATTTTATTTATTTATGATGTTTCATTTTATGTCTTGATTTCTCGAGTGTGGTATACATCATTCCATTTAGGCCTGTGTTTGAATTGGTACCACATCCAATGAGAATACCATATATGTAACCCATATTCATATCATTCCTACTATATAGTAGCATTCTGGTAGCCACATTGTGTAAGCTTGATTCATACCATAACTGATTCATAGAAGTACCTAGGCAGTCCAACTGTGTAAGTCCCATTCATATCATTGTTGCTCCATAGCAGCACCTGGGTATCCTAGCTGTGTAAGCCCAATTCATACCGTTACTATCAAGGCCCAATGAGCCACAACACATTACACAGGAATGAAGAAATTCCCACCTGACAGGCTAATCTTAGACTATACAACCAACATACCAATTATGCTGATAAAGAACTCACGCTCTAACAGACATGGAAAGAGTGTCTCTTGGAAGCCTCCCACAATACCTAAATTTAACCGTTATCAGTATAACATGAATCTAAGCATGTATAAACTCTATTAAAACACCTAATATGCATCATTACAATAACATCCAAATAATCATAGTTTAACTTAACTTATCCCCCAAATAACCATGTCAATTATTCATGTTAGACTTAACAAAACACAAGCACTACCCATGCTTTTACATTCACAATACCAAATACAATGATATTACTAACTGAATACCAAACCACAATCCACCTATATACCATCACTATAGAACAAAGTGTCTAAACTTACTTTCATTTTTTTAATGAACTCATAGACCTAGGATAAGTCCTCTCTTGGATTACATACATACAAGAAAACCCTCATCAGGTGGAAATGAGAATCGCTATTTCACTTGATTAGAACACTCCAATCACCAATATCCCAAGATACATCTCAATATTACTAGTCTCTCTCAACCCTAGTTCACATGTCACATCCTATATAGGATACAACTCATGGAGAAGCATCTATGAACCCATCTCAAATATCACGAGGAAAATCATAGGCCAATATACCCACTCGAGGGTCCTCATGCATATCACAAATCCCATACCCAATCCAACTATGAAATCTAGGTTACTAATCCTAACTAGAAATCGACACACCATACTTCCCCTAAAGTATAAAGATCACATACATGCACATATATATTAATGACATTATCTTATGATAATAACTATTGTGAAAAATCAATATCATTTGGCTTGGTTAAGTATAATTACACCAATAAGGTATTTAGGAAAACATTATAAAGTTGTTGAAATTTTAAAAAAATCAAACCTATTTTCGTTAACGAAGTCAATAACAACTATATCATGATGCATCCCATCCAACCTGCAACATGATGACCATCTTGGGATGTATACATGAAACTCTTATCTCATATCCAATGACATAACTCAAATCCTCAATAGGAATCATGTATAACCTACAAGATCATAAACCATACTCTCTCAAGCACCATGCACGGTTAGCGTGTTGTCCAACCTAAAACCCACACCAATTCACAAGTTACCCAGTTTTCTATAGTAGGCATTAACAACCAACCCAAAACACACAACAAACCATACCATAACATACATTCTATAACTACTCAAACATCCATCTTTGGAACAAATTCTATACCCATATAAACATAATTTGTTCTATCCCATAACACAAATCCATTGTTAAAAAAACCCAACCCATATCACAATCCAACCATGGATGTTATATCGGCCAACTTAGAGCATCACCAATTACATATCATTACACATCACCATGGTTAGCATGATCACATAAATTGTATCAAAATTAATAACCATTTATTATATAGAGTATTAGTATCCATATAATATAAATCAACCCTTCTTAAAACACATAAGAAATTAAAGAAGCTAAAAACACATATACATCTTGAGGGGCGCATGGATTGGTTACTCACCAAATTGTCATACACACCTTTCCTTATGTTGGACTCCATAACATACAACATTTTCTCATATCCTATTTTTCAATGAATACTACCATGTTATTTGTTTGTACGGTGTCTCATGTTCAATATTCTGGTTTGATTTGTTTTTCAGGGCAGTGGTGTGGTAGCAGCAGAATTATTTTTTTTCCAGGTCATCATTTAGCGGCGGTTTTAACCGCCGCTAATGCCTTACTGGTCAGCATTTAGCAGCGGTTATAACCGCCGCTAATGCCTTACTGGTCAGCATTTAGCGGCGGTTATAACCGCCGCTAATGTTTTATTGGTCAGTATTTAGCGGCGGTTATAACCGCCGCTAAATGTATTATGTTTAAATTTAGCGGTGGTTTTCACCACCGCAACATAGGCGCATCAAACGCCAGAATATAGCGGCGGTTAAAACCGCCGCGAAAAAAAGTATCATCTATGCATAAAACTGCCGCGAAATGGACAAAAACCGTTGCGAAAAGAGGCATCTACGACACTTTTCATAAACCGCCGCGAAATAGTAAAACCGCCGCTAATAGATTGCTGACGCCCAATTTCGCGGCGGTTTTTGTAAACCGCCGTCAAACCCTATAGCGCCGGTTTAAACCGCAGCCAAATGAAAAAAAAACTCCGCTAGGGGCCGGTTTTGTTGTAGTGTTCGTACACGAAACCAACCGGGCCCTTGGGGCAGAAACGCTTATAACTTGAGCTCCAGACATCTGATTGACATGCCGTCAACTTTGTTGGATTCCTTCTGATGAGACGGATATTTTGGCATACTTAACCCATGGTTTGGGCGCTGTTGGATAGTGGACAGGTTGGATTGTACCCGAAATCCATCCGGGCCCTTGGAACGGAAATGCTGATAACTTTCAGACCAGACGTCCGTTTGACGAACCTTCAGTGGCATTGGTGATTATGTTGAGAAACAGTCTTTATGAGTATAGCCTATGAGATTTCAGGGTACATCTGAGATATGACCAGGTTGGTTCGCACACAAAACCAACCGGGCCCCTGGGATGAAAAGGATAATAACTCATATACCGGGCGTCCGATTGACGCGTCGTCTGTTGCATTGAGACCCCTATGACGAGGCGGTCCTTTGACATACTTCTTCGTATGACTTTGTGATACTTGGATTATCGACCAATAGCTCGTGGAGCGGACCCTACCTGAGATGAGCGTGCAGAGTATGGAGACCGTGTAGCCGGCTGAGACCTGACGACTGCTTGACCGATCGCCTCTGTGTGTTTCGGATAACCCAGTTGGGAGTGCTTGGTTGTAGCGGCAGACCCACGGTGGAGGAGCGCTTGGTTGTAGCGGCAGACCCACGGTACTCAACAGAAGGATTACCTCTAGAGTCTATGAGGGGGAGCGCTTGGTTGTAGCGGCAGACCCATGGTGGGAAGCGCTTGGTTGTAGCGGCAGACCCACGACGGCAGAGCGCTTGGTTGTAGAGGAAGACCCATGGTGGGAAGCGCTTGGTTGTAGTAGAAGGCCCACATACTCGACAGGAGGAGTACCTTAGCAGTCTTAGGTTAGTGAGCAGTAACTCGGAGTCTTGACAGGACCACTGTACACTCCAGAGATGGGGCTCTTCAGCAGTTACAGTTTTGATAATGAAAATCCTAGTTTGAGCTGAGTCTATGACCTTTGTGTTTACCTCATGATTGAGATGGGTCACTTGATAACATAAGTATATGTATGGGCATAGACCTGGGTAGTGGTTATTCATTGATTTCATAATCTCTATGTTTCCTCATGATTGAGACAGGTTACTTGATAACTTAGGTATATGTACGGGCATATACCTAAGTAGAGGTTATTTGTTGAGATCCTCTTTGTGGATATCCATGTTGGTATTAGTGAGACCATGAGGGTCTCAGGGTCCTTACAGAGTATCGTTATACTCACCCCTTCACGGGCTATTCTGGCACCTCATTGTGTTGGTTGTAGACGATGGGCAGCGCTGACAGAGGCCGAGTGTTCGTGGACTGGACGATACCCGAAGGTGGACCACACGACGAGTCAGTACCTGGAGGTGGACTTCACGACAAGACGACACACATAGGAGGTTGACGGGCGAGAGTATTGTAGAGGCTATCTGTATCTACCCTTCAGGTAGGATCCGTGGTGGACGATCCAGAAGCTGCGCCATCTGTACTTACCCTTTAGGTAGGATCTGAGGAGGACGACCCAGGAGCCAATTCCGTTCTTCCAGCTGTTGTCTTTTTCTGTTGTACTTTTGTTCAGTTGTAGCTGTACTTTCAGTTGGGTTTGTATTCTAGCCTGTTTACCTTTCGGCACTTTCTGTTGTACTTAGTGTTTTACTTCCTCTTGTACTCTGTGGTGTTTAGTTTACTTTTATAAAGGCAATGCCTTCCCAGTTTTCAGGATTTACGCCTTTGGTGCTAGTCGCCAGCCCCTGGCCTATGGAAGGCTGGCTTGGGGTAGTCATGGCATGGGCCCCGAGCACAGGTCATGATAGATATGTTCGATTTTGGATGTGCTATTTTTATACCATTCATGTTTTACGGTTAAATTATTGACATTCCGTATTCTAGTTTTAATACAAATTTTTATTTTGTGTCTCAAACTTTTTTATGAGGAATGCATTGGACTTATTAAGTGATTGGTGAGGACCACTATATACCCTCAATGGATCAGTAGATCTCATGAGGAGAACTATTTCCTTATAAAAAGGCCTTGACCGAATATTTGTGAATGGTCTTGGCACAATGCCTTGACGTAGGAGTTATTATGTCTGGAATTCCGCTTTCCCCTATTATGAAATTAGTAATTACATGTGATTGTTCGACTAGTAGAATATCTATGAGAATGTTAATATGGTATTGTTAGATTTATTTTTGACATATTATGTTAAAGGATATGTTTAAAAGGATAATATTTTTATTATACATCTTTCCATAAATGTTTACAGATTCTGCTAAATTATTTACCCTTACTAAGCATCTGAGATCACCCATTTCTTATGTTTTATTTTCCTATGATTACAAGAAGTTAATTATGATTGATTTGAAGGGGTAAGATAAGGGAATAATGGCATTCTAAAATGATTATTTATATTGTGTTTTTGTTAGAAAGTGTAATGTAATGTTTATGTATGTAATCTATTTTACATGACTACTAAACTAATTGGTCCTTTAAGGATTTCTGCCTTGTATTCATGCTACTATATTAAAATAATGAACCAGCTCTGGGTAACTCGGGTTGGGGTGTTAGAGTTTTTATCAGAGGAAGTTTAGAAACAACTTTGTAAATAGATTTAAAAAACTAAGATTAGGGATCATAACCCTAAGATATAATATGATGATATGTATTGAAAATAATCCTAAAAATTTAAAATGTAGATTATGTGGGTATTCCTAGTAAATACATCCCAATCTAGAATCTAAATGTCAACATTGTTCTGGAACAGATGTACCAAGAGGTGAAAACTCCAACAAAGAGTTCTGATCTTTACCCGGGGTAACCTAGTACACAACAACAATCCTTAATACGCACCTGGTTTGACACTCTCAAAGGATCTTCTATGGATAATTCACATTTTAATTATAAACCATTATGGTGGATTTATGAGTAAATACTTACCCAAAGAAATTATTTTTATGATTATGGTTTATATGCAAAAACTGTCCAATTTATGTTAAGTATTTTACCAGTGTGAAATTATTCATTATTATTCATAACCTAATCTAGAGTATTACATTTTTTATAAATGGAGCCTCGTAGAAGTAATGGATACCCTACCAATGTGCTTGTTCTAAAGAGTAAGAAGGATCATATCTTTCATGGTCATAAGACTACATTTATAAGGGGAATAGACTGCCATGTATTCTTATCATATGAGGAAATAGTATCATGTGATAATAAGATAAGTAATGAATTCACTTATTCTTATGGACTTGAAGGGAAGCCAGAGAAGAAGAGGATGATAGAGAAAAAGAGTGATAAAGGGAACAAGGGAAAGAAATTTTTTCCCACATTTCATAACTAAGGAAAGAATCACACTGGGAAGTGGTTGAAAGGATCAAGTGTTTCTTATAAGTGTGGAAAAAAGAGTCATTAGGAAATAGAATACAAAGGGATGAAAGAAAATACTAATATTCATTGATTAAACTGAAGTGAAATGGTCTATTACAAAAATAAATTTCCTAAGCATCAAGTAAATATCACTTAGAAAAATCAAAGGGATCAAGGTCAAGAATAAGCTATTACTATAGTCTACATTGAATAATTAATGTATTTTTGTTTCTAAATTTTTGATTTATGTCATTTGAGTATTCTATTAATGATTTACTGGTTATATGAATTATGAAAATAAATAAGGAATTTAATGTAGTACTATTTCATTAAGGATTTGAGATTGTATTGTATTAAGAAAAGTGTCTCAATAGCAAGTTATACTTTTTGGAAAATACATGGTTGAGGGAAAGAAAAACCTCAATATGGTCTTGATATAGAGGTAGTGATTTTGTAATAATATATGGATAATTTGGAAAAGTTATATTGGATATTTTTTACTAACTTGGAACTGATTAATGGTTTGTTTATTCCATCATTGTTGGAGTATTCAAAAATTTTGTATTTATGGTGTATATCTAGTATTCTTTTTTTTTACTTATGGAATAAGGAAGAACGAATGTATTCAATATGGTTTTTTGTTAATTCAGTTTATTACCATGTTTTAAGATAATTCACAATGAAGGTATTCACATGTATGTTATGTGACCATCCTTTTAAATTTTGGGTTGTGAGTTTAGAGAGAAGTATTTTGGATAAGTCTAAAGGTTGGAATGGTTTAATTTGGACATTGGATAGTATTTTTTATGGTTAAAACATTTCTTATTATTATTTTTGGATTTTTATAAAAAGGACAACCCATAGGTTGGGTGAAAACCCATCACGTCTGTCAAGGGTGTGACACTTAAACTCGCAACTGAAGGGCGACAGGGGTGCATCACCTTCCACTGGCCTATGTGATGTCATAGTTTTTATAATGTAGTTTTTTAAATGGTCTGATATATGAATTATAAATTCATTTTTGGAACCTTATACTATTAAGATAAATAAAATATTTTTGAGTTCTATTACCTTTTGGATTGAAATATGAGTTTTTGGTAGAAATTAGTTAATGGATTGAACTCTATATGTAAATTATTTTTTTCATACTTTATTTGTAAATTAATTATTAAAATTTAGGGAGAGGATGTTAAAAAGAATTTTTTTATCCTAATTCCTTATGTTTTTTTGAACTGATGTTTTTTTAAAATCATCTTCGATTTATGGTTTTGAGTCACTCAATTTACCATTTATTGTTCACTTGTTTGTTATTAATGGCCTCAATCACTCCCTATAAATATTTTTGTTTTTCCTAACATTATGTGTCTTTGATATCCACCAATTTTCTCTTATTTGAAATCCTAATTTGGTGGTGAATTTTTCATTTCCCTTTCCATATTATTAATATTAAATTATATTAACCCTATTTTTGAGGTGGGTTTTCCACAAAGGTATTTTCTATTTTCCACATTTTTTTTGAATAACAATTTCAGATTGTGAGGATGAAATTTTTTAATAGAGGGGAGAATGTAACCCCACAAGATTTTATAGTTTTTTATATGTTAAAGGTTATTTATTCTCTTACATTTCAGGTAACACTGACTTGGCTTGCGTTTTACGCAAGATTTAGTTTCTGTGAAACAACACAATATTATTATAATTATTTAAACAATATATTTATTTATCAATTAAATAATTTAATAATAATAGTAAAAAAAAAAAATTAAATTTTATTTATAATTTTTTCACATAAATAATATATATTAATAATGAAATGTGTATGTTTTGATAAAATATTTATATATTTTAAAAAATTATTTTCTTAAAAGAACTTCTTTTTATGCCCTTTTGTGAAAAATGATAAAATTAATTTTAGACACCCATAAAAATTGAATATGGTAAAAAAGACTCCATTTTGGAATTCATAATATCAAATTTAGTATATGTTTATTTTTTAGTATTTTAAAAAATCAATTTTAGATGAATAGTGAAAAATACTTCATAGTACATAAAAACCAACTTTTTCATTTAAATAATTATTTTTAATTAATATTTATATTAAAGTAAAAATGTATAAACAATACATATATTATTCCAATTTAAGTCATTTGAGTCATTTTATAATAGAATTAGATATAAAAATTCATTAAATTTTATTAACATTTTTTACCCATCTTCTAGCCACATTTACCCTCCTTCTAGGCACATTTACAAATTAGCATAAAATAGAATTTTACCACTTATGTTAAATGAGTTCTGAAACCCCTACATACATAGTGGTAATTAGTAATTAAAATGTTGTTCAATGGGATCAAAATATCTTTTTGGTGAATAGTAACTTTTGAATTTTATTTACCACAGTTAAAGGTAAATAGGATAATTAAAGGTAAAATAATATAATAATTATATAAAATTACCACAAAACATGTCGTAATTATATTGTATAATTGTATTTCGACTAAAATAAACCTTAGAACAAAAATATGATTCTTTTTTATTCACATGGGTAAGATTAGAACATTTATTATATTTTATTTAAAGAAGAGTTTAAAGTGTCAAATTCAATTTTTAATAACATAACCATTTTTAATATTGGGTTAGACATAATATAAATTTGACTATAAATATTCACTATAAAGATAAAAAGATTTCATACACCATGGAATTTTATTGAGAAATTTTAGACATTAAATAATTATATTTATTTATGATACAATAATGATGCAATAATTTACTTATTGATGAAAGAATCAGATAGATGGTATTATAAATATTAAAATAAATATAATTTGAAATTTTTGATTCTATCCCTGAATTTTATTGAATACATTGAAATATTTTTCATGATTTAATGAATTTTCTTTGAAGGAATAATTTTGTTATAACTTTAAAAAAATCAATTACTAAATAATATCAAAATTGACATAAATGAGTTTTTAAAAGAAATCTATTTTATTAAATTATATAAAAATACTAAAAATACATATCCCATAAAAATTACTTGGATAGTGATAAAAATTTCATAAATTATCAACTTTAGTTTATCTTGGAATTTTATAGTAAATATATTAACCATGTAGTATAAAAATACAAGATGACATGGTAAGTGGTAACTTATTTTACAGTGTTAAATCTAAAAGATAATGTTAATTTTATAACCTAAACATGTATAAAACTTATTGGTTGAGAGGATTTCGACACATCCACATATTATCATCCAAATAAAATAGTTGGAGTGATTATAATCCAAATATAATTTATAATAAATTATTATTTCAAGCTTTTCCTAAAGTTACACTCACCTCTCTTATAAGAGGACACCTCCATTTATCATTATTTCACACCTCCAAAGGCCTTTGGATCAGAAAAACCATTCCCAAACATCCTCTCAAATTCTACCAATTCATCTTAGTCGAAATATATTGGGCATAAATCTAACTTATGGAGTCCTTTTCTACAAATCAAAAGGAGCCACCAGAAGTAGAGGTAATCGGTTTATCCCTTCTTTAAAAGTAAATTTTTTCTTCTACATACTCTTACTAAATTTTAAATATACTAAACTAATAACTCAATAATATAATATATTCTGAGATTTTTGTAATAGTATGGGACAACCATATTCCACTTTTTACCCATCCTAGGAAAAACAATATCCTCATGCATGCGTATGTACGTCTTACCATCTCCACGACGCAGTGTAAATTTTTTTCTTGTACATTTTATTTCTATGGGTACAAAGATGAACATAATGGATTGAAATAATAAATATAACATTATATAATTTCTTTAAAATTAATATTCCATTCAATTTCATACCATTTATTAATTAATGATGTAATACTATCGCTCGTGCATACGTATGGCTTACTATATCCAAGATGCGATGAGACTCATCTTCCATGTTCACCATCAAAGAATGATTATAAGAATAAATATTATTAATAATTATGAAACATATGACATAATAATTCTACTAGGATTATATAAATATACATACATATATGTCATTAATTTACTTCCATATGATACGAAAATGGAAACAACGTTCATGAGAATGTACGGCCTACCGTCTCCATGAATGGTGTATTCCATTTCCCATATATATATATATATTTATGATATATAAATCATAATATACATTATTTAAGTAATTAAATCATTATCTAAGTAATATTATCAAGAATAACAAGTCAAAACATGTATGATAAACAAATCAATATTTACCCAAAATGTTGCGTCAACTGGGAATTATTAATAAATGGGTATTATAAAGTCATAAAAGAATAATAAATATTATTATTATTCTGATATAAGTTAATAATATATTAAAACACATTATACAGAAGTTTCTGAAGTATATAGAGAGTATCAAAACTAATATAAGGGTTAATTCCTTAATCTCATTATTATCTGAGATTGTCTATGTGTAAGTATTTATTGGGACGTATTTATCATCCATGTCCATGTTTTATAAAAATGTCTTCAAAATGAATATTTTACTGTTTTATAGAAGGGAATATTTAACAAGGTCATCATTATAAATGTTTTAATGATTTATTTTTCTAAATATTATTAATTAATGTCCATATTTTCACAATGATTTTAAAGATTTATTTATATGTACATGATTATTTTAAAATGTTAACTCCCTTCAAAAGTTTCAAAGTGGTATGGGACACATTGATTCAAAAACATCTTTTAAAGAACTTCCTTTACAAATTTTGTGACATTGAAATGATTTCATTGGAAAGGGATATTTCTCTCAAAAAGTCTTACTGATTATTTTTAACTATGTAAAAATCCTACAATGGATATTATTCTTGATTGAGCTTGATTTATTATAATACAATCTTCTATATTATAATAAAGGAGTAATGATATGTTTGACTATGGATGTGCTAATTTTATATCATTCATGGTTTATGGTTAATGTATTGACATTCTGTATGCTTGTTTTAATTTTAATGTTTATGTTATGTTTTAAAAAGTATCTATGAGGAATGCATTGGACTTAGTGAGTGAAGGGAGAGGCCCGCTATAGCCCCTCGATGCATTAGTAGGCCTCATGAGACAAACTAGTGTCTCGGCAGAAGTCCTAAACAGATTATTTTTGAATGGTCTTGGCACAAGGCCTTGACGTAGTAATTATTATGTTTAGCATTATACATTACCTCGTAATTAAATTAGTTATTACATGTTATTATTTGACTAGTAGAATATCAATTTTAATTTTTATATGGTAATTTTTTATTTATTTTTTCCATATTTTGTTCAACTTTATGATCAAAAGGCTATTATTTTCATTATATATCTTACCTTAAAATTTTATAGCTTCTACAGAATAATTTACCCTTACTTAACGTATATACTAACCCCTTTCTTATGTTTTATTTTCTAAGGATTACAAGAAGTGTATTATGATTCATAAGCAGGGTTAAGCAAGGGGAATAATTTCATTCTCAAAGGATTATTTATGCTATGTTTTATGTTATAAAGTGTAATGTAATGTTCATGTATGTAATATATTTTCCAAGAGTGCTAAATTGATTGGTCCTTCCAGACTTTATTCCTTATAATCATGCAAATGTATTAAAATAATGCACATTCTCTGGGTAATTGGGATTGGGGTGTTACAAATCTTATAGAAAATATGCTTCGGGATTTCATGTTATATTTTTTTTTCTATAGATGGGTAGATCACCTACACTTGGAAGAATTTTTGTATGAAAAAAAAATCATTACACCATAATTATGGAATAATTTAAGGCATTTAATAGGATAAAATGTAAGTCTCCACTATATTGGACTGACCAAGTGATTCGTAACTCATGGGACCAGAGATGGTGTAAGTGATGATAGATAAGGTTTAGGTTATCCAAGAGTGGATGAGGACTTACTATAGCCATTATAAGTATCATAAAAACTAAAAATAGAGGCATTTAGAGTTCTTGTAGGGAGACCATGTTTTTTTTATGGTCTCACATCAATAGGGATTACAAAGATTCAGTCAGGGTGGTAAGTTATCTTAAAGATTCAATATCTCTTTCCAGATAATATATAGGTGTGGAAATTAAGAATACATATTATCCTTATAACCACAATTAGATCGATTACATGATGTATACCATGTGTAGTAGATGAGTAAATATGTCCACAAATAGCCACATATTATCAAAGGGGGTGATATGGACATCATTAATTGAGCTAGCTTTATAGAGAACTTGGTAAAGATTGAGTAATGGTAGGTGAAGAGACTCTATGAGTGACTGATTACCTTGGTTGATGTCCAGTGGATACACAATAATCATCAAGATAGATACTATGCTTGGGAGAACTATATGAGATCCAAGTAACCACATATTTTTGAGTAGGATTATTTATTTTAAGGATGAAAATACCCGAGGTGAAGAGAATATAGAAATTCTATTTTTCCTTATAAATATTTTGAAAATATTAAATAATTTTCTATGAGTAATATGATGAGGTAGTATAGGATTCCAAGGCCCAAAGTGGCTTGATATAAATGTAATATAAATATTAAATATATTGTATCACACATGAGATGTTTTTATGAATTAATGGGAGAACTCCCATACATAGTACTCGATCAGAAATCAGAGGCCACCATTGATTTTTAATGTGGGTTTTACCTTATGCATGAAATTATATTTATGCTTGGAAGGTTTTTGTATTATTCCCCATCATGGGTGGAATGATAATAAAATAAATTATAAAATTTATTTACTTGTTATTAAATTATAATCTTAAACCCTTTTCTATATAGACATGATTCTGAAAAATCTATAGAGTTATCTTTATAACCCGAGATATTGAGTGATGAGTCATTGGAAGAGTGTTCTTGGATGATCAATAATGGATTCTGGAATGGAAATTTGTGTTCCAATTGGAGCTTGGGATCACACCATCATCTAAAATGTTGATCCATTATTCATAAAAGATCAATCCAAACCCAAGGGAACAAGTTTTTTGTTTATTTTATCCACATTTTTTATCCCATAAAAAACATGAGTCAATCCTTCTAACAAGATTTATTTGCAGATTGACAATTGATTTGTTGATATTGATTTATCTTCCCATGATTATTAATTGAGGATATTAGATTATTTATTGTTGGTTCTATGTTCTTCATTATAACTAATATTATTTGAGGCTAACCCAAAAAATGGTCTTGGTTCATTCCTATAGTTTATTATCGATAATTTATTCTCCTTTTATTAACATGTTTATTAACAATATTTTCTTTGGTGGTGGTTTGAATAATATCATATGGATGATCATTGCTAAATTATTCTTTGGTGAAACTGATCATCACCATGGATTTAGGTTTTCAATCAATGAAATGATGAAGGTATGATGATGGAGGTGGATTTCCATAGTTGGGTCGGGATCATACTAGTGTTTTCCTATTTCGTTGTTTGGTGTACTGCGCCAGCTTGGTGTGGTAGAAGACAATTATCAATAAGATTGGATGGTTGGTGTCCCACCACTGGTTATAGATAGGCATCGATGGACTATGATCCTTAATTAAAAGTGAGTCTCATTAGGGATTCAATAGTGACAGTGACATGATCAGAAGTTGTGTGATGGTTTTGAATTTCTGTAAAAATATCGACTATATAATGTATTGTCTTAAGAACACACATCCAACAGTTCCATCTTACAGTGATAGGATTTAAATTTTGATAAAAGTATCACACACAATCTGACACGTGTCACACACTATACGACCCATGACTGGTGGTTCAACATGTACCCAAGGGTTTCATGGGCAGGAACACTTCTAAACACACAAGTATTACTAGAGTACAAGGGCTCAACCCGGTACTAGGACATGGCTAGGTACATAGGCATAACCAGAGTTCATGGGCATGACCTGAAGTACAAAACCATGGGATGGATTAAATGGAATCAGGAAGATGGCATTCCGAGTGCCTATCCAACCTCTATATTTTTTGTATCCCAAAAGTTTACATTGTGTTTATGGAGAAAGACATGTCGCGTGTGTAGCCCCCAAAGATTTTAAAAGAGGAACATCATGTCTAGTAGCATATATAACACAAAAAACAATGATTAGATGAGAATGTAACAAACTTGACACTTTGTGATATATTTTTCATTTAAATCCAATCTCTTCAATAGCTTGTGATGCTTGCAAAATTGGGTTTAAATGAAATGTGATACACTAATTAAATGTTATTATTTAAAAATGACCATTATAACCAAGATATCATGTTTGAGGGTATGGATAAGAATAAATAAATTTTGACAATTTTAAGGTTTACATATGTAAAGAATAAATTCAATAGTTTTTTATTGATTAGAAATAAAATAACAAACATTTTAAATAAAATAATAATTTATTAAAAACTATATTTATCTATAACACGGTGTAGTTGTGCTTTGCGCAGATAATATTTTTTTAAAATTTTTGATATTTTATTTTGTAAAATGAACGTAATTTATTATATTTTTATTTTGACATTATCATAGGGTGAAATTATAGGATTTGTTTGGAAAATATTATGTTTTTTGTGAAAAGTAAAAAGTACTAATTTTTATAAAATGGTCATTTTATAATAAATAAATTAATTTAAAAGTGAAAATTTTATTTTAATTTGATATAAAATATAAATTTTTATTATTTAGATATATTAAGTCATTTTTATTAAATTTAAATAATATTTATTTTGAATTTTAGTATTAGTTTATGTTTAGTCTTAAAAACACATTTTCTAAAAATTGTTTTAAAGTCCATAATGCTTCACCCATTTAATTAATTCTAAAACCACTAATTATGAATTATTTAAAAGAGATTTATAGGTTATATTTCTATAAATATAAATTTAAATTAATTTAATTATGATTAATTTTCATATAGTTGTTATAAGATTATGTTTTCCGAATAAAATATATTCCTTAAAAAGCAGTTTGTTTGACACAAATATGGGTGTAATATTAATTTAATTTAATACAATTATATGAGTTGAATATAGAAAAATGGATTCCATATTTTTAATGAGAATAATTTATATTATCAAATAATGTAAAATTATTATTTTACATTAATGAATAGTAAATACAATGAAAATTATTTATCACAATTAAGATAAAAATAGCTTTTCCAAGTGTTAAACTAAAAATTTAAGGTTTCAAAATGACAAAAAAATTAAATTTAATATTTTATGATCATATTTAGACCTTATATATTATAATATTCTAAAATTTTCCATTTTTTTCTTTTTATCATGATACCAAATGGGTGGAATTATTTATTTTCAAAATTTCCAAGTGTGTCCTCCCCCTACTTATAAAAGTCAACCTCTGCTCCACTCATTTCCAAACATCAAAAAACCATTGGTTAGGCCAAGAAATACCAAAAATAAATTTATTACTTCCATAAAATCATATTACATTCTTTGGTTTTTTCAGAAATATGACGTATTAAAGATTTTGGTGAATCCAAAAGAAGTAGTCCGAAGAAGAGGTAACATCCTTAACCAGACATTTTATTTTATTTATTCCCCCACATCTGTTGAATATTATTAGAATATTATTATATGACCACATAATTATATTCCATATAATGATATGATTTTATGATGAGGTAACACCATACAAAAATATCCACCTTCCTCAAATGGGAGATGAAAATGTTGAATGTGTGTAAGGTCGACTACTGCCTCGCAAGCCGACATAATTCATTTTCCATAACCAAATCTCAAAAATATGTATAATAATTCATATAATGTTTATATATGATGTATATGATATAATTATTCTTCTGTAATTATAATATCTCACTTACATTCTTTCTTTATATTCCATAGGGAATTTGATAATGTCACTCATGTGTACGATAGACTACTGCCTAACGAAGTGATGTTATTAATTTTTCACTTACGCTTTATATGGAAGGTAATAAGGATTTATTTTATTTTGATATGTTATATTCTTAAAATATTAATAATTATTTAAATGGAATATATCAGATAATTTCTTACTATACCATATATTGAATAAATGATAATATCATTTGTGTGTATGATAGACTACCATCTCACAAAGTGATGTGATTTTTTCACAAACACTTTACCTGGAAGTTAATAAAAAATAAATTTAATGAATACATGTGATATATATGACATGAAATGTATTCAATAAAATTAATATACAATCCAGTTTCTTACCCTTTCACCCATTAATTAAATGATTAAGTTTCTCGTGCGTATGTACGACCTACCGTCTCCACCAAGCGATGAGATTTATTCTATATGTTAAACATCCAATAATGAATATAATAATCTATCAAATTAAAAAAAATATATTTATAAAATTAATATAATTCTTGATATTATGTAACTATATCATATGTTCAAGATCTATAACATTCATGATAAAATGTGCTTGTGAAAACATGGTAATTAGCACATGAAACAATAATGATTGTAATGATCGAGACTCTTTAAATTTTAATTGGTTCTTACTGAAATGTCTATTATATTATATTATATAAGCATTATACACCTATATCACATAGAGAGAAAAAAAATTAATTCACTAATTAAAATAATTACATTAGTTAATGGAAAAACCCTTTAAATTTCAAATAATTATAAGGGGACAAATATATAAGATAGGAAAACTAAAATTGGAAAATATGGATCACCCCAATCTACAGGAATCATCCTTCTGAAAAAAACAATATTAAAAATGAAAAAAATATTAATAAACTAATCAAAATATTATAAAATGAAAATACGTCACATTGGGATGAATTTTATTTAATGTTTCATGGAAGAAAGAAGGGGTATTTATAGAAGGTAATGTGACCATTGGAATTGTAACCTAACCCTTGGGCGTAGTAACTTGACCATTGGAATAGTAATTTGACCGCAAAATAATAAAATATAATATATATATATATATAATATTTTTAATTATTAATATAATTAAATATAAATATTATAATTTATAAAAATAAATGTCATGATTAAAAAACTATAAGAAAATACAGTAATTTTTTTAATAAATAGTATTTTTAAGTATTTTGTGAAAATAATATTTCTTATATTAGAAATTAAAATTTCTTATGCTAGAAATTTAGAAATTTATTTTGATTAAATAAATATCATTTTTGAAATAAGACTGTTGTAATTTCTCAAGGGTGGTTTTTTTGGTTTTTTTTGAAAAAGTTAATTTTCAGGTGAATAATAAAAAAATTCACATAATCAGTGTATATTAAATTACATCATTCATGATGTAATAATGAACTAATCATATATTGAACATTCATTTTGGAAAAAAAATAATTAATTTCATAAATGATTTATTAAAATATAATAAACTTAATTTCCAATCCTAAAAAGCATTTTCCTAAACCTAATGTCAAAAGTTATTCCTTAAAATAACAATTTTTCCTTTTTTCCACATTCCTTTTTAATAAACTATGAATTATAATTATAAAGAAATTTAATGTATTAAAAACATTATATTATAATTACATGTTATTTTTATTGTAAAAATTCTATATTACTAGTTTTACCTTTGATATTATATTTTATTCTTAAAAAACCCCCACTCATCAGGTGTAAATAACACCTCTCCATCCCCTTAGAAAACCTCTTATTTCACACTTAACAAAGATAAAAATCTATCTAAATACTCTCTATTAACCCCCTTAAAATACCTATATACTTTATGTATTAAACAAACTCCAAAAATTAAGGGATTTTAGTGTTGTACCAGAGAAGCTACACCAGGGAAAGGGAAAGTTTCTATCAACTCCTCTATATTTTTCTTCTTCTCTTTCCATTCTTCCCAATTTCATTGAAATAATATTATAATAGGAGGTTTGTTTAAATTATATTATTGAAATTTTCATACATTAAAATATATATATATTTTAAGTATTTATATTTTATAACTCTCTTTCTCCTCTTTTGGACAACATTGGAAATATTAGTCAATTAACCGCCAATGTGGAAATTTCATATTATTTTATTACCAAAAACCATATAGATGGTTATTATTTATTATTTATGATATATATATATATATATATTTTAAAATTTCATAACTAATTTTACTGAAGGTTCTCACAACCCTCAAAATATTATACATAAACCTTCAATTGTATAGCAGTGAAGGGTCAAACCCAAGGGAAGGAAGGTGATTTATTTCAAGGGTTTTAAACTAAAACAACCTCACTGTTGTGAGAAGTGAAGTAAACATCATAAATCTATTTTTTAAGTTTTTAACTTTTTTTACAAAGGAAAAAAATATTACACTATCTCTTACACTATATCCTATACTAAAGTACTGATAACCTAAAGAAATATAGTTATCTAATAGAAAGCAATAAGGCAAGGGAGTACAAATCAAGAAATAACACTCATGAATTCTAAGCTTATAGGATAAAAATACAACTCTCCACTAAAATTTATTTAATCTCACCTTATAAATTGATTGATATATTTTCCTTACCAGAAGATACATCAAACAGAGGTATGAATTTTAGAGTTATCCACTCCAAATCTCATTCAGTGCTAAAAATTTGAAGAAGAATATAGTTGAAATAAAACTCATCATAAAACTCCAACTATAATGAAATAAACAATTCAACAAGATGATGATCAAGTTGAATATTTATGATTGAACTTGGAGATATGAATTTATTAAATAATGGAAGATGTGAACAGTTTATATGATCATTCGAATTGATCTCTCTAATCAATTCTAATGTCAGACAAGAATAATGTGAATATTTTAAAGAATAAACCAAAAAGGTATAAAATTCTTGAGTTAGAAAATTCATCCAATGATCATAATTATATCTAGAGTTGAAAACATCCAATAACCTTGTAAAATAATTAACGTAAGAGGAGGAAGAATACCCTAAGTGCTTATTTACCTTTGGGCTCCTCAGCTTCCAGCTCCTCTCCAGTACTGCTCTCGAGAATTGTCACTCTCCAAAAAGTTTGTTCGTGATAGTCCAATGAGAGTCCCCCAAGTTTTATGTTGCTCTGATTTAAATATCATCAGTAATTGGTTTCATGTCACCAGCTTTCTCCACTAACATAGATTTGTACTTCACAGTACAACCTCATATGTGAACATTTTTCACGAAACCCTTGTCCTTTTAGAAATTTCCTTGTAATAATATCTTGATGACTTAGTTGGATGAATGCAGACATGTTTTCTACTCTACGCTGAACATTTATCCTCCCCTGAAATTTAGGTGCAAAGGGGAAAGGGTTTTTGGTTCCTTGGACCGCAGAAACTAGGGCAGTGGTCTCCTCTTCACTAATTGTGGAAGTGGTTTGCATCTCAGACAGCTCAGCGGTGGTTGACTCCTACTCTTCATGCGACATGGCATCAGGGTTCATCATCAGTGGTTCATGGCACAGATAGCTCATGATGGTTTAGATATAGATCCGGTAACATGAATATAGTATGTTCTTAATCATGTGGCATAGTACTGGCCTCATCTTTGACACTTTATTCAGATCCATCAACTTTGGAGTCCAGTGATGGGAAGTAGGGGTGGAAGCGGTGTGGTTGAGCCTCAAATCAGCAATGGCATCCTAATCATCAGTTCTTCTTCACCAACAGTAGAGGATGGTGGATTATTGTTTCATAGATATGATTACGGGTCCAAAATTTAGGGGTTCAAGGTTGGATTAGGTCTGGATTGGTATTTTCAAGTGGAATGGAGTATTGATGGTGAGAAAATTATTATCGTTATCTTGTGGGTGGATTATTGATGAAGTGAGGCTAATATTGCAGTGAGTGGAAGTTTCTAGTAGCGGTGGATGATAATGGGGGGAAATATGTGAGTGAAAAGGAAGATAGGTGAGATGCAGCGATGAGGGCTAGAAGGGTGGAAATGTAGGGGCACAATAGTAATGGTGAGGGATGCAAGGAACCGATGAGATGGGGTTACTGATAGTTAAAAAGAAAAAAAGAGGTCACTGGTAGTTATAAAAACAAGGTCACTGTTAGTTAAAAATTAATGGTTACCATTAGTTAAAAATAAAAGGTAACTGTTAGTTAGAAAAAAAGAGGTTACCAGTAGTTATAAAATATTATGGTTACCATTAGTTATAAAATATGAGGTTCACCGTTAGTTATAACCAAGTGGGAATAACATAAATCATAATGTAAGACCGATACTAATAATCATACACTTTGGTAGCATATAGAAATAAAACTAATGGTTGCTAAAATAATATGAACTATCGGTTAGACAAAAATTAAAACTGCATAAAATGAATTTAAAATTAAAAGTTAAGTTAATTAAATACAAAGATTGAAAATAATTAAGTGGTTAAAAACTTAAAATAAAAAATAAAAAGATTCAAATTTAAAAATTAAAAGAATCCTAATCATCATAAATTAAAACTAGGTTATAATTAACCATTAAACATTAAAATTGAAATTGAAATTATTAAATGTTCACATTTATGATAAAAAATGAATTAATTTTAAACTATGTTGATAACAGGATTAAATTAAAATTTATTAATGGGAATATAATGAGTGAAAAAGGATCGCATCGGTGACTAATTAAGTCACTGATAGCTAATGTATGTCACACCATTAGACAAAAAACAAAAGTTAATGACTTAATAATTTAAAAGCATACTTAGGATTAAATAATTAATGTTTTAAAACTCTTAATTGGTAAATTAAATAACTTAATGAGTACTTAAAACATAAAACTCATAATTTCATTAAATTATAACATTAATTCTTAACTTAAAAAATAAATAGGATAACTAAAAATAAAAATTAATAATGTTAATTTATTTTAATGAATCTAAATTAAAGGATAAAATTTTAAATTTAAAAGTAAGATAATTAATAAATAAATAAAATTATTAAATGATTAATTAACAAAAGAAACAAATTATTAAATAGTGAATAGAATAAATACAACTAATCAAAATAATAAAATATATGAGAATAAAAATTAATAAATACAAATTACCTATTTTAAAGTCAAAAATTACATAATTATTTATAGAAATTGATAAATTAATTAATTTCATTATAAAAATACAAAATTAAATTTATTTAATAAAATTTTTAAAAATATTTAATTAAAACATTTAAAACTAAGTAACAAGATGTGGAAAACTCTGTAAAATAAAGGCCACATCAAATTCCCCCACTCTTAATCATTGTTTTTCCTCAAATAATCCCTTGTTATATCATCTTTGAAAAATAGTAAGGGGTTTTTTATTTGGATCAAAATGTAACATGTCTAGTATTTTCAAAACAAAGGACTAGAAACTGTGTTTAGGTTGAAGAAAAGAAATTTTCAAATCAAGTCTTTTGTAGAACAAATACTCAAAGGGTAATCAAGATTGCAAATATCATCCATCAAAGAAGGAATTATGCCTCACATATAAAACTACTTAATGACTCATTTAAATCCAGGATTAAGTCTAAAGTCCAAGAGTTAAAAGATTTAAAATATCATTGGAATTAAAAACATAATATAGGAACCTTGTACTTTGAACACCTAGGTTCCAACAATAAATATTTTTTTGAATCACCCTATTGATACCGCCTAAATGATTTCTATATAAACACTTCGATCCATTATTCATTCGGTGTTCATAATTCCCCTCACCTTAATGAACTCATTTTTGACCCTAGACACTTTATTTTATTTTTCCCAAGACATGTATCATGTGCTAAGAACTGTGCAATGCACTTATTAAAGGTGTAAAGAGGGCTTGATGTTAACAGAAACACACCCAGCATATAGGGCATCATAGATTCACCATGTGATCCGAGATTCCCAAACTACTCTAGTTTCAAATGATTCATATACAAATAATTTATATTGGCTCATTAATGTGTTAAATTTTAATAAATAATAAAAAATAATGTACCCTATGATCAAAATCAATCATCTAGTACAAAGGTTTGTGATCATAACACCACTAACAGGTTACCCAAATCACTCTCAGAAGTAGTTCCTAAAAACAATATTCATTAAATCACTAGGTATACTCACTCAATAATCAACTATCTACATTAATTTAGGATTCAGATCAGTTATTACCTATAAATTAGGAGTCATCCTAAGAGAATACCCAAATGAGTACAGTTTAATGCCAAAATTGTGCAAGAATTTTGAAATATTTTACCCATTTTTTACAGAATAATTGTAGTTGTGGTGGGAATTGATGAGCTTACAATTAAATCATAGTTCATCACAGTCAAGAATTGACCCCTCCCCCACACGTAAAACCAAAATTTTCCCCAAAGTTGAATTCTAAATATGGAGAAGAACAATTTGAAAATTTATGTTCAAAACAGATTTTATATTTAATAGATTAATGACAAGTTAAAAGGGTCTATTTGATGTTAAAAAATATTGTTTTCCACAAAGTAAAACATAATAGTAGGTTCAAAATAATGTACATTCATTAACATTTAATATCCAGTGACAAATATGTTCCATTAAAATACAAAAAATATCATGTAATTTGTAAGTGCACTATGTATAGGGAGTAAGCAAGTTCATATATTTGGTTTAACAATATGTTCAATAGAGCAGAATAATTTCTAATAAAACACCCCAAAAAAATGCATTTTCAATACAAATTTTCTAATCCTTCATGTACCCCCTACGTTTATTGTTCAAGAAACGAGTGATTTAAAAATATCAATGAAATTCAAATTATAGAAAGAGGCGCATGATTTTTTTTTAAAACAGTGTGGCACACAATAGAAACATTTTTGTATGAAACACATGATTCATATTTCCAAGTAAACATGCAGCAGAGTTTTCAAATACAAAAAAAATTTTCAACGGCATCCTAAAAAATTTACAATGTAACAGTCAATTACTCCCTGAAAGTAGTAATAACGAATTAGTAGTTAATTTTTACTAAAATGAATAGGAGCAGAGAAATGAATACAGGAATTAAGGCACTTCCCTGAATAGATTTTTCATTTTTCCTTAGCTTGGGAATTCCATTCCCTATTTGACGCAGCAAAATCCTGAAAGTCACAAGGCAAGCAGATAAAGACATGAATTTCTAGCAGAGATAGAGTTTTATGTAAATAGCACATCAACACTTTATTCAACAAAAAATAGTACAAAATTGAATTAAACTAAAGAGAATGAGTTGACTCCCATGCAGTACTGAGTTGAATGTTTTCAGTTAGACATTATCGAAGTAAAATTTTTATGAAAACAAAATAAAAATCAAGGGTTTCCTCCCATGCAGTGCTAGATTTATAGTCCCCATCCAGACTAACCTAGAACTAACTGTAGTATCTATGTGGACGTGGTTTCTGTAATAGGAACTGCAACATGTTTTTGGACCAAATATTTGTAACAAAACTATGAATTATGTGGGCATCAAGTATTAAAACAACAGAAACTAAACTCTCATATCCATCATTAACCACTAAGATACACCCCTTGACATTAGTAAGCATTGTGTTGTTCACTTCCACATTAACTTCATATTTTTTAAGATTTTAATTCACATTAAAAGACATCATTAAACTAGGTGCTCCAAGGGGTGTGACCTTATTATCATGACAGTCTCTCCCAACCTCAGTATTAAAAGTTTCAAATTCGAGGGTGTTAATGGTTGTTTTATAATTAGAAGGTTCAAGAAAGGATTCAATAGAGTGATTAACAGAATCATGTACAATTGAACACAAGAATGAATCCCCTTCTAAACTACTATCAATGTCACAAGAAGGCTCATCACTCAACTCATTTGAGTAATGAATTAAACTAAATGGAAGAGAATTTATTAGACCACTAACAGATTCAAGTTTAACATTGTTGTATATATCTTATAATAATTCTTCATCAGTTAACTCATACTCAACATCTAAATATTCTAAAAAATAAATTCTTATACCATCATCAAGTGTGTGTTCAATTTTTTTTTGATGTTCACAATCACATAGTTCATTTTAAAAAACAATGTCTATAGTGTGTTCTTGAAAGTTCACAACACGGGGAGTAATGATTAATTTAGATTCAATAAATTCAATTAACAGATTGTTTAAATTAAAACATTTATCCCCATATAAGACAAGAGTACTTTCCATTTTTGTACACAAAGTTTCAGAAAAGTGATTGCTATGTAAACAAGGTAGTGAAAGATCATCAACAAACATTTCCTAAAAAACTACCTCAACATCTTTATCGAACAAAATTTCATAAATTATTGGGTTTATTGTTTCAAAACATGGAAGAGTAGTTTTCAATTCTGGTTTCAAAATATCAGATTCCATGTTATTCATTTTAAAATTCTCTTCCGATGTGTATCCCATTTCCAGTTCCGGTTCAATATTCACAATGTATTAAAAATTGGGTGAAGAGTTTTTATCCTTTATGTTCTCTAATTTCAGATTGTCTTCAAACCTAGTGATCTCATTTAAAAAACTCTCAATGAAATTATTTTTCACAAACGTAGGGATTATGAAGAGAACCAGACATTTCTTTTCAATCTAATTCAATTCATCTTCCGAATTATCCAACTCAACATCATTAAAGTTCTTTTTGGGGTCTTCATCAATGTGGTCATGATTCGGTGAGTTGGTTGTTTCTAATTTTAGTTCAACAGAATCATATTGTTCAATGTAAACGTTTATTGCCCAGTTTCACTATCACTTTCCTATTCAACATGATTTTGAAATGTTTTATAAACATCTTGCTTTTCTTTTTCTTCAAATTATTCTTGTTCTTTAACCCTATGTTGTAATTCAAAAAGAATGTCTTCTAATCTTTTTATCCTTCTATATTGCTCTTGAGAATCTGTAATTTGAATTTCATGGGACTTATTTAACTGAGTATCCCAAACATTCTCCCTAGCATCAAATTTGATTTCAATAAATTCAATTTTATCTATGAATTCAAGATTAGAATCATATTGTTAATTTTCTCCAATGTAAACATATTATTATTGTTTTTTTATAAATACACTACCTGACAGTGTGTCCATAACAGTCAGAACAAACAGAATAAGGCCCAAATTGATTCCAATTCTCATGAATTTCCATTTATTTTATAGAAAGAGATTAAACACACAATAGTTCATAGTGAAGTAGTTTTTTAAAAAACACAAGCAGTAGATACAATTAATCAGTTTTTTTTGTTTTTTTGTTTTTTTATTAATTATTTTTCTAAACCTAGACCCTCATCATGTGCCTTCCCCGACAATGGAGCCAAATTTCGATTTGTCCAGAGGACATCCTGGCCCTCAAAATATTATTTATAAACCTACACAAGTATAGAAATGAATGGGTGATATAAAGGGAAGGCATGTGATGTTTTCTATGGGTTTTAAACTAAAAGAATCCTCACTGTTGTTAGCATTGATGTAAAAGTCTTAAATATGTTTTTTTAGATTTTTATCTTTTTTTTCCAAAGGAACAAAATCTTACACTAACTCTTACACTAAATCCAACACTAAAGTACTGATAACCTGAAGAACTATAGTGAACTAATATAAATAAATAAGGCAGGGGTGTATGGATCAAGAAATAACACTAATAAATTACAATCTTGTGGGTTAAAAAGATAACTCTCCATTGAAATTTATTGAATCATACATTATGAATAGATTGATATATCTTCCTCACTAGAAGATACATCTAATAGAGGTATGACTTTCAGAGTTCACCACTCTAAAATTCATCCACTACTAAAAATTTGGTAAAGAATACAGTTGAAATAAAACTCACTATAAAAATCCAACTATAATGACATTAATTCTTAAACAAGATGATTATCAATTTCAATCTCACTGATTTAACATGATCATATGAATTTTTTAAAGAATGTAAGGTGTGAACAATTAACATGATCATTAGAATTGATCTCACTGGTCAATTCAGATGTCAGACAAGAATAACATGAAGAATTTAAAGAATAAACTATCAAAGTATAAAATTACAGAGTTAGTCAATTCATCATATGATCATAATTAAATCTAGTGTTGAAAACATCCGAAAACATAATAAAAAAATTAAAGAAATAGGGAGGAAGAACTCCCCAAGTGATTATCTTCCTTTGGGCTCCATAGCCTCCAGCTCCTCTCTAGTACTGCTCTTGAGAATCATCACACTACAAAAAGTGTGGTCATGAATGCTGAATGAGAGTCCCTCAAATTTTTCTTGTGCTCTACTTTAAATATCATCTGTCATTAGTTTCATGTGACCCTCTTTCGCCACTGATGTATATTTTTACTTTAGATCCCAACCGTATACGTTTGATTTTTTTAGGAAACTCACGTCATTTTAGAAATTCTCTCATTACTATATACCAATGAGTTAGTTGGATTAGTGTGGAAATGTTCTTTACTCTACTTAGAACATTCTCCCCACCATATTTTGGTGGAAAGGTGGGAAGCGTTTGCAGTTTCTTTTCCCACAGAAACCAGGATGAAGACCTCCTCTTCAAAAATGGAGCAAGTGGTTTGCATCACAAACAACTACGTGGTAGTCGATTCCTACTCCACATGCAACATAACATCAGTGTTCATCATCAGTGGCGCACAACTCAGACTGTTCATGACACTTTCAATACAGATCTATTAACGCATTCACAGTCTGTTCTTCATTAAGCGGTAGCATACTTGCCTTGGCTCGGATGCTTCTTCTATATCCAACAACTTAGGTTACTAGTGATGGGAAGTAGGGGTTGATGCAGCATGGCTCAACTTCGAATTAGCAGTGTCATCCCAGTCATCAGTTCATCTTCACCAACAGTAGTGGATAGTGGTTTTAGGTTTCTTAGATAAAATTACGAGTCTGAAATTTTGGGGTTTAATGTTGGATTTTTTCTAGCTTTCATGTTGTTGGTGGAATGGAGTATTAATGGTGGGAAAATGAGTATCATTGGCCTGTGGGTGGAGTATTGATGAAGTGAGAATAATGTTACGTTGAGTGGAAGTTACCAGTTGTGGTGGATGAGAATTAGAGGAATGGTTTTAGTGAAAAGGAAGAGAGGTGAGATGCGACTTTGGAGGCAGGAAGGGTAGAAATATAGGGGTTCAATAGTGATGGTGAGGGATGTGAGGAACTGTGAGGTAGGGTTGCATATAGTTAAAAAGAAAAAAATAGGTCCCTGGTAGTTATAAAAACAGGGTCACTATTAGTTAAAAATAAAATTCCACAGTTAGTTTACTATAAAAGGTTACCATTAGTTAGAAAAAAATATATATCACCAGTAGTTATAAAATATTATGGTTACAGTTAGTTATAAAATATCAGGGTTACAATTAGTTATATCTATGTGATACTGACATGGATGCTAATGTAAGACTCTTTCCAATAATCATCTGCATCGGTAGCATAGATAAATAAAACTTATGGTAACTAAAATAATATGAACTATTGGTGAGACCAAAATTAAGACTGAAAAAAATGAATTGAAATTTAAAAATTAAGTTAATTAAATTCCAAGATAGAAAATAATTAATGAGTTAAAAACATAAAATCAAAAATACAAAGATCCAAATTTAAAAAATAAAAGGAGGCTAATCATCTTAAATTAAAACTGGGTTATAAATGAACATTAAACAATAAAATTACTATTAAAATTATTAAATATTAATATTTAATTTAAAAACAAAATTAATGTTATACTAAGCTGATAAAAGAGTAAAATTAAAATTTATTAAAAGGTCTATAATGAGTGAAAAAGGATTGCATCAGTGACAAATTGAGTCACCAATAGCTTTTTCAGTCTCACCATTAAACAAAAAACAAAATTTAGTGGGTTAATAATTTAATTGCATAATTAGGATTAAGTAATTAATGTTTTAAAACTCTTGAATGATTAATTAAATAACTAAATGAGTACTTGAAATTAAAACCTCTTAATTTCATTAAATTGGAACTCTAATTAAAAACTTAATTAATAAGCAGGATAATTAAACAACAAAATAAATTATGTTAATTTATTTTAATTAATCTAAAATAAAGGATAATATATTAAATTATGAACTAAGATAATTAATACACAAATAAAATGATTAAATGATTAATTAAAAAAATAAATGAATTATTAAATTGTGATAAGTATAAATACAACCAATCAAAATAATAAAATATATGAGAATAAAAATTAATAAATCAATATTAACAATTTTAAACACTAAAATTACATAATTAATTATAAAAATTGGTAAATTAATGAATTTCATTTAAAAAATACAAATGTACATTTATTTAATAAAATGTGTAAAAAAATTAAATAATTTTTAAAAATCAGATAATATGATGTGGAAAACTGTGTAAAATAAAGGCTACAACAAGATCTAATTATTATAATGTATAAATTAAAGTAAACAATATAGTATAATCAAATAAAAATGTTTAATTATTTAGGAAATCATGATATAAAAATGTCTTATCTTTAACTAATAAAATTGAAAGGAATAAAAAATGTCAATAATTTATAAATATAAAAAATTATGAAAATAAATAACTTCTGGATAAATGTTTTAAAAAATATAATTTTATTATTCAGGAGGAGTAAAAGTGATGAAATAAAGAAGAATTTAACGTAAGGGGATTCTCAAACTCAAATTCTTTTCTTTGTGTTATCCCTTTTTATCATTAATTTTATTATATATATCCCTCTAATGTATATTGAAAATAATTTAAATATTTTTTCCTTTAATTTTGGGGATATACAAGTAGGGAATAGGGGAACTATACAAGCTAGTACACTAACCCATGAGTCATTGAGGGTAATGAGTGTCAGCATCCACCAAAGAAAAAAGGAAAAGGGAAAGCTAATTCCATAACTACTACTAAAGTGGATCATAAAAATAAAATCATACAATGTATATTTCCTATTCTATAAAGAAAGTAAGAAGTTTTATTTAATTATGGTTCAACACATTCTTTTATATCTTCCAAGTCTTCTTGAACAGTTGAATAAAACCCATGAAACATTGAGTTAAAGATATTTGTAAAAGCACGTACTGGTGTGAACATTACAACCCATGTGTTGGAATCTTCTCCTATAATGATTAGTGGAAATATTCATCCAATGAACCATGTAATAATTTCATTTTTGTAATTTGTTATTATACTATGCATGGATTGGATCTCCTCATATGGAGAACACATCAACTATACGTATAAGGACATATCCTTTCATATTACAAAACATCCCATGATCCTCTATAAATGAAAGGAGAAACATGAATATCCTTTGGATAATCACTCAATTGTGTGGTTGTTGATACCCTATAAATAAAGATACCTTTCCCAAGTGTTCAAGTCAATGGAAGGTATCAACATGGAGGAAATTATCATTCTGATGAAATACACTAAAGTTGTTCCCAAATAGTTACACTAAATTTCCCCAAATCATGAGGTAGAGTTCCTAATGGAACTTATAATTAATGGATCTCATATCTCTTAATTACCTTCAGGATTTACTTAATCAAATTGGAGGTGTTAAAGAATAAACTAAAATAGAATTTGGATGAAGGTTCCACAAGGCCTAGTGAACCACCTTGGGATGTGCCATTTCTCTTTGTAAAGAAACTAAATGCATCAATGTAGGTATTTATAAATCATTAGGAGCCCAACAAGATCACTATGAAGAAAAATTATCCCCTACCAAGGATTGATTAATTGTTATATCAACTATGGGGAACTAAATAATTTTCAAATATGGATCTTTATTGTAGTTATCATCAGCTGATGGTGAAGAGTAGATATATTTAAATTCTCATTTCTATATAAGGTATGGGAATTATGAGTTCAAAGTAATACCCTTTAGACTTACTAATTTTCCTACAATATTCATGGATTTGAGGAATATATTCTTTATATATTTCTTTAACAAATTTATGGAAGTGATTATTGATGATATTCTCATTTACTCCAAGAGTAAGGATGAACATGAAGAATATAAAAGGATAATGCTGGTGACATTATGGAAGGAGAAAATTTATGCTATGTTTAGAAAGTATGATTTTTTGATCAATTATGTCATATTCTTGGTGAACGCGATCAAAAGTGAGGGAATTAATATAACCACTGAAAACAAAAAGGCAATCAAGGAATGATCCAAACCCTCTAGTGTTATAGAAATTTGTTGTTTTCTTATATTGGTAGTGTACTGTAAAAATTTTGTGAGAAAATTCTAAAGATTTTCTATCCCACTAACAATGATAACATGGAAAGGGGTAAAATATGCATGGATAAAATAATGTGAGGAAATATTTGAGGAGCACAAGAATAGGCTAATCACTGTGCATGGTTTCATACTTTCAATAAGTATAGAAGGTTTTGTGAAATCAAGTGATGATTCAAAGAAAGTATTGGGTTGTGTACTTATACAGAATGATAATGTGATAGATTATGCCTCACAATAGCTGAAGATCAATGATAAAACAACCTGAAATATGATTTGGAGTTAGAAAATATGATCTTTAACTTAAATATTTGGTAGTAATGCCTCTACAGTGAAAATCATGACAGTAATATGAATCACAAAATTTTATAGTATATTTTCACACAGAAGGAGATTAACATGCATCAAATAAGATGGTTAGCTCTAATCACAGACTATGATTTATTTATACACTAACATCCATAAAAGGTGAACATGGTAGATGATTCTTATTGTAGAAAATAACCTACTATTTTATCCATGGTGTGGACTGAGAAAGAACCTATCTTCATGGATTACAAAGGATGGATATGTAAATCATTACGATAGAGAATACATCCATCCTTGGTTAAATTATTTCATAACTATCTATCCAAGAGAAGATCTATGAGGTACAAAGGGATGATTTGGAGAATTAGAAGAAGGTGAAATCAGAAAAATAAGGAAATTTATATGAGTTTCGAATATATGATGATGGTTTGATTTCGTTTGTAACTATGATTTTTGTTCCTTCATCACCTGATAAAAAGAAGTACCTATTTGATAATTCATATAGATTACATTTCTATATCCATCCTAGAAGTTCCAAGATGTTCTATGATCTTTGTGAGTAGTTATAGAGAGACAACATGAAGAAGAATATTTTTTAGTGTATATTACACTGCTTGGTATGTGAGCTAGTTAAATCAGGGTTGAATAAGTCCAAAGGGATGATGTGACCATTTACTATACCCATGTGGAAATGTGATACCATCACCATTGACGTTTTTACCAGTTTCATGAATAAATATAAAGGAAAAAATGTGATATGGGTAGTGGCGGATAACCACACAAATACTACCCACTTTATAACTATTTGGGGTGATATCTTGCTTCAAGAAAGGGACATGATATATATATATATATAAATTGGTAAGGTTGTGTGGGTTCCAATTTCAATTGTATCTAATCGTGATATATGGTTCATAACAAAATTTAGCCAAAGTATTCAACATGCTTTAAGTACTAAATTGAATTTCATTATGACCTATCACCCCATAGTAATGGTGAGTCTGAAATGACTATTCAAACTCTCAAGGACATTCTAAGATCTTAATCAATTAATTTTAAGGGATTATGTGATTAAAATATACAACTAGTTTAGTTATCATACAATAATAGAATCCACTCATATATTCAAATGGTTCCAAATTAAGCTCTGTACAAAAAGTGATGTAGAACTCCAACTTGTTGAGATGAAGTAGGAAAACAAAATCTAGTTGGACTTGATCTTGTGCAATAGATGAAAGAGAATCTATTATCCATCCAAAAACATATAAAAGTTGCATATAACCGGAATAAATTCCATATTGACAAACATTGAATGGACATGGATTTTGAAGTTAGATACAATTTTTTCATGAAATATCAATATTGAAAATAATCATATGATTTGGAAATAAAGGGAAGCTTAGCCCTAGGAACATTGTCCCCTCTGGGATTTCTGATTGTATAGGAACAATGTCCAATCATCTTGAACTTCCAAAAAGTATGACTCATGTTGATGAGGTGTTCTACATATCTCCCCTTAGGAAGTAAATACTTGACCCCTCCGATATAATGAATCTAGAGGTGATAAAACTCAAGAATGACCCCTCATATAAGATTATATATTGAATATCTTAGACATTATAGAAACATTTCAATGAAACAAGACAATAAACATTATCAATATACTTTGGTATAATAATAACTATAAAGAGGCGACAAGGGAACTAGAGGAAACAATGAAAAAAAATTTCTCCTATTCTCAACCAAGAAAAGGAGTTGAAATTTCGGGGATGAAAATTCTAAAGGGGGAAGAATTGTAAAACCTTGTTGGCACCGTAAAACACGTCCCCAAAATTTTCTATATGCTTCCATACATGATCCAAGATCGTATTCCATTTATCAATCTTTGATTTGGTAGGCCGCAGGGCCCGAACAATGATACAGATTAAGAGTTATGGACATTTGATGTTTGGATGGAAAACTATTTCGCGAAGCCCATTTGTGAATCCCGCTCCACGATCGCGGTGCACCGCCCCGAAGAAAGGAGGCGAGAGGCTCCGAGAATCCCTTTGACATTCACGACCCACCGCGAAGCACCACCAAGTAGCAAGGAGGAGGGAGTCTCCATGAACCCATTTGTCGTTTGTGACCCACCGCGAAGACCCACCGTGAAAGAAAGAGGTGGGACGCTCTGCGACCGCATTTGACGTTCGCAATCCACTGTGGAGAAAGCTATATATTCGTACCAAGCAATCTCTGCTTCTCGATGCCCCTTGCATATAAATACCTAGCTTTCCCCATTCTCCAACACGGCCACTTCGCCCCTTGGGTGGCCGATCTCCTAGTTCTCGGAGCTCCTCTTTCCTTCGTGAAGTGGCTCCGCGAGGCCATGCTCCGCAAGCATCTTCCATCTCGTTGTTTCTTCATGTGTCCCTGCTCCGCAAGCGGCTTCCTCACATTGCTACTCCATGATCCTATGCTTAATGAGGCCATACTCTGAGAGTCTATGCTCCATGATGCTGCTTCGCGTGTCCCTGATCTGCGAGTCCATGCTTCGCTAGACCCCATGCTCCCAGATCCCCTTTGCTCTTTGAAGCTACGTCGTAAATAACTATCCATTACGAGGCTCCTACCTTCGCACCCACTAGTCCATACCACAGGGGTTGCGCCCCCACACCCCACTTAGGGTTAGTGCTGGGCCAGTTTTTTCACTACCGTCACTGACCCCTGTGAAAAATGGAGAGTCACACCGTGGACTTTTCGGGGTAGGATTTCGGGATTTTCCATTGCACTATTATGCGCACCCACCTTACACCTATGGAATACCATGATTTCAGATACTCCTATACACACTATGAAACACATTGAGTCAACATATTCCTCTTGGTTTCATTCCCATGTCATGTCTTGAGATTCTCATCATCGATTCCCTGAGTACCTTGAGTCGAACCATTCCTCAGGCAGCTCCTCTAAACCTAATCACTTGGCTCCTATGCCAGGTTAAACCACGAAGGGATGCCCCTTCGTAAGTCCCAAGACCATCCTTTCCTAGGCACCTTATTTCTAAAAGTCCTATAAATATGACTATAAATCTTAGATCTCCCTATGTTCCAATCATAGGATGCCTCTTGCTCCAAACAAGAGACGCCTTATTCTCCTAGCATGAGATGCCAAACGTCTGATCTACATGACTATAAACTGTAGTGATCTTTATATAACAAATATAGGATGCCTATTACTCCAAACAAGAGATTCCTTATGCTCCAAGTGTTAGATGCCTACAGTCCTATCTACATGACATTAAACTGTAGTATTCCATATGTTCCAATCATAGGATACCTCTTACTCAAAACAAGAGATGCATTATGCTCCAAGCATGAGATGCTAGAAGTCCTCTCTACATGACAATAAACAGTAATACTCCCTATTATTCCATAATAGGATACCTCTTGTTCCAAATAAGAGATTCCTTAGGCGAAAAGCATAGGATTCCTAATTCCAGGATTACAATGGTGTAATTTTAAGAGCATTGGAATCCGTTCAAGTATTCCATCACTTTACCTAACGCTTTGTGTGTCCTTCATTCGGATCTCCATCCACTTCCTTGTTTGAAGGGACCCCCTAGTGGCCTGGTCCCATGCCGCATCAGCTCACCTACTGTCCTAGGCCAACACCACATAAGTCTTCAGATGAAATTTTCAACAGGTCATGTGTTTCAAACACGGTTAGTAGTCAACCCTCAATTGCCTGTCCCCATTTCAGGATAACATGATTTGGATGATGCTTTTCTGTCACGGTCAATGGCTATTCTCCATCTCCACCCCAACTTCATTGTCTTCTGAATGTCAGGCATGTAATATACACTCTCCAACTACCTTTGTTTGGACTGATTTCAATTCCCTTGTCATTATCCTTCTAGTGCGCTAGCACATAGGTGAAGGCCTCAACTGACAAGTGAGTTGGGATGCCCCCATGGCCAGAAATGAGGAAGACATTATGGGTAGCTTCCTTGAATAAGCCCCATCTATAGTCACTTCTCCATAGCGGCCCATGGGCAGTATCCTTGTATAAGCTCTATCCACTATCGATGCTCCATAGCAGCCTATAGGTAGCTTTATCGTGTAAGCCCCATCCACGATTTCCAAACCATAACGGCACACGAGCATCTTCCATGCGTAAGCCCCATTCACCATTGCCACTCCATAGTGGCCTGCGGGCAGTTTCCTTGCGAAATCCCCATCCACGATTGCCGAACCATAGTGGCACCTGGTTAGATTCCTTACGTAAGCCTCATTCACCATTGCCACTCCATAGTCGCACACGTGCATCTTTCTTGCGTAAGCCCCATCCACCATTGCCGCTCCCTAGTGACACACGACCCTCTATCCTATAGTACATCCCGACCCCTCTAGGCTGCTAACCACGCGTATTCTCTTGTTTTCTCTTTGGGCCGCCTAAAGCGTAAGTCCCACATCACTTCCCACGGATGCACCTTTCGCGATGTGGTTGTCTGCCCTTTGCTGCCTCTTGTTTCTCACACCGAGCATGACTCACGTGGGCTTAGAGTAAGCATCGACAATGACGTCACCTCTATCCCGCATGACGTTAAACTGTACATACGAACTACGTGGTCGTTGATCCATGTCAAGGAATGGTATATAGGAAGCCTCCATGATTTTTAAGACAACCACCCATTGGTCTCTCTGACCCCCTTCACGTCGGTTCACCAACACTTGGGAAGCCTAGAGTGTAAGCCCCACACTATTCTAAAATACATTGTATTTGATCTATGTCATGGCATGGCACATTGAAATACTCCTCGATGTTCAATCCCACCACCTGTTGGTCACTCTAACCCCCTACACGTCGGTTCACCAACACTTTGTCAGTCTAGATTATAAGCACCACACCATTCTGAACTACATGGTCTTTGATCCATGTCATGGTATGGTACGTAGGAAGCCTCCACATGGTTCAATCCCACCACCTGTTGGTCGCTCCGACCCCCCTTCATGTCAGTTCACCAACACTTGGGCAGCCTGGAGTGTAATCCACACACCATCCCGAACTACGAGAACATTGATCCCTGTTAAGGCATGGAATATAAGAAGCCTCCCTGAGGTTCAAGCCCAACACCCATTAGACCCTAGGTCCAAATTCACATCAGTTTGCTGACACGCCCCTTCCAAACTACGAGTAATTTGATCAATGTCAAGACATGGTACATAGGAAGCATCCCTGAGGTTCAAGCCCAACAACATTTGGACCCCAGGTCCACCTTCAGCGGTAAGCCGTTGTCACTCCATTCAGCGGTAAGATGATGCCAGCCCCATCCAACGGTAAGCTGTTGTGACCTCAATCAGTGATAAGTCATTGAAACCCCATTCATCCATAAGCCATTGTCAACCACATTTAGCGGTAATTCCTCATCAGATGAACTATGAAGAATTTGATTCCCTGCCACAGGGATATGTAGGAAACCTCCATGAGGCTCAATCCCATCAATCATGTCCTATCCTAATCTATCCCTGAGCCTATGTGTCTCAGGAAGGTCATGCCCCAACATGAATGTTCCACTTCCTCTAGGTCCCATCCATATGTCCATTCTCACGGGCCACCTCCTCATGTTTCGCATTGTCCCACTGAACTGTGTGGACATTGACTCCCTACCACGGGGATATGTAGGAAGTCTCTTTGAGGCTTAAGCCCATCACTACCATCACATTCACGATGGTCCCATTTCATCCCTCCTCCACTCCATGCAATTCTCCATCATCCATCCTGATTCTTACCTGGGCCGCCACATCCTGCTGGGATCCTGTCATCCACCCTCTTCACTACTCCTAGCAGTACATGGGCTACAATCCACACGTGAGCACCAACATATCTACGGGTCATTGTCCTTTGTGTACAGCCCAATTCATCACCCCTTCGAACTACGTGGGTTTTGAACCCTGTCATCTCCACAGGGTATGTAGGAAACCCCCCTGAGGTTCAATCCTAGCCAATGGTAAACCATGTTGTCCCCCATCCTGGTGTGCACATTACCTAATGCACCCTTAGTGGTGTTCATATTATCCATTACGGCGTGACATCTCCCCTCCATGGGGCGCACCACCTCAGATCCATCCCCATTGGGTGTTCTGATCCCTCCATCATCCAAGTGTTCCATCCTTGGGATGTACCAATCTAATCCATCTCAATGAGATGTTATGATCACCCTCATTCCATCTCCGCATGACATTAAACTCACGACCTACGTCGTGATAAACATGAGATTCCTGAGGAAAACCTTGGAGGACATGCCTTTAGCATAACCTTCTCTCCAAGATGTTAAACTCACAGAGTACCCCATTTTAAACATGGGAAGCTAAGGAAAACCTCAGATACATGCCCAAACCATAATATACCCCACAACTAATGTGGGATGCCTCAGGTTCTGCACCCTTGGGATGCCCTCTTTTGAGGAAGAATACAGGTTCTCCTATGTCCACACTCCGAGAGAAGTCCTGACATGCCTGATGTTTTCATCTACTCCGACCAAAGGTTCATAACATTCCAAGAACCCATGGAATGTCCTGACGGAAGTAGCATAATTACCAGCGCCCATAAAGATATTTCATTGGGAACAAGATTCATAAACCACGATTAAATCTATGAGGGAGACCCGAACTAGGTGACGAGTTCCGAGGAGGAATCCATGGAAGGAAGAACCGACATCCCATTATCCCATTACGATCAAGGAGCAATCATCCCTGAACAAGGAATGGATACCGCCCGCCTTTGGAAAGTGGGAATGCGGGGCAGCAGCTATGCGTCCTTTATAGAAGGATGCGCGTGCCCTGACGAAAGCATCAGAAACAAACCCAAAATCTTTAAATGATAAATTTTTATTGAATAAATCTTTATTATATTATATCATATAAGTGTTATACATATACATCACAAAGAGAGAAAAACAACACAATAATTAATTAATGAAAACCATTATATTAATTAAAGACTAAAACCATTAAAATTCCAATTATTATAAGGGTATAAAAAATAAAAGGTATAAAAACTAAAATTGGAAAATATGGATCACCCCAATCTACTGGAATCATCCCTCCCATAAACAACACTATAGAAATGAAACCAAATATTAGTAAACCAATCAATATATTAGAAAATGAAAATATATAACCTTTAAATGAATTTTATTGAGTGTTGAGTGAAATAAATAAGTGTTATTTATATGATATAATGTGACTTTTTGGAATAGTAACCTATATATTGGGAATAGTAACCTAATAATTTAGACAAATAACATGATGGTTGGGTTTAAGAAATAGATAATTAGAAAAGTAATTTAATATCAAAATAAAAAAATTTAATATATATCATATCTATCATGATTAATATAAGTAATTATAAATATTATAATTCTAAAAAATAAATATCATGATTAAAGAACCCAAAGAAAATATAGGAACATTTCTAATAAACTGTATTTTATAGTATTTCATAAACATAATATTTTTTATATTGAGAATTTAAATTACCAATGATAAAAATATATTTTTATAAAATCAATATATTTTTTGAAATTAGTATTTCAAAATTTTCTAAGGGTGATATTTTGTTAATTTCCTTAAATACATCAATTTTTAGGTGAATAGTAAAAGTACAGTTTTTATGTAACAAATATATCTTAAATTACATCTTTCATGATGTAATAACGAGATAATCATTTTTATAACATGATTTTCATCCAAAAAAATTAATTTCATAAATAACTCATTAAAATAAAATAAAATTAATTTCCAACACTAAAAACATTTTCCAAATCATAAAGTGTAATGTGATCCCTTAAAATAACAATTTTTCATTTTTTCCACATTCCTTTTTAATAAACTAAATTAATTCAAAATATAAATAGGTTTAAAGTATTAAAAGTATTATAATATATTAATCTATGATTTATATTTTAAAAATTTTACTATTACAAGTTTTACCTTTGATGTGATATTTTATTCAATATTTTATTATAAAAATACATCTCTCCTCACGTATAAAAAAATCATTTCCATCCCCTTGGAAAACCACTCATCTGAAAATTTCTAAAACTAAATATATTCCCAAATACTCTCTCCCTTTCCCCTTGTAATAACTATAGACATTCAATATTAAATAAACTCCAAACATCAATGGAGTTTTTGTGTCGAACAAGAGTAGCTACATAGAGGAATGAGTAAGTTTCTATCAACTCTTCTCTTTCTTCTTCTCTATTTATTATTACCAATTCATATGAAAAAAATATTATAAAATTAATTAATAAGTATTATGAAATTATATTAATGATGTTAACATACTATAAAAATTATATTTTTTAAATATTTTTATTTTCTAACTATATTTTCCCTCCTTTGGACAACATTTCCAATAATGGTTGATTAACCACAAATAAGGATATTGTTAATTTGTTTCTTATCACCAACCCTATGTATGGTAATTAGAAATTATTTATGATATAAAAATGTAAAAATATATTTATTTTATAATTATGTAATTAGTCCCACTAATGTATTAATTACATTGAACACAATAGTGAAATTGAAGAAAAATGAGAAATTATTAAGGAAAACGTGATATCGAAATATCTTATCTTTAACCATGTAAATTAATTAATATAGAAAAATGATTATAATTAATAAATAGTGGTAAAAATGGAATTAACTAACTTCTGGATAATTTATTTAATAATTATAATATTATTAATTAGTAGGCATAAAAGTGATGAAATTAAACATGATTTATTGTAAGGGGATTCTCAAACCCAACTCATTTTCTTTGGGTTATCCCTATTTCTCATAAATTTTAGTATGTATATTTTTAAACTATTTATTAAACATATTTTGACTATTTTTTCCTTTTGGGGGGATATACATATTAACACCTTTATTTTTAATCCAAATATTATAATTTTCTAAAAAATATTTTTCTTTCCAAAACACATATTTTATATCACTTAATCTATTTCTTCTTTACTCATGAATGTTGTTTTTTACACCAAATATGTTTTTCGTTATTCATTTTTTAATACTTTTTATATTCATTAAATTATTATTAGTCGAATGCTTAAGAAACGCATTCCTTTTAATGAGTTATTTCATGACTACAATTGTTATACGTTCTATGTGGCATGCATGAATATTGGAATATTATAACTTGATGGGTGGGACTAGAATTATAAAACCCTCTAATATATTGTGTAATTTGATGCATCTATTGAGGAAATTTTTATTATTCATGGACATGAGTTTATATTTTTTTTACAATTATGATGTTATAATTTATTCCCATATGTTATATGTGAAAATGATGTTTGCTTTTTTCACAGCTATGTGTTGTATTTGAGCACTATGACATGATGCTTCATTTTTATGCAACAACACATTCCATTCCTTTATAAAATGTTTTTATCAAGATTATGATGATTAAAATATGCTTATATTGTGATGATGATTATTATTATAAGGACCCAGCCTTAAAACATTACCTAATCTTGAATTATATGAATAATTCACATTGAGGATCTTTTTAGGTTTGGAGTTTTAGATAATTAGGACATAACTATTACATCTCACAAAATTATAAAGTAGGCACTTCTACTTAGTTTCCATTTTTTCATAAAATAAAAACTCTTAAAAAGAAACATGTCTATTTCATGTTTTAGATAGCATGTCTTTCTTTGATCCCATCCTTGACCCAATTCACCTTTAAGTCATGTGTAAAACATTTCAAAAACTTTGGGTGAGCGTAAAAATCTCAGTAAGAGATATAAAAATACAGAAAGAAAACATTAGACCATGTATACATGAGAATCAATGAAATCATAATATACTCTTAAAACATAAGCAATTTAACATACCTTATGAAATCATAAGATTTATGAAAAACTCATAGAAATCATAAGACTTTAAGGTAACTTGAGGCATTCATAACATTCTTACATAGGAAGTAACCCTCATCATTACATTTGGAATACCCACCATAGTATAAAACATGCATAAAGGAAAAATACCATTTCCACATTTCAATCACAAGATATCAATACAACACATTGATATAATAAAAACATTATCAAAACCATTTTCAATCAGAAAATACATAAAAGAGTATATGGTATTTATTTTCCTTTTAAAAACATTACAACATGTTAAGGAAGCCAAAGGTCAAATAATACTCGCAGTGGTAGAAAGGTCATTGTCATTGTGTACGTTAAAGAAAACATACTTTTTGTTGTTTAGTAAAACACTTCATAGAGAAAATATTCCTTTTGAATAAAAGTCAAAGTCAAAGGGGTTTATACACCGTATAAAAGAAATTTGTGTATAAAACAAAATATGCCTCAATGAAAGGAGATTGAGACGAAGTCCCTTACAATGTCGGTATCCTTAGATTAAGGATAAATCAATTACATGATTATGTGTGAAAAATATAAATAAACCCAATATAAGTGGATATTAAGTGTAAAACAATCAGAGTTCATCCACACATATTCATAGCATGACATAATCAAGAAATATATGTTTAACCCAAATAATCGAAATTGGGTTAAGAAGATCCCTTGCAAAAATTCAATAGCCTATCAGCGTCACATCAAATTTTAGAAAAAGAGTTGATGAGAGAGATAAAGGGTATCTCATCACTTGGAAATAAAATTTACAGCAATAAGGATATATAATAACATATCCCAACATAATAATATGTAAATTAAAATACCTAACAAAAAGAAGTCTTTTAAAAAAGAGAAGGGTGAAAGGTTCCCTTACTTATTTGGGTAACTTTAGAAACGTACACCCCATGAAATAAGGGTCATACAATGAAGATGTAAATACCCATAAATTAAAATATATTACACAAATAATACAATCATGGGTTGTAAATACACCACAAAAGTGGAAATACTGGCAAATGTAGCATGAATCTCACAGGACCAAAATGTGAGATAAAACCCCCATACTTCATTGTAATCAATCGAGTCGTATGACCAAAAGATAATAAACACAATATAAATCATAGAATACCATCAATATAATCATGATAATATATATCTTATGGAAGAACACAATACACCACATAAAATAAATAAATGGCGGACATTAGAGATCTCATGGAATTAAAAGTGAGATAAGATATCCTTTTATGAAAATTAAGTAGCCTAACGACACCACTTAAAACGTCCAAAAATGGATTAAAGATAGAAATTAGGGTCTCTCATCATATGAAACTAAAAATTACAGTAATATGAATATATTATAGCATCCCCTAACATAATAATTAGGAGCTCAAAAGAAGTGACATAAAAGAGAGTACTTAAAAAGAAAGAGAGAGGTCGGATCCCTTACCTCAAGTATGACTTGTCTTGTTCGTTTCTTTATATTCCTGAATAATAAACTTTGGTAAATTAATAATTTCTTAAGGACCTCATTTAAAGTTTATTATTCAATTCATATCACATAATATAATGTTATAATAAGTATTTAATTATGTGAGTTCATATCAGACATTTTTATCGATGTTCGGTATATGAGTCAAAAATAAAATTGTTTGAAAATAATTGCCTATATAATTATAAGTACATAATATCTATAATGGAATTAATGATTTAAATATTATATATATCCATTATATATTCATTTTATACTATTACATTACATTTGGAGAAAAAAATGAAATGCACCGTTCATGGAGAAGGTAGGCCGTACATACGCGTGAACACTACTTTCATTTCACTGTCACGTTAATGGAATTAAAACTAAATTAGATATATATATATTAAAATTATAGTATAATATATAAGTTATATAGTTCACATATGTTCATTAATTTCATTCTTTATACATTCCATGTATTGCATGAACGATTCACATCACTTGAGGGGGCAGTAGTCCACACTTCCTCAAATGAAATTATCGTATTTGCAAAACATGAAAAACGTAAAGTTATGTTTTAAATGTAAAAATACAGATTCATAGAGATAAAATAAATATAACATATATCATAAATAAATATAGTTCCATCATAATGGCCACCATGATATGTGGTAGGAGAAGATAGAACAATCATCGTTTCGGAAGGCAGTAATTCGCCATCCACGGAAACAGTATGTTCTTTAACCATTAGACGAAGGTGTGTGTAAGTGTAGCTCGAATCCTTCTCATACAAACATCCTAGTATATTTAATATACTGGTGTTGTTACAAAATAAATGAATAAAAATATTTTAAGGAGTTTGAGAAGCAAAAGAAAACAAAAGAACATAAGAAAAGACATTACCTTTAAATCGGGTAACTCCCTTTGGTTTGAACCAAAAGGGTTTCTTGAAGAGATTTCTACCTAAGTTAAAGATCTTAAGATTAATAGAGGGATTTGGAGACATAAAATAAGCAGATTTTGATTGATACAAAGGCTTGAGAAATTTGGTTAAGGGGGTAGAGGTGGGGGCCTTTATAAGGGGGAGGAGGGGCACTCTTGGAAAGTCTTGAAAAGTTACTTTATTATAAAATGATTGTCGGATAATAAAGGTCCCACAATTATATATTTCTAGGATAAGGTGATAAGAGATATAAATCCACACATACAATAGGTTTTTTACTAGTGTAAGTTTTAGATTTTACCTTATCTTTTCATTTTATTTAAATCGCTCATTAATGAGGTAATCACTGCATCATCATGGTGTCATAAATAAATTTATTTATTTAATGTCTAAATATTAATAAAAAATATCATGATGTAATAAATAATTTTAGATATATCATGAATATTTATATTCAAAAATATTAATTTTATAACCACATTAATTGTTTTTAGTAAAACAATACATGTTTGTGAAACTTTTATTTTTACTTTAAATAAAAAGTTATTAATCTCATTTTCTTACCCAAGTGGATCCATGGGGTCCCAATGTTGACACATTTATTTTCATGGTCGTACATGACTCATCCAATATGTTTAGGAAATGTGTAAAGGTAATTTTATATTATTATATCATTATATTTACCTTAAATTACATTAATTACCTTTAATCACGATTAATAAAACTTAAAAGTTACTATTCACCAAAAAATTAGTTTAATCCCATTGAACGACTTTTTACATCCTAATTAAAAGCATTTATGTTTTAGTTTTGAAATTAAAATCATAGAGGTGGTAAAATTTCATTAAAACAAGAAACCAGTTTCTTTAACTACCACTTCGTTGTTTCACTATTCATAAAAAATTGATGTTTTTCAGAAAAATACCAAAAATTCACCCTAAGCTCTATTTGATATTACAAATTAAAAAATGATGTCCATTTTACCAAATTAAAAACATAAAGGTTTCATTAATTATTTTTATAATTAATTCCCACTGGGAAAACAAATAACGTGTTTTTAAGAAACAATATCTATCAAAAGAATTAAACTTGTTTATGTCCAATTTCAAAGTGAAATTGATTAAAATTACCAAAATTGGATCAAATCGTAAAAATATATTTTATCTAAACTTTAAACCCAATTAAAAATTTAATCTATCCATATAAATAAATTATATTTAAAAGAGGTTTTGAATTAAAATAAAACATTTTCACTAAAAATGCTCTTTATCAGAAAAATAACTAAAATTTACACAAAGTAAATTTTGATGTCCAGATTCTAAAGGAGGATTTTATTTTGTCAAATATAACATATAAAATTTTCAAAAGTATATTTAAAAAGGGTTCTCCATCAAAAGGCTGTTAATCGATATTAAAATATTTATGCTTAAAATTGGATTCATTTTCATTTTAAGCCTCTAGAATTTATTTGGATAAATGTAAAAATATTTGACAAGCATATATAATAATTTGGTAGTTAGTTATGTTCATTCCTTTCATTACAATGTCTAGGCGTTAACTACCATTTAAAATAACATTATTATATTATTAGTGTGCAATGTAAGATTTTAAAGAAATTCATTATTGCGTATTGGGTATGCCACTAAACATAGCATTCCATTTAAAGTAATATTGATATTTTTTTCGCAAATATTAAAAAATGTCAAATTATTTATTTACCTAGGATGTTACATCCTTCCCCCCTTTGGAGAATTGCATCCTCATAATTTTAGAAAAAGGCTTGGAAATTTCATTGAAAGCCTTGCATCAGAAAAGGAGTCAGTTAAACTGTCACATTAAAAGAAAGAAAGAGAAGTACAAAGGTCACCCGAGTTAACCCATTCTAGGATTCCATGAAAACATGGATATGGATGAGAAAAAAAGGGTCATTTTCGGATGTAGAGTGATAGAAATCATGATTAGGATAAAGTTAACCCCAAGAAAATCACAAACTTATGATGGGTTTAACGGTATTTGATTCCCCAGTAGGAAAAGTTAAATGACAATATTTTTGTTTTCAGTTACTTTTCATAGAGGAATTTATTTATGATATTAACTAAATCATAAGGAAACATACTCATTTGTAATGTATATTTTCATCTTTTACTAAATTTCTAACCCAAACTCAAATTTTATCCAAACAATGAGTATTTTAGGATGACTTGTTCATATTAAGAGTGCTATAATCAACTTCTAGAGAATCACGTAACCCACAAAAGATAAACTATATATATCCCATCTCTTTAGACCTTAACCAAAAATAAATTTTTTAGTAAAAGATCAGATAATACCCAAAATGGATAATTCTTCATAAAATGAAATACTACTCTTAATCTCCAAAATTTGTCCAACAGAACCCAAAGTTCATCAAAGACCATCGATAAACAGCTATCCATAAAATTCTTCAAACAATTCCAAACTACGAATTAAACCCAAATATAAGAAGGACATAATCACATAATCTTCCAAGATAAATCTAAACATTTATCTGCAAATAACATCAGTTACTCTTAAAGTCTCAAATTGAAAAGTAACTAACCTAATCACATATCCTCTATGATAGGCTAATCATTTCTATAAACAACCAAAAACCAACTTATTCCTGATTCATATGATCGTCTAACAAAAAATAATTTGTTATACTAAATAGGGACTTCACGTAGTCTAGTGGTAGGTGATAAATACCAGCCACACTTTGGTTGTGGGTTCGATTCCCACAGCTTTTTCCGACAAGACAGGTTTTCACACAGTCTACGTGTTTTCCTTTTTCCAAAACTATATAATTCTTAAAACATTCCACAAAAAGAGATAAAATCATCAAAATTAACCATAACATAATCTAACCTCAATTTTATCTCATGACTTTCATTTTCCATCATATAGCAACCCATAATTACCTTAAAAGTAAGGATCATATAAACCCTAATGGTTAACATTATAATTATTACCTGAACTTCCACATCGAGTTGGTTATCTCGTAAAATATGCATTAGAGAACTCACCAAGGTTCAAGTGGTTAATCATGACTCATGATATTTGGTTGAGAAAAACCACAAGAGTTCTCTTTTAAGCTCCCATATACTTCAGTTGTTCTTTTAGAAAACCGTCATAGTTTTCTTCACATCCACTATTACATTGGTGCCTGCTAGATCCATCCATTTACTAAAACCAAAAAGGTATGTGTGAGTATATCAAGAAAATCCTCATGTACTAATGAGGAAGATAAAAACCAATATATATTTACCCATGTTATCTCAATCTCTTTCAAAAATAACAATGACTCCATCTAATATACTAATCATTGTGGTTATATAAAGCTTGTCACTTTTGCTTAATGAATTCCCTAACCTCTAAAGTTGTCTAAACCGACCTCTAATACCAACTATAAGTACCCAGCCTTATAACATTACTTAATCTGCAATTAAATGAATAATTCACATTGAGGATCATTTTATATTTATATTTTTAGAGAATTAGGACATAACTATTACATCTCACAAGATTAAAAAGTAGGCACTTCAACTCAGTTTCCATTTTTTTCATAAAATAAAAACTCTTAAAAAGAAACATGTCCAGTTCTATGTTTTATATAACATGTCTTTCTTGGATCCCATCCTTGACCGTATTCACCTTTAAGTCCTGTGGAAAACATTTCAAAAACTTGGGATGAGCGTAAAAATATCAGTAAGGGATATAAAAATATAGAAAGAAAACATTAGACCATGTATACATAAGAATAAATGAAATCATACTTTACTCTTAAAACATAACCACTTTAACATACCTTATGAAATCATAAAATTTATGAATAACTCATAGAAATTATCAGACTTAAAGGTAACTTGAGGCATTCATAACATTCTTACGTAGGGAGTAACTCTCATGGCTACGTTTGGAATACACACCACAGTATATTCCCTAAATCTCTTCTGAGAATCCTTAGCATTTAACTCCTTCACATTACACAATGCATTGGAGAGCTATATCAGGCTCACCTTCCCTTAGTTTATCAGGGAACCACCCATCTTTATAAACAATTCCCATGAACCATAACATAATTGTATCACATAAAACATGCATAAAGGAAACATAACATTTACACATTTCAATCACAAGATATCAATACAACACATTGATATAATAAAAACATTATCAAAACCATTTTCAATAACAAAATAAAAAAAGTGTATATGGTATTTATTTTTCTTTTAAAAACATTACAGCTTGTTAAGGAAGCCAATGATCAAATAATACTCGCGGCGGCAGAAAGTTCGTTGTCACTACATACGTTAAAAAACCTAATTTTTGTCATTTACTAAAATGCTTTGTAGATAAAAGATTCCTTTTGAATAAATGTTAATGTCAAATGGGTTTATAAACCATATAAAAGAAAGTTGTGTATAAAACAAAATATACCACAATAAAAGGTGATTGAGACGAAGTCCCTAACAAAGTCAGTATCCTTAGATTAAGGATAAATCAATTTCATGATTATGTGTGACAAATATAAATACACCCAATATAAGTAGATATTATGTGTAAAATAATCAGATGTCATCCACGCATATTCATATCATGACATAATCAAGAAGTATATGTTTAATCCAAAGAATCGAAATTGGGTTAAGAAGTTCCTTTGCAAAAATTCAATAGCCTATCGGCGTCACATCAAATTTTAGAAAAAGATTTGATGAGAGAGATAAAGGGTATCTCATAACTTGGACATAAAATTTACATCAATAAAGATATATAAGAACATATCCCACCACAAGAATATGAAAATTAAAAGACCTAACAAAAGAAGTCTTTTAAAAAAGAGGAAGGTGAAAGGTTCCTTTACCGATTTGGGTAACTTTCAAAACATACACCCCATGAAATATGGGTCATAAAATGAAGATTTAAAAACCCATAAATTAAATTATATTACACAAAGAATACAATCATGGTCAGTACATACATTACAAAAGAGGAAATAGTGGAAAATTTAGCATGAATCTCACGGGAACAAAAAGTGAGATAATAACCCCATACCTCATTGTAATCAATCGAGTCATATGAAAAAAAGATAATAAACACAATATGAATCACGTAATACCATAAATAGAGTAATTATAATATATATCATATGTAAGAACACAATTCACCACATGCAATAAATAAATGGCGAACAATGGAGATCTCACAGAATTAAAAGTGAGATAAGATATCCCCTTATGAAAATTAAGCAGCCTAACGATGCCACTTAAAACTTCCAAAAATGTGTTGAAGATATCAATTAGGGTCTTTCATAATATGAAAATAGAAAATATAGTAAGAGTAATATAGGAGAAAATCCCCTAACATAAGAAAGAGGAGCTTAAAAGAAGTGACATAAAAGGGAGTACTTAAGAAGAAAGAGAGAGGTCTGATCCCTTACCTCAAGCCTGACTTGTCTTGTTATATTCCGTAATAATAAAATTTGGTTAATTAATAATTTCTTAAGGAACTTTTTTAATTTTTATTATTCAATTCATATCACATATTATAATGTTATAATAATTAGTTAATTATGTGAGTTCATATCATACGTTTTTGTCGATGTTCGGTATATGAGTCAAAAATAAACTTGTTGGAAAATAATTGCCTATGTAGTTATAAGCACATCATATCTATAATGGAATTAATGATTTAAATATCATATATATCCAGTGTATATTAATTTTATACTATTCCATAACATTTGTAGATAAAAATGAAATGCACCGTTCATGGAGACAGTAGGCCGTACGTACACATGAACGCTACTTTCATTTCTTTGTCACATTAATGGAATTAAAATTAAATGAGATATATATAATATAATTCCAGTATAATAAATATTTTATATAGGTCACATAAGTTCATTAATTTCATTATTTATATATTTCATGTATTTCATGAACGAGTCACATCAATTGAGGGGGCGATAGTCCACACTTCCTCAAATGAAATTATCACATTTGCAAAACATGCAAAGAATAAAGGTATGTTTTAAATGTAATAATACAGAAGAATAGAGAAAATAAATATAATATATATCATAAATAAATATATTTCCATCATAATGTCCACCATGATAGGTGGTAGGAGAATATAGAACAATCATCGTTTCGTGAGGCAGTAATTCTCCATCCACAAAAACAGTATATTCTTTAACCATTAGACGGAGGTGTGTGTAATTATAGCTCAAATACTTCTCATAAAAAAATCCTAGAATATTTAAGATACTGGTGCTGTTACAAAAGAAATGAATAAAAACAATTTAAGGAGTTTTAGAAGCAAAATAATACAAATGAACATAAGAAAATACATTACCTTTAAATCAGGTAACTCTCTTTGGTTTGAACCAAAAGGGTTTCTTGAAGAGCTTTCTGCCTAAGGTAAGGCTTCTTGGATAAATAGAGGGATGTGTAGAGATAAAATTAGCTATGTTTGGTCGACCCAAATGCTAGAGATGTGTGGGTAAGGGGGTAGAGGTGGGGGCCTTTTATAAGAGGGAGGAGGGGCACTCTTGGAAAGTCTTGAAAAGTTTCTTTGTTATAAAATTATTTTCGGATATTAAAGGTCCCAAAATTATATATTTCTATGATAAGTTGATAAGGGTTTTAAACCCACCCATCCAATAGGTTTTTTACATGTTTAAGTCTTAGATTTTACATTATATTTTCATCTTATTTAAATCATCCATTAATGAGGTAATCACTGCATCATCATGGTGTCAAAAATAAATTTATTTATTTAATGTATAAGAATAATAAAAAAAATATCATGATGGAAGAAATATTTTAATATTTCTAATGAATATTTATAGTCAAAAATAAGACTTGTATAACCCCATATTAAAATTGTTTTAGTAAAATAATACATGGTTGTGAAACTTTTATTTTTTACTTTAAATAGAATGTTATTAATGTCATTTTCTTACCCAAGTGGCTCCATGGGGTCCCCAAGTTGACCCATGGATTATATTGGTTGGCCATGACTCATACAATAATTTTTCGACAAGTTTAAAGGTAATTTCATATTATTATATAATTATTTCTACCTTAAATTACACTAATTAACTTTAATCATGATTAATAAAACTTAAAAGTTACTATACACCAAAAAATAATTTTTATCCCATTGAACCACATTTTACATCATAATGACAAAAATTTATGTCGGATTTATGAAATTCAAATCAAAAAAGTGGAAAATTTTCATTTAAAGGAAAAATTAGTTTTTTTAACTACCACTTAGTGTTTTCACTATTCATAAAAAATTTATGTTTTCTAGAAAAATACCAAAAATTCACTCTAAGATATATTTGATATTCCAAATTCAAAATTGATGTCCATTTTACCTAATTCAAAACATAAAAGTTTAATTAATTATTTTTATAATTAATTGCCGCTGTCAGAACAAATAATGTGTCTTTAAGAAACAATATCTATCAAATGATTGACACTTGATTATGTCCAATTTCAAAGTAAAATTAATTCCAATGACCACCATTGGATTAAATGGTGAAAATATATTTTAACTTAAATTTAAAGCCAATTAAAAAATAATTTATCCATATAAATAAATTATATTAAAAAGAGGTTATGAATTAAAATACAACATTTTCACTAAAAATGATCTTTATCGGAAAAATAACAAAAATTTACACAATTTAAATTTTGATGTCCAGATTTTAAAGAAGGGTTTTATTTTGTCAAATATAACATATAAAATTTTCAAAAGTATATTTAAAAAGGGTTCTCCATCAAAAGGTGGTTAATCGATATTAGAAGATTTATGCTTAAAATTGGATTCATTTAGATTTTAATCTGCTATCATTTATTTGGATAAATGTAAAAATATTTGACAAGCATATATAATAATTTGGTAGTTAGTTCTATTAATTCCTTCCATTACAATGTCTAGGTGTTAACTATCATTTAAAATAATATTATTATATTATTTGTGTGCAAAGTAAGATTTCAAAGAAACTCATTTTTGCGTATTGGGTACGCCATTAAACATAGATTTCCCTTTAAAGTAATATTAATATTTTATTCACAAATATTAAAAGGTGTCATATTATTTATTTACCTAGGATGTTACAATTATGTTCACACATGTTACATTGATTCATGTTCCTTATTCATCCTCTTACTAGGATTTTAGCTCACCCCTTTATTTGATGTAAATCCTAAGGTGACGACATATTCTAAGTAGAAAATGATATTTTAGAAGGATAAATAAGACAGATTTTAATAAATGTTATTTATTATGTAGAAGTGATTTATTATCATGATTTTTCCAAGATACAAAACCTTTTTATCTTTGAATTTTTAATTACTATGTTGTTTTTCTTTAATATTGTAATAGTCTTGTAAGAAAATGTAGGGTCACTATAGTGAAAATCAATGATTATTAATGAATGATTGATAAGATTTTATAAAAGGATCATATATGATATTGTAAATATTAATACGGTTATGTTATTAGATAATAACATGCTTAAAACTACTATATAAGATGTTAAAGAGTGCTCAACTGTAGGAAAGTGCGAGGTATGGGGTTCTTAACCCAATTTTTATTCATTGGGTTATACGCCTATTTAGGAGATTATATTATTCCGAGATCATGCGTGAAATGAATTTTGGTTTATTTATATTTTGTTTCCACTTTTTTGTGTGGATCTAAAATTTTTACACATAATCACCCCGTTGATTGACCATCACCTCAATGATATAAACTTTCAAAGGGCTTCATGTTAAACCGCCTTCTTTGAGATACAAGTTATTTTATTCACCAAATTTCTTTTGAATGGTGTATATTCTTCCCATTTACATAATATATCATAAATCCTTCCCAAATTATGATATTTTAAGTTAAAATTTTATCAAATTAATTCTTGGGAAATTATGATTCAAAACAATCCAAATAATTAAGGGGTTATGTTTCAGTATCATTTTAATTGTGATTTATTCACCTAAATTTTCATTAAAGGGAATAATTTAGCCATTGTTTAATAAAACCCTTTAATTTTATTCTCAAATGGACATTTATGATTTTTCATCATGTAATATTACTATTTTTATATCTTTTGTACTTACATGATTGTGAAAATATTTAAAAAAAATCATACTTCATTTATCTCTCGAGTCAAAATGGTTTTTCATCCAAATAAATGATTTTTAAAAACTTATTAAAAAGGTTTTAGTATTATTGGATTTTTAAAAAATGTTATAAATGTAAAATTCCCATCATTTTTTGGACATGGTACCTTTTTTAGTTTTCTTATAAAAATATCATAGGATGCATTTTTTAATATATTCGACATGAATGAAGCTCTTCCACCATCATGACCACTAAATGTTTTAATGCTTCCTTTTTAATTTTAAAAGTCTATTTTCAAAAAGAAATACTTAATTATTGAGAATGATTTCCTTTTAAATATGTTTTTTTCAAAATTTATAGGATATTTTCCTCAAGAAATTTTCAATGTGATATTTTAAAATAACCTTCCATATTATATGATATCCTTTGAGTTTACACAATGGGAAAATGTTATTTTACATAGAATATTTTTAATATTTCTGAAATTGTTTTCATTAATGAAGTAGACCTCTTATTTTATGGATTTCCTCAAAATTTTGTATATATGTCTCTCAGATATATAAATAATTTATTTTTCCTTATTTTGACAGAGTTATACTATCCTTATAGTCAATTATAAAACATATTCATTTTGAAGTCTCTATTGTTTATGATATAAATTAATATTACGCAACCCATATTATTTCCATTGGTAATTATAATATTATGAATTATGATTATTTCCATTATTCATTACACATAGATCATGAATATTTTTTGATTGGTGCACCTAAATAGTGATTTAATGCATTTTGTAAATCATTAGTCTCATGTGTTATCATGTATGAGATTAGGGAGTAAAACTAATATGTATTGGGACATTGTACCCCATGTTATATAGTATAGGAAGTTAGACTTGACTCATGTTTGTTTCATGTCATATGTTTTTTCCCCATTTATATAAATCCATGATCTTTTTATAACATGTTCTTTATATTTTACTTCTATGTGATTACTCATGAGCATTATATTTTAGGGTATCATATTATATCTTTGACTAACATGACATGTTTCATTCACTACTACAATGCATGCCTTTTACAATGCAAGAATATGACTTTATCAATGTTTGAAAAGAATTTAATACATCAACATGGTTAAAGGACAAGGCTTTATAAGTGCTAGAAAAGTACTCATAAAAGAGACCATTTATCAGAACTTTTATTTAGTGATGATAATGAGACACTTTAACATATCTTTTACAAGTGCTGATAATGATTCCTATAGCAGCTCTTTAAAAAGAGCTGGTAAAAGATTCTTTTATTGACTCTTTTACAAGAACCGATAAAGAATATCTTTTAGGGCTTCTAAAAGGCTCACAAAGACAACTTTATAACAACTTTATAAAGTGGTGATAAATTTACCTTTATCTTTGCTTGTATAATCACAGATAAAGCCTATATTTATCATCAAATTTTGTAGTACTGAAAAAGGTGAAAAGTACACCGTGATGCTACAACACACTACAACACTAGAAACAGGTGCAGTGTGTTGTAACGACACACAGGATCACCAAAAAAAACAACAAGAAAGACCAAAATAAGATAAAAATACAAAATTTAAATGAAATAAAATTCCATACACAAATACTAGAAAAAACACTATTATAGATTATGTTATTTGTCTTCTTACTAAAATTAATTTAAATTTTGAAAAAAATAGTGCATTTGGAGTTATACCGATTGATCTAAGAGTCAAATTAATGTGTGATTGATTATTAAATTTCAGAAATGAAATATGGATCATTTTCAAAAAGTCCTAAAAAATTCAAATATGTTTTCATGGTTTTGAGTATGTGATTTCTTTAATAAAATTATTTGGTTTTTGAATAAAAATATGCACCTGTAGTCATATCAGTCACAACGTGGATTGGATTGAGGCGAGAATTGTTTTTATATGTAAAAATGACTTATGGATCCCTTTTCTAAAGTACCAAAAAATTTGGAATTTGTTTTCTCAGTTTCGAGTATATCAATTAATTTTTTCAATAAAATTAATGTCAATTTTGAATAAAAAGATGAACTTAGGGTCATACCTCTCACACTGTGTGTCATATTGTGTTGAGGAAGATTTAAAGATGTCCCAAATGGATCATGCATTATTGTTCTAAAGTAACAATACAATCAGCTTGTATTTCCTCTATTTTGAGTATAGAACTTGTGTTTTTTATTTATATTCCATTTAAAACTGGAAACCTGCAGTTTGAGCCCTAAAGGTGGAATCGTTTGTGGGTTTGGAATGAGACCAATTGATACACATCATAAAAGAAGTATGAATTATTTTTCCAAAATTATCAAGACAATTCGAGTGTGTATTCTCTGTTTTCCATGAGTGAAAATTTTTTGTATTAAAATTTCAATTATAACTCATAATACGAACTTGGAGTTATGCTAGTCGTAATGTGTATCTTATTGAGGTGTGGTGGATTCATACACATCATAATTGACATATTGATCATTTTCCTAAAGTACCAATACGATATGAATGTGTTTTCTCGGGTTTGAGTATGCTGGTTGTTTTTCTCGCTAAAATTAATGTCAATTTTGAATACAAAGACCCAAATGGATTCATACCAGTTACATCGTAAATCAGATTGAGGTGAAGCTGATTTGTACACTTCCCAAATGACTCATGGATTGAGTTTGATACTTGTCTAAAATAAAATTTCATTTTAAAATAGAAACATTCACTTTGATCCATATTGGTGGAATTGTGTCTGGGTATGACTAGAGAGTGAATCATACCCCTAAAAAATGAATTATGAATCATTGTACCAAATTATTAAGAGAATCCAAGTGTCTTTTTTTCATTGAGTGACACTTTTTGAATTAAAATTTCAATTTTAAACTAAAACATAAAATTGGAGTCATAGCAGTCACAATGTGCATCGGATTGAGATGAAGATGATTCTTACGTGTCACAAATTACTTATAAATTGTTTTAATAAAGTACCAAAAAAATATGAATGTGTTTTGTTGGTTTTGATTAAGTTAGTGGTTTTTCTAACAAAAATTAATGTCAATTGTGAATAAAAAGGATCACATAGAGTCCCACCAGTCACTCCATGCATTGGATTGAGGTGTGGGTGATTGTTGAGTGACCCAATTAAATCATGGATCATTTTAATAAAAAATCAATACAATCAGAATTGTTTCCAATTTTTTGTGTATGCAACTTGTGTTTTTTAATAAAATTTCATTTTAAATTGGAAACATGAACTTTGATCGATACAAGTAGCATCATGTGTGGTTTTTTCATGAGATTAATTTATAGACATCTCAAATGAAATATTAATGATTGTCCCAAATTATCAATACAATCTGAGTTTGTTTACTCAGTTTATAGTGAGTGAATTTTTTTTGTATTAAAATTTCAATTATAAACAGATAATGGAGACTTGGAGTGATAATGTTCACACCATGTGTATAATTGAGGTTTGGATTATTACTACATGTCAAAAATAACTTAGGGAATTTTTTTTCTAATGTACCAAAATAATTCGAATGCATTTTCTTGGTTTTGAGTATGTCAGTTGTTATTTTCAATTATATTAATGTCAATTTTGAATAAAAAGTCACACATGGAGTCATACTAGTTAAATCATGCATTGTATTTAAGAGATACTGACTTATACTTGTCATAAATTACTCGAGGATAATTTTCATAAAGTATTAATATATTAAGAATGTATTTCCCTAGTTCTGAATACACCACATGGGGTTTTCAACTAAAATTTCATTTTAAAGTAAAAACACACACTTTGAGCCATAAATGAGGCATAATGTGTGGGTTTAACATGAGGCTAATTTATACACACCATAATTGAATTATGAATCCCTTTCAGAAATTTTCAATATAATATGTGTGTGTTTTCTTAGTTTTCAATGAGAGAAACTATTTTGTATTAAAACTTTAATTTTAAAATAACAACAGATAGTTCAAGTCATACCAGTCTCACCATGTGTTAGATTTAATTTCTGAAGATTCTTAAACATCACGAATGACTTATAGATTATTTTCATAAAGTACTAAAATAATATGAATCCATTTTCTCAGTTTTGAGTTTGTCTATGTTTTTCAAAAAATTTAATTTTAATTTTTACAAAAAAACACACATTTGGAGTCATACGGGTCCCACTATCCATTGGATTAAATTGAAGGTAACTTTTACACACCCCAAATGACTCATGTATCATGGTTCTAATGTTTCAAAATAATCCTAATGCATTTATTCTATTTTGAGTATGCCACTTTTTTTTCTAAAATATTATTTTAAATAGGAAACATGCACATTGAGCCATATGGGAGGCATCGTGTGTGGGTGTGAAATGAAATTAATTCATACACATAAAATAAATATTAATCATTGTCCCAAATTATTAAGTCAATCTAAGAGTGTTTTCTTTGTTTTTAGTGAGTAATACTTTTTGTATTAAAATGTCAATTTTAAACTAACAATGGAAACTTGGAGTCATACCAGCCACACCCTACCTCATGTTGAGGTTTGGATGATTCCTACACATTACAAATTACATATGAATCATTTTCATAAATTAACAAAAACATTTTAACGAGTTTTCTCAGTTTTGAGTATATTAGTTGTTTTTTCACTAAAATTAATGTCAAATTGGAATAAAAAGATGCAGTTGAAGTCATACCGATCACATATTTAAATTGATTGAGGTTAGGATGATTTAATCATGTCTCAAATGACTAATAGATCATTTAAAAAATGTCTCAAAACAATAAATTTCTATTTTCTATGTTTTGAGTATGCAACTTATGTTTTTTACTAAAATGTCATTTTAAACTTGAATCATTAAATTTGAGTCATACAGGAGGCATCATGTTTAGGCATAAAATATTAATGATTCATACACATAACAATTGAATTATGAATCATTTTACTAAATTATAAAGATAAGTGGTGAAACAAAGTATTTCAATTAGTCACATGCCCAATGGCTCTTATCTTAAGTGAAAAGTGTTGTGTGCACTTTCAATCAATTGTTCTCATACATAATCATTGTATGATCTTAATTCATCAGATTTCCACAAAACGTTTATTCTATTTAATCCAATTATTCTTGAAATACTCCACCATGGTGTCTACCTCAATCTTCACCTCCACCACATCCTTCACATTGGTCTATGACTCAAACTCCACCTCTACCTTCACCTCTACCTCAACATCCACCACCACCTTCACAATTTCCCAAAAAAAATATTTTTTGTAGGTCATCGCATCTAAACATATTTATTTCCTCCATTATACTTCTCCTTGAGAAAGAGATCAAAAATAACATATATGCATTCTGACACTAATGCTTCATAACCTAAATATATTTCAAATTTCAAAGGTCGTACGAGATCTCAAACATAATAGGTAATCACCTAAATATGTTTTTAGCAAACATTATGAAAAAAATAATACTTACCACTCATCTATAAAAAAATTGATTTCTTCTTTTTAGTAAATAGGTTTTTAGTAGTCTTGATAGTACACAATACTATAAACAAAGAAATGATTATAAAATATATTTAATTAAATTGTAATTACCTTTGGAAATTACCTATTGTGTGATCATGGCCTTTTTTCATGTTTTATGATTTATCTCATAAATATGAAAACATAAAATTTCCAATTTGTTTTAGTATATTTTTTTAGACATTAAAGAAACACTGAAAAAAATAAGTAAATTGGTTTAAATTGGTTTGATAGTGAAATCATTGTATATATACAATAATTTGTTTCCATTTGTAGTAATCAATAGACATCATCCATTAAGAAACTAATTGTATTCCATGATCTATCATGTACTGAGAAACCACCCTATCATAAAAAATTAATATTAAATCACATTATGAACATATAATTTAACGTTTATTTTTAAAATGTTTATTTTAATGTATTAGATATTAAAAATACACATCATGTGTGGTCAGTTGGTTGAATATCCATTTGTTGGAACTAAAACTAATATCCTAGTTTTCCATATTGACTTTCATGGGCATCCAGTGTGTCAAAAAAAACAAAAAAAATTATCTAAAAAAAATTAAAAATATACTTTATGTGATTAGATTGCATATTTTTACATTTTCATTAGAGTTATCAAAAATATTCTATCATCAGTGACTTTTTATTAATTTCCTCAAGTAACTGATATTTTTTCTTACTAATCGCTTCCTCATTCCAATTATGTTCTAACATAGAAAAGATATAGAGATTAATGAATCTAAATCATTTGTCACATAGTATTCCATTTATATAGTTTTGATATAAACATCTATACAAATTATGAATAGTTATTAACATTAATAAAAATATTATATCACTTTTTGGAAAAACATGTTATAAAAATGTACCTTATGTATGTATTCAATACTAAAGTTCCAAACCATTTATGTCTGATAATCTCAGTTAAAATCGCAATACCAAATACGTCTATGATGGAATATCCATATATGTTTTCTGAATATTCAATGTAAGACATATTTTTATCTTTAAATTTGGTTTCGCCATGACGTTGTAATTATAGAAAATATTGTTCAGGAACTAGTGGGGAGATGGTAATCTCAAAATGTCGTTTTGTTTTCTTGGTCGATTAACTAGATTTTCTTGATTCATCCTTCCTTTTCCCCACCACTTTATAAATATGTAATTTCATTCCACACTTAGGAACTTTTATCATAAACTGTTACATGTTTTTCATATGATAAAATTTGATAAAATATGTACCTCATGTATATTTATAAGATTTAACAACCAAGATTTGATAGCTCCAATAGTAGCTTCCACCATTGTAATATTTAGACCATCAAGTGGAACATGAAACACAATAGTTGGCTAATAAGATACCACAATAACCACTATCATATTATCTTTTGGGAGGTCTTGATTGCATAGATGGTCTCGTGAGATATTATACATTGTACCTATCACAACCTGATGGTACATGGGTGTTGATAGATACAAATCACGTAAAACTATACCCTGTAGAATTTTATTCATATCATGTTATAATAAGTTGTTTGATTCACATTTCGGATTAAAGAGTAAGGAAAAAATTGATTACCCCAATTATGTTATGTAATTTTGGGGAATGACAAACCTCAAAGCTAGTGGGATCATTTGGTTCATGTGTGGATCTTTGCTCCACCACTGGTTTGATTTTATCATTTCTTATACATTAGTCAACCCAAAAAAACTACAAAATAATATAATAAAGTGAGTTGATTTTTTTTTGAAATCATCTCACCATATTATTTGTATCTTTATGTGGTTTTATCTTCTTGAAATATGTTTGAGGAGAGATCCTAAAACTAAATCCTCTAACACAATCATATTGATTAAGGAATATGAAATATACTGAATGTATCTTTTTTTCTGGTATGTTCATTGGTGATTCTTGTGTCTACAACATGTAATAAATATGAACAAATAAAATATATTTTTATATAATATTTCTATAAAGTATAAAAAAGTAGAATTATGTCATACATACACATGCTTCTCATACTATTTTTACGCTTTCATCGAACAATTAACCCTCTTTATTTATATGAGCCTCATTCTATATCACATGAATTGGGACAAGAGTGTATTCAGATTTCTTTGATTTATATACAAATAAAAGGACATGTGTTGTTTCATATCAAATAATTTAAATTTTATTGTTGATTTGAAATACTTACCAATTTATTCTCTAATAAAGAATACCCCATGCTTTCTTTGTGATTGAGGTACATTGGTTTTAATTCATGCCCTTTATTTTGATCACCATTTTTTGGTTTCATAAATTAAGAATTTTGAATCAATTTAGATATAATAAATAATTTCAAATAATATATAATTAACTGTAACACACCTGAAATGATTTCTCCTTGTGACGATTGATGAAGTTAGTCCTTGTTTTCTTCTTTATAATTTATTTTTAATTCAGTGGTCAGGTGGGGATTTATTTTCCCCTTAGCATCCCAAAAATGTAACTTTGTAATAAGTGTCTAGAATACTCTATGGAATTTTCCAGTAGCTATTAAGAAAAATTTCATAGAGAAATATTCTGAAATAAAATAAATCTTCAAGGAATAATGAAAATTAAATCAAAGTTTCATTATATAATTTTTCAGTAAAATAGTGAAAGTATATTGAAACATTAATGTTATAGCATTCTAATGGTTTTCCATCATTTTAGGTTAGATTTAGTTCCATGAATCAATATCAATCATCACATTCATCCACATTGGGACTCCAAGATAACTAATAAATATTGACTTGGTGGGGTCAATAGGTTGGCCATGTTGATTGTAACCAACCTCAAATTTTATACCCTGAAGACCTACATTTTAAATTTTATTTAGCATTGTGATGCTGAATTGTTGTTGTTTTTTCATCAACATGTTGGTGATCCCCTAATAATTCAAAAAATTTATTGTCAATAGTCTGTTATTCCTCAGGAGTGGTAACATCATTATGTGAATAATATTTTTTCATTAATAGTAGTTAAAAATGTAATTTCACATGAATAATGAAAATAAAATACACCCCTTGAATAAAAGACCAAAATTGCATGAATCATGCATGAAAATTGTTATTATCTTGAACAAAGATATAATAGTTAAATACTGAAGTACAACTAACATTCACTTCTTTTATTAAATCAATCCTCAAACATTAATTTTATTACATATCTTGATGATATAGTTGACTCCCTCTTTCAAACAAGCCTTCCTCCCATTATTGTGGTTCTGAAGCTCCTTGATGACATACCTCTCAAACAGTTTTTATTTCATTTTTTTTTTGACATTTATCTCCCATATTTTGTGGACATCCACCTATGATTATTGATCTACTTTAACCAAAAGTAATCCCATGATCATTTTGGATGACTAATTCTAAGAGTAGTTTAATTAACATTGAAGAGATGGGGGATAAGTCTCACGAAAAGAATGTAATTATAACTCTTCGGGAGATAAAATTCAAGTTTCCACTAAAGTTATAAAATAATATAAATGACATTTTAAATATGGATTATAACATATTAGACTACAAAAAGAAAGGAATAAACATTAAAATCCATATGATTTCCACTTGCAGTCATTTACATACTCTCAAAAATATTAATTGTTTACCACTTCTTCTAAAATGTTTCTTTTTTTGGAAGGGATAGAGGAGACAAAATCTTCTGTTTTTATTAACTTGAGGTGGATTTGAGAGCTTTATAACCATCCATTTCTCAAAGATTACAAGATATTGTATTCTTAAGATGAATCTGAGAATCGGACCAGATAGATCTACTCATTGTGGGAAGAGTACCTTAGAGAGTCAGATTAGATGACTCGTCATAGTAGTATTCTCATCCAAGTATTCTTAATTATGGAGTTATAATATGACAAAATGTGACCACACACAAAATAAAAGTAAATCTTGATGAATTACAATCAAAATTAACCAATTGATTCATATAATAAAATGCATATCAAGAAACCAAAAAAATTAATTCAATTTTTTGATTAATTTTTCAGTGCCATTTTTTCCTTTACTTAGAAGTTGTAAATGAGGAGGATGAAAGGTTGATATTTTTGAAGAATTAGTTGGAAGATGCAGAATTCAAATCCATGTAAGTGTCTTTAATTATTATTAATGAATACAATCTGAGTGGGAGGTATGTAATTAAGGAGCTTTGGATCTAAAATGATGGGAGGAAGGCTAGTTTGAAATTGGGAGTCCAATCAATCGTCAAGAGATGAAAGGAAACCAGGCATCTCAAAATAGGTTAAATAATGGTATTGAATGATAATTGTATAGTAGTATTTATGTATTATATATCTATTCAAGAAAATAACGATTTTCATGAAAGATTAATGAAATTGTAGAATTTTACACATGGAGTGTATTGTATTGTATATCTATCTTACCAAAATGTTTCATTGTATACACAACCTTATTTGTGAAACTCAAGGTCATTTTTTATGAAAATTTATAACTGTTACTTACAACTATTATTTGTTGTATGCTTCTTTCACAATAGTAGATGGAGTTTTAGTTATAAGTGTTGTACCCCTCTCTCTTTTATTTTAATGATCACAATCACTCTCATCATGTTCTAAATTGTTTTCAAGTGTTTTGATGCTAGGAAAAAGGTTGCCCAGGAGTTGGCCCAATAAGGTTGATAGTGGACTCTCTGAGTCCACCGGCCAACCGGTGGATTCCCACCAGCCAGCCGGTGGTCTTTGGCAGAAGCATTGCTTTCTACCAAAGCCACCGGTCAGCCGGTGTTAGCACACCGGCCAGCCGGAGGACCCAGGCAGTAGGCTTGCCCACTGCCTGGTGTCACCGGCCAACCGGTGGATGATCACCGGCCAGCCGGTGGAACCCAGACAGAAAGCCTGCTCTGTCTGGACCACCGGCCAGCCGGGAGCTCAGCACCGGCCAGCCGGTGGACCACCAGCCAGCCGGTGAGACACCACCAGCCAGCCGGTGTGCCCAGTCAAACTAGCCATTGGGCTTTGACCAGACTTGTACTTTTGACCCCCAACGGCTCCGAAAGCCCTCCAACGGCCATATTGAAGTGTTTATGGGTATTTCTCCTAAAAATAAGATACCATGGATGCCGGGAACATACCCGAAATATATTTTGATGTCTTGACGCTCTAACGACAAATCTCCAAGGCCTCTTGTGATCCATTACCATCCTTGAAGCTTGAGCTCCCTCTCCATCAGCTGCTCTCACACTTTTGGCGTTCAAGGCTTCCGTGTGTTTGTATTAGTTTATTTGTTTAGTTCTTCATTGGGTTTGGATTAAAACAAACCTCTCATTTACATTCTTTCTTTCAATTGGGTTTCTTGCTACAACCATTAAAAAGAAAGCTGACGTATAAATCTCTCAACAGTTCTTGTTGGGAGCGGAGACGTAGGCTTGGGAATTAAGCCGAACTTCGTTATCAAATTGTGTCTTGCCTTTTTTATTTCTGCTGCATTGATAATTATTTTAAATTGTTAATTATTGTTGAAAAGGCAATTCACCCCCCTCTTTCCATCCTCTATGACCCAACATTTGGTATCAGAGGGTAAGTTTGTGTAATACCTTAACCGGTTACAAACTTACGATCCTTAGTGATGGATAATTCCTCGCATGCTCCCGAAGGGTATTCTATGACTCGGGCTCCATTCTTTGATGGAACCGATTACACTTATTGGAAAACTCGCATGATTACTTTTCTTAGAAGCATTGGTTATCCTATCTAAAGGATTGTAATGCAAGGCTATACTTTATCTAACAAGGATGAGTCCAAATGGACCCCCGAAGACATTGCCAATTTTGAGCTTGATGGAAAAGCCATGAATGCTCTTCATTGTGGGCTAGACCGTAATGAATTCAACCGTGTTTCTACTTGCTCCTCTTCTTATGAAATTTGGAAAATTTTAGAAGTAACCCATGAGGGCACTAACAAAGTCAAAGAAACTAGATTAGACATGTATCTCCAAGATTTTGAAAGTTTCACCATGCACCCACACGAATCAATTACTGAAATGTTTACTCATTTTACTGATGTTTGCAATGGAAGAAAATCTCTTGGTGAGGATGTTTCTGCAGAAATGATGGTCAAGAAGATTCTTTGGGTCCTACCAAGCTCATGGGCACCAAAGGTGACCGCAATTCAAGAAGCAAAAGATGTCAAGAAAATGCCAGTTGAAGAGCTCATTGGATCACTCATGACCTACGAGATCGCCATGAAGAGGCATGCCGATAAAAAAGGTAAAACCTTCAAGGAGAAAAAGAACATTACTTTCAAATCAAAGGAAGAAAGCTCCTCCGCTGATAGCGAATCCGAGATTGCTCAACTAGCAAGAAAAATGAGCAAATTCATGAAGAAAAAGAAGAACTTTCGAAGGGCACGAAATGAAGAGCCCAAAGCGGAGAATGAAGTTACATGCTTTTAATGTGGAAAGAAAGGACACATCAAAACGGAGTGCTCCATTTTCAAGAAAAGGATAAAAGAAAAGAAAAACAAGAAGGCTTTCAAAGCATCCACATGGAGTGCAAGTGATGACTCCATGTCTTCAAGCGACTCAAGCGATGAAGGTGAACAATGCCTAATGGCATTTGATGAGGTATCTTCTTCCGACTCCTCTTCCTCATCTTCCTCTTTCAATAATGACATGTCCTATGAAGATCTCCAAAATGCGAGAGATCAATTAGAGGAAGGTTTTCACGAACATACCTCTAAATTTATGGCTTTGAAAAAGAAAAAGAAAATTCTCATTTCTGAAAAATAACAACTTCTCAAAAAGAATGAGGAACTTACCCTTAAGATCCAAGGTATTCCAAATGTTGATTCTTTGAATTCAACCATTAAAGATCTAAGGGAGTCTCTTGCCAAGTTCACCCAAGGTGAACAAAATTTGACCAAATTACTAGGTTCTCACTGTTTGGCTAGAACAACACATGGACTTGGCTTTAACAAACAAGCCACTTCTTCTAGAGCACCCACTACTTTTGTAAGGGGGAGATCTCAATATAAATTTTGTAATTATTGTAAAAGACCGGGCACATGATTTATGAATGTGATTGTAAAAATGCAAGGTATGGAATCCCCAAAACCATTACCTACTCGGATGAGTATTTTAGATGGCAACCCTCTAGAAAAATATGGGTTCAAAAGTCTCTTTTAGCTAATCTTTCCGGACCCAAACTTATATGGGTACCAAAATCTATTCTCTCTTGATTTTATAGGATAAACACCAAATAAGTAGCACTTCAAAAGGCTCGTGGTATCTCGACAGCGGATGCTCGAGGCACATGTGTGGTGATCCCTCCGAGTTCAACTCCCTTGAAGAATTCGATGGAGGATACGTCACCTTCGGTGACAATTCAAAAACCAAGATCGTCGGAATAGGTACCATTGGATTTGGTATCACCTCTTTAATTAAAGATGTTTTATTTGTTAAAGGTTTAAAACATAATCTAATTAGCATTAGTCAACTTTGTGATAGTGGTTTTTCGGTGAATTTTCAAAATGATTTATGCAATGTGTTTGATTTTCAAAACAAATTGATATTTTCTGCTTCCCGTTTTGAAAATGTTTACATTATTGATTTAAAGTCTTCAGCTAGCCAAAATGTTAAATGTTTAAGTGCTCTTGACAATGAGTCTTGGCTTTGGAATAGAAGGTTGGGGCATTATAGCTCTCATTCACTTCTAAAGCTTAATAAGAACAAGCTCATCTGTGACCTTCCTAAACTTAAGTTTAAGAATGATTTGATTTGTGAGCCATGCCAACTTGGCAAGCAACACAAGTCTTCTTTCAAATCTAAGAAGGAAGTGTCCACTTCAAAATCTCTTGAGCTCCTACATCTTGATCTTTTTTGTCCTACCCCTGTAGCAAGTCTAGGTGGAAAATCCTATACCTTTGTCCTAGTAGATGACATTTCTCGTTTCACTTGGGTTTTCTTTTTAGCTCATAAAAATGATGCTTGTAGAACCTTTTTGAAATTCTCTAGGAAAGTAGAAAATGAAAAAGGATATAAAATTATATCGCTCCGTAGTGACCATGGAGGTGAATTAGAGAACAAAGAATTCGATGAATTGTGTTCCTCTCAAGCATACAATCACACCTTCTCTGCCCCTAGGACTCCACAACAAATTGGAGTGGTTGAAAGGAGAAACCGAACTCTCCAATAAATTGCTCGAACCCTCCTTAGTGAATTCAACCTCCCTCAATTTTTCTGGGCCGAGGCAGTTAACACTGCTTGTTATACTATCAATAAAGTCCTTATAAGACCCCTTCTTAAGAAAACCCCCTATGAACTTTGGAAAGGCAAATTGCCCAAAGTTGGTTATTTTAAAGTGTTTGGTTGTAAATGCTTTATCCTTAACACAAAAGATAACCTAGGGAAATTTGATGTCAAATCCGATGAAGGTATTTTTCTTGGGTACTCCAACTCAAGAAAAGCCTATCGTGTCTTCAACAAACGTTCAAAAACCATCGAAGAATCATCTCATGTCAAGTTTGATGAAAATCTTCCAAAACCCCATCCGGTCATTGAAGATGTTGAAGATAAGCTTGATAAACTTGAATTAAATGATTCCTCTTCTCCTCTCAAGGAGGATGATGATCATGAACCTTCTTCACCTTATTTGCCTTCCACCTTGCCTAAGGTTTGGAATCCTTCTAGAGACCATCCATTAGAAAATGTTATAGGTGATCTTCAAGCCGGTACTCGAACTAGAAGATCAATCCTCAACGAGGTTGAACATCAAGCCTTCATTTCTCACCTAGAGCCTCAAACCATTAATGATTCCATTAATGATGAAAATTGGGTTCTTGCAATGCAAGATGAACTAAATCAATTCTCTAGAAATGATGTTTGGACTCTTGTTGAAAGACCTAATGATCATCCAATTATTGGCACTAAATGGGTTTTTAGGAACAAACTTGATGATCAAGGAAATATAACCCGGAACAAGGCTCGCCTAGTAGCTAAGGGCTATAATCAAGAAGAAGGAATTGATTATGGTGAAACCTTTGCGCCCGTTGCTAGATTGGAATCCATTAGGATCTTGTTGGCTTTCGCCGCCCACATAAATTTCAAACTTTTTCAAATGGATGTTAAAAGTGCCTTTTTAAATGGTTTTATTTCAGAAAAAATATTTGTTGAACAACCTCCCGGTTTTGACGATCCATAATTTCCAAATCATGTTTTTAAATTAACCAAGGCTCTATATGGCTTAAAGCAAGCCCCTCGGGCTTGGTATGAGCGGTTAACAAAATTCCTTTTAGAAAATGATTTTAAAATGGGTCAAGCTGATTGTACCCTCTTTTTAAAACACACTTCAAAAGATCTCTTAATCGTCCAAATCTACGTCGATGACGTTATCTTTGGTTCTACCAAAGAATCACTTTGTACTGATATTTCAGATTTAATGTGAAAAGAATTTTAAATGAGCTTTATGGGGGAATTGAAATTTTTTCTCGGTTTTCAAATCTTTCAAAATTCAAAAGGTATATTTCTATGCCAAGGCAAATACACAAATGAGCTCTTAAGTCGTTTTGGTATGGATCAAGTAAAGGAAATTAGTACCCCCATGAGTACTTCCTGTAAGCTTACGTTAGATGATGTTGGGAAACTGGTTGATAACAAGCTTTATAGGAGAATGATCGGGAGTTTACTTTACCTAACTGCGACCCGTCCGGACATCATGTTCAGTGTGTGCCTTTGTGCTCGTTTTCAAGCCAATCCCAATGAATCTCATTTTAAATCGGTCAAAAGGATTTTTAGGTATTTAAGAGGATCAAAAAACATTGGTTTATTTTATCCTTCTAATACTTCTTTCGAACTTTCTTCATATTCGGATGCTGATTTTGGCGGATGTCAATTAGATCGAAAGAGTACTAGTGGAACCTGTCATCTGCTAGGCAAGTCCCTTGTATTGTGGAGTATCAAGAAGCAAAACTGTGTTTCTCTTTCTACTACCGAGGCCGAGTACGTAGCCGCTGGGAATTATTGTGCCCAAATTATTTGGATGCAGCACACTCTCTTGGATTATGGCCTTTCCTACGATCATGTCCCTATTCGGTGTGACAACACTAGTTCCATTAGTATTTCTAAGAATCCAATACAACACTCTAGAACAAAGCATATAGACTTAAGGCATCATTTCCTTCGTGACCATTTTCAAAAAGGGGATATCACTTTGGACTTCATTTCTACTGATTTCCAATTAGCTGATATTTTTACCAAACCGCTCCCGGTTGAACGTTTTGATTTTATTACGAGGGAGTTAGGAATGATTCGTCAATGAGAACTATTAAATATTTAACTCTTCTTTATTTTAATTCAATTTTTTTAATTTTTTTTAATTTTTTATTTTTTTATGAATTTTAATACCACCGGTCAACCGGTGGTACATCACCGGTTAACCGGTGGTGTCGGGCCTTTCATTTTTAGGCTGGCCGGAGGAAGGGTTAAAATTAAAATTAAACCCTTCCCCTCCCATTCTTCACTCTCTCTCTCTCGTGCGGCTCCTCCAAAACCGCGGCTCCTCCAAATCCCTAGCCTCCCTTCTTCATCCTTGCCCTCTCAAACTCCAATCTTCTCTCAATCTCTCTCATTTTATCTCCTTTTGCCTTCATGGGTCCTCGCTCTTCTCGCAAAGGAAAGGGTATCACTCAAGAAGCACCTCCTCCTCCTTCAATTCCTCAACTTCCGGACATATGGCATGACATTGGCATTCTGCCAGGTAGAGTGATTGACTATTCTTGGCTTTCTTCTGCTTGTCTCAAGCTTTTCTCCATTATTTAATATCAACATTGGCATTCCTTTTTTGAACCTCCTGAGAAGGATGTTATTTATCCTTTACTTGTCAAAGAGTTTTATGCTCACTTGACGTGGTCGGTTTCTGATGACACCGATACCATTTCCACCACCGCTCTTGGGCAACCTATCACTTTCACATCTGTGGAGGTTGCCATAATGCTAGGAGTTCCTCATGTCGGGCCTCATGCATTTGCTCAGGGGGAGTTTCCTCGGGACCCTGATTTTGATTTAGCTGTCGCTCTTGAGAATCTCACAGGACAACCCAATAATCCAATTGTCAAGCTCTCCCAGCTCACCCCTAACCATCGAATCATTGAGCGCCTTATTCAGACCTCCCTTGCGCCCCGTATCTGTGATCACGATACGGTGAAATTCATTGATATTTATCTTCTCTCTTATATTACTAGAGGGATTCATTTCAATTTGGTCCGGTTCCTGTTCTGGGCCATGAATTATGTGGCTGAGCACTCGCGCCGATCCAAAACTCTACCTTTCGGTCGCCTTTTGACCAAAATCATCACCCTCCTTGATGTGCCTCTCCATGCTACTTCCTTTGAGCAGCCAAAGAAGGATAGAATTGTCAATTTTATGATGGTGCAACAGATGAATATCGGTTGGCACCCTTGGCGTCAGGAGTGGATCACTGACAAGGATGGCCTTCTCAAGGCTTACTCTCCTCAGACTCATTCACATCCTCCATACCATGCCATGCCTCCTGCTATTGCCGCTGCTTATCCTCTTTTAGACAGTGAGGACAGTGATGGTGATGAAGAGGAAGGGAGTGGTGACAACCAAGGTAATGCTGAGGCTGATGCTGGTGAGGAAGCTGGAGCGGATGATGATGCACCTGAGCCTGCTGAGGCTGTGCCCCCTCCCGCTGATGCTGGTGGCTTGTTGGTGACGGTTGATCAATTCCTATGCTTCCAGGATCAAATTGAGACCCGGCTCGACTTGCAGTTTTCCTTCTTCAGCTCTCAGTTTGATCAGCTCCATTCTCGGCTCGACTCTCTTGATCGTCGCTTCGAGGCGGTCCAGGCTCCTCCAGCTCCTTCGACCTTCAGGCGTCGTCGTCACTCTCGGCCCTCTAGAAGTGAATAAAGCCTTTCCTGTTTTTGACTTGTCTTTGTATTTGGGTTTTTGAACTCTCTATGTAACCTTTCATCTTTTATAAATTTCAAGTTGTCTTATCTATCATTTTTTTCTCATTTCTTACCTCCATTTTTTGTTTATCTAATTTCTTCTCATTTTTTTTTCTTCTTCCCTCCTATTTTGATAATCCCAAATGGGGAGAAATTTCTCTGTTTACTAGTTTCATATTTTAATTGATTAATGTTATCATTTTAAAAGTTCAAATTTTTTTAAAACCGGTAAGTTATTGATTTCATTTGTTCCTTTTTTTAAAAAATGACCTATGGTTACAATTTCAAAATGACTCATTCTCTTTAGATTAAGATCATTTTCAATACATGGTACATCTCTTCAATTAATTTTTTGAAATTATCTATAATAAATTTTCATGTCCAAAATTGTTTATTTAAGTTTTCAATTGGAATATCCTCTTTAAAGCTTTCTATTTTGTGATTGTGATCATCAAAATAGGGGGAGATTGTTGTACCCCTCTCTCTTGGATTTTAATGATCACAATCACTCTCATCGTGTTCTAACTTGTTTTAAAGTGTTTTGATGCTAGGAAAAAGGTTGCCCAGGAGTTTTCCCAAGAAGGTTGATAGTGGACTCTCTGAGTCCACCGGACAACCGGTGGATTCCCACCGGCCAGCCGGTGGTCTTTGGCAGAAGCATTGCTTTCTGCCAGAGCCACCGGTCAGCCAGTGTTAGCGCACCAGCCAACCGGTATGGGCACCGACCAACCGGTTCTTGCCCACCGGCCAGCCGGAGGACCCAGGCAGTAGGCTTGCCCACTGCCTGGTGTCATCGGCCAACCGGTGGATGATCACCGGCCAGCCGGTGGAACCCAGACAGAAAGCCTGCTCTGTCTGGACCACCGGCCAGCCGGGAGCTCAGCACCGGCCAGCCGGTGGACCACCAGCAAGCCGGTGAGACACCACCAGCCAGCCGGTGTACCCAGTCAAACTAGCCGTTGGGCTTTGACCAGACTTGTACTTTTGACCCCCAACGGCTCCGGAAGCCCTCCAACGGCCATATTGAAGTGTTTATGGGTATTTCTCCTATAAATAAGATACCATGGATGCCAGGAACATAACCGAAATATATTTTGATGTCTTGATGCTCTAACGACAAATCTCCAAGGCCTCTTGTGATCCATTGCCATCCTTGAAGCTTGAGCTCCCTCTCCATCAGCTGCTCTCACACTTTTGGCGCTCAAGGCTTCCGTGTGTTTGTATTATTTTATTTGTTTAGTTCTTCATTGGGTTTGGATTAAATCAAACCTCTCATTTCCATTCTTTCTTTCAATTGGGTTTCTTGCTACAACCATAATAAAAAAGAATGTTGTACGAAGGTGTTCTAGCCTACCTTAAAATGGCTAGTGGGTTTCTTGCTACAACCATTAAAAAGCAAGCTGACGTATAAATCTCTCAACGGTTCTTGTTGGGAGCGGAGACGTAGGCTTGGGAATTAAGCCGAACTTCGTTATCAAATTGTGTCTTGCCTTTTTTATTTCCACTTCATTGATAATTGTTTTAAATTGTTAATTATTGTTGAAAAGGCAATTCACCCCCCCTCTTGCCATCCTCTACGACCCAACAATAAGTGCATTCGTATGAAGCTCGAATGAGTTTACAGAGTTGGGGTGGCATTGTGTAGGTATAGGTAAAGGAGAGAGAGAGAGAGATATTTAAAATACTCATAATTAAAATTGACATTGAATACTATCTTAAAATATGATTATTGTATATATTATTGATGTTAATAACATTTTGTATAAGTTCTAATCCCAATCCCAAGGATTTTTTACCTTCTAGTTTTGGATATTTTTTAATCCTCCATAAGATTCCTCTAATAAAATACACCACTTTAAAGGGTGAATTTCTCAACTTATGCTTAGTATTGATCTAGAATATTTTTACACTTATAAATTAAATTAATATATTCAGTGAAATCCTAAATTTATCATTACAATATATTAAAATAAAATCATATAGAAATAATAGATATTATATGTTCCTGTCATTGAAAATTATATCATAGATCTTGAAGTAGATATATTATTACCTCTAGTACATGAGGATCAATATATGTTCTAGAATATAGATGATGTTAATTGGATCCTACCAATGGATATATAGGGGTCAGAGTGGTGAAATATCATATATTAATTTCTAGATTCACATAATTTTCCAGTTCCAAAAAATAATAATCTTTTATAAAGAGGAATAAAATAATCTATATTAAATTTGAACTTTATTCCCCTCTCTCTCATTCATTTACATTTTAATAAATCTTTTCATAATTTAAATATTATTTAAAAGATGTTAAAATCAGTCCTTTAAATATAAGTATGAAAAAACTAACTAAAAGAATTGATAAAGGGATTACTAAACTAACTCCATCAATTAATAAGTTATATAAATATAATCATCACTAACAAGTAAATAAGAATATGATATTTATTTATATTCATGTTACAATTAATAAAATATAAAATTAATTGTAGAAAAAAATTATACAAAAACATATAATAACATGTGGTCTTATATAATCTTACAAATTCCTGTACCTATCAACTCTTAAATAAAAATCATGAGACACGAGAAGAAAGGTCAAGGAAAACATAAATAGAAAACAACATATTCTTCATATAGAAACTCAACTATCCAACAAAATTATCCCATCCAGACATATATATGGATTACTTCTTATGTCTTGAATGTTTTTTCTTTTAGATATAGTCGATAAAATATCCCTAGTTTCACTCTAATTCCATTTTTTAACATTTTGGACCTAGAAAACACAAATATTTCCCAATTCAAGTCAGCACATCACCTTTGACACACTTCCTGATCACTAATGTCTAGTGTTAATGCTAAGAGATATAGATAACATTACCTTTTTAGTATCTTGTGGTGCGAAATGTATTTTATTTATCCATATATTCCCATACACACATGTAAATTGACCATTCAATATGAATATATCATTTTATTTCTTTAAAATCATTATCTATTTAAGAAAAAGATGAAGCAGAACCACTTGTTTTTTCAATGGTGAGAAGATCAGAATTTGGATTCATCATGTTTTACAACAGTACAAAAACAAAAAACATGGAACACAAAAAATTCTAAAATGATGTAGGGAAATAAGAAAATAAAATACATTGTATTATAGCCTTGATTCATCTGAGGGAACATAGAGGAGTTATGTCAGCAGCATAGAAGTTACATGAGAGATTGAGAATTGTGACTGACTTAGTCATAATTATGGATGTTTTAAATATTTTTGGGACACTTTTAACAATGATTTCATAAAAACCATAATAAAGATCCATTTATTAGGGCTAAAATGATAATAACTAATAAAAGAGAAATTTATCAATTCTTTTTTAGTGCTTACAATGCTCATGCTTTATAAATAATTATAAAATACATTTTTATTAGTGCTAACGTTTTAGTGAGGATAAATATATTTTTTAACATTTTTTAGCGATGATAAAAAATTTATAATTATAAATATTTAAATAAATTTTTTATAATTTTATAATTATTTAAATATATATAGATATTTATTCATAATTATATAAATATTAATTTAAATAATAATTTTTACTTATTTATAAAAATTAAAATTATATAATTATATAAATATATATTGCCAATATAATTTTAAAAATATATATATTTTTTAATATTTATTTACAAATATATTTTAAACATTATTAGTGGATATATAATCTTAAATACATGGATTCTAAAAATGAGTGAAATTGAATAATTCAAAATGTGTACACTATAAAAATAATGAAAAAATTTATATATTTTATTAATTAAATATCAAGTATTAAACAAATATGGAGATATATATATATATTGAAAATACTAAGACATAGTATATATACACATTATAAAATGATTAAATTAAAAAAAGATATTAAAAATGAATACCCTAACTGTAATAGTATTAAAAATAAATAAATAAAATTTACCTATTAAAAACATAATATATCATGTTATAATGAAAATTCAAAAATATATTAAAATTTGATTAAATTGTATAATTATTAGGTGTATGTGTTTCAATATATTTTATAAATTTATTTGTGTGTGTGTTTGTATATAAAAATGCATTAATTAAATATATATGTGCATGTGAAATCATTGTAGCACACAACTTTGATATATGTTAAATTGAAAAATCAGACAACATTAAAAATAAATATTCCATTTCTATAGGTTTTATTTATATTTTATTCATTTTTTAAAAATATTTATTTAATATATATTTTTTATTACTATTTATAATTAACATATATATATAATACTTATTAATTTTTATTAATAATTGTTTCATTAATAACATTTCAAATTATTTTTTAATTTATTCATTTTTTAAATTATTAAAATGAATTCGTTTTATTTAACTATATTTAATATATATTATTCATTAATAATTAAAATATATATATTTATGTTAAATTTATTTAGTTATATCAATAATTGTTTAATTAATAAATTGTTTAATAATTTTCTTAATTTATAGACTTTAAATTTCTATTTGATTAATTATTTTATTTTATTAATTTCACACACACACACATACATATATATCTATTTGTGTGTGTGTATTAAATATATTCTAAAATTTAATTTTTAAAATTTATATATATGTATATTCTGTTTATTCATTTTAAAAATCAATATTTTAATTAATGAAATTACTAACTTTTTATTTGTTTAATTATTTTATTTTATTGTGGACCTTTATTGGTTCTAAATAAAGTGCTAATGAAGGGTTCCATTTATCAGTAATTTTTGAACACTAATAAAGATGGACTTTATTAGCATATTTGGCTAGCACTACTAAATTCCAATGTTGTTAAAGGCGTGCTTTGTAGTAGTGATTATCATGATTATTACCTTAATGGGATTTATTTAGCTCAATCATTTATGTGCTTCTTAGGTTATCCCATGCATATTTAAAAGGTAAAATGGATTTTATGTGATCAATATCGTAAATAAAATATTTATGCCATGGTTAATTAATTAAGAACCAATACTTCTAAAGAGACTATGATTTTATGATCCATGGTTTGTAATTATTTGATATTTATGTTTAAGAATCATATAATAATATATTAAAAAAGGCAGGGTTCACCACAGTTAATATCAAAGGAAATGTCCAGTCAACCTTTGGGATTAGGATGAAAAAACTATAGTGATAACCCTATGGATAAGTCAAGATATAAGACTAAGAATATAAAAATATCATGAAATCTTGGTGAAGTATATAGTGAGTTGTTTATGGTAAATTATATCTCTATCTGGATACTACAATTAGATATGGTTCTAGGAACAGATATACCTAGGGGTAATAACTCTACAAAAGGTGTCTCAGCCTTGACTCAATAATTCATAGTACATGACAATGGGTATTACTGTTCACCTAGTTTGACACTCCCAGGGGATATGCTTTGGAAATTCATAAACTCATTACAAACCATTATAAATGGAACCAATGAATTGTTAGGTTATAAAACCTAATAGGAATCATTATTATGGATTACATAGATTGGAAATTTACTGCCCATAATTCTGAACATACTATTCATTTATAAGTTATCCCTTCTAGGATTATATGTTTTTCATTTGGATGTTATTACATTGTCATATTGTTTTTTAATACTTTTAGTTAATTATGATAAATAGGAGAAATAATACCAAAAACAAATGTGATGGGAAATTTAATGATTTTTCTAATAAGATGTCTAACCTAATGGTAACTACTGTTCGACACATGTTACCAACAAAAATAACCTATATTGAATTATGATAAAAAAAACTGGAGAATATTTTAATTTCTAATGGAATTAATGTAGTTAAGTATAGAGTCACCTGGAATTCGAAGTGATAAACATAAAAATGAATAAATGATTCAATTTTATAAATGAAAAAAATGTGGGAATTGGCACCATGTAAAATGCATTAAAATAATCACAAGATGATTTATGTATGTATAAATATGGCACAAATAATCTAATTACTGAAGAAAAATTATGTGTCTGACTAACAAGTCATAGGAATATAAAATTCAACCTAGGGAACCACTAAGAGTTTAATGTCATAAACATGGGGAACATGGTCATTATCTAAGTCAATTCACTAATCCACGGATTAATTCATAATGTCTTATGTAATTAAAATTATTGAAGTGGAATGATTAAAGTGTTTTGGTCTTGTAACTTGGTAAACATATTGTTGAATTATATTTATCAATTGTATTCTTGTTACATGAACCATAAAACATATAAGGATTGTTATGTAATAGTTTTTGATTATTTTTTGTTTGAACATGTCGAATAACACTAATGATCGAGTAATGTGATTTAATGGTAAGGTTATACTCTATATAGAAACATTAAATTGAGGGAAATATAATCTTAGAGATAGTTTAATGTTGAGGTATTTATTTTTCATTGAAATTAGATGACATAATAGAAAAAATAACATGTATAGATAATATTTATATTTAAAAAATGTGATTTGAGGACTAATAAATTTATTAATATGTTCATCATATTATTCAGAAATTATAGGATCATGGTGAATTATTAATATGAGTATAACATATGTTTTAACTTAGTTTTAGAAAAAGGACAACTCCCATGCTGAGCAACAACCCATTGGCCTATGTGATGTACTCACCAGTATGAAATTGTCTAACTTAAACAATTTAAAAAATAAATATTACGGTGAAAAAATATTTTTGAGGTGGTTAATGATATTTCAGGAGTCCTTTTATTAGGTATAAGTATATATAACCTTGATGTTTAATGTAAAGAATTATTTGGGTTGAATGGTGTTATGTTTTTGGAGATGTATGCTGAATAGTTTGGATGATAGATACTTATGGAATAGATTAATTTGATCTTTGAGAGTTACTATTGAGTTATTATAGATTAATGTATTGAAAAAATCCATCTAACCATTTTGGTTTTTGTAAATGTTGTAGGAATAACTTTTTTTATTTTGTGGAATATATAATGCATTTGATGTTTATTTTAGTACATTAAAAATTAAAACAAACATCTTGAATTAACATTTTTTATAGAAAAAGATGTGTTTTTTCTGAAATTGTTTAGTGGATAAAAATATAATTTTCAAGAAAGTATATTTCCTTTGTTTTAGTCTAGATAGTAAAATAATCCCTCAACTCTGGTAAAAGGATCTTGAAACGAAAAATTTACCCAATTAGTTTTAGGTCTAATAAATCAAAAGATTTTTATCTTATCATAGACTTATGGTTTTGAGCTCCTTTACTTTCCCTTGATCATTCAATTTCATTTGATAGATGATCTAGACCACGCTCCATAATTATTTACACTTTTCTTCTATGTCAATATCTTAACATCCCACCAATTTTCTAATATGTAGAAACCTAGTTTAGTGAGGAATTTTGAATTTTTATTTCACACTTTTTAATATAAACTTTTTATTAACCATTTTTATAGTGTTCTTTCTTTCTAAAAAGAAATTTTCAAATGTAGAATCCTTGAATTCCATGAACAAGTTTAAATTGTGAGGACACAATTTATTAATGGGGGTAGAATGTAACACCTCAATATTCTAAGAGGGGAGTGTCATGTCCTATATCGTATATGAAATGAAACACTAATAATTTAATATAAGGAAACATTGTGAGACTTTAATATATATTTATTTTTAAATAAAATCTATTTTATTTCTTGTGATTCATGCATCACTCGGTTTTAGTGTAACATGATACTCTATTAAATTTTTATTATTTAAAAATAACCATTATCACGTAGACATTTAGTTCTATGGTATAAATATGACTAAATAGATTCAGGAAATTATAGGGTTTAAATATTTATATTTAAAATTTAATGGTTATATATTTGTTAGAAATAAAATAATACCCATTTGAAAAAAGATATATGTTTTCTGAAAAAATGTATTTTTCTAATATGCGGTTTAGTCATTCTTTGAGAAAATATTCTTTTTACTAATTTTTGAAATTTTATTTAATAAAATGAAGATAATTTTTTAAATCAAAATATCAATATTAACATAGGGTGAAATTTAGGGATTATTTTTAATTTTTTTTTCAGAAAATAGTGAAAAATAACGATTTTTATAAAATGGTCATTTATTTTTAATATATTAGTATATTATAAGTCACAATATTAATATAAATTTATTAAAAATTAAAATAACTATTATTTAGTTTTATTTTATCAAATTATTTAATTTTTAATCATATTTTTAATTTATTTTAGTATAATTTATTATTAGGCTTAAAAATAGTTTTTTCTGAAAATTCATTTAAAATGTATAATGTTTATCCATTTTAAATAATTAAAATTACCCCAAATGAAGAGTGGTATAAATGAAATTTAATGTTTGTATTTATATAAATATTAATTTATATTAATTTAATTACAATTACTTTTTATATATTTATTATAAGATCATCTTTTCTATAAAAAATGCATTTCTTGAAAAACTATTTTTTTGACACTTCTTTGGGTTTAATATTAAATTAAATTATTCCAATTATGTTATTTGAATTTGAAAAAATGGATTACATATTTATAGACAGAGTAATTTATATTATCTAATAATTAATACATAAATTTTTATCAAAATTAATGGTGAAAATAATAACAATTATTTACCATTGTTAAGGTAAAAACTAGTTTATCAGGGGTTAAACTAAAAAGATAAGGTTTAAAAGTGACCTATATACTTAGATAATTCTTATTTTATCCTTCTATTTTGACCTTATCTATTCTATGGTTTGGAAATTTTTCACTTTTTATCCTTATGGAATGACTAAAATGTAGGTCTAATTCATTCTTTTCAAAAAATACATGTCTATCCTCACCCCCACTTATAAAAGACCATATCCTATTATATCCTTTAATATTTTACAAATCCTATTGGATTGGATTATAAATACTCAAATAACTTCACTAATTACCTTACCTCATCATATAATCCTTTTTTTCATAAATCCAACATAAGAAGTCTTTTGGTGCCAACCAAAAGATATTGTCTGAAGAAGATGTAACATCCTTAACCGATATTTTAATTTTATTTATTCCCCCACCTACATAAAATATTATTAAAACATTATGATATAATAAAATAATTATATTTTATATACTTATAGTTTTTTGTGTTATTTTTTTACCAACAATGATCTCCACCTCCCCCAAATTGTAAATGAAACAGTCAATCATTCGTATGATATACTACATCCATGCAAACCGACATAATTCTTTTTCCATCACTACTTACCACAACTGTATAAAATGATGCATATAATTTTTATATATAATATTTATGATATAAAAATACTTATTTAATTATAACATCTCATACACATTCTTACTTTATATTCCGTATGGAATATGATAACGTTGCTCGTGTGTACGGAGCACTACCCCCTAATGTAGAGATGTGATCCATATTTCACTTATGGTTTACATGGAACGAAATAAATATTAATTTTATTTTTATATATGATATTTATGAATTATTAATAATTATGAAAATTTTTTATTTCATATACTTTCTTACCTTTCCATCCATTGAATAAATGAAATCATTGTTCAAGTGTACAACAGACTACCGCCTCTTGAAGTGTTGTTATTCGTTTATTAGTAATGATTTATGTAGAAGGTAATAAAAGATTAATTTAATAAATTTATGTGATATATATGAAATGATATTTATTATTTAAAATTTATATTGAATCCAATTATGCACCCTTTCAACTGTTATGTAAATTACAACGTTACTCAATCATACGTATGACCTACTATCTCCATGAAGAGTTGGGACTGATTCTCCATTTTCAACACTAAATAATGATTCTAAATATTTATCTAACGAAAAAATTATTTTAAAAGTATTAATATTATTCTGAATATTATGTAACTTTATATTGTGTTTAATATACCTTACTTTCACAACAAAACATGCATGAGAAAACAATGTAATTAACATCTGAAACAATAATGATAATGAATTATTATTCACTAATGGGTGATAATATGTAATGAAAGGATTGTATATGATATTGAAAATATTAATATAGTACTATTATAAGTCTATAAATTTTTAAAACCACTATACATGAGGTTAATGGGAACTAAACAAAATGGAATCATGAGTTAAGGGGTTTCTTAACTAAATTTTCATTCACTGGGTTATAAATCTACTTCATTAATTATATTATGTGAACGTCATGTATGAAAATAATTTTTATTACATTGTTAATATTTTTATTTTTATTTATATGGATATTATTTTTTACTCATAATAACCCAATTTATTACTTCTCCTCTCAATGATATGAACATTTTAAGGGTTTTATCATAGACTTACTTCTTTGAGACACATGTTCTTTTATGCACCCCATTTATTTTGAATTGTGTATATACTAACCCTTTACATATTATATAAATAATAATCCATAAATCATGATATTTTAAATTAAAAGTTTTCAACTCTATTATTAGTAATTTTTTATTCAAAAGTTAACAAATAGGTAAGGGTTTATCATTCAATATAATTTTAATTAGGATTGCTTATGCTTGAATTTTCATTGTAGAAAATTATTTGATCATTATATAAAAAAACATTTAATTTTATTCTTCTTTGTTCTTTCATAAGTTTTTCATCTAATAGTACCATTTCTTCTCTTTTATTACTTAAAATTATTTGGAAGAAGTATTTAAGAAAATCTGACTTTATTTCCCCTCTACATAAAAAATACTTTTTTTTCAATTCCAATATTCCAAAAAATGTTTTCAATTTTCTTTACTATGATTGTATTTTTAATTTTTTTTAAGTAATATTCCACTCATTTTTTTAAAAAGTTAATTTTTTAATTTATATACAAATATTTGAATGGAATATGATTTTAAAATATTTGAAAGGAATAGATATCTTCCACCATTATGACCACTCAATGTTTTGAAGTTTCCTTTTTTAGCCTTCAAAATTAATTTTCATACAATATTTCCTTTAATATTTGAGAATTTTCTGGATTTAAAATAAGTTATTTAAAAATGGAACGGATATTTTCCTAAATAATATTTTCAAGCAATCTTTCCAAATAATTTTCCATTTTAGATGATATGCTTTGATATAACTCAATGTGAAAAGGTTAATATCCTCAAGAATGTTTTTAATATTATTAAAAGTATTTTAATCAATTAAAGTATCCTTTGATGTTATTGACTGATTTTAAATTATGAATATATGTCTATCACATATATAACTAGTTTATTCTCTCTTTCTTTGATAGGTTAATACAATCTATATTATCATTTGACAAATTCCATCATTTTGAAATTTCTTTTGTTTATGATAGGAAGCAAGATTATGAAACCCATTTTCTTTCCATTGTTAATTATTATGTTATAAGGTGTGATTAATTACTTTATGTGGAACACATGTATCGTAAACATGTAATTATGGTTGTGACTAGATATCACTCTAATGCATTGGGTAATGTATTAGTCTCACGAGGAATCATGTATGGGATTAAAGTGTATACCTAATCCATTATGGGACTTTGTACACCATATGATATTTTCTAGAAAGATAGACTTGACTCGTTTTTTTCATGATATATATTGTTTCTAAATTACCTATAATTCCATGATATTATTATACCATGTTCTTTATGTTAGGTTTTGTGAGCTTTCATGTGAGACTTCTCTTTTATGATATCATGTTATATGTTTGAATTACATGTTATGCTTCCTTATCAAGATTATTTCATTACTTGGAATTTTTTATCTCACCCCTTTCATTATGTATTCCTTATGTTATCCCATTAATATTTAGTAGATCTAATTTATTTTAGAATCTCACAATGGAAAATAAAATAAGGATTCCAAATTTTGTGTATTAAGAACCTTTCCTTCCAAATACACCAGGCCTTTATGATCCTTTTGTTGTAAATATTGTATATATTTTTTTAATAATTTTTTGATCATATGTCAAAAATGATTAGGTCAACATTGTGTGAGAATACCAGACTTTAGAATACCTAGGGAATATGAGACACGTTGTGTAATCTAAGTATATTCCATGTACGTTTTTAGGGAATTTTATGTCATCCAACTCTTCCAGTATATACCAATATCAGTTGTGTGTATTCCCATGGTCAATACAAATGATGTTATAGTGAATAAGTTTATCGTACTCATATTATCATGATCTTTTATATGTGATTAATCTATTATAGTGTTCTATAACCCCTTAGAGTGACCTATGGTGTGATCCTCTATCATTTCATCAAATTCCCTAAGTGGGGGTTGTGGAATAATTATGACCAACTTACAAGGGAATACAATCACATACTTATTGGATTTTTCTATGTAGGTTCCAATATACCCTAGAGGACTTGGGTGAGATACCTTATATATGTATTAATATCCTAAAAGTTTTAGTGAGTACTTATTTGGAGGGGTTAGATGAGCACGACCACTTGGATGAGAACCCTCATTGATAGCATAGCCCATGTAGTGAGTTCTTCTAGATTAGCATTACCTTGTAGCCAAAAGAGAATTATTGTGGACAATAGTATGTTCAAGACCTAATTTATACTTAGTATTTGTTATAATTATATTTGTGTGTTCTTATGTTAAATTTTATTCTCTTATTGACATGGCTTTGTGGTGATGAATGAACTAATCTCCATATGATTTATGTTTAGGGATTTCAAGGTGTCTTATTGGGAATTATTATACTCACTATTATATAGGATCTACCCACACATGGCATTTCTCATATAGATGACATTCCATATGATGAAGTCCTATACCAGGAGTAGGGTGATCATAGTGATGTAGATAGATAATGGTTCACAGAAGCTGTTTCATTTGACAACTATCCCCTCATTCTTAGCGAGTTAGAATATTTTATCATTTTTAGGGGTTTTATGTTTTACCCATTAAAATTTTTAACAATTTTCCATACTCTTGTGTGGGATAAATGTAACATGCATTTCTATCAGGGTTTATTTTACCTTACATCATTGTATGGGTATTTGGAGTTGTGTGAATATGTACAGGTATCTTAGGATTAGGCGTTCCATTTTCATGTTATGACAACTCAATGACATTCCCTTAGCCTTATCCTATAGAATGTTGGATTGGGGTGTCAAAATCATCTTATTGTTTTCCAAGTGGGCCCTGGTGGGTCACGAAATGACATATAATATAATTAATTATTCATAAATATTCATATTTATGCAATGTTTCAAAATTTTATTCTATGATTATTTCAAAAATGTTAGTTCATAAGAAATATTCATCCTATCGAAACTAAAAACAAATTATATAAAATATTAAATTTATTATTTTACTATGGATTTTTTAGAATGAAAATTTCACTTATTATAATTAACGCATTGATGTTACATTCCTTCCTAAAAAATACTCATCCTTGAAATTTTCAAGCATATCACTTCCTAAACAAAGGTGGGCAGTTCTTCATCATTAATTCCTCATGTTCCCACATTGACTCTTTAATTTTATGATTTCTCTGACATACCTTAACTAATCATGTCATTTGATTCCATAAGAAAAAATTTCTAGTGTAAAAAATCTAGATAATCTCTTCACAGTAAGATAAATTTTGTTCCAATTAAATTTCCACATAGTTGAACACATGGATTCAGTATATCATGAAATTACATAATAAATAGATATGAAGAACAACATGATCTTTGGTGAGGCTAAGTGTAATTTCCAAATGGTTAGCTAAAAATATAATTATTTTAAAAAATATGTAAATCCTTTTGTACCTAAGACTTAGTTTCCCTTTTGTTTCAAAACATATAAATCCCTTTAATAGATACACCTTCAATAAAACACGATATCCCACTTGAAATTTTAAATATTCTCATTATTTACCCATATATCACTTTTTAATACATTGAGATACCTTGATATAACATGGAAAAGTTCTCACTTTCACAATTTTATATTCAAAATTTTCTAGTATTAAATGATTAACTTCACCAACTTCATCCCAACATGTTTGTAGATGACATATTTTCCCATACAATACTTTATATTGTTCCATTTTAATGATCGAATGAAAGCTATTATTATAATAAAATTCTACCAAATATAATTATTGACAATATATTTCTTAAAAATAAAGTGATCATGACATTTCTTGTCTTCTAATTTTTTAATAATCCTTTCAAATGATCCATATGACATAGGTTGATATTATGTCCTCAAATTTTTCTTGATGTTGAGAGCCTTCTAATGATTTTTCTAGAATTGTGAATTAATTAAGTGATTATGATAATATATTATAGAAATATATGCACAATAAAGTCTCAAAACATCATTAATATAGATCCATTTAAACCATTAATGATATAGATCATCCATTACAGAAATTAAATGTGTTTTCTTGGTAAGGCAATCAATAATAACCCATATAACATCATTATTTCTAAGAGTATTTCAAAATCTAGTTAGAAGGTCTATATTAATATTATCCCATTTCCAAACAAGAATAGATAGAGATTTCATGACTCCTTTAGGATGTTTTATCTTATAATTTACCTAGAGAAAACTAATAATCAAGATACATAGTATTCAATTTACCATTTCATATTTTCCCACCAAAAATATTCCTTTAAATACCAATGCATTTTTTTGTTACAAATTTTTTAAGGAAATTTGATTTATAGAATAATCTAATAATTGTGTTTTTATAACTACAATATATGTTAAACGTATCCGCTTTCCAAATTTCATCACATCATCTAAAAAATGAATATTTCTAACATTCCATCACTCACGACTTCGATTTTCTTTTGAATATTCTGATCATAAAGACAAATACATTTATTTTTCTCTTATAAGGTTGTTTTGATTGTCATTTATAATATATAGGATGTTTTTCCTTATTTAATGATTACGAAATATAAATTTACCGGATCCATGAATATTAGATATTTTTTTTAACCTCATTTTATTCAAAAATCAATTAAGTTTCCTACCTAACACATTAGAAAACTTAATTTTCATCTTAGTTTTGTTGTGTAATGAGAAATAATAATCCTTGAGTAGGTATAACCATATTTTGCCTCATGTTTAGGTATTTCTATGAGAAGATATATTTAAAACTTTTTAGTTTCATATATATTTAACTTGTTTCACCATAAAGTTAATGCCACCATATATTAAATGAGAAGATTACAACTAAAAAATCAAGATCATGGTTTGGATAATTATATTCATGTATCTTTTTCTACATTTATACATAGGAAACAACTCTATCATTTTGAATAAGGACAAAATCAATTACTTTATTTGATGAATCATTATATATCACAAATTTATCCCTTCTCAATGGTAACATCAATATCGATGAATCTAACAATTTCCTCTTTAATTATTCAAAACATTATTTTCTTCTCTCAGACCATATTTACTTAGACCCTTTAAGTGTAAACTTGTTTAATGGGTAATTTAATTGATCAAAATTTAGAAAAAAAATAATTTATAGTAATTTTATAATCCAACTAAACTATGTACATCAATAATATTCACTAGCATTGTCTATTAAATCATTTTATTTGTCTTTTAAAGGATCAACTAATATTCCACTCTTTGAGGTAGTAAGGGTAACACCCTAAGATTTTAAAAGGAGAACATTATGTTTGATAGCATATATGATAATAAATAACCTGATTAAATGAAACACAAAATTTTTTTCTTTAAATTCAATCTTTTCAATAGCTTTCATTACACACAACAATAAGCTTAAATAAACCAAAATATACTATTAAAATAATATTATTTACTATGACTATTATAACCAAGTTTTTAAATTGGTGAATATGAATAGAACTAAATAAATTTTGAAAATTATATGGTTTAAAATTTTATAAAATAAATTCAATGGTTATTTATTGATTATAAATAAAAAAATAATCATTTGAAGGAAAATTAAATGTTTTATAAAAAACAATATTTTTCTAAAAGGGGTTGTCATCGCACTTTTCACACATAATTTAAAAATAAATTTTACAAATATTATAAAATTTATTTTAAAAATTAATTTTTTTTCGAAATCATAATGTCAAAATTATATTAGAATGAGTTTTTTAATTTTTTTTTGAAAATTTGAATTTTTCAAATAATAGTGAAAAATATTGCATTTTATTGAAAACTAAATTTTAATTTAAAGAATTTAAAAGTAACATATAAATTTAAATTATTTTAAAAGTAAAATTAGTTAAATTATATCATAATAAATAAAATTTAGCTCATATTAATTAAAATAATTTTTATTTTTGATATCAAAACTTTATACCTTTATGAAATTTTCCCTTTGGAAAACCCCTTTGATATCATTTTTGCATGGTCAATTTTAAATTAAAACATTCCAATTATTTGAAATAAATTTTGGAAAATTTATTGAATATTTTTAATCATCATAATTAACATCATATAATAATATCAACTTAATTTTTGGTCATAACGAAGATTAAAATTAGTAAAAACTAATTACCATGATTAAGGTTAAATTGTGTTTATTTTGGGGTTGAACTAAAAATATAAGTGTTATATGACTTATGAAATAATAAAACAAATAATAAATTGAAATATTTAGACCATATATCATAAATGGTTTAATAATGAACCATTTTTGATCCTTTTCATATTTGAAAATGTGGGTATCTCTTTTTACTTTTCAAAAAATCCAAGTGTGTCCTCTCCCCCACTTATAAAAGGCCTCCCCAGATCCTCTCTTTTTCACACTCCAAAAGTTTTTTTGGAAGATAGCTAAAAAATATATTACATAAATATATCTACAAATAATACAGTTCAAGGTTTTATCATTAATTTAATATAAGAAGGATTTAGGTATAAACGTAAAGAGGTTGTATGATGAATATTTAAAGTTCTTAACCACAATTTTTCACTTTACTTATTCTTATAACACATTCAATTATTCTCCAAATATGATAAAATAAATAATAATATATAACATATAATGAAATGTTGTTATGTTAATATTAATAAAAATCTGACATAGTCTTTTATCAAATGGGAAACAAAAGCGTCGATTATGTGTACGACAAACTATCGACTCATGAACTAATGTAATTTTTTTTCCATCACTACCTATATTAGTATGATATAATGATAAATTTAACATATTTATATTTTATTTGAAACATTAATATACTTATATAATAATATTATGAAAACTAACTTCTTACCTTCTAATTTGTTGGAAACAATAATGACACTTGTGCGTGCGGGTGGACTACCACCTCCACATAGCGATGAGAAATATTTTTCCTTTTATTTTTACAGAGATGAAAATAATGATATAGATAATGAATATAAAATAAATATTTGATATAAAAATGGTTTTGTAAGTATGAAACATTATTCACTTTTTTCATCCAATCTATTGGAAAAATAGAAACAATGTTAATTGTACGTACAACCTACCTTCTTCGTGAATGGTGTAACTCATTTTAACATATCCAACTTTTATACACTAGTATAAATATTTATACAATGATTAAAAATTATATTTATGTAATGTATAAAAATTTTCAGAATATTTTAGGATCATTAATGTAAATGGACTGAAACAACCACACCAAAAAATATTCAAAAAACAAATAAATTATCACATAAAACATCCATCTTAACAAAACCTTTTTACTAAAAGGGTAAAAAGACTAAAAGTAAATAATATGTAGTATGAAATATGAAATTATGTATATTAATATTTTTATAATTAATATATATTTATTATACTTGATTTACAAACATGTAGAAAGGGTATTGGACCTGAGGTATTCATTTCTCGTCTCACTTTCACTTCAAAAAGACATATTCCACGTTCACCACTTAGTTATTTTTTGTGGTGTGAATAGAAGAAATTTGATATTTTACGTCATGAATAAATTTATACAAAGTGTATTTAATGTTAAATTTTACATTAATTATTTTTTGGGGCTTAAAATTCAAAATTTACCTAAGTAATAAGGGTTTATTTCAAAATAATCATATTATTTCAGACTGTTTAGGTTTAAGTCTCCATGGGGATATTTATTTTATATTTATATCTTAAAACCAATATATTTTATTCTCCAATGGATATTCATGTAAAATATATGTAATATTATAATTTTCTCTCTTTGGTACTTAAAATGATTTAGATAATGTTCTTTAGAAAATCTGGCATTACTTCTCTCTTCATTCGAATAGCATTTTTCTTCCATATCCATATTTTCTGAAAATATTTTCAAAATTTTTATTTAAAGAATAAAAATGATTCAATAAGGAAAATTTAAACCATGTTTTAATTTTTACAAAATGGATTAAAAAAAATATTCTTATCATTTTTTGAATGAGGTACATTTTAAATTTTACAGAAAATATGAAAGGAATGTTTTTTTAAGAATACTTGGTATGCGTAGAATTTACTATGATCATTGAAAATCATTGTTAACATTAATATTTTATAAGGTTATTTTAAAAGAAAATGTTTTTCTAAATATTCAATAAATTTATATATTTTAAAATTTATTTTAAAAGTGAAAAGGATATCTTATTTTAGAATATTTTAATGGAAATTTTATGGTATTTATATTAATCGTCATAAGAAAACCCTAATTTTGAATTATTATAAATTTGTAATATGTTGCAATGATACCATCATTGCAATTTACCACTATGTTATATGATCATTTTGATTGAGATTTACTATTTTTATACCAATATCTATAGTACATTAAATGGTTTATGATTATATTTTTTAGTTGGGGTAAACTATTAACATTTAATATGCTATTGTTTCAAAAAATTATTAATTTGATTAATTTTATCCAAATTCATATGAGTAATGAATTAGAATTAGTAGGTGGTGGTTGGGGACCTTTATATCTCCTCGATGCATCAGTAGGTCTCATGAGATAAATTAACTTGTGTTTTGGTTGAGGCCTTGACCATTTATGTATGTTGTGTTCGAATAAAGCCTTGATAGTATGGTTATGATGTTAATAATTATGAATTAACTCATTATGATTTTAGTTATTTATGTTTTACATGATTATTTTATGAATTATAATATCCATGGTTATTCTTTAAGCCCATGTGATTGTTTATATAGCATTATTTTATAATCATTTTCTCCTACCATATTATGTTCATGCATTTGATTGAATGGAATGATTAGTAGTTATTTACCTTTCCATATTAATTACAACTTATTTATTAATGATATATTCTACTAAATACATACCCTTACTAAGAATTTGAGAACATCCATTTCTTATGTTTCCTTTCCCTAGATTTCAGTAAGTGTTTTATGAGTGACATGCATGGATCTTATAAAGGAAATAATGGTGTAATAAAAATAATAATATATTAAATTTTATTTTTTCAATTGTAATCTATGATTAAAGTATGTATCATTTTTACCAAGACTACTAAAATATTTGGTCATTCATGATTATATTACTTTTATCTTATGACAATGTAATAATGTAACCAACTACTTTGGGCTACCGGGGTTAGGGTCTTTACTGTTACTGTTATAGGAAGTTTAATATAAACCTTGAGAAATAGATTTAGAAAAACCTAGATTTGAGAACATAACCCAATGGTAGAATTTGAGGATAAGTATTAAATAACATTCTAATGTTTTTTAAGGAACAAATTATATGTCTTTCTAAGAAATACATCCATTTTTGGATACTACAAGTTTTTGTGGATCTGGAATAATTGTACCTTGGTGTAATAACTCTAAAATTGGTGCATTGGGCTTTGACTCAATCACCACATGGTTCAAAAAAAACAAGCCTCATTGTGAACACAGTTTAGAACTCTCATGATATATTTTTCGGATAATTCAAATTTTATTTAAAAAAATTAAGAATCATTTGAATATATTTTTATGATTTAAAAAGATTCCAAAGGAACCCTTATTTACAACTATGAGGTTATCTATGCATAAAATTTTAAATTTATGTTTAGTGTTTCTACAGTTTTGGTATTTGACATTAAGATTCCTAATATTATGATCTAATATAGTGTATTATGTTATTTAGTAATGGAACATAGTGGAAGGTATGGGAATCATACCAATGCACATACCCCGTATAAGGATTTCCTTCTCATAAAAGATATTGAAGCTGGACCTGGACCCATAGCTGGAACTGAATAAATTATAACCGTATTGGGGTAGATGACTCATGTTAAGAGATATAACCATGACCATATAGAGTAGAGTACTTATCTACCATTCACTGTAATAATGTTAGATCACTTCATACATCATACACATACATCATTTAATGGTACTAGAAATACATTTGTAGTTGATAAGTGATTAGATTACTTAGAGAAGATATTTATCGATCTGGTAAGTAAATATTGGTGTAAGGTTTTCATGGTAGTTTATAATCTCTCAGATAATGTAGATCAATGGTGGTCATTGATTGAAAACACTAAGGATGAGGAGGAAATTGAAAGCATATAGTGGAAGTATTGTAAGGCACTCTTCTTGGAAAAATATTTTACTCATGACCAATGATCATATATGGAGAGACAATTCATATTTATAAGAAAAAAGTAAGATGTTAATATTTCTATGTATGAAACAAATTTACAAGGTTATTATCTCTTTATGTGAATTACAAACAAAATCCAATGTGTAATAATGACAATTTCTTTGATGTCCATAAGATAATCCTTCAAAGGGCACATGTCTCCAAATCTGTATCACTATATGAGGACATAATATCATATTCTATAAAGATGGATAAATAATTATCTATGTCCTATGTCTTATAGGGAAATCAATAGAATTAGAGGACAATATGAAAAAATGGATAAGGGTAAAAAGGGAAATAATGATTTTCTAACATGTGATAATTGTATGATGAAAAACCCATGTAATTTCTTAAATGTAATGAGATTTTGATTCAAGTGTGGAGACAAATCCCATCAGGTATGTTAATAAATTGGTAAGAAAGAAACCTATAATGTACAATTTTTCAACTATATGTAGATGATGCACTACACAAACGAATACCCCAATCATCAAGGGATTATTCCTCAGATGAGCTAAGGGATCAAGGTCGATATTATTCTATTAATACTACTAGAAGAATGATTAATGTTCTTGTTTATTTGGATTCAAAAATTATGTTGTATAATTATTTTTACTAATGGTATTTTGGTTATAAAAATCATGAAACATCTAATGATTGTGTTAATTTTGGAAGCATATATGTCCTCATGTATGATTAACATAAGTATTTTGGATACTATCATGAAATTATATGTTTAAGTTTGATCATAAGTTTAATATCATAAACACTACTTTCTGGAGGCATTATGTGATGTGATTTTATCAAGATTAAGGATATTTTTAGAGACATTTATCACAATAAAACCAATTATTTTAGTTCATGTTTGAGTAAAAAAGTTATATAAGGAATAATTCCTTTACATTTTTGGGAAATAAGATAAAAGTTAATGATAACCTTTTGGTTAAATATGATCATAAATGTTAAGATAATTTTTTTTCAATTAATATGATTTGATATCATTGAAAAAAATATGTTGTAATAAAAACCCATATGTTTAAAAAGTGATTTGATGACCAATATTTTTTTTGAGTATATTGATAATATTTTTGTAATGTTATAGAAATTATATTAATAATGTTATAGAAAAAGTATTACACGCATGATGGGTGACAACCCGTAAAATCTGACAAGGTTGGGGGTCTTGAACCCACAACCAAAGGCTGATAAGTGTGCAACTCCTATCACTAGACTATATAATGTTCTAATTAATTTGAATTTTTTTTACTTAAAAGATTTTATTTAAAAATACTTATGGAATGGATTTCATTGAACCTTGGGTATTACAATTTAAGAATAGAGATCAATTTATTATATTTAAAGACTCCTTCTAACCATTTTTATTTTTAAAATATTTAGGGACATATATATGGACTTTCCAATCTTTCATATATCATATTATCCATTAAAATTTAATTTTAGTGCTTCAAGAAGAAAAAAATTAACTTTTATATTAATTTATTTATGTAAGAAATAAAGTATAAATTTATTTAAGAACATTGAATATATGAAATTTTATTTAGACTTTCTAGTGTACTCTATCATGATTGTAATAAAATCCCTCAATTTATGAAAAAGGACTTGGAAAATATAATTTCATCCGATTAACATCATATCTGATCAATAAATACACTTTATCACACCTCATTATTCTATGGTTTTGTGGCCATTAACTCTATTTGGATCATTCCTTTTCTAGTTACCAATAATCTTGTTCACTATCTGATTATTTACACGTATCATTCATTTCCATATTTTCACATCCCAGAAATTTCTTATTATTTGAAAACATATTTTTGTGTAATTATAGAATAAATGAATATTTCATAGTCCCTATTTTAATACAATTTTATCTTAAATTTTTTATGATGTGAGTTTTTATTAAATGTATTTTAGATAAAAACCGCTTGATTTCTACACCCATGTTTAAATTGTGAGGATGAAGTTTATTGATGGCGGGGGGAATAAAATTCCTCAATATTTTAAAATAAAACATTTTTTTCGATAGAGTATGTGACACAGAACATGAAGATTAGAAAACCAAAAAATATATTTATTTTAAATTTAATATTTTATATAACGTTCATTACAAGAAACATTATGCTTAAACCAACCACAATATACAAGAAAAATATTATATTTTATTACGATCGTTATAACATAACCATTAAATTTGATGGTATGAATATAACTAAATAAATTTTGAAAATTTTAGGAATTACATATTTATAAAATAAATTAAATTATTATCTACTTATTAGAAATAAAATAATAATCATTTGAATAAAAATGAAATGTTTTTTAAAAATCTATATTTTTCAGAAATAAAGTCTCGTTGTGCTTTACACACATACTATAAAACCAGTTTTTAAAATTTTAAGAAAGGTAATTTTAAAACATATAATTAATTATGGTATTCATAATGTAAAAATTATCTAATAGTTAATGTTTGATAATTTTATGAAAAGATTAATTTCCTAACGAATAGTGGAAAATACTAGTATTTTTTGAAAACTGTCTTTTCATTTAAAGTATTTCAACCATTTTTTTTAAAAAAATATTTAATTATTAATTAGTTAAATTTTATATTAATAAATAAAATTTAGGTCATTAGAATAAAATCCCCTTTGATTTTTTATACTAAACATTTTAAAACTTATGAGAATTTTCTCTTTTGAAAACTGCTTTTTTTGTCATGTCTACAAGTTTAATTTTAAAATAAAATTTCACACTTCTATAAATGGGATTTCAAAAAAAAATTTCCATATTGGAAATAATTATAAATAATATTATATTATAATGTCAAATTAATTTTTGATAATATTTAATTGTAATAATAAATAATTACCATAGTTAATGTTAAAATAGGGTTAATAGAGGGTTAAACTAAAAACATATGGCTTAAAATGGCTTATAAGATTGAAAAAATTCTATTTCATGGACATATTTAGACCATAGATAATATATATTTCTATAATTATTCAATTTATATCCTTGAGAAATGTTAAAATTGTGAGTGTTCCATTTTCGTTTCAAAATTTCTAAGTCTGTTCTCTCCCACACTTATAAAAGGCCACCCCTCTTCTCTCATCTTCCCACTCCAAAAGAATTTTGGATCAAAAATTAAATAAACAAATATGTTCCTTATATCCCAACAAACATTTTATAGTGACTTTATTTTATAAATAAAATCTATTAAGGCTTTAGTTATGATCTCAAATATATATTCCAAATAAGTGCTAATATTCTTAACCATGCATTTTTGTTCAACTTATTCTTCTTACTCCTTCAAATATTATCCAAATCTGAAAAAACACCAATGTATCATATATAATGAAATATTATTATTTAAATTTAATATCCTCTATCCATAACATATTATATCAAATGAAAATCAAAATCGTTGATCATATGTACAATGGACAACCGCCTCATGAATTGATGTAATTCGTTTTCCCTGCCCTTTTCACTCATATGAATATAATGATGGATTTGACATATGTATATAGAATTTAAAAAATTAATTTTTTTAATTAATTAAAATATCTCATATAACTTCTTACCTTTCAGTATTTTGTAAAATAATAACATCACTCGTGCATATGGGAAGACAATCACCTCCACACAGCGATGTGAAATGTTTTTCATTTTATTTTGAAATGGATGGTAATAAGTATATATTTAAAGAATATTAATAAAATATTTGATATAATAATGGATCTATAAATCTGAAAAATTATTATTTTTTCTTACATTCCACCTATTGGAAATATTGAAACAACGTTCATGTTTACATACGACCTACCATCTCCATGAATGATGTAACTCATTTTACCATATCTAAATTTTATAGACTTGTATAAATAATTTTATATTAATCGTATATGATATATATATAATGCTTAAAAAATATAATATTTATTAATGATGAAAGTGAAATGATTTAATCTAACTGACCAAATCATACATGACAAACCTAGAAATTATCACCCAAAACAGTGATTTTAACAAACCATTTTTAATAAATGGGTAAAAAATAATATAAGTAAAACATATATAGCTTTAAAATTATTGGTATAGTTTTAATATATTTTTAATAATTATATATTAATTATACCTTAGGTATGGACATGTAAAAAGAAATTAAGACCCAAGGTAAGGGTTTCTCATATCACTCTTAATTCCATAAGAGATATTCCATATTCATAACTTAGTTATATTATGTGGTGTATATAAATTCCATTTGATATGTTATATCGTGAAAACTATTATACTTAGGGAATTTATTGTTTCTTTTTAATTTATATATTTCATGGGTATTTTTATTTAAATGTTACTAAATCAATATGAGTTTATTTGACACTCTCCTTATTATCCAAGATTGTTTATATTTATGTCTACGTTAGAGAAATTGATTGAACTATATATATTTTTTGAAATATATTTTATTATCATCAAAACTTTTATAGAATCTACAAGTAATAGTACCACTTTACCCTCTTTAGAACTATAAATTATTTACAAAATGTTTTCAAGAAAATATATCTTTATTCTTGTCTTCGATCAAACATCATTTTTTATCAGTGTCAATGTTTTCTAAAAAAATCTATTTTTTTAAATTATAAATATTTTTATTAAATAAAATTTTACCCATGTTTTAATTTTTACAAAATATTCTAAATGGAATATTATTATTATTTTCTAAATGTGTTATTTTTTTATTTTACATTAAATATGAAACAAATCATTGTTTTGATATACTCCACATGTACAGAATTTCCAACCAACATAAACACTCATTGTTTTGAAGCAACCTATACAATTTTAGAAGGTTATTTTCAAATATAATATTTTTCCTAATATAATAATAATTTATATTTGTTGAAGTTTAATTTCATATTGAAATGGATATTTCCCTTAAAAAGGTTTTAATTACATTTTATGGTATTTCAATTCATAAAAAACAACCCTTATATTACCTAATGATCCATTATGTATATATTATAATGATACCATCCTTATTATTTCTCTAGATCAGTTATTATCAATTTTACTAGTATGTAGTATTTTATACCATTATCTATACAATTCTTGGTGGTTTATGATAATGTTTATTGATTGGAGAAATTATTAACATTTCATATTCTAGTATTTCAATATGAAAGTTTACACTGATTTTGTTTATAACCTTTCATGTAAGGAATTAATTATACTTAACAAGTTAGGGTGGGTCCTTCTATAGAACCCCAATGCATTGGTAGGTCTTATGAGAGAAAGTAAGATAGGTTTTGGAATATTCCTTTGCAATTTATGTAAGATACCATGGAACATGAACATAACTGTATGGTTATGATATATGAAATTATGAATTACCTAATTATGAGATTATTTATTAATGTTCCATGTGAATATTAAATTAGTTAGAATATCCATGGTAATTTTTAAATCTCATGTGATCATTTATATTAATTATTTGACATTTATTTATTCATGCCACATTATTCTAAATTAATTGATTGAATTCCATATGTTTTAGTTATTTACCTTTCTATATTTATTAGTCCACATTTATTCATTATAAATTCTAGTGTATTCAAATAATTACTGAGAATTAGATCCCACCCATTTCTTATGTTTCCTTTCTCCGGATTCGAAGAAGTGTTTTATAATTAATATGATGGGATATGATGAAGGTAATAACGGTTCTTCCAAAAAAATATGTGATTTATATTTTGTTTTCAATAATAATATGATTTAAAAATATTTTTCTATTTTACCAAGACTACTAAAATATTTATTCCATGAGTATGTTATTCCTTATATCTTTTCCAATTTAATAAAGTAAACAATGAATCTGGACTACTAAGGTCATAGACATTACAATATGTCCATGAAAAGAAAAATTTGGAATCAAAAATTCACATTTGATAAATGTTACATACAACTCATTTTCTATAAGAGTTTTAATAATGATTCAATAAAGACTCTTATGATCATCAATTTTTTTAGAGTAATCTAGGATATCATTAATAAATACCACAATGAAATTATCAAGATAATCCATTAATATTATATTCATCATAACTATAAAAAGCATAGTGCATTAGTTTATCCAAAGGTAATTACTGTAAATTCATAATTTTCATAACTCATAATAAAAAACTTCATTAGAATATATTTCTCATTTAGTCATAGTTTAGGATATGTAGAATAAATATAAATCACTGAAAAATGTTATGATCCTTGAAGTTAATTACACAATATATCAATGAAAAGAATATGATACTTTTTTTAGAGTAATTACATTAATTTCCCTATAATTACTTGATAACCTCATAGGCCCATATTTATTATTAACAAAATAAATAGGGTATCTGTATTGTAAAATTCAATGGAGGATAAATCCCTTTCTGTAAAACTCATATTTTTTAATTAGTTTTAAAAATTAAATTATGGCTATCCTATTAGGATTCCAAGATATACTTTTTCCATCAAGGAGGTGTTCAATGGAAAACTAATCATCTCACTCATGTGTATGTTATGTTATTTATTCAAAAAACACATCATTTTATTCCTTTATAATAGTTACATCCGATATTCAAAGGTTTAATTTTTCATTCTTAGGTTTTGTCTACTATTCTTATCCGAGAATTTTATTATGGAGAGCTATTGGAGGTAGATCTAGACACAACTCAGAGGATGATGTTTCCCCTCTATAGACAAGTGATTCTACATATCCTTCATTAATTGTGGTATCCTTATCAGAATTTTTTACAATATATTTTCAAATAAAATCTATTAAAATGATTATGTTAAATTCAACTATATCTAAGACAACCATGTCTGAAAATAATATATTTTTATTCATAATATTATATACTAATTAAATATCCATATTATAATAATAATTTCACTAGGAGTATTGATTAAAAACTACCTTCATAAGGTTATAGGTAATTATTTAATGTTCTTGGAACAAATAGAGTATATAAAAGATTTTGAAGATCAATATTCAAATAAATCATTAGCTAAATTTGATGTTAAAATCAAAGTACCTACCACCACATCTTTACTAATTTAAATTTAAATTGTTGTAATCAAATAAGATTAAAATTTGTGGTGAACCAAGCATTTAATACATATATATTACATATTTTTAGATAAATATTCAATACATCACATAAAACACCCTATAACCATAAAGGTTTAGTGTCTTTGTAGACTCTATACATAATCATCTTATTTCATGAAAGATATTCATCATCTCCAAAATATATCTTCTCACATACTAAACATATTATACATATCTCACTTAAAAATTTTATTCACATTCTAGGGAAAGGAAATGTTCAAATTTTTGATCTCAGATGCACTATAAGTGTACATAATTGTAGATATCAATCAATGATCATAATTGATCATAAGTTTGGTATAAGGGTATGGTAACAAGATCACATATTACAATTCTCATTCCCACTTATTCAAAGATCATAAATCACAAATCATGACATAAGGATTTTTCCAAAAAAAAATACATAATTCATAAGTGAGTTGAATTATCAATAATAAATCATGGTCCATGAGAACATATTATAGTCATAAAACATTGGTTTGTGGAATATACATAAGCACATAAAGTCATTTCCATATTCGAGGATAATTTATTGAAATATCATTTTGGATTTTGTTTAATCTTTAAGAATCCAGACCTTATTTTTAGGTATGTTTTCCTTATTTAGTCATTTTTTGAGAAAAGAGGAATTTCTAGAAATTTTCCTAAGTACAAGCCATGTACATTATGAGTACACGCCATATACTTCCTTACTGCAGTAGGCCATGTGATGGTCGTGTAGTATCCAAACACACGGCTATGTGGGATTGACTTGGAGGCCGCCCAATGTGGAGTATAGAAATAGAAATTACATGTCGTGTACTCCAAAAGTACACGCCGTGTATTTTGTTTTTTTATTAAACGCATCGAGGTTGTGTCTGATGGACAGAACTACCATCTTCAAGGATGTCTTCCTCCAAGATAACCCGTATGACCACGAATTCTCTTTGAGCCCCCAAGCCTCCAGCTGATCTCTAATTCGAACACCGTTGATTCCTTCTGAATCACATTGGTGATTTCTCTCTTCTGCTTGAGCCTTGTTTTCTAGTTCCTATTCTTTTACAAGTTATCATGGGTTGAATATTTTGGACGTTTTCTTAGATCTATGACGTTCCAAAGAGATTCAAGATTCGAGGTTCAATTATATTGATCTCCTAACCCCAAGGTAGATGGTTTGTCCCTTTCCATTTGAAGTCTTCAGGTATTATGTACAACCTCCACCAATACCGAAGAATGGGGTATTGCATGTTTATTATTTTACCCATGTTGTTCTCCTACCATGCTTGTATGCCTGTGTAGAGGATATTTGAATATGAATAGGGTTGACTGTTATGCTTTGGATGTGTTTGGCCCATGCATTGTTCTGTTTATGACCGTTTGGTCATGTTTAGCCTCTAACTGCCATGCATGTTTTCCATGCCTATTGTTGTATGATGGAGACATGTATTCTGACATGCTTGTTATGTTATAGACTGTTTATCCATGTAGTTCTATAGGTTTACTTTGGCTATATTACAATGCTATGCACGTTGAATTACAAAGGGCCATGAGAACCTGGTGTAGTAGACTATAGGGGGAATTGACCAGGTGAGCTTCCTCAGAGAGTCTTCGAGCACTTTTGGCTATAAGGGGGATTGATTAAGTGAGCATCCTCAGAGATCCTAGCACCACTTAGGGATATAAGGGGAATTGAATGAGTGGGCTTCCTCAAAGAGTCCTTGATTTCCTTAGAATATAAGGGTATTGATAGAGTGGGCAGCCTGAGAGAGTCATTGATTTTAATCTTGAGTTGTTAGACTATAAGGGGAATTGATGGTGAGTGATTCCTCATAGAGTCTATAAACGACCTAGGATATAATGGGAATTGACACATTGAGCTTCCTTATAGAGTCCTAGACCATGGGGCTATAAGGGGAATTGACCAGGTGAGCTTCCTCAGAGAGTCTTTGACTACACTAGAATATACAGGGAATGGACTGTGTGAGCTTCCTCAAGGATTCTTGAGTTATCTTAGACTATAAGGGGATTGAATGTGAGTACATCCTCAGAGATTCTTACTATATTCATATACAGAACCAGAGGTGTTAGACTGAGTGTGCTACCCAGAGGGTTGCTTGTACTTTTTAGATTGTATTAGAGGGGATGGCTGTGAGTACTTCCTAGAGGGTTACTTATTTATGGTTTAGCTATTTGCTTCACTGTTTATTGATTTAAAACTATGGATTGTTTACTGCTTAGTACCTTCTTGTTTACTACTTTCTGTACTTTTACCTGCCATATACTCACTGACTATTAGGCACCGATCTTTGGGTGGTTACCTATAGGGATTTAGTCTCACACCCTATTTGGGTCAAGATTTTGGGCCCAAATAAAATATATTGTTGCAGGTATAGATAAGGTCAAGAGCCCTTCAACTTCAGGTACTTGACTTGCTCTGGATCTCGAGACCATGGGACCGAGCTATGGCTTGTGATGCTGAGGAGCTGTTTATCTTTCTTTTGTACTTTGGTTATTCACTGTTTGTTTTTCCATCATTGTGACTTGATTGGATGCTTTCCTAGACACATGTATCATGTATCAACTCATGTATATATATATATGTGTGTGTGTTTATGTGTGTGTGTGTTTGTGTGCTCCAGTTGTTTATTATTCAAGTCTTCCACTATTTACTGTTGTTGGATATTTACTGCTTCCACTATTGTATGTGTTTTTTACATCCTCTATGTACTATTCCAATGAGGGCATAGTTTCCCAACTATCACACCCAAGGCCCTCGCTGCTAGTCAGTATCCTCTAGAATTTGGGTAAATTCACTTACGGCCATGTGACCAACAGGGTATGGGGCGCCTCTGGGTGGTTTCCAGAACCGAGACTTTACAAAGTGTTATCAGTGGGTTTCTTTTCTCTTGACTTACTGTTTAGAGCCTTAGCTATGTATTGGATGGAATATGTACTTTGTAATAAGTCGTGCCCGGGATTAGCTAACTTGTGTACTTGGAAAAGCCAGTCTACCTCGTTAATTGAAATTTTTATAGTTATGCAATTATTACAGTTAATCTGATTTCACCTTGAGTGATTCACATGATTTTTCATGTTATTGATAATGTTATTGAGGATCTATTTCTGATTTAACCTGATGTGATAAGGGTATTCCATCTAATGCATCATATAGACACTTTCTAGAAATCACATGTCATGCATTTTTGTCCTGAAATCTAGGATGCATTAGAGATTATATGTTGTTGTGATAGATGATGTGTAAAATATGAATGTTGTTGTGATAGTTCCCTTGATAGAAATACCTACTATTTGATAGGGTATTGTTGGGTAAATATTTTCTCAAATGAATGCCAAAATTTGGGTTTTGAGGTGTTGTGGGCCCTCATGGACCGGAATTTGTTAGATCATTGCTTTGTTTACCATGATATAAAATGTATAAGATGTCAAACTTTGATTCATGGGGAGTATGGGCCCTCACGGATCGGAATTTGGCACTTTAAATGCTTTCTTCAGTGTTTTCTGGGTTTTGAAGTAGTTTATGAGGCTTATTGTCAGGAAAAACCTAGAATACATGTTGTGTAATGTTAATTACACACAATTTTTTCTTTTATTCGAGAAGAAACTGTTTTTCTTAAGTGCACACCATGTAATTTATATACACGTCGTGTAGACTCTAAACCATTCCATAGAAAATATGGGAAGAGACACGGGATGGGGAAAACCTGGAGTGAGCACGCCATGTATTGACCATACACGTGGTGTAGTGTCGACCCTGTGTTCGCCTGTGTCACTAAAAACACTGGTTGGCTGGGTAGTGTCTCATACACACCATGTTACCGCCATGAACACACCATGTAGTTTGACCTAGGTACCCGGCCATGTCACGAATAAAATAGGTTGGTGTTACCCTTTCACGTACACGTAGTGTCTACCTTGAACATGTCGTGTAGTCTATCCCAAGTACCCGACCATGTCACGAACAACACGGGTCAGTGTTATCCCTTCTCATACACACCATGTCTGTCTGAAACATGTCGTGTAGTGTGAGCCATGTGTCAGGCTGTGTCACTAATAACACGAGCTAGGTGAAGCTTGTCTAGTACATCTCATGTATGTATTTTACATTCCGTGTAGTCTTGCCTTAGGAGATCCATTTGGATTAACCGTGTTGAATGACTCGGGAAAGGAAAGAGGATTCAAGTACAAATTGTGTGTCAAGAAAACACACCCTGTGTCTAGGGTGTAACACGACCAGGATAGGTAGGAGTACATTCCCATGTAAATGACATCAGGGAACACAACGTGTAGTCATGTTTTGTAAAACTTGAATGTTTTCATTCTCTTGATCCATTATTACACTCATTGTTTTCAGTCCATGATAATCTTGATCTAAGGTGTAATTTTGAACTTACAGAGTCATGCAACCGAGACATCCTCCGGTTGTGCACTAGTTGCCAGCCGTGATCACACACGGGACATAGCCAATCAATTATTACCTGCAGATCATCCTGTTGAGCTAGCTTCGGCACCAGTCATTATACCTGACATAGGTGTAGATACAAAGTTCAGGGAGATATTTCTGAGGATGATGCAAACCTTTTAGGAAGCACCACCAGCTGCTCCATCGATGGCTGATTTGACGAGGGTCTTTCAGTAGTAGCATCCTCCCACTTTCTCAGGGGATGGAGGACCCCAAGCTGTTGAGTCATGTCTAGAGGCCACGCTGACGATCTTCGATAATCTGGAGATACCTCTAGAGAAGTGGGTGAAACTCTCTACCCACATGCTTTGAGACTCCACCAAGAGGGGGTGGGATGTGATATCATAGGCGGGATGCCAGCAGAATATGGATTTGGATGAGTTTCAGTGCATCTTATATGATTACACCTTTCCAGAGACCTTGAGGGATGACTATGCCCAGAATTTCATGAGTCTGGAGTAGGGTACTCTTTCTGTTATGAAGTATTCCTCTCGCTTTATTGGGCTGCAGCATTTCACATTTTTTCTATAAGGTGATGATTTTTTCCTTGAAAATTAGTTTGAGGATGGTATGAGGTATGGCATTCAATCACAGGTGAAAATAATCATGTTGACATCGATATCTTCTATCGTCAACTAGGTGCTGATCACAGAGTGAAATCTGAAGGATTCTAGAGCTTAGAGCCAGGGTGGTTTGAAATCTAGAGTTAGTACTCCACCAGCTAATAGCGGGATGCACCATAGGGAGGCTACATGAGGAGATCAGAGTAGGAGAGATGTATCTTCAGATAGCCAGGTGGTGTGCTACCAGTGTGGGGGAAGCGGGCATATGAGGCCGCATTCCCCGAGAGACCTATTAGAGTGCTGATCTTGGGGTATGATGGGTCACCTTCAAAGCTTTTGTCAGTTCTTCTCAAATGAAGCTGGTGATAGGCATTATTCTATGAATCCTCATTTAGGAGTAGCGTCATCATCTTCTCACTAGTCTTGGAACTGGAGTTCTTCTGGCCATTCAGGCTGAGGTGAATGTCATGGCCATGGCAGCCTATCTCCTAGCTTTCAGTGACATCAGGGTGGATCAGCTCAAAGTGGTCAGGAAGGGTCATAGGGCTGCGGTACAGGACAGACTTTTGTAGTGGAGTAGACCCAACAGAAGCAAGATCCTAGACCTTCTACCATTCTAGATACGATCTCAGTAGTCTCAGTTTTAGCTTCTGTTCTTTTTGATAGAGGGGCTTCCCATAGCTTTATATATGTTGCTGTCGTGGAGAGACTTGGGCTCTGCATCTTTTCTTCTGCTGATATTTTGATGCTAGACACTCCGTTGGAGACTAGAATGACAAGTGTACATCAATACAGAGAGTTCCCACTACAGTTTAGTTGATGTCACTTTTTGTGGGACCTCTTTGTCTGTGATATGATAGGATATGAAATCATTCTTGGGATACACTAGTTAGTTCCATTCCAGGCAGTCGTCGACTGTTATCGTCGTAGGGTGAGTTTCATATCACCATAGGGAGGATCTTTTCTTCATAGGGGTGAATGGGATGTCAATGCAAGTAGAGTGGGACCAAAGCATCATGGGTTTGGAGGAATTATAGCTCAGATTTCAAGTCTTTATTTGGATGACTAGGGGAATTCACAGTTAGACCTTCCTCCAGTGGTGGATCGTTTCAAAGTTGTCTTTCCAAAATAATTTTTATGTTTTCCTACAGAGCATGAGGTAGACTTCTCGACCAAGCATGTTCTAGGAGTGTCACCTGTGTACATTCCTCATTATAGGATGGATACACCTGAGTTGCAGGAGCTCATGAAGCAGTTAGAGAGTTACAGGCAAAGGGTTTCATCCAACCCAGTACTTCTCCTTGGGGTTCACATGTCATGTTTGCAAAGATGGAAGACGGTACCCTTAGTATTAGTGTGGATTATCAGAAATTGAACTAGTTGATAGTCAAGAACCGGTATCCCTTGACGAGGATTGATGATCTCTTTGATCAACATTGAGGATCCCAAGTGTTCTCGAAGATTCATTTGAGATCCGTTTATCATCAGTTGCGTGTTAGACTATCAGATATACCTCTTACAGACATCCAGAGTAGTTATGGTCTATATGAGTATTTGGTTATGTTGTTCGGTCTCACGAATTCCCATGTAGTTTTCATGGCAATAATGAACTGACTGTTCCATCCATACTTGGATTCTTTCATGGTGGTCTTCATGGATGATATCTTGGTGTACTATCACACTCAACACGACCATGCTAACCATCTTGAGATCATTCTGAGTACACTGAGGGAGCATCAGTTATATGCTAAGATCTCAAAGTGCCACATTTGGATGGATCATATTCACTTCTTGGGTCAAGTTATCTCAGAGGTAGGAGTGTTAGTAGACCCAAAAAGGAAGAGCTGTAGTTTCTAGGGAGCAGCCAAAGAATGTCTTTGAGGTGCAGAGTTTTTTAGGGCTGGCTGAATACTACAGACGCTTCATACACGAATTGTCATGCTTAGCAGCACCACTAATAGGTCTGACCAACAAGGGGGCGATGTTCTTATGGTCAGATTCTTGTGGGTCACCCTTTCAGGAGATGAAAGGGTGGTTGACTTCAGCACTGATAGTAGTGTTTCCAGAGCCAGAAAAGAGCTATACTATTTACTATGATGCATTAGGTATCGGGCTGGGAGTTATGCTTATGAAAGGAGATGGAGTCATTGCATACGGGTCTCGGCAGTTAAGGCCACATTAGTGTAATTACCCGATGCACGATCTAGAGTTGGCAGCTTTTGTTAATGCCTTACGTTGTTGGAGACATTATCTTCTTGGAGATCATTTTGTGTTTTTCACTGACCACAAAATTCTCAAGTACATCTTCACTCTGCTTGATCTAAATTTGAGACAGTACAGGTGGGTTCAGTACCTATAGTCCTTTGACATTGAGATTGCCTATATGCTTGGGAAAGGAAACATAGTGGCTGATGTGTTGATCTATAGGACTCAGATACATGCAGTTTAGAAGGCCAACAGTAAGTGGTAGCTTATGGCTCTGTTCTCTGAGAAGCATTTGGAGGTGCATGATAGTCAGGGGAAGACATTTGTTTCTTCTGTAGCTGTAACCTCTACTCTTCTGGATCGAGTTTGAATAAGGAATCTATCATATTTGTAAGGACTAGTCCTATGGGAGAGTGTGCCAGGAGAGGACCCTATTCCAGGATAGACCATAGGCGAGGATGAGATCTTTCGTTTCCAGGGACATGTATGGGTTCCAGCAGATATATGTGAGGAGATGATGTGGGACTTTTATCCCTCAGTTTGGGCAGTTCATCCTAACACCACCAAGATGTATCTTTATCTACACTGTCAGTATTGGTGTCCATATATGGAGAGGGACGTTTCTAGTTTCATCATGAGGTGTTCAACTTGTCAACTGGTGAAGGCAGAGCATCAATGACCAGAAGGGATTTTACAGAAGTTATCCATTCTCGGGTGGAAGTGGAATGATGTTGCAATGGACTTTGTTAACAGTTTTCCAAGGTCGCCTCGAGGTAATAACGCAGTTTGGGTTGTCATTTATAGACTCATGAAGGTTTCACACTTCATTCTGATCGAGGAGACCTTTAGGGTTTATGAGCAGGGATGGTTGTAAATCCATGAGATTGTAGGTCTTCATGGAGTTCCACACTCCATTGATTCCGATAGGGATGAATGTTTTACTTCTCAGGTTTGGTAGGGTCATCAGAAGGCTATGGGTACACAGGTACTTTTGAGTACAGCTTACCACCCCCAAACAAATGGCTAGTCCGAGAATACGATTCAAGTGATTGAGGACATGCTCCGGGCATGCATTCTAGATGTTGGAGGATCTTGGGAGAAGCATATACCTCCTGTGGAGTTTTCCTAAAACAATTGTTTTCACGAAACTATTTATATGGAACCTTATGGTGATTTGTACGGTTGACCATTATGATCACCATTATGTTGGCTGGAGGTAGGAGAGGCAGCTTTGCTGGGACCTCGTCATGTTCATGAGACCATAGAGCAGATATAGTTGATTCGGAAGAGGATGACTACTACACAGTCTTTACAGAAGTCTTATGCTGATTAGCAGAGCTGGGCTCTAGATTTCAAGATCGAGGATTAGGTTTTCCTACCTGTCACATTGAGGTTGGGACACAAGAGGATTAAGATATAGGGTAAGATTTCACCGAGGTATGCCAGGCCTTTTGTGGTGTGTGATAGAGTTGGGCCAGTTCTCTATCGGTTGTAGTTACCTCATAGGTACCGAGCTATGTATGATGTCTTCCATGTTTCTCATCTTCAACGTTACTTTTCAAAACCATCTCATGTCTTTCAACCCGAGGAGGTTGAGCTCAAAGTGGATGCATCGTTTGAATAAAATCCTATCCAGGTTGTAGAACATAGTACAATGGCTCTCCAAGGATGGTCTATTCCTCTGGTACGATTGTTATGGCGGCACGGGCGAGTGCAGGATGAGACTGGGGAGAGGGAGGCCGTTGTATGAGCACAATAGCTAGAACTGTTTGGGATTTCATCGTCTATTTCATGCTATGGAAATTCAAGGACAAATTTCATTAAGGGGGAAAATTGGTAAGAACCCAGACCTTCATTTCAGGTATGTTTTCCTTTTCTGGTCATTTTTGGAGAAAAGAAGAATCTCTAAAAATTTTCTAAACACACACTGTGTACTTCATGAGTACACGCCATGTACTTCCTTACTACAACAAGCCCTGTGTTGGCCGTGTAGTATCCACACACACGACCTTATGGGAGTGACTTGGAGGCCTCCTAATGAAGAGTACTGAAACATAAAGTATACATCGTGTACTCTAAAAGTACACGCCATTTTGTTTTCATTAAACGCACTGAGGTTGCATCTGATAGATTGAACAACCTTCTTCTAGGTCATCTTCATTCGGGAGAACCTGTATGACCATGACTTCTCTCCGAACCCCAAGCCACCATCCGACCTCCAATTTGAACACCATTGATTGTGTTGGAATCGCATCGGTGATTTCTCTCTTCTGGTTGATCCTTGTATTCCAATTCCCCTTCTTTTCCATGTTATCGTGGGTTGATTTTTTGGACGTTTTATAAGATCTATAACATTCCAAGGGGATTCAAGCTTCAAGGATCAATTATATTGATCTCCTAACCCTGAGGTAGGTTTTTTATGCCTTCACATTTGATGTCTTTGAGTATTATGTCCAAATCCCAAAAATACCCGTGAACGGGGTATTGCGTGTTTACTATTCTACCCATGTTGTTTTCCTACCATGCTGGTATGCCTGTGTAGAGGATATTTGGTTACGAATAGGGTTTATTTTTATTATTTGGATTTGTTTTTCCGAATCATTTTTCTGTTTACGACCTTTTGGTCATATTTAGCCTTTGGCTGCCTTGCCTGTTTTCTATGCCTGTTGTTGTAGGATGGAGAGTTGTATTCTGACATGCTCGTTATGTTGTATACTATTTAGACAAGTAGTTTTGTAGGTTTAATTTAGCTATATTACATTACTATGCTCATTGAAATTCACAGGGTTGTGAGAACCTGGTGTAGTAGACTATATGGGGAATTGACTGGGTGAGCTTCCTCAGAGAGTCTTTGAGCACACTTTTGGAAATAAGGGGGATAGACTGAGTGAGCATCCTCCGAGAGACTAGAACCACTTAGGGAAATAAGGGTAATTGTATGAGTGAGCTTCCACAGAGATTCCTTGACTACTTTAGACTATAAGGGTATTGACTGAGTGAGCAACCTCAGAGAGTCTTTGATTTTAATCTTGAGCTATTAGACTATAATGGGAATTGAAAGTGAGTGCTTCCTCAGAGAGTCTATGAACGACCTGGGCTATAAGAGGAATTTACCGAGTTATATACCTCAGAGAGTCCTAGACCTTGGGGATATAAGGGGAACTGACCGAGTGAGCTTCCTTAGAGATTCCACGACTACCCTAGACTATACAGGGAATGGACTATGTGAGCTTCCTTAGAGAGTCTTGCATTACCTTAGACTATAATGGGATAGGTTGTGAGTTCTTCCTCATATAGGCTTATTATATTCATATATAGAACCAGAGGGGTCAGTGTAGAGACCCCAAGCATGACGTACATGGACATTACATTACTTTTTCGAAATAATTAAAACTTTAAAAAAACCATCACTCAAGTACCATAATAGTTTAGTGTCTTTGGAAACTCATAACATAATATTCTAATCATGGTGAAAGATCTTTAAAATATCCCATAAATATCTTCACCTTTTGTTTTCTTACCTAAAACCTTTATTTATATCCTGGGGAAAAGAAAACATATAAAGAGTGAGCTCAAATGCTCAGTAAGGGTATGCATGGAGAAAATAAAACAAACTATATACATTTGAACTTAAAAACAAGAACATAATGCTTAAACATAAAAATCCTGAGTAATGAAATAAAACATGGCAGTACGTAAGGCATATATCATAATGGAACATCAATCATGATAAAATAGCATGGGAATAAAACATGTAATTGTGGAAAACCATTAAGAACATGATATGATTTCTATAGTATCCGAGGCCTTGCTGCCAAAACCATCTTAGTGAACAAAGTCCCTTACTGAATCGAGTTCACTCCTCGTTCCAGTCCTGTATCACTGAACCAGTTTAACTTTCCATTCCAGCCATGTCTATCTCATGAGATATAAATCTTTACCCAATTCATTGGAGGGAGATAAAGGTCCCACCCATCTCATAATGAAATCATTCTTTCATGTTCCACAAAATAAACATACATCATTCATAATAACCCAACGAAAAAAATGGGTTCCATAAAAATCATCCCATCATAACATAATACTTATAAAAGAAATGGATATCAATTCATCATATGAAAAATCAAACCATGTAAATAATAGAGACATTATAATTAAAACATAATCATACTAAATAATGTCATATTATATGGAATGAAGTTTTGACAAAACACTTGAAATGAATTCTTGAGAGAAATATCCTTTCATCGTAAAATTCATCTTCTTTCCAAAAATGTCATTCAATTTTAAAATAAAATTATTATTTTTTAAATAATAATGAAATTTTGTAGATGAATCTTCATTGAAATAAGTCATTTTAAAACCATAAAAATCTACTCATGCCGTATAATTTAAAAAAAACATTCTCCTCGTACTTGTAACAAAAAAGTCAAAAAGTAACTCGTATGGTAAACAGAAGAAAGATTCCTTACATACCACATAGTAAAAGTAAAAAATGGGTAAAAATGAATTTAAACATACATGAAACTATTTTTATTAAATAGGGACATGGATGATAAATGTAACCCCAGTAAATACTAACGAATAAACAGTCTCGGATAAAAACAAGATTGGAAAAGTGATCCATTATCATATGTCTGATATGCTTCATATATATCCTAACCTCCTGTATAATGATTTAAATAATGTCATTAAATTATTACAAAATCATATTCATTATTATGATTTCATTTATGGTTCACTTATGAATTTATATTACCCGTTCTTTTGTAAATTCCATGTTAAAGTAGCGTTTTGGGTAAAACCGTTTCATTTATCATATGTGTTTTGATTTGTTTTTCTTGATATTATTACTCATATCCTGATTTCATTAATTCCATAATATCAAAAACTAATTATATATAATATATATTAAGTATATAAATATATATGATAGATTGATAAATGGAATGAAATACACCATTCATGGAGACTGTAGGCCGTATGTACGCAACAATGTTGTTTTCGTTTCCTTATCGAATTGAATGGAATTAAGTAAATGAAACATATATGTACATAAATCCAGTATCATTATTATTTAATATATTTCATGATTATTTATTATAAATATACTTTATAATCATACTTTAATGGTTAATCATAGAAAATGAATCTCATCGCGTTCGTGGAGACAATAGTCCGTATGTACGTACGAGCGATGATATCGTTCCGATAATTATTGAATAGAATTGCAGTGAATCATATAATATCTCAGAATCAATATGATGTAATAATAATCATATATAGTTATTCTTTACACCATTATACCCATCCAAGTAAAGTGGTGGTGGAAAAACAAATTACACCACGGTGTGGAGACGGTATTCCGTACATACGCACGTGCGGTGATTTCATTTTCCGTTGGATGGATAGAAGGGAAATGGGGTTGTTTAATATTTATAATATCATATCAGTATATTAGTGATACTTATTGTATTACTTTACAAAAAAATAACTAAATAAGATGAAGTTTAAGAAGAAAGAAACTTGAATGAATCGGTAGAAGAGATTACCTCTTCAACGACGCACCTCCTTTAAGCTTCCTCTTAAGGGACTAGAGTTGGTTTTTTGAGAATACCATAAACTTCAAAATGTTTATAGGAAAGTGCAGAAGAGAAACAGGCAGGGTTTGGCCAAGCTTTAAGGCTCAAGGTGTTGTGAAGAGGAGAGGGAGGAGGTGCCCATTTATAAGGGAGGAGAGGTGCACATTTGGAAACATCAAAAATATTAATTTATAATAAATTAAAATGCACTTAAAAACGTCTAAAATGACTCATATTCGAATATTAGATGCGATCGGGTTGTAATATCATCAACCAATAAAATTTAGACTTGTTGAAAATTTATTTTAAACCTTATCAACTCAATTTATCCTTATTTAATTTATTTAATCTTATTTGTGGTAATAAGATTTTAAATTTTAAATTGTTATAAATAATTAATTATGTGTTTTGAATTGTCCATAATTGGATAATTTATTACATTTTCAACAAAGTAAATTTTAAATCATAATTTGTAAATATATTTATGATATTTAAATAATTTTATATTATGTTATTTTTTTAAAATAATAATAGTGTCAATTATGAAACTATCCATTTATTTGAATTTAAATAAAATCCACAAAGGAGATATTTTCGAAATAAAATAATTTATAGATTTATAACATGTAATATGTATCTAGAAAATTCTTGGAGAATGTTAAATAGTTCATAAATTATTTGTTTTAATATTTTTAAAACCATTTTTTGATATTTCAATCAATAAAATAATTTCACCATCACTATTGTGTCACCTTTAATGATAATTATTTAATCTCAAAAAATTATAAACAAATTCACTTGATGTAGATAATTTTATTAGATTTCTGTATACTATTCATGTTTGAAGTTTCATGATGTTTATCACTAAATTAAAATTATTATACTTATAAGATTTAAGAGAGTGCCATGTTTTCACTTTCTTTTGTTTTAATAATAATTAACTTTTTTCATGGTCAAAACTCCATAAAATGAATCTATATTGACCCTTAGGTGATATGGGTCGACTTTTAGTCATTAATATAATTTTTCTAGGTGTTAGAGTAATTTAATAATGTTATTTTTACCCTTAATTACCCGATTTACCTTTAACTGTAGTAAATAAAAATTACTCTAGTTACTATTCATTATATCAAAAAAATAAAAGTAACCTATTAAAAAAATTTGGACCCAATAAATTAAAATATGGAATACAATTTTCAAAATTCAAAACACAGAAGTTGTAGTAGTTAATTTGAAATTAATCTCGTTGTTAAGAAAACAGGTTTTAAAAGTTAAAACATTACCAAATACTTAAATGTTTTTACCTATGAATTCCTGTAAAATTAATGGTAATGACATAAATTATATTAAATGGTAAAAATATATTTTATTTATACTTTAAAACCATTCAATATTATATTTTAACAATAAAAATTATTTTGATGAAAAAAATTATTTTTAATTAAAATATAGCGTGTTTTTACTATTCATTAAAATATAAAAGTTATCATAATAATATGAAAAAAATTTCCAAAGTAAATTTTTATAACCTGATTCGAAATAAGAATTTTATTTTCTCAAATTGAACTTATAAAAATGTCAAAAACTATATTTAAAGTGGGTGCGCCATCAAAAGGTGGAAAACCTATATTTTTTGAAAATATTTATTTTACCTGAAAAAATTATGTTGTTCTCATACCATATTTTTGAAAATGTGTAAGATGAATAATAATTTTATAAAATTAAAAGTTTAGTTAATACTATTAATAATGCCTAGTATATAATAATATTATAACAATACATCATTGTTTAGTGAAACCTGGTATTGCATAATACACACGCTATCGAGGAAGGTCGTGATTGTGTATAATGCAAGCCAAGTCAGGGATGCATGTAGTGCATGCTCCCTTTGTTGTAGCATACAAAACAAGACATAAATTAAATTAAAAAGAATAATTCTCATAAAATATTGGGTTGTTACATTCTACCCACCTTAAAATGAATTTCACCGTTGAAATTTTTCGGGGTTATAAATGGTTTACTACTTGAAAGATTATTTCAAAGAAACCCACAACGTAAAAAGGAATACTAAAACTTAATTTTAAAAAGTGAAGTATGAAACATATCAGTTACCCAAATTAGCTCATCACTGGGTTTCCACATTAAATAACATAGGTGAAAATCTGGATGTGGAAGAGAAACCTGACTATCAAGTTCTGATGGAGATTGGTAGAGAACATGGATATAAAAAATCCAACAATCACAAAGACATAAATTTTTGATGATCTAAGGTACCATCTGATTCATCGGATATGAAGACACTAGGACAAAATTTTTGGTTTTCCAGATCATTTCCCTAAAGTTGAAAATATTGAATTAGAAGAAATACTTACTTTCTTTTGGTACAATCTCACCGTTGTTCATTCCTTGAACAATTTCCACTTCATATCTTAAAGAAATAATGTTGAATTTTTCATTCTTGAAGTGTTAATAGATCATGTGATAGAATGATGGGTCATTCCATCAGTCTCAAAAAAAGGTTAGCAAAAGTTATCAAATATATATAAGTCCATCTATGGTGAGGTTAATCGTATATGATTCCAAAAATGGACTTATACATCATCTATAATATCGCTTAATAAAATAAAACTAGTTTCTACGAACCAGGGACTTCCTATTGGTCAGTGGTAGGCAATAAAGGCTTATCACACTTTGGTTGTGGCTTCGATTCCTACAGCCTTGTTTGACGTGACGGGTTGTCGCCCTTCCTGGAGGTTGTCCTTTTTTTAAACTACGTTATTATAACATCCCATCAATAATATCGAAAAAATATATATCCTTAAACAATACTAACTTATTTCCAACATAATCCATTCCAATCATTAGGCTTATCTAAAATACTTATGTCCAATCTCATAGTACAATGAAAAAAATTACAAGAAATTTCATCTACAGAGCATGTTAATTCCATCATTTATCCCCCATATATCATACGACATATCTTGTTGGTCACATTCCAAACATGTGAATACCATAATAATGTATACTCTTGAAAAAAATGAATACCCATTGAACATTAGTGAAAACATGAATGCTGTCAAAAGTTAACTCTTTCCACATACCGAAATCCCAAAATTTCTATATACATAAACCATGATATCAGTTATGAGATCATTTCATTTTTTCTTTATATCTTCATTATGTTCATATCACCTTCTTTACAAAAATATTTAAAACACTTTTCATGGTTACCGATACCATATAATTATTGAAAACCAATACATAGATATTCCAAAATTCCATGACACCATAAATGAGATTTCATGATAGTATTTTGAAATCCCATTACATAAACAGTTAATCATTTAACAACATCATTGTCATACTCGACATCAAAAATATTGATCTCATGTGACTTCCCTTTATCCTTTTCCTTAAGGGCTTTCTCACATCGATCATCATTAACCCTTGGATTAGGGAATTGATTAGCATAAAGCCCCATTTCCTCGCACTTGAAGCATTGAAGTGTTGGTGGAGAGTTCTCTGTAGTTTTTCTCTATTCACATCATTAGCTACCTTTTTCTTCTTACTCTGACACTCAACTTCTCGATGGCCTTCTTTTCCACACATAAAACATTTTCTAGTACATTTTAGGCAATCTACACCATGCTTCTTTCCACACTTTGAGCATTAATTAACATTCATCTTCTTTTGGCCATTATTGTGAGATTTTTACTTGAACTCAATCTTTCATTTCTTGTCAAAACCATGAGATGGATATGTGACACCAACTTCCAGTTCTACCTTGATAGCACAACACACAATTTATCCATAGATACTGAAGTCTCTTATAGCTAATTCCCTTCTAAGACTTGGTTTTAAGCCACTGAAGAATCGATGAACTTTACTTTTAGGTTGGATAATAAATCCAGATTCATACCTTGCAAGCCTTGTAAAATTTACATCGTATATTCCAATAGATTCATCATCCTTTTTATTAAGCTTAAGGAACTCCTTTTCCATCTTTGTTCGAAAATTCTAGGGAAGTACTTATTGAAAAATGATTCCTTGAACTCATCCCATTCCAGGGATTCAAATTCATCTATGAGCCTTGTATTCTTAATTAGAGTCCACCATTGGTCAGTTTCACCTTCTAAATGATAAATATCCGGAATGAATTTTTTATGTTCTGAACAACAAAGTATGGAAAATATCTTTTCAATGGTACCAATCCATTGTTCAGTAACAAGTGGATTAGAAGACCTACTGAAAGAAGTTGGACGTTGCCTCATGAAGGACTCAATAGAATATTGTTCCCTTATTTTCTCATTTGGTAGTCCATAATGATTCATAGCCTGTATAAGTATAGCAAAAATATTTTTCACTCCATCTCCTATAACATTGGTTTTTCAGGAGGAAAATCATTTCATTGTCCATTACATTGATCAACACGGTTCTTTCGGGTTCCAGCAATCGTATAAAACCCAAAAAGAATAGTGTGGGAGGAAAAAAATCATGTTATGGAAAACAACATAATAAAGGGGGGACTATATTCAATATCTAACATCTTAGGTTTAATTATAATATCGTTACTATAATTCTAGGACTATAACATATACTTATACTTAACCTTAGAGAAATACCTAGACATACCATAGAAATATCTCTTGGGATCTCACTAAAGATCTCGCATCCTAGTTTCCAAAGGTTGACTAAACCTTTCCTCTGATACCAACTTTAGAGCCCCTAACATGACGTACATGGACATTACAGTACTTTTTCAGAATAATTAATACATAACAAAAACCAACACTCAAGGACCGTAATAGTTTGGTGTCTTTGAAAACTCGGAACATAATCTTCTAATCATGGTGAAAGATCTTTAACATCTCCCATAAATATCTTCCCCTTTTTTTTCTTACCTAAAACCTTTCTTTATATCCTGGGGAAAAGAAAACATATAAAGGGTGAGCTCAAATGCTCAGTAAGGGTATGCGTGGAGAAAATAAAACAAAACATATACATTTGAACTTAAAAACATGAACATAATTTTTAAACATCAAAATATTGAGAGATGAAATAAAACATGGCATTACATAAGGCATAGATCATAATAGAACATCAACCATGATAAAATAGCATTGGAATAAAACATGTAATTGTGGAAAACCATTAAGCACTTGATATGATTTCCATAGTATCCAAGTCATTGCTTCCAAGACCATATTAGTGGACAAAGTCCCTTACTGAATCGGTCTATTAGTGATTCTGATTGAATTACTTTACAATGAAACAACTAATTAAGAATAAGTCGAAGAAGAAAGAAACTTGAAAGAATCGGTAGAAGAGACTACCACTTCTTAGACACACCTCTATTAAGCTTCCTCTTAAGGGACTAGAGTTGTTCTTTTGAGAAAACCAGAACCTCCAGAATTATGCTAGGGAAGTGGAGAAGAGAAATGGATAGGTTTTGGCCGATCTTGAAGGCTCAAGGTGTTTTGAAGAGGAAAGGGAGGAGGTGCCCTTTTATAAGGGAGGAGAGGGGTACCTTTGGAAACCTCAAAAATATTAATTTGTAATAAATCAAAACCCACATAAAAAACCTCCAAATATGACCCATATTTGAATATTATATGCGATAGGATTGTAATATCATAAACCAATAAATTTTAGACATGTTGGAAATTTATTTTAAACCTTATCAACTTGATTTATCCTTATTTAATTTATTTAATCTTATATGTTGTAATAAGATTATAAATTTAAAATTGTTATAAATAATTACATATGTGTTATGAATTGTCCATAATTATATAATTTATGACAATATAACCATATAAATTTAAATTTATAATTTTTAAATATTTTTGTGATTTTTAAACAATTTTATTTTATGTTATTTTTATAAAATAACAATAGTGTCAATTTTGACACTTTTCATTTATTTGAATTTAAATAAAATTCAAACAGAAGATATGCTCAAAATAAAATATTTAATAGATTCATAACAAGTCATATTTATCTAGAAAATTCGTTGATAATATTAAATAGTTTATAAAATATTTATTTTAATATTTTTAAAACCATTTACTTGATATTTCAATCAAAAAAATAATTTCAAAATCACTATTGCATCACCTTTAATGATAATTATTTAATCCATAAAAATTCTAAATGAATTCATATGATGTATATAATTTTATTAGATTCTTGGAGACTATTCATTTTTGATGTTTCAGGATGTTTATCACTATATTAAAATTATTTTACTTATAAGATTTAAGAGAGTGACATGTTGTCACTTTCTTTGGTTTTAATAGTAAATAAATTATTTTCCCAGTCAAAAGACTATAAAATGAATCTATTCCGACAATTATATGATATGGGTCTACCTTTATTCATCCAATAGAATTTTTGTAGGTTTTAGGGTAATTTTATAATCTTATTTTTACTGTTAAATACCTGATTTACCTTTAATTGTAGAAAATAAAAATTACCATAGTTACTATTCATAATATCAAAAAACTAAATGTAACAAGATAAAATAATTTGGAACCACTGAATTAAATTATGAAATCAATTTTTCAAAATTCAAAACATATAAGTTGTAGTAATTAATTTAAAATTAATCTTGTTGTTAAGAAAAATGGTTTTAAAAGTTAAAACAATGTCAAAGATTGAAATGTTTTTACCACTGAATTCAATGTAAAATTAATGGTATTGACATAAATTATACTAAATGGTAGAAATATATTCTATATATACATTAAAACCATTCAATATTATAATTTAACCATATAAATTATTGTAATGAAAAAAATTGTTTTTAATTAAAATATACCGTGTTTTTAATATTCAATAAAATATGAAAGTTATCAGAATAAAATAAAAAATTTATCAAAAGTTAATTTTTATATCCTGATTCCAAAGAAGAATTTTATTTTTTCAAATTAAACTTATAGACATGTAAAAAACTAGATTTAAAGTGGGTGCACCATCAAAAGGCGGCAAAACTATGTTTTTTTTAAAATAATTATTTTTCCCAAAAAAATTATTTTGTTATCATACCATATTCTAGAAAATGTGTACGATCAATAATAATGTTATAAAATTAAAAATGTATTTAATAATATTCATAATAGATAGTTCATAATAATATTATATCAAAATATCATTGTTTAGTGAAACCCGGTATTGCGTACTACACACGCTATCGAGGAAGGTCGTGATTGTGTGTAATGCAAGCCAAGTCAGGAATGAGTGTAGTGAAAGCTACCTTTGGTGTAACATAAAACAGAATACATCAATGAAATTATAAATAATAATTCTCATAAAATCTCGAGTTGTTACAGTTAGACAGAGTGTGCTGCCCAGAGGGTTTCTTGTACTTTTTAGGTTGGACCATAGGGGATGGTTGTGAGTACTTTCCAGAGGGTTACCTATTTGTGGTTTAGATATTTTCTTCACTGTTTCTTGATTTGAAATTGTGGATTATTTACTTCTTAGTTCCTTCCTGTTTACTACTTTTTGTACTTTTACCTTCCAAATACTCACTGACTGTTAGGCATAGATCTTTGGGTGGTTGCCTACTGTGATTTAGTCTCAAACCCTATTTCGGTCATACTTTTGGGCCCAAATAGATTATATTGTTGTAGGTATAGATAAGGTAAAGAACCCTTTTACATTAGGCACTTGACTTGCTGGAGAGCATGGGACCATGCTATGGCTTGCAATGTTGAGGAGCTGTTTATCTTTCTTTTGTACTTTGATTTATCACTGTTTGTATTTCCTGCATTGTGACTTGTTTGGATGCATTCCCAGACATATATATCATGCATAATTTGATATATATATATATATATATATATATGTTCTCAAGTTGTTTATTATTCCAGTCATCTGTTATTTACTGTTTTTGGATATTTAATGATTCTTCTATTGTATGTGTTGTTTTATTCCACTCTGTACTCTGCAAATGAGGGCATTGTTTCCCCACTATCACACCCAAGGCCATCGCTACTAGTCGGCAACCTCTGGCATTCAGGGAAATGCACTTGAGGCCATGTGACCAACTGAGTATGGGGTGCCTCTGGGTGGCTTCCGGAACCGGGACATTAAACACTCCTTCTCCCATCTTTTCCTTATTCAAGCTTCACCCCAATAGTATCATAGTGGAAAAAGTGTCTTACTAAATTGGTTTAACTCTCCATTCTGGTCATTAATATTTCATGAGATATCCATAATTACATAATGTATTAGAAGGAAATATAATTCTAGTCCCACCCATCACATAATAAAAATCATATATATGTGTTCCACAAAATTATAAAATATGAATCATATAATCATATCATAACCGATGGAATGGAAAAAAGATTCATAAAAATTTAATCGTTTAATTATATCATAACCTGTCAAAAACAAAACAAAAATCATAATGGTTTAATCACAAATTATGTAAGCAGTCAGAAAGAAATGGGTTTCATAGAATCATCCTTAAATAATAATATTCTTAAGTAATTTAAATAAATAGAGTGGATAGTATCATAAAATCATATCCATGTTAAATCATTACAATCCTTAAATGATGTTTACATAGATTTAAAATAACTTTTAAATTTTATTTGATCCTTTATTTGAAAACATAATAAAATATAAATTCATTTTGATAAAGTATTAATAAAACATTCCTAGAATATTTATAAAATATTTTTATTTTAAAATAATCAAGGAAAATTTTAATGAAAGATTAAAATCAATTAATGGTATTGGTGGATAGAATATCCATTCATGTTGTATAAGTTAAAATTATAAATTGCATTCAAACTTTTGTAAAAAGTAAAAAATGAATTGTTTAAAAACGTTTTAAAAATATTCCCCTTTGAAATTTTTTAAATAAACTAAATGGTATTGAAATTATCCTTATAATAAAATTTTAAATTTTATGTAAGGGATTCTATCAGAAAATTTTGAAGAGTACAGATATATAATAAATATTTCTCCGACCTATAAGGATGGAAAGTAATCTTTTCTTAAAAAATATTTTATTAATTATTTTAACTACGAAATATAGGAAAATGATACTAATTAATATAAAAATTAGAAATAACCATAATAGAAGAAATTATATGAGGATTAAAGTTTATTATTTATATAATATTTTTTTTCAATATAAATTTAACACAGATAATCTTGTAATGAAATGTGATATTTACATAAACTCATTAACGTAGGTTTCAGACTGCTTCATATCCATTAAAATATATTATATAATAAATATATATTTTTTATATAGATATTAATGAACTATATTAATTCATAAATTACTATTTCTTATTCCATTATAATTTATAATTATCCTTTTATTAATAATTTCATCATTGCAATAAACATTCATAAAAAAGTGGAATATTTTCCCTACATGTTTCTGTTTTGTGGTTTGTCTACACGAACCATGGTGATGATTTAATATTATAAAGAACAGAAATAATTAAATAACTATAATTTCATTTATTATATAATAATTTATAATTATTCATACACAACAGTGATAAAAAATGAATCGCGTCACTGCATGGAGGATGTAGTTTGCATGTATTCTAGAGTCACATTATCATTTTCTAATGAATAGAAAGGTAAGAAGGTAGTTAAGATTTTATGATTAAAGAAGAATAATTTTTTAATTAAAATAAAATATAGACACTAAATACATCATAATTACTAACCATGAATTATGGGGATGGAAGCTGAATCATATCACTAGGTGGAGGCTATAGTGCACGCATACGCACCGATGATGCTTTCATTTACCATTTGAAGGAAATGATCTAGAAAATGGTTAAATAATTATCTTAATAAAAATTAATTATATTTAAAATAATTAATTAATTATTTTTTAATTTATATAATATATTTTGAGAATGAATAAGAATATATATAATTGAAAGTACTTGGTTAAGAGTCATGTCACTTTTTTGTGAAACCTCTTTAGAATTACACCATAAGATTAAAAGGATCGCATTCAAATAAAAAACAATAAATAGAATTCATGTATAGATTATAAGAATGGTTTATGGTAGCTATTGGCTAATATACAAGTTTTATAGAGTGTGAGGAAGTGAGGAGAGGTGGTATCCATTTACATGGAAGGGGGATGACACAGTTCAAATTTTCAAAATATTAATATATATATAGATGTATTACTCAAATACAGTGGAAAAAATTAAAAATATTAGAATATATTAATTATAAGGTAGAAATATTATCAAATAATCAAATTAAAATAAGTTTTTATGATATTTTAAACCTTATCACTTATTTTATCCCCCCGACAAACCTGTTCTATCCTTAAACATAATAAAAAAATTTACTATTTTTTCTATTCATTATGACCAAATATTATGTTAAAATAATTAAATGATATTAATTTTAAATATTTCAAATAGGGATCCCATTTTAAATAATTGAATTTCTAAAAAGGGTTGAAATTGATTTTAAAATAATTTTATAAAATGAAATAAAAACCATTTTTATAAAAATGCATTTTACGCATAAAATTAGATTTATTCTATTCTATACATAGTAAGAACTATTATATTAATGTTAAATTTTTTTGTTGAATATATAATATATACATTTCATTTAAATCATTCATTAATATATGTTAATCAAATATAATAATATAAAAGCACATTGTCTTTATAAATAAAATTTTAAGAAAAAAGTATATATTTAAATTCAAATTAATATTTTTTTCATTTATAAATAATTGATAACCAATAAATTCATTTTATATATGTGTGAACAATAATTTTTATAAATTTAGTTAGACCTATTAATAAAAAACTGTCCAACATCTAGAAAATAAAAGTCACTTTAAGTATTATTATTTAATATTATAATGTGTTCTATCTAATCTCAATGTTACATGTAAATAAATCTAACAAATCATGTAAATTTATTAAAAGAGAAAAATATCATAAAATATTAGGGTGTTACATTTTACCTCCTATAATAATTCCACCTTCAAAATTTTATCACTCTGATACAAACAACTAAGGAAACTTTTACTTTATCAAATCATTGGGTTCATACTTAACTTCATCAAATTTATGGTTTCACTATAAAATTTGACTAGGTGAGTGGTATTTTTCCACAAAACTATATCTTTAATCTAGAATATCCATTAGGTTTTTTTCATAAGTGAGGTAAGTCTCCTTTAGAATGACCTCTAAATTTAGTACATGTGAAGGATCAGGTATGTACTTCCTCATGAGAGACACATGGAATACATCATGAACATGATAGAGATTTGATGGATGTGCCAAGCTATAAGAAACTGTATTTATATGATCAAGAGTTTGAATGGGATAAATATATCGAGGTCTTAGATTTATATTATTTATAAATCTCATAACATTGTTCCTTGGAAATATTCACACAAATAATTTCTCACCAACTTTGAACTCCAGATCACATAGATAATTGTCAGCATCACCTTTCTATAATTTCTGAGCTTCCCTGACGTGACACTGAATATCTCTAAACATATATTTCATTTCCTATGCTAGCTCAACCCCAATATAGTTTTTTTCTCTAACTTTATCCCAATATGTTATATTTATATACTTACTTCTACATAGGGCTTCATAAGGAGAAATATAAATTCTATAGTAAACGTCTTTATTGTAATAAAATTACAAAAAAGGAAGGTGGCATCATTGAGACCCATATAAATACATAAGACTAATGTTTAAAATGCATTTTAGAGTTTTAATAGTCCTCCAATTTTGACCATATATTTGAGGATGAAATGATTTTTTAAAATTAAACTATGTATACAAAGCTTTTTGAATATTTCTCCATTACATTAGTGTAAACATTAGATCCTGATTAGGTAAAATTGAGGGTGGTACTCCATGAAATCTCACCATTTTATATATATATATTCATAAAATCTGATTAAGAGATAAATTTTCTCTAATAGAAATAAAGTGTGTTGAATTCAAATGGTGATTCACTATAACCTAAATATCATTATTAACTTTAGATGTTTTGGATTGTTCGATAGGGAAATCCACATTAATGTTTTCCAACTTCCATTCCAGTATAGATTATGGTTGTAACATTCCAATATAATTATGTTTATTTGCCTTAACTTATTAATTTACTAGACATCAAGATGCATACACTGTGATATCCCTTTTAATGTAATCCCACTATAACTCTATATATCTTCATACGTCTAGTGTTATTAGAGAATGATGAACAATGAGCTTTATCCAGCTACTCCTTCTTTATGTATGGTAATTATAGGACACATATTTGGTTCCTAAACCTTATTATTCCATGAAAATCATAGATGATCCAATGAATATCAAAGTGTATGCAACTTTATGTATGTTATATCAATAAGTTAAGGCAAGGAAACATAAGTATAATGGGAAAACCTATGATATGATATGCCCCCTTTACTCATGATTTCAAGATCTAGCTTCTTAAAATCCATCAATATTGGATCTATTTCAATCCATATCATGGGAAAACTTGAATAGTCATTTCGACATAGAGCATTAATCACCATTTTCACCTTCCTTGGGTGGTAGTTTATTGAGTAGAAAAATATTTAATCAAATATAACTATATCTTTTGGAACATGTTCAACACTTCATGTGTGAATACGTACTATAAGAATTTATAATTAGAATAAATATTACACTGTTCACTATAAAGATAATGCCTCTATATTTTTTGTTCAAAATTAACTAATCCTAACTTCAAATTATTATTTAGATAATTTTCATAAATCAATTTCAATTATCATAATCTATAAGGTATCTCTATATCATTCTACATGATAATATATATTGGCACCTCCTTTGATTCACCACTAAAGGTCAAAAACCCTTATCTAATAATGGGTAGTGTAAGTAAAAGTGTGTTGAACAACCTACTTTTCAGCTCCTTGATATTTTAATCACATTCATTTATCGAATGTAACTTGGATCCCTTATAATTAAAAAAGGTTATTTGATTTGATAACCATGATAAATATCTATTGAATTATCATTAATATCCTCACAAACCAAGAAAACTATAGAACTCATTTACTGTGGTTGGTCTGGGCCATTTTTTAATAGTGATTTACTTTGAAGGATCCACTGATATACCCTAACCTAAGATTACATGACCCAAGAATGTGACCCTATGTATAAATAATTAAAACTTGGTAAATTTAGCATATCACTTATCCTTACTCAGGTACACAATCCCCAAATGATCCTTATGATCTTACATTCTATTTGAATATATAAGAATATAATTTCTGAAGACTATCATGAAAAAATCAATGTAGATTATAAATATTCTATTAGTTATATCAATGATTATATTATGGTAAATAGTAATTTAAAATGGCTTTATATAAATTAATTATTCTTATTTATCATATGGGAAGATATCTTGGATATATCCATCTTCTTGACCCTTACATTATGATATCTAAAATGAATGTCAATATTGGAAAATTATTAAGGTCCATGAAGTTGATAAAACATGTCATCAATATGAGGTAGAGGATACTTGTTCTTAATAGTGATCTTGTTATATTCTAGATAATCAATTAAAATATACATCTAGCAGTCTTTTTTCATAAAAAAAGAACAGGTTCACCCCATGGTGATGCACTTGGCCATATCAATTTTTTATAAATATTATCTTATAGTTTATTCTTTAATTACTAAAAATCAATTAGGTCCAATATATACAGAGACACTAAATTAGGAGTAACTCTAGGTATGAGTTTTATTGAATAAAAAACATTACAATTCATGGGAAGACATTCAATGTCTTTAGAAAATACATTGGAATATTCTGAAAAAATAGGTATATCTTCAATAATAAGTTTCTCCTAATCCATTTAAGGTAAATATACCTCATGAATAAGTATTAATACCTAAATATGGAAAATTCTCTTGGATATTAATATTAATCCTTTCATAAAAATATGATCATAGGTTGACTGAAAATATCAAATGTGACTTCCCTTCCTCAGAAATTGATATGGGATCAATGTTGAGGGAGCCAATACATGCCCAAAATCCCATAATATTTAAATAAAAAAATTATATTAGATTTTAATATTAAACCTTGCACAAACATACAATCATAGGTTGACTATAAATATAAAATGTGACATCCCTTCTTCAAAATTTGATATAAGATCCATATTGAGGGAACCAAGCCATACCTAAAATCCCATCATATTTAACTAGATGTAGAATCCTAAGATTTGTAGGAAGAAAATTAACACAAACTTATATTGGTGTTTAGCTATAATCTTGGGATGCGATCATCATACCATTTATATTTTTTACTGCTAAATAAACATATAATCATTAAGGTGTTGATGTGATACATTTAATAAATTCTTTATATACTAAATAGTGGGAATATTTTGAATCCAATAAAACATTTTTAGTTCATGAGTGGATGGAAAATGCACATTATACCACTTCGTTCTCACGATCCACTTCATCTTTTTTGATCACATGAGTATTCTATTTGTATCTGGGATTAAAAGGTTTTTGACATCTATTATCATAATTAACCTTTAGATTCATGAATTAATTTTTTTAAAATATATACTCATATAAATTATATCATTAGAGTATTCATGGAAAATTTGGTTGAGAATTTTCAACTATCATTTTATTAATTATCATATTAATATAAATTTTTAATTCTTTTTTTCAATGATGTTATTTTCCAAAGTTAAAACATTTACCAGACCCCATATAGAAATTTTCTCCATACTTTATTCTATACTTATGAAATGATATAAAATTAATTTTCTAACCTCCATGTGATTTGTTATTACAATTTCCTAAAAATTACATAATTTTAATTTTATCCCCATAACCATGAGAATAGTAAGTGTCTATAATTTTAAATTCCATCTTAAGAGCACATAAAATTATTTCTTCGTAATTATATATCCAATTACTTTCATATTCTTAGTGTCACAAAAATGAATAATATTTCAACTTTTCCTTGTGCATTGATGATAAATCTATAAGTATACCTTGAATATATAGTGATAATTTCATCATAGTTACTAATGTATTTTTCATCCTTCTTCTTCAGTTTAAAAAATTATCTTTCCATATTTATATTAATAGTTTAAGAGAAAAACTTATTGAAAATTACTTTCTTAAAATCTACCCATGTCATGAATTAAATTTCTTCTTCTTGCCTCATATTCATGATATGATTATACCATTGACCAGATTACCATTTCAAATTATATTCCCTAAGGAAAACTTTTTTGTTTTTAACATTGGAGAATGAAAAATATATATTTAGTGGTGTATATCAATTTCTCTTCTATTGGGGGCATTGAACCTACATTTCATTAGTTGTCAATATGTAAATATCTTCTGGTGGATGAGTTTATGATGTCTGGAGAATTTTTTTTTGGATTGATATAATTAGATTTGAGGATTGAGAAATTGTTCATGTTATTAAGTATGATGATTGTTTGAAGTGATCATAAATTATTTATAAATTCTCATCATGAGTTTTAACATTACTACAACAAGTGGAAGTAAATTAGGGCCATGTAAATAGAAATTTATTAATGTATACGGAAATCATTTGAAGACCATGAAATAAAAAATTTCATGATATAGAAAATAAAGAAGGGTATTATAAGATAGGGACTTAACCAATTTGGATTTGAAGGGAATAACATTTATAAATTGATATTTTTCTATGAAGTTTTATGGGGATTACATAAAAAATATCCCATCTTAGGGGAAAGCCTCATCTAGTCTTAAACAAGGATCTTTTGGGACCCAAATGGGTCACCTTTCCCATTAGAACCCATCCAAGGCCCCCTCAAGGGTGGCATTGGTGGGCATAAGAACATGTCCATGGCATTACCATGCATACGAACCACAAGAGAGAGATTGTGAATAGGGTGCACACATGGTGTGTTGGTGGGATAAATCCCACGTGGCATGTGGTTAAAATTGTAAACCAGTGTTGATCCCCAATTGCCAGCTTAGAGTGAGGTGGCGTAACTTAGCAAAACTAAAGGAAGGAAGGTGCTATAAAATTTCAATGTTGGATGGAGAATAGATACGTACTATTCCTTTTCACTTAAATGATGGATATATCATGAACTTCATGATCTGTTTAATAATATTTTTCAGACCCCCACTCCTCTCTTATTAAAAAATGCTGCACATATTCTATTAGACCATCATTTTTTCCTCTCAACAAGGTTTGTTTATGTGAGATCATGAAAACTAACCACTATAAGACATTGAGAAAAAGATCAATCAAACCAATGAAAAGAATGCAAAATTTTCTTACATGTTGAATGATGCATTTGAAGAATCAATACAATGTTAGTATATGCATCAAGAAACTATTACAAGAACCTGTGATGATTAATGAGGCTTCACATGATGTCATGATGGACAATCACAATGTCATGACATGACAAATCTAGATCATCTAACAGTTGGGAGAAAAACATAATGATGTCTCATGAAGAATAACGACCACATTAAGATCTCATATTTTAATGAATTATCATTTTAATTATTTTTATATGATGTAACATTTTGTAATCAAAATAATTTTACCAAGGTGCTACATAATTAAGAGAAGCGATCACAAGATCAAGATGATCACATCAATGGTTCTTGTAGAAGCCAAGATTACTGACATTCAAGAGATTCCATGTTATTTGGGAAGTTGTCAATATTCCTTAAAACTCAGACCTAAATACACTAAAAAATGTGGAAGGGTCGAGAGTTTTTTCCACTATTATTTTTAGAATATTGCATGAGCTCTCAAAATAAATATTCCGCATAAACCATAAACTTGAAGAGAAGTGGGAAAATATGTGATTTAAGCACGTGAAGAATGATTCTATGATACTTCTAATGTCTTGAGGCACAGAATAAGAACACATATACCACACCATTATATAAGTGTTAATTTATTTAATTTAATATATAATCATCAAATTTCATTAATATAATTCATCGGTATATATTATTTTATTTTAGAAATTCATCCAATCAAGATAGTTTTCTAAAAAATTATTATTATTTTCACTGTTAAATGATATTATTTTCATTAAAAAATTGATAATAAATTTATGATTAATTATATATATTATAAATTTAATTTAATTAATTTTTTCTACATTTTCAATAATTCAGAAAAATTTATTTATAAGGGAAATTTTAAAAAACCATTCAAGGAATATTTTACATAATAAATTCAAAATAGATATTTATCATATAAGATTATAATATTTTTGATATTGAGTATAAAAGTTTTAACTTAATTATAGTTTTTTGTAGAATGAAAATTTCAATTTCCATAATTTAAGATAAGGCTGTACAGTAATGACCTGATCATTTATGAATAAAATTACCTCTGTTTTTAATTAAATGACTTATTCTATTTTAAGTTTTCTAATTAAATTAAAATTACCATTAAATATATTTATTTTTGATAACATAGAAGTTTACCATCAATCACATGTCTAGTAAAATTATCATGTTTTAAAAAATACTTTTGAAATAGAAAAAGGAAGTGATAACCACAAATAGTAGGATCATTCCTTTTGAATCCCATTTATCATATATTTAGAGGGAGATAACATTTTTGGGATTTTCCCAATACCAATATCAATATTAGATCCAAAAAATTATGAATGAGTGAAACCGTTTATATGAAAATTTCACGATCATCGAGATCATGACCCAAACCAGGCTCATCGAACAACCCCATGAAAGCCACACTATCGCACAACTTTCTCTTAGGTCATATGATGGAGTAATAAAAGGATATGTATCAAGACCCTATAATTATGATTATGAATATTATTATTTTATATAATAATTAATATAATTTCATTCTATTATTGTTACATTGTAATTATTTTTAAAGAAAAAATAAATTTTTTGGCTAATATTCTAATTCTATTAAAAAATATAATTTGGTAAATTAATAAATTTTTTCAAAAAATAATATTCGATTAAAATAATATTCTTAAAAATAATTTTATTAGATAAAATTTATCATATGATTTATATTAAATACAGTGTAATTTTTGTTATGGTTGGAAAACTATTTTTTTAACACGTCGTTTTTCTATAAATACCAGTTTTTATTTTAATAGTAAAAAATTCACTTATATAGAAAATTATTTAGATAAAATGAATATTAATTTTAGAATTAAGACCTCAAAATTATCCAATGGTAAATTTTTCAAAATTTCTGAGACAGAGAAATTTTTGGGTTAAAATTAAATACCATATAAATAAATATTGTATTTTATAACATAATAATGACCTACTAGTGATGTAATAATTGTAAAAATGAAATATTAGACCCAATATTTGTTTTAACTTTAAAACAACGTGAATAATTATATTTTTATTTACTTTATACATCCTTAGTGAATCTTCCAACACATATGGAAGATTTTATGATTTTAAATTAATTTCCTTGAAAGTGCGACTCACCTCCACATAATATAAAGAAATATTTTAATATCATAGTACTTTTTAATAATAAAATTTCATTTTCCACTCCCCTTGGCCTGAAACCATGTGGAAAACCATGGGTTGGTTTGTGGTTTTGACTATTTTAGTGTGTAGTGTTCAAATCCAAAAAAAAAAAAATTCCCCCACCTTTCCTTTATAAACCCTCATAGGCACCCATTCATATTAACTCAAAATCCTTTAATCTCGTCCACACTCTCATTTATACTCTATAGAGCCCTACTAAGGCTTTCCCAAGCTCCCAAGAAGCCCCTTCGAAGCCTTTGGGATCACATATCCAAGTAAGGGTTCATTTATATCCAAGTTTCCTTATACAGTTACACCATATTATTTTCAATTAAAAATTATAGGGTGTTATTTCACACCTCCCCCATACTACCATTTTTATGTTTGAATTTTGAGAGACCCATTTATCTCTCATCAATCCCTCTTCTGTACACCCTTTAACATGCCAAAATTCTATAAGGGATTTATCACTTCTCATTTACATTCATGAATTAATTTTATATTACCCATATAAATTCCATTTCATATGTTAGGTTAATATGTTCTATGATTTACATACATTTCATTTCATTTATAAATGATTATAGACACCTTTTTCTCCCATTAACACATTTTATGTATTTCTATTTGACATTGTTATGTTGCCGAAATTTCTCCCCAATTTTCCATGCCAAAATCACCGTGTAGTGAATACCTTACCCATTTCTCATTCAAGGTTATTCACCTATATGATAATGTAATTATTGATTGGGTACATACATTTATGTATTCTAAATTCCATTTTCATGGAATAATTTATGATTTTTAATGAATCTATGTTGTGAGATCTATGTGGCACACTTATACATGAAAACTAAATGATTATGAAGGGTGCACACTGGTAATGCTTCAATTCATTGGGTAATGTTTTGTATCATGATAATTCATGTGCAATGAGGTTTTACCCATGATAATTCATATGTGATTAGGGTTTAATCATAATAATTCATGTTCAATGAGGTTTTACTCATGTTAAACCTTGTGCAATGAGCCTAGGCTCATGTTAATATCTTGTTTAATTTTATTGCAACAATCCCATGTTATGATTAACATGCTTTATCTTGCCTTTATATTCATGTTCATTTTTATGAACCATTGATACGACTATTGTATAACATGTATTGTCTTCATCATGTTATTCCTTGTTTATTACCTTACTCGTCTTTATAGCTCACCCATTTCTTGTGTACATTCTCAGGTTATGCCATGAGGTATTAATTAAGAAGGTGTATTTAGATCTTTTTAAGGTGGGTTGCAATAAAGATTTTGCACTTCATGATTTAAGTTGTTATGTATTGTTCTTAATTTCCCAGTACATGAGAACTCTCGATCTTTTAATTTGTAATAAGTTCAATTTTATGTAATAATTCATGTTTATGTGTGTAAAAATGATTGGGGTTGTTATAGTTGGTATAAGAGGAATGGTTTAGTTATTTTGGGATTAGGATTAATGAAATCCTTAGTGATGCCACAAAGTATAATAAATATATCCATAAATTTTGGTGAGTTTATTGTAAGTGTTTTTTTCAATGAAACGCATCCATATATGGATACGAATAGGTAAAGGTGGATCTAAAATGGATGTATCTAGCTATAAAACCCAAAAACACCGCTTTGAGCTAGACTAGAATGAGAACTAGTGCATGAAAATGGGATTTTCTGCACTATTGGTTTGACACTCCCATGATATATGCTCTAGTAAATTCATAAGCTCAGTAAGAACAATTATTAAGAGAAGAAAAAGAATCCCATAAGAATATATGTTAGGAAATAGATCATGGATAACATAGATTTAAGCCTATAAATTTCAAAATTATAGAAATACAATTAATTTATAAGTTATCCCTTTTTGTTATTGGATTCCCATTTATGTGTTTAATAGTTTAAAATACATACCCCAGATTTTCCGTTTATTCTAGCCAATGCCCTATAATAGGAGGAATTAAGATAATAACTCATGAAAAGATCAATGTGATGATTGGTCTAATGATATTCCAAATATGTAGGGAGTGGGGATCATAAACATTTTCATTATAATATATCAGTTAACTAATGTTTTGAATTGAAACATGGGTCAAGAGGAATGTCCTCCCCCACCCCTAAGAAAGAACAAATCGCAATCAAGATATTCATGAGAAAAAGGCCTCCAACTTTTAAAGGAACATTTGATCCCCCAATATTCAAACAATAGATCAACTAAATTGAGAATATCTCCTCCATATATCAATGCTCCAAACAAGGGAAGTTCCTTATTTCTACCTATCATATAGAGGGTGAAGCTGATCAATTGAAGACATTGATAACAAAATATGAAACCTAAAGAAGAGATCAAGGTGTTGGAATATAAGGATCTCCAAAAACTGTTTTTTGATAAATATTTTCCCTACACCATCTTCTTTGATATAGAAAGGGATTTCATTGACCAAAAAAAGGACAAAAAATTTGTTGGGGAATATAAGTAAATCACAAGACTTGTATGGTATGCCTCTATTTTTTCACCCTCGAATACAATGTCAGCTACTTATTTGGTGGAAAAAATAATAGTCTACAAAAAGATAAGGAAATTTGTGATTCTGATAGCCATAAAGACTCTATCGGATGTGCCCTCAATGTCAAAATAGAGATCCGAAAATATCATTGGTATCATGGGGATAAGAAGCAGGTATTGGAATTTAATCTTGGTGGTTCAATGGATAAATCAAGTGGTGCCAATAAATTCCATCACCCCTATTGTCAAAGGTGCAAAAGGAAGTGACCTAAAATTCCCTAAAGGGATTGAGAAAATGTTATAGGTATAGAAAGGAAAGGAATATGGCCAATAATTTCCAACAGGAGAAATCCCTCAATGTGGCAGAGGAAAGGAACTCCTTGGTCAACCCTCAGCACAATGATCATTTCTTTAACGACAAGGAACCAAGGAACTTTGTGAACCAGTTCACGAAGACAATGGTAATTGGAGGAAACCAATAACCTCCAAAGTAGTAAGGGTGATCCTTTTCCATCATAACTGCTGAATTGAATCCCTAATATAAAGTGGTGACAAATACACTAGTTATTCATTCATTAATAATGATCATACATTTTTATTCTGGCTCTATGCATTCTTTTATTTCAGAAAATTTCAGTAGGACAATCCAAACACCACCACAAAGCATGGAAGTAGAGGTGTAGGTGAAAATGGAAAATGGGGAAATTATTGTGTCCAATGTATATATCTATTCCCCTATCATAATTTTTGGATTGAAGTTTCTTTCTAATCTTATCATACTTCCCTTGGTGAAATTTGATGCAATTATGGGCATGGATTGCCTTTTTCTACACAAAGCAAACATAAATTTCTGTGAAAAACAAATCACTCTCTATATGGAAAATCAATGTCGAGTTCTATACATGTTCATGGAGGAGTATGAATCTTATTCAACACCATAATCTCATGAATTGATATTACTACATTATGAGCAAGTGTATTTTATTCATATGAATTAGTCTAAGGAAATAAACATCCTCGAATACATTCCTATTATGAAGTATTTCATTAATGTGTTTCTCGAGAAATTTCCTGGTCTTCCTCCAAGCTAAGAGGTTGAGTTTTTGAACTACCTTGTACTTAGGGCATTAAAAATATCCAATAATCCATATATAATGGAAGTTATGGATCTTAAAGAGCTAATGAAATAACTACAGACAAATTTGAAAAAAGGCTGTATATTCCCAAGGCCTTCACCTTGTGGTGCACTTGTCTTCTTTTTCATGAATAAGGATGGGACAGTGCACCTTTGTATTGATTATCGTGGTCTCAAAAAAATCATGATAAATAGAAAGTATAATAATCCATGGATTGATGACTTGTTCTATCTGCTACATGAATCATAATAATTTTCCATGTTGGATATGCAGTCGGGATATTACCATGTAAGTGTAAAGAAGGAGGATATCCCAAATACTGCTTACCATACAAGGAACATGCACTATGAATTCATTATAATATTTTCCGGACTCACTAATTCTCCTGAAATATTCATGGACTTGATGAATGGAATATTTAGATATTAACTCAAATAATTTGTAGTAGTCTTTATTGATGATATTATAATATACTCCAAAACAAAGGAGGAGCATGAGGAGAAATATTGAATTATTCTAGAGACCTTGATAAAGGAGAACCACTATGCATAGGACAACAAGTGTGAGTTCAGGTTGAAGGAAGTCTCAATCTTGGAGCATATAATCAAAATAAATAGGATATATATTGACCCTTCCATGAAAAACAAAATTGACGGATGGATAAGCCCAGCATTTGTGATGGAAATCTTTAGCTTTCTCGGGTTAGCTGGATATTATTTCCAATTTGTGAGAAATTTCTCATGATTATAAAATACTCTTACCAAAATAACTCAGAAGGGAGTCATGTTTTCATGTAATGATGAATGTGAAGAAAGATTCATGGAGTTGAATAAGAGGCTTGCCACTGCCCCTATGCTCACACTACCCACAAGTGGGGAAATTTTCATAATCTTCAGCAATGATTCAAAGAAGGTATTGAATGTGTGTTGATGAAAATGGGAAACTCATTGACTATACCTTAAGATAGTTCAAAATTAATGAGAAAAACTATCCCACACCGAATTTGGATTTTGAAGCTATGATATTTGCATTGAAAATCTGGTGACATTATCTAATTTCAGATAAGTGTGAAATATATGTGAATCATAAGTGGATCAAATATATATTCACACAAAAGACTATTAGATATTATCAAAGGTTATGACTACTCAAGCCACTACCATCTTGGGAAAGTGAATAAGTTGGCGGATTCCCTAAGTAGAAATGAACCATCAATTCTATCATTGATGAGAATAAAAAAACATTCACTATTTTTAGATTTGATAAAGATAGACATGGGAATCATAAGGGAACATCATCAATCATTTCAAAAATGATTACTCAAATGTCTCTTTTATAAAGGTTAAAGGAATCTCAAATAGATGATGTTGGAATTTAGAAGAAAGTGGATACTATCAAAAAAGGGAAATAATCAAATTTCATAGTTAATGAAGAGGGAATTGTGAGATTTGGGTCAATACTATGTGTTCCATAAGATCCATATTTAAGGATATATATTTTTTATGATGCATATAGTTTGAATTTCTCCATTCACCCAGGAAACACAACGATGTTTAGAGATATTAGAGAAAAATATTTGTGGGATAACATGAAGAAGTATATCACTGATTATAAAACAATTTTCCTAGTATGTCAACAAGTTATGGGTGAGAGAAAAAATTCTAAGGGGATGATGCAATAATTGCCCATACTAACATGTAAATGGGAAAAATCACCATGAAATTTTTCACCAAACATTCAAAGATATCAAAAGGAAATTACACTATATAGGTTGTTTTGGATCATCTTATAAAAACTTCACACTTTATTGTGATCCAAGAGGATTTATCACTAGATCATCTGCACAAATATAAATCTTAGAAGTGGTATGGTTGCATGGAGTACCTCTATCAATTGTTTCAGATCAAGATCCAAGATTCACCTCTATGTTTTTCAAAAGTCTCCAACGGGTTCTGAACACTGATTTGAACATCAGTACGACTTATCATCGTCAAACTAATGGCTAATGTAAGTGGACTGTCCAATCACATGGGGATATGTTGAGAGATTTATAAATAGACATCAAAGGTGGATGGGACCAACATCTTCATTTGGTGGTGTTCTTGTACAACAAGAGTTTCCACTCAAGCATCCAAATGGGTCCTTATGGAGCCCTTTATAGGAAGAGGTGCAAAAACCTGATATGTTGGGATGAAGTTGTGTAAAAAAAACTTATAGGTCTAGAAATGGCCTGTAGAGACCCGAAGCTTGACGTACATGGACATTACATTACTTTTTTGGAATACTTAATACATAACAAAAACAGAAACACAAGGACCATAATAGTTTAGTGTCTTTGGAAAATCAGAACGTAATCTTCTAATCATGGGGAAAGATCTTCAAAATCTCCCATAAAGATCTTCCACTTTTTCCTTACCAAAAATATTTCTTTTAATCCTGGGGGAAAAGAAAACATGAAAAGGGTGAGCTCAAATGCTCAGTAAGGGAAAAGATAGAGAACATAAAACAATCCATAATCATTTGAAAACAAAAACTTGAACATGAAATCAAAATCTTCAGCAAAGACACAAATCATTGAAGTACATAAGGTATATATCAAAATGGAACATCAACCATGATAAAATATAATGGGAATAAAACATGTAATTGTGGCAACCATTCAGCACATTTCATGATTTCCATAGTAGGCAAAGCATTGCCGCCAAGACCATCTTAGTGGACAAAGTCCCTTTTTGGATCGAGTTCACTCCTCATTTCAGTCCTGTAACACTGAACCAGATTAACTTATCATTCCAAACATGTCTGTCTCATGAGATATAAGTATTTACCCAATGCATTGGAGAGAGATATATGTCCCACCCATCTCATAATGAAATCTTTCTTACTTGTGACACAAAACAAACATACATCATTCATAATAACCCAACGAATAAAATGGGTTTCATAAATATCATCCCATCATCACATAATCCATATAAAAGAAATGGATATAATTTCATAACATGAAAAGTGAATACATGTAAATCATAGAGACATTATACTTGAAACATACTCATATGAAAATAATTTCATCTTAGATGGAAAATTGTTTTGATAAAACACTTGAAATGAATTCTTGAGGAAAATATCATTTCTTCTTGAAAATCATTTTCTTTTCACAGAATGCCAGAAAATTTTAAAAGAAATATATTTTGTTGAAAATATTCATGAAATCTTTTGGAGGAAGCTTCATGAAAATAAGGCTTTATAAAACTGTAAAAATCCTTTCATGCCGTATAAGTTAAAAAAACATTCTTCTCGTACTTTTGTCGGAAAAGTCAAAAAAGTACCTCGTAGCGTAAACAAAAGAAAGATTCCTTAAATAAAATATAGTAAAATTAAAAAATATTTAAAAATGAATTTAAACATACATGAAAACACTTTTATGAAACATGGAAATGGATGATAGAAATAACCCCAGTAAATACTTACGAATAAGCAATCACAGATAAAAATGAGATTTGCAAAATTACCCCTTACCTTTGGTCCGATATGCTTCGTACGCGTCTGAACCTCCTATATAATGATTTAAATAATGTCATTGACTTATTACAGAATCATATTCATTGTTATGATATCATATATGGTTCACTTATGACTTTATATTACTCATTCTTTTGTAAATTCCATGTTAAAGAGCGTTTTGGGTAAAATCGTTTCATTTGTCATCCGTGTTTTGAGTTTTAATTATTCATATGATTACTTAGATCATGATTACTTAATTCCAGAATATAAAACATGATTTATATATAATATATATTCAGAATATACATATATATAATAGATCGATAAATGGAAAGAAATACACCGTTCATGGAGACGGTAGGTCGTACGTACGTATGAACGATGTTTTCGTTTCCTTATTGAGTTGAATGGAATTAAGTATATGACATAAATATATATATACAAAAATAAAGTAGCTTTATAATGTCATATATTTCATTATTATTACTTATATATACTTTATAATCATTCTTTAATGGTTAATATGGAGAATGAATCTCATCGCGTCGTGGAGACGGCAGTCCGTACGTACGCACGAGCGATGATATCATTCCCATGATCGTGGAATTGTATTTAAGTGTATGTATAATATTTCAGAATCAATATCACTTTAATATAATCATATATAGTCATTATGTACACCATTATACCCATCCATGTAAGGTGGTGGTGGAAAATAGATTACACCACGGCGTGGAGATGGTATTCCGTACGTACGCACGCGCGGTGATTTCGTTTTCCATAGGATGGATAGAAGGTGAAATAGGGTTGTTTCTTAATTATAATAACATATCAGTATATGAGTGATACTGATGTTATTACTTCATAATGAAACAACTAAAGAAGAAAAAGTGGAAGAAGAAATAATGATTAAAGAATCGGTAACGGACATTACCTCTTCTTTGAAGCGCCTCTTTGTGACCTCCTTTTAGGACACTGAAATTGGACTTTCAAGAATAAGAGGACCTCTATGATGTTTCTAGGGAAGTGTAGAAGAGAATTTGTCAGGGTTTGGCCGAGCTTGAAGGCTCAAAGTGGTGTGAGGAAGAGAGGAAGGTGGTGCCGTTTTATAAGGGAGGAGAGGGGCACCTTTGGAAAAACTAAAAATATTATTTTATTATAAAGTCATATTCAGTTTTAAATAGCTTCAAATTGATTTATTTAGAAGCTAAGTTGGGTATGGGTCTAAATACTCTCATACAGTAGAATTTGGACAAGTTTAGGTAACTATTTTAACCTTATCAATTAGATTTAACTTTAAGTTAAATAATTTTACTCTTATCTTGTCTTCTTGTTTTCTTACACTATAAGGTTAACAAACTTACTATAACAAGCCAAACAAACCCAAAGTTGTTTATTATTAATATATATAATCTTATCTAATTAATTTGGCCGAACCTTAGATTCTTTTTAAAAAAAATATCAATTAATAATATAATATTTGTTTTAAAAACTATTTTATGTCAATTTTGACACTATTTGGTAATTGTTTTTTGTGAAAATCATAACAGAATTATTAGTTCAAAACAAGTTAATTAAATCCCTACTAACATGTCATATTAACCTATAAAATTAGTGGAATTTATTAAAAGTCTCAAATTACATTTATTTGGGTATTTATAACATAAATTATGTCAATATTTCATTAATAAGCTAATTACTGCATCATCATTGTGTCATAAATAAATTAAATTATTTAATGTATAAAAATTACAAATAAAATACAATTATATAGGAAATATTTTTATCTTTCTAATGAATATTTATAGTCTTATTTATCTTATGTATAACCCTATATTAAAAATTATTTACTAATTAAACTTTGATTTTAACTAGTTTATCCCTTCTTTAAATAAATTAATATTAAATGTCCTAATCTAATACAAATGGGCCTAAATGGTAATATTTTATTCCTAAGGTTGATTTTGGTCGAATTACACTTATACAATAGAATTAGGACATGTTTTAGGGTAATAATATTATCATTGTTACCCTTAATTACCCTATTTACTTTTAACCGTGGTAAAAAAATGTAAAAAGTCACTATTCACCAAAAATTATTTTCATCTCATTGAACCAGATTTTACGTACTGACATCAACTGTTTCTCTCGGATTTTTGAAATTCCATTCACAGAAGCGGTAAAATTATGTTTTATGTAAATTTGCAAATTCTCCTAGGAGGTGGGTAAAAGACGGTCAAAAGTTCAATAAACTTTTTATATATCTAAAATTATTATAAAATGACTCCAATTAATTACATTGAACTTATATAGGTATTATGTATCTATTTTGAACTAAAATAAATTTAAATAAAATAAATAATTATTTAAATAAAATGTCAGTTTTTAAATAGTAACCCAGTGTTTTCACTATTCATCAAAAATTGAAAGTTTTCAGAAAAATACCAAAATTTCACACTAGGATAATTTCGATATTCCGAATCCAATAATGAAGTCCATTTTTAAAAATAAAATTTATAAAATTTCAAAAAGTGGGTATTACTATTCATAACGGATAGTTTTAATAATATTTTAATAGCATATCGTTGTTTATCGAAACTCGGTCTTGCATACAACACACGCTATCGTGGAAGGTCGCACTTGCGTGTAACGCAAGCCAAGTCAGGGATGCGTGTTGTGAAAGGTCCTTTTTATGCAGAGTAAAACACAAGACATTAATGAAATTAAAAAGAATATTTTTCATAAAATCTCGGGGAGTTACATTCTACCCCCCTTAAAATGAATTTTGCCCTCGAAAGTCATTGGGGTTATAAATGGTTTACTACTCGAAAGTTTCTTTAATAGAAACCCATATTGTAAAAAGAAATACCAAAACATGGCTTTAAAAACTAAAGTATGAAATATAATGGCTAACCAAATTAACTCATCACTAGGTTTTCACGTAGGAGAACACAGGTGAAAATATGTATATAGAAGAAAAATCTAACCATCAGGTTTTGATGGAGAGTGGTAGAGAACATGGCTATGAAAAAGCCAACAATCAAAAAGCCATAAATTTGTGATGATCTAGGGTACCATCCAATTCATTGGATATAAGGGTACTAGGACAACATTTTTGGTTTTCAAGATCATTTCCCTAAAGTTGAAGAATTTGAATTAGAATAAATACTTACTTTATTTTGGTACAATCTCACTGTTGTTCATTCCATAAACAATTTCCACTTCATTTCTTAAATAAATGAAGTTGAATTTGTTATTCGTGAAGTGTTAGCAGATCATGTGATAGAATTATGGGTCATTCCATCTGTCTCAAACAAAAGGTTAGAAAAAGTTATTAAATATACATAAGTCGATCTATAGTGAGATTAATCATATATGGTTCCTAAAATGGATTTATACTTCATATATCATACTGCTTAATATAATAAAACTAGTTTCTACTAAACAGGGACTTCCTGTAGGCCAGTGGTATGTGATAAAGGATAGTCGCACTTCAGTTGTGGGTTCGATTTCCAAAGCCTTGTCCGACGCGATGGGTTGTCGCCTGTGCTGCAGGTTGTCCTTTAAAACTACATTACTATAACATCCCATCAATAGTATCGAAAAAACTTATATCCTTAAACAATACTAACTTATGTCTAACATAATCCATTCCAATCTTTAGTCTTATCCATAATACTGTTGTCCACTCTCATAAGATAGTGAAAACGATTACTAGAGATTTCATATAACAAGCATGTTAATACCATCATTGATCCCCATATATCATAAGATATGTCTTATTGGTCACATTCCAAATATTCGAAGGCCGTAATCATGTATTCTCTTGAAAAATAAATACCCATTGAATCTTAGTGAAAACATGAATGTTGTTAAATTTTAACACTTTCCACATGACAAAATCCAAAAATTCTATATACTCAAACCATGATATAACCTTCTCCTTATCTCAGTCATGAGCTCATGAATACTATCAAACATTTAATTTTCTCCTTATCCCTTCATTATGCGCATTTCAACTACTTTCCAAAAATATCTGAATAAACATTCATGGTTACTGGTACCATTCATCATACACTTTCAAAACACAAGGAAAGACAACAGTGTAACAATCCATAGATGTCTCTTTATTCCATAGTACCATGAGATTACTAATACAATATTACAGTTGATAAACATGTAATCATTCCACTACGTTCTTAAACCATTGACCAAGCTTCAACAATTCTTTCATCTCACATATCATTTGTAGTCTCTTCATCATCATCAACATAAATACTACCCATATGACCATACTGATTCTCTTCATGAGACTTTACATTAGGTCATTAGTTTGCATAATGCCCATACATTCCACATTTAAAACATTTAACCATTGTTGATGTTGTAGCAATACCATTATCCTCATCCATGGTGTCAATTGAACCTTTTCCTTTGCACTTACGGCCTTTGTGTCCTTCTTTTCCACACCCAAAGCATCTTCCAATTCCTTTGAAACAATCTCCCTCATGCCTCTTCCCACATGATTAACATGAGGGAAATTGAACTTTCTTTCCTCTATGATCATCATGAAACTCAATCTTTCTCTTATTATCTGAGTTGGGAAGCTTACCAAAGTAGAGATTATTGATCATATTATGAGATTGCTGATTATTCATAATAACAATGTTTAGACTTCCAAATCCCATTTCATTTGGTTTCTCATGAAGTATATCATTCCATTGTCTGTTATATCCTCCATTATCATGAATCATCCTGTTTCTAGCCATTTTCTAAAACCCAAAAACAATAGTGTGAGAGGAAAAAATCATTCTAGGGAAAACAACATAATAAAGGGGGAGTACCTTCAATATCTAATATCTTAAGTTTAATTCTAAGATCATTAGCGTGATTATAGGACTATAACCTATACATATACTTAACCTTAGGGACATCCCTAGACATACCTTAGAAATATCTATAGGGATCTCACTAAAGTTTTCGCATCCTAATTTCCAAAGGTTGACTAAACCTTTCCTCTGATACCAACTGTAGAGACCCAAAGCTTGACGTACATGGACATTACATTACTTTTGCCGAATTATTAATACATAACAAAAGCAGACACAAAAGGACCGTAATAGTTTAGTGTCTTTGGAAACTCGGAAAGTAATCTTCTAATCGTGGTGAAAGATCTTCAAAATCTCCAATAAAGATCTTCCACTTTTTGTTTCCTTACCTAAAATATTTCTTTTAATCCTTGAGGAAAATAAGTCATAAAAAGGGTGAGCTCAAATGCTCAGTAAGGGTGAACATAGAGAACATAAAACAATCCATAATCATTTGAAAACAAAAACTTGAACATGAAATCAAAATCTTGAGCAAAGACACAAATCATGGAAGTACGTAAGGCATATATCAAAATGAAACATAAACCATGATAAAATATAATGGGAATAAAACATGTAATTATGGCAACCATTCAGAACATGTCATTATTTCTATAGTAGCCAAGGCATTGCTGCCAAGACCATCTTAGTGGACAAAGTCCCTTTATGAATCGAGTTCACTCCTCGTTTCTGTCCTGTAACACTGAACAAGATTAACTTACCATTCCAGCCATGTCTATCTCATGAGATATAAATCTTTACCCAATTCATTGGAGGGAGATATAGGTCCCACCCATCTCATAATGAAATCATTCTTACTTGTGACACAAAATAAACATACATCATTCATAATAACCCAACGAATAAAATGGGTTTCATTAATATCATCCCATCATCACATAATACATATAAAAGAAATGGATATCATTTCATAACAAGAAAAGTGAATCCATGTAAATCATAGAGACATTATACTTGAAACATACTCATATGAAAATAATTTCATCTTTGATGGAAAATGGTTTTGATAAAACACTTGAAATGAATTCTTGAGGAAAATATAATTTCTTTTTGAAAATCATTCTCTTTTAACAGAATGTCATGCAATTTTAAAAGGAAGAGATTTTGTTGAAAATAGTCATGAAATCTTTTGGAGGAAGAATCATGAAAATAAGGATTTATAAAACTGTGAAAATCCTTTCATGCCGTATAAGTTAAAAAAACATTCTTCTCGTACTTTTGTCGGAAAAGTTAAAAAAGTACCTCATAATGTAAAAAAAAGAAAGATTCTTTACATACCATGTAGTAAAAGTAAAAAATGGTTAAAACGGAATTTTAAAATACATGAAAACACATTTATGAAAAATGGACATGTATGATAGAAATAACCCCAGTAAATACTTACGAATAAGAAATCACGGATAAAAATGAGATTCCCAATATTATCCCTTACCTTTGGTCCGATATGCTTCGTACGTGTCTGGACCACCTGTATAATGATTTAAATAATGTCATTGACTTATTACAGAATCATATTCATTGTTATTATATAATATATGGTTCACTTATGACTTTATATTACCCATTCTTTTGTAAATTCCATGTTAAAGAGCGTTTTGGGTAAAATCGTTTCATTTGTCGTCCGTGTTTTGACTTGTAATTATTCATATGATTACTTAGATCATGATTACTTTATTCCAGAATATAAAACATGATTTATATATAATATATATTCAGAATATACATATATATAATAGATCGATAAATGGAAAGAAATACACCGTTCATGGAGACGGTAGGTCGTACGTACGCATGAACGCTGTTTTCGTTTCCTTATTGAGTTGAATGGAATTAAGTATATGACATAAATATATATATACATAAATCCAGTAGCTTTATAATGTCATATATTTCATTATTATTACTTATATATACTTTATAATCATTCTTTAATGGTTAACATGGAGAATGAATCTCATCGCGTCGTGGAGACGGTAGTCCGTATGTACGCACAAGCGATGATATCATTCCCATGATCGTGGAATTGTATTTAAGTGTATGTATAATATTTCAGAATCAATATCACTTTATGATAATCATATATAGTCATTCTGTACACCATTATACCCATCCAAGTAAGGTGGTGGTGGAAAATAGATTACACCACAGCGTGGAGACGGTATTCCGTACGTACGCACGCGCGGTGCTTTCGTTTTCCATAGGATGGATAGAAGGTGAAATAGTGTTGTTTCATACTTATAATAACATATCATTATATGAGTGATACTGATGCTATTACTTCTTAATGAAACAACTAAAGAAGAAGAAGTGGAAGAAGAAATAACGATGAAAGAATCGGTAACGGACATTACCTCTTCTTTGAAGCGCCTCTTTGAGACCTCCATTTAGGGAACTAAATTGTACTTTTAAGAAGACCAGGACATCTTGGATGTCCCTAGGGAAGTGGAGAATATAATTTGGCAGGTTTTGGCCGAGAATGAAGGCTCAAAGTGGTGTGATGAAGAGAGGAAGGTGGTGCCCTTTTATAAGGGAGGAGAGGGGCACCTTTGGAAAAACGAAAAATATTACTTTATTATAAAGTAATTTTTGGTTATAAATAGCTCCAAATTGATTTATTTCTAAGATAAGGTGGGGATGGGTCGAAAGACTCTCATCCAGTAGAATTTGGACATGTTTAGGTTACTATTTTAACCTTATCAATTAGATTTAACTTTAAGTTAAATAATTTTACTCTTACCTTGTCTTCTTGTTTTCCTACACTATAAGGTTAACAAACTTACTATAACAAGCCAAAAGAACCCCAAGTTTTTTATTATTAATATATATAACCTTATCTAAGTCATTTGGCCGAACCTTAAATTTTTATGAATAAAATATCAATTAATAATATAATATTTGTTTTAAACACTATTTTATGTCAATTTTGACACTATTTGGTAATTGATTTTTATGAAAATCATAATAGAATTATTAGTTCGAACCAAGTTAATTAAATCACTAATAACATGTCATATTAACCTATAAAATTACTGTAATTCATTAAAAGTCTCAAATTACATTTATTTGGGTATTTATATCATCAATTCTGTCAATATTTCATTAATAAGATAATTACTACATCATTATTGTGTCATAAATAAATTAAATTATTTAAAGTATAAAAATTACAAATAAAATATAATTATGTAGGAAATCGTTTTTTCTTTATAATGAATATTTATAGTCTTATTTATCTTATGCATAACTCTATATTCAAAATGATTGACTTATTAAACTTTGATTTTAACTATTTTAACCCTTCTTCAAATAAATTAATATTAAATGTTCTAATCTAATACAAGTGGGACTAAATGGTCATATGTTATTCCTAAGGTTGTTTTTGGTCGAATTACACTTATCCAATAGAATTAGGACATGTGTTAGGTTAATAATAATATCATTTTTACCCTTAATTACCCTATTTACTTTTAACCGTGGTAAAAAAAAGTAAAAAGTTACTGTTCACCAAAAATTATTTTCATCTCATTGAACCACATTTTACTTACTGACATCAACTGTGTCTCTTGGATTTTTGAAATTCCATTCACAGAAATGGTAAAATTATGTTTTATGTAAATTTTCAAATTCTCCTAGGAGGTGGGTAAAAGACGGTCAAAAGTTCAATAAAATTTTTATATATCTAAAATTATTATAAAATGACTCCAATGAATTACATAGAACTTATATAGGTATTATATATCAATTTTGACCTAAAATAAATTTAAATAAAATAAATAATTATTTAAATAAAATGTCAGTTTTTAAATAGTAACCCAGTGTTTTCACTATTCATCAAAAATTGAATGTTTTCAGAAAAATACCAAAATTTCACCCTAGGCTAATTTCGATATTCCAAATCCAAAAATGAAGTCCATTTTCCGATATAAAATTTTTAAAATTTCAAAAAGTGGGTATTACTATTCATAACGACTAGTTTTAATAATATTTTAATAGCATATCGTTGTTTAGTGAAACTCGGTGTTGCATACAACACACGCTATCGTGGAAGGTCGCACTTGCGTGTAATGCACACCAAGTCCGGGATGCATGTTGTGAAAGCTACTTTTGGTGTAGTGTACAACACAAGACATTAATGAAATTAAAAAGAATATTTTTCATAAAATCTTGGGGTGTTACATTCTACCTCCCTTAAAATGAATTTTTCCCTCGAAATTCATTGGGGTTATAAATGGTTTACTACTCGAAAGTTTCGTTATTAGAAACCCATATTGTAAAAAGGAATACCAAAACATCACTTTAAAAACTAAAGTATGAAATATAATGGTTACCCAAATTAACTCATCACTGGGTTTTCATGTAAGAGAACACAGGTGAAAATATGGGTATGGAAGAAAAATATAACCATCAGGTTCTGATGGAGAGTGGTAGAGAACATGGCTATGAAAAAGCCAAAAATCACAAATCCATAAATTTGTGATGATCTAGGGTACCATCCGATTCATCGGATATAATGGTACTAGGACAACATTTTTGGTTTTCAAGATCAATTCCCTAAAGTTGAAGAATTTGAATTAGAATAAATACTTACTTTATTTTGGTACAATCTCACTGTTGTTCATTCCATAAATAATTTCCAATTCATTTCTTAAAGAAATGAAGTTGAATTTGTTATTCATGAAGTGTTAGCAGATCATGTGATAGAATTATGGGTCATTCTATCTATCTCAAATAAAAGGTTAGAAAAAGTTATTAAATATACATAAGTCGATCTATAGTGAGATTAATCATATATGGTGCCTAAAATGGACTTATACTTCATATATCATACTGCTTAATATAATAAAACTAGTTTCTACTAAACAGGGACTTCCTATAGGCTAGTTGTATGCGATAAAGGATAGTCGCACTTCGGTTGTGGGTTCGATTTCCAAAGCCTTGGCCGACGCGATGGGTTATCACCCGTCCTACAGGTTGTCCTTTAAAACTACATTACTATAACATCCCATCAATAATATCGAAAAAACTTTTATCCTTAAACAATACTAACTTATGTCCAACATAATCCATTCCAATCTTTAGGCTTATCCATAATACTGCAGTCCACTATCATAATATAGTGAAAACGATTACCAGAGATTTCATATAACAAGCATGTTAATACCATCATTGATCCCCATATATCATAAGATATGTCTTGTTGATCACATTCCAAATATTCGAAGGCCTTAATCATGTATTCTCTTGAAAAATAAATACCCATTTAATCTTAGTGAAAACATGAATGTTGTTAAATTTTAACACTTTCCACATGCCAAAATCCAAAAATACTATATACTCAAACCATGATATAACCTTCTCCATATATCAGTCATGAGCTCATGAATACTATGAAACATTTAATTTTCTCCTTACCCCTTCATTATGTGCATATCATCTACTTTCCAAAAATATATGAGTAACCATTCATGGTTACTGGTACCATTCATCATACACTTTCAAAACTTAAGGAAAGACAACAGTGTAACAATCCATAGATGTCTCTTTATTCCATAGTACCATGAGATTACTCATACAATATTACACTTGATAAACATGTAATCATTCCACTACCTTCTTAAACAATTGACTGAGCTTCAACAATTCTTTCATCTCACATATCATTTGTAGTCTCTTCATCATTATTAACATAAATACTACCCATAAGACCATACTGATTCTCTTCATGAGACTTTACCTTAGGGCATTGGTTTTCATAATGCCCGTACATTCCACATTTAAAACATTTAACCATTGTTGATGTCGTAGCAATACCATTATCCTCATCCATGGTGTTAACTGAACCCTTTCCTTTGAACTTACTGGCTTTGTGTCCTTCTTTACCACACCCAAAGCATCTTTCAGTTCCTTTGAAACAATCCCCCTGATGCCTCTTCCCACATGATTTACATCAGTGAAATTGTACTTTCTTCCGTCTATGATCATCATGATACTCAATCTTTCTCTTATTATTTGAGTCAGGAAACTTACCAAAGTTGAGATTATTGATCATATTATGAGATTGCTGATTAGGCATAATAACAATGTTTGGACTTCCAAATCCCATTTCATTTGGTTTCTCATGATGAATATCATTCCATTGTTTGTTATATCCTCCATTATCATGAATCTTCCTCTTTCCAGACATTTTCTAAAACCCAAAAAGAATAGTGTGAGAGGCAAAAATCATACCAGGGAAAACAACATAATAAAGGGGGAGTACCATAAATATCTAACATCTTAAGTTTAATTCTAAGATCGTTAGCGTGATCCTAGGACTATAACCTATATGTATACTTAACCATAGGGACATCCCTAGAAATACCTTAGAAATATCTCTAGGGATCTCACTAAAGTTTTCTCATCCTAGTTTCCAAAGGTTGACTAAACCTTTCCTCTTATACCAAATGTAGAGACCCGAAGCTTGACATACATGGACATTACATTACTTTTGTGGAATAATTAATACATTAAAAAAGCAGACACATAAGGACCGTAATAGTTTTGTGTCTTTGGAAACTCAGAACGTAATCTTCTAATCATGGTGAAAGATCATCAAAATCCCCCATAATGATCTTCCACTTTTTGTTTCCATACCTAAAATATTTCTTTTAATCCTGGGGGAAAAGAAAACATAAAAAGGGTGAGATCAAATTCTCAGTAAGGGCAAACATAGAGAACATAAAACAATCCATAATCATTTGAAAACAAAAACTTGAACATGAAATAAAAATCTTGAGCAAAGACACAAATTTTGGAATTACATAAGGCATATATCAAAATGGAACATCAACCATGATAAAATATAATGGGAATAAAACATGTAATTGTGGCAACCATTCAGCACATGCCATGATTTCCATAGTATCCAAGGCATTGCTACTAAGACCACTTTAGTGGACAAAGTCCCTTTCGGAATCGAGTTCACTCCTCGTTTCAGTCCTGTAACACTGAACCGGATTAACTTACCATTCCAGCCATGTCTATCTCATGAGATATAAATCTTTACCCAATGCATTGGAGGGAGATATAGGTCCCACCCATCTCATAATGAAATCATTCTTACTTGTGACACAAAATAAACATACATCATTCATAATAACCCAACGAATAAAATGGGTTTCATAAATATCATCCCATCATCACATAAACCATATAAAAGAAATGGATATCATTTCATAACAAGAAAAGTTAATCCTTGTAAATCATAGCGACATTATACTTGAAACATACTCAAATGAAAATAATTTCATCTTAGATGGAAAATGGTTTTGATAAAATACTTGAAATGAATTCTTGTTCTTCTTGAAAATAATTTTCTTTTCACAGAATTCCATGAAATTTTAAAAGAAAGATATTTTGTTGAAAATAGTCATAAAATATTTTGGAGGAAGCTTCATGAAAATAAGGCTTTTTAAAACTGTAAAAATCCTTTCATGCTGTATAAGTTAAAAAAACATTCTTCTCGTACTTTTGTCGGAAAAGTAAAAAAAGTACCTCATAACGTAAACAAAAGAAAGATTACTTACATACCATGTAGTAAAAGTAAAAAATGGGTAAAAATGAATTTAAAAATACATGAAAACACTTTTATGAAACATTGACATAGATGATAGAAATAACTCAGTAAATACTTACGAATAAGCAATCACGGATAAAAATGAGATTTGGAAAATTATCCCTTACCTTTGGTCCGATATGCTTTGTACGTGTATGAACCTCATATATAATGATTTAAATAATGTCATTGACTTATTAAAGAATCATATTAATTCTTATGATATCATATATGGTTCACTTATGACTTTATATTACCCGTTCTTTTGTAAATTCCATGTTAAAGAGCGTTTTGGGTAAAATCGTTTCATTTGTCGTCCGTGTTTTGACTTGTAATTATTCATATGATTAATTTTATCATGATTAATTAATTACAGAATATAAAATATGATTTATATATAATATATATTCAGAATATACATGTATATAATAGATCAATAAGTGGAAAGAAATACACCGTTCATGGAGACGGTAGGTCGTACGTACGCATGAACGTTGTTTTTGTTTCTTTATTGAGTTGAATGAAATTAAGTAGATGACATACATATATATATATATATACATAAATATAGTAGCTTTATAATGTCATATATTTCATTATTATTACTTATATATACTTTATAATCCTTCTTTAATGGTTAACATGGAGAATGAATCTCATCGCGTTGTGGAGACAGTAGTCCGTACGTACGCACGAGCGATGATATCATTCCCATGATCGTGGAATTGTATTGAAGTGTATGTATAATATTTCAGAATCAATATCACTTTAATATAATCATATATAGTCATTATTTACACCATTATACCCATCCAAGTAAGGTGGTGGTGGAAAATAGATTACACCACGGTGTGGAGACGGTATTCCGTACGTACGCACGAGCGGTGATTTCGTTTTCCATAGGATGGATAGAACTTGAAATAGGGTTGTTTAATACTTATAATAACATATCAGTATATGAGTGATACTGATGTTATTACTTCATAATGAAAAAACTAAAGAAGAAGAATTGGAAAAAGAAATAAAGATGAAAGAATCGGTAACAGACATTACCTCTTCTTTGAAGCGCCTCTTTGAGACCTTCTATTAGGGCACCAAAATTGGACTTTGAAGAAGACCAGGACCTCTAGGATATTTCTAGAGAAGTGGAGAAGAAAATTTGGTAGGGGTTGGCTGAGCTTGAAGGCTCAACATGGTGTGAGGAAGAGAGGAAGGTGGTGCCCTTTTATAAGGGAGGAGAGGGGCACCTTTGAAAAAACTAAACATATTATTTTATTATAAAGTCATATTCGGTTTTAAATAGCTTCAAATTGATTTATATCGAATCTAAGGTGAGTATGGGTCGAAATCCGCTCATCCAGTAGAATTTGGACAAGTTTAGGTTACTATTTTAACCTTATCAATTAGATTTAACTTTAAGTTAAATAATCTTACTCTTACCTTGTCTTCTTGTTTTCTTACACTATAAAGTTAACAAACTTACCATAACAATCCAAAATAACCCCAAGTTGTTTATTATTAATATATATAACCTTATATATGTCATTTGGCAGAACCTGAGATTTTTAAAAATAAAATATCAATTAATAATATATTATTTGTTTTAAAAACTATTTTATGTCAATTTTGACACTGTTTGGTAATTGATTTTTGTGAAAATCATAACAGAATTATTAGTTCGAACCAAGTTAATTAAATCACTAATAAAATGTCATAGTAACCTATAAAATTAGTATAATTTATTAAATGTCTGAAATTACATTTATTTGGGTATTTATAACATCAATTCTGTCAATATTTCATTAATAAGATAATTACTACATAATCATTGTGTCATAAATAAATTAAATTATTTAAAGTATAAAAATTAAAAATAAAATACAATTATGTAGGAAAGATTTTTATCTTTATAATGAATATTTATAGTCTTATTTATCTTATGTATAACCCTATATTAAAAATGATTTACTTATTAAACTTTGATTTTAACTATTTTAACCCTTCTTTAAATAAATTAATATTAAATGTCCTAATCTATTACAAGTGGGCCTAAATGGTCATATTTTATTCATAAGGTTTTTTCTGGTCAAATTACACTTATCTAATAGAATTAGGACATGTTTTAGGGTAATAATAATATCATTTTTATCCTTAATTACACTATTTATTTGTAACCGTGGTAAAAAAAGTAAAAAGTTACTATTCACCAAAAATTATTCTCATCTCATTGAACCACATTTTACTTACTGACATCAACCGTGTCTCTCGGATTTTTGAAATTCCATTCACATAAGCGGTAAAATTAAGTTTTATGTAAATTTGCAAATGCTCCTAGGAGGTGGGTAAAAGACGGTCAAAAGTTCAATAAAATTTTTATATATCTAAAATTATTATAAAATGACTCCAATGAATTACATTGAACTTATATAGGTATTATGTATCAATTTTTACCTAAAATAAATTTAAATAAAATAAATAATTATTTAAATAAAATGTCAGTTTTTAAATAGTAACCCAGTGTTTTCACTATTCATCAAAAATTGAAAGTTTTCAGAAAAATACCAAAATTTCACCCTAAGCTAATTTCGATATTACGAATCCGAAAATGAAGTCCATTTTCAAATATTAAATTTATAAAATTTCAAAAAGTGGGTATTACAATTCATAACGGCTAGTTTTAATAATATTTTAATAGCATATCGTTGTTTAGGGAAACTCGGTATTGCATACAACACACGCTATCGTGGAAGGTCGCGCTTGCGTGTAATGAAAGCCAAGCCCGGGATGCGTGTTGAGAAAGCAACTTTTGGTGTAGCGTACAACACAAGACATTAATGAAATTAAAAAGAATATTTTTTATAAAATCTCGGGGTGTTACATTCTACTTCCCTTAAAATGAAATTCGCCCTCGAAATTCATTGGGGTTTGAAATGGTTTACTACTCGAAAGTTTCTTTAATAGAAACCCATATTGTAAAAAGGAATACCAAAACATCACTTTAAAAACTAAAGTATTAAATATAATGGTTACCCAAATTAACTCATCACTGGGTTTTCACGTAGGAGAACACATGTGAAAATATGGATATGGAAGAAAAATCTAACCATCAGGTTCTGATGGAGAGTGGTAGAGAACATGGCTATGAAAAATCCAATAATAACAAGGCTATAAATTTGTGATGAACTAGGGTACCATCCGATTCATCGGATATAAGGGTACTAGGACAACATTTTTGGTTTTCAAGATCATTTCCCTAAAGTTGAAGAATTTGAATTAGAATAAATACTTACTTTATTTTGGTACAATCTCACTGTTTTTCATTCCATAAACAATTTCCACTTCATTTCATAAAGAAATGAAGTTGAATTTGTTATTCGTGAAGTGTTAGTAGATCATGTGATAGAATTATGGGTCATTCCATCTGTCTCAAACAAAAGGTTAGAAAATTTTATTAAATATACATAAGTCGATCTATAGTTAGATTAATCATATATGGTTCCTGAAATGGACTTATACTTCATATATCATACTGCTTAATATAATAAAACTAGTTTCTACTAAACAGGGACTTCCTGTAGGCCAGTGGTATGCAAAAAATGATAGTCGCACTTCGGTTGTGGGTTTGATTTCCAAATCCTTGTCCGACGCGATGGGCTATCGCCCATCCTACAGGTTGTCCTTTAAAACTACATTACTATAACATCCCATCAATAATATCGAAAAAACTTTTATCCTTAAACAATAATAACTTATATCTAACATAATATATTCCAATATTTAAGCTTATCCATAATACTGTTGTCCACTCTCATAATATAGTGAAAATAATTACCAAAGATATCATATAACAAGCATGTTAATACCATCGTTGATCCCCATATATCATATGATATGTCTTGTTGGTCACATTCTAAATATTTGAAGGCCTTAATCATGTATTCTCTTGAAAAATAAATACCCATTGAATCTTAGTGAAAACATGAATGTTGTTAAATTTTAACACTTTCCACATGCCAAAATCCAAAAATTATATATACTCAAACCAGGATATAACCTTCTCCTTATATCAGTAATGAGCTCATGAATACTATCAAACATTTAATTTTCTCCTTATCCCTTCATTATGTGCATATCATCTACTTTCCAAAAATATTTGAATAACCATTCATGGTTATTAGTACCATTCATCATACACATTCAAAACTTACGGAAAGGCAATAGTGTAACAATCCATAGATGTCTCTTTATTCCATAGTACCATGAGATTAATCATACAATATTACACTTCATAAACATGTAATCATTCCACTACCTTCTTAAACCATTGACCGAGATTTAAAAATTATTTCATCTCTCATATCATTTGTAGTCTCTTCATCATCATCAACATGAATACTACCCATACGACCATACTGATTCTCTTCATGAGACTTTACCTTAGGGCATTGTTTTTCATAATGCTCGTACATTCCACATTTAAAACATTTAACCATTGTTGATGTCGTATCAATACCATTATCCTCATCCATAGTGTTAACTGAACCTTTTCCTTTGCACTTACTGGATTTGTGTCCTTTTCCACACCCAAAGCATCTTCCAGTTCCTTTGAGACAATCTCCTTGATGCCTCTTCCCACATGATTTACATGAGGGAAATTGAACTTTCTTTCCTCTATGATCATTATGAAACTCAATCATTCTCTTATTATCTGAGTCGGGAAACTTACCAAAGTTGAGATTATTGATCATATTATGAGATTGCTGATTAGGCATAATAACAATGTTTGGACTTCCAAATACCATTTCATTTGGTTTCTTGTGAATAATATCATTCCATTGTCCGTTATATCATCCATTATCATGAATCTTCCTATTTCCAGCCATTTTCTAAAACCCAAAAAGTATAGTGTGAGAGGAAAAAATCATGTTAGGGAAAACATCATAATAAAGGGGGATTACATTCAATATCTAACATCTTAAGTTTAATTCTATGATCGTTAGCATGATTCTAGGACTATAACCTATACGTATACTGAACCTTAGGGATATCGCTAGACATACCTTAGAAATATCTCTAGGGATCTCACTAAAGTTTTCGCATCCTAGTTTCCAAAGGTTGATTAAACCCTTCCTTTGATACCAACTGTAGAGACCCGAAGCTTGACCTACATGGACATTAAATTACTTTTGCGGAATACTTAATACATAACAAAAGCAGACACATAAGGACCGTAATAGTTTAGTGTCTTTGGAAACTCGTAACGTAATCTTCTAATCGTGGTGAAAGATCTTCAACATCTCCCATAAAGATCTTCCACTTTTTGTTTCCTTACCTAAAATATTTCTTTTAATCCTGGGGGAAAAGAAAACATAAAAAGGGTGAGCTCAAATGCTCAGTAAGGGCAAACATAGAGGACATAAAACAATCCATAATCATTTGAAAACAAAAACTTGAACATGAAATAAAAATCTTGAGCAAAGACACTCATCGTGGAAGTACATAAGGCATATATCAAAACGGAACATCAACCATGATAAAATATAATGGGAATAAAACATGTAATTGTGGAAACCATTCAGCACATGTCATGATTTCCATAGTAGCCAAGGCATTGCTGCCATGACCATCTTAGTGGACAAAGTCCCTTTCTGAATCGAGTTCACTCCTCGTTTCAGTCCTGTAACACTGAACCGGATTAACTTACCGTTCCAGCCATGTCTATCTCATGAGATTTAAATCTTTACCCAATGCATTGGAGGGATATATAGGTCCCACCCATCTCATAATGAAATCATTCTTACTTGTGCCACAAAATAAACATACATCATTCATAATAACCCAACGAATAAAATGGGTTTCATAAATATCATCACATCATCACATAATCCATATAAAATAAATGGATATCATTTCATAACAAGAAAAGTGAATCCATTTAAATCATAGAGATATTATACTTGAAACATACTCATATGAAAATAATTTCAACTTAGATGGAAAATGGTTTTGATAAAACACTTGAAATGAATTCTTGAGGAAAATATCCTTTCTTCTTGAAAATCATTTTCTTTTCACAAAATTCCATGGAATTTTAAAAGAAATAGATTTTGTTGAAAATAGTCATGAAATATTTTGGAGGAAGCTTCATGAAAATAAGGCTTTATAAAACTGTAAAAATCCTTTCATGCCATATATGTTAAAAAAACATTCTTCTCGTAATTTTGTCGGAAAAGTCAAAAAAGTACCTCGTAACGTAAACAAAAGAAAGATTCCTTACATACCATGTAGTAAAACTCAAAAATGGGTAAAAAGTAATTTAAACATACATGAAAAAACTTGTATGAATCGTGGACATGGATGATAGAAATAACCCCAGTAAATACATACGAATAAGCAATCACGGATAAAAATGAGATTTGCAAAATTATCCATTACCTTTGGTCCGATATACTTCGTACATGTCTGAAACTCCTGTATAATGATTTAAATAATGTCATTTACTTATTAAAAAATCATATTCATTGTTATGATATCATATATGGTTCACTTATGACTTTATATTACCCGTTCTTTTATAAATTCCATGTTAAAGAGCGTTTTGGGTAAAATCGTTTCATTTGTCTTCTGTGTTTTGACTTGTAATTATTCATATGATTACTTAGATCATGATTAATTAGTTCCAAAATATAAAACATGATTTATATATAATATATATTCAGAATATAAATATATATAATAGATCGATAAATGGAAATAAATACACCATTCATGGAGACGGTAGGTCGTACGTACGCATGAACGCTGTTTTCGTTTCCTATTGAGTTGAATGGAATTAAGTAGATGAAATACATATATATATATACATAAATACAGTAGCTTTATAATGTCATATATTTCATTATTAATACTTATATATACTTTATAATCATTCTTTAATGGTTAACATGGAGAATGAATCTCATCGCATCGTGGAGACGGTAGTCCGTACGTACGCACGAGCGATGATATCATTCCCATGATTGTGGAATTGTATTGAAGTGTATGTATAATATTTCAGAATCAATATCTCATTATGATAATCATATATAGTCATTATTTACACCATTATACCCATCCAAGTAAGGTGGTTGTGGAAAATAGATTACACCACGGTGTGGAGACGGTATTCCGTACGTACGCACGCGCGGTGATTTCATTTTCCATAGGATGGATAGAAGGTGAAATAGGGTTGTTTCATACTTATAATAACATATCAGTATATGAGTGATATTTATGTTATTACTTCATAATGAAACAACTAAATAAGAAAAGTGGAAGAAGAAATAAAGATGAAGGAATCAGTAACGGACATTACCTCTTCTTTGAAGCGCCTCTTTGATACCTCCTTTTAGGGCACTAAAATTGGACTTTGAAGAAGACCAGGACCACTAGGATGTTTATAGGGAAGTGGAGAAGATAATTTGGCAGGGTTTGGCAGAGCTTGAAGGCTCAAAGTGGTGTGAGGAAGAGAGGAAGGTGGTGCTCTTTTATAAGGGAGGGGAGGGGAACCTTTGGAAAAACTAAAAATATTATTTTAATATAAAGTAATATTCGGTTTTAAATAGCTCCAAATTTATTTATTTCGAAGATAAGGTGGGTATGGGTCGCAATACTCTCATCCAGTAGGATTTGGACAAGTTTAGGTTACTATTTTAACCTTATCAATTAGATTTAACTTTAAGTTAAAAAATTTTACTCTTACCTTGTCTTCTTGTTTTCTTACACTATAAGGTTAACAAACTTACTATAACAAGACAAAAGAACCCAAAGTTGTTTATTATTAATATATATAACCTTATCTAAGTCATTTGGCCGAACCTTAGATATTTAGGAATAATATATCAATTAATAATATAATATTTGTTTTAAAAACTATTTTATGTCAATTTTGACACTATTTGGTAATTGATTTTTGTGAAAATCATAACAGAATTATTAGTCCAAAAAAAGTTAATTAAATCACTAATAACATGTCATATTAACCTATAAAATTAGTGTAATTCATTAAAAGTCTCAAATTAAATTTATTTGGGTATTTATAACATCAATTATGTCAATATTTCATTAATAAGATAATTACTGCATCATCATTGTGTCATAAATAAATTAAATTATTTAAAGTATAAAAAATACAAATAAAATACAATTATGTAGGAAATAGTTTTATCTTTCTAATGAATATTTATAGTCTAATTTATCTTCTGTATAACCCTATATTAAAAATGATTTACTTATTAAACATTGATTTTAACTATTTTAACCCTTCTATAAATAAATTAATATTAAATGTCCTAATCTAATAGAAGTGAGCCTAAATGGTCATATTTTATTCCTAAAGTTGTTTTTGGATGAATTAAACTTATCCAAAAGAATTAGGACTTGTGTTAAGGTAATAATAATATCATTTTTACCCTTAATTACCCTATTTACTTTTAACCGTGGTAAACAAAAAGTAAAAATATACTATTCAACAAAAATTATTTTCATCTCATTGAACCATATTTTACTTACTGACATCAACTGTGTCTCTCGGATTTTTGAAATTCCATTCACAGAAGCGGTAAAATTAATTTTTATGTAAATTTGCAAATTCTCCTAGGAGGTGGGTAAAAGACGGTCAAAAGTTCAATAAAAGTTATATATATATAAAATTATTATAAAATGACTCCAATGAATTACATTGAACTTATATAGGTATTATGTATCAATTTTGACCGAAAATAAATTTAAATAAATTATTTAATTATTTAAATAAAATGTCTGTTTTTAAATAGTAACCCAGTGTTTTCACTATTCATCAAAAATTGAAAGTTTTCAGAAAAATACCAAAATTTCACCCTAGGCTAATTTCGATATTCCGAATCCAAAAATGAAGTCCATTTTCAAAAATAAAATTTATAAAATTTCAAAAAGTGGGTATTACTATTCATAACGGCTAGTTTTAATAATATTATAATAGCATATCATTGTTTAGCGAAACTCGGTATTGCATACAACACATGCTATCATGGAAGGTCGTGCTTGCGTGTAATACAAGCCAAGTCAGGGATGCGTGTTGTGAAAGATCCTTTTGGTGTAGCGTACAACACAAGACATTAATGAAATTAAATAGAATATTTTTCATAAAATCTCGGGGTGTTACATGGCCAATGAAATGGTAGGGAAGGTTAAGACCATCCAACAATACATAAAAGCTGCCCAAAGTCGACGAAAGAGCTATGATGATAATCATCGACGAGACCTTAAATTTCATGTTGGAGACATGGTATTCCTCTGAATATCTCTATGAAATAGGGTAATGATATTTGGGATGAATAGAAAACTTAGTCCAAGGTACATTATCCCTTTTTAGACCTTTGATCACATCGGATTAGTAGCTTATTGACTAGCACTCCCACTGAACCTATCTCAAGTACATCATGTATTCCCTGTATCCCTATAAAGTAAGCACATACATAACCCCTCACATTTATTAAATCTAGAGGTGGTAATATTAGATAATGACCATTCTAACGAGTAAAAACTGGTAAAGATCATAGATCATTGGAAAACATTTATACAAAATAAGACAATACCCCTTGTCAAAGTGTTGTGGAGAAACCACATGTTTGAAGAGGAAATGTTGGAACTAGAGGAGGTTATGAAAAAGAGTAACCCTCATCTATTTTAATGTTTGAAAAGTAAATTTTGAGGGTGAAATTTCTTTAAGGGGTAAGGTTGTAATGACCTGATCATTTATGAAAAAAATTCCCCTTGTTTTTAATTAAATGTCCAATTTTTCTTTATAATGTCCAATTGGATTCCAATAACCACTTATTATCATTACCATTGATAATATAGTCATTTAATAGTGATCACATGACTGGCATAAATATTCGGTTTTAACAAATCCTTTTGAAACAGACAACAGAAGTGATGGCCTCAACCATTTGGATTGTTCCTTATAAAGCCCATTTGTCTGAGCTTCCAAGGGAGATATCATTTCTGAGATTTACCCTATACTAAGTCCATGATCATATAAAACCACTAAATCATGATCGAAACTATTTATGAGATAAGTTCTCACTCATCAAGATCACCACCCAAACCTTGTTCACATAACGGCCCCCTGAAAGCCCCACCATCACACACCTTACTCTTAGGTCATACGATGTTGTAATAAAAGGATAAGTATTAGTACCCCAGAATTATGATTATGTACATTATTTTTTTATATAATAATGAATAAACTTTCATTCAATTATTGTCAGTTTGTAAATTATTTTTAATCAATAGATTTTATTTTTGGTTAATATTCAAATTCAATTATGAAATATATTTTGGGGAATAAATAAATTTTGGAAACAAATAATATTTTAATAAAATATTATTATTAAAATTAATTTTATTGAATATAAAATATAATATAAATTTTATGAAATAAATTGTAATTTTTGTTAATGTTTGAAAACTGTTTTTGTCAAAACCCGTCAATTTTCATAAAATTTTAGTTTTAATTTTAAGAGTAAAAATTTATTTATTTAGAAAACTATTTATATAAAATGAATATTATTTTTGGAATCAGGAAATAAAAATTATCCAATGTTGAATTTTTCATAATTTTCTTAGTGTCAATTTCTTGGGTAAAAATTAAATACCATATAAATAAATTGTGTGTTTTATGGCATCATAATGACGCAATAGTATTGTAATGACTACTATCAAAGGAATATTAGACAAAACTTATGTTTTAAACTTAAAATAATGTGATTTTGTAATTTTTTAATTTATTTTATAAAGCATTAGTGAATCTTCCAACACTTATAAAATATTTTATGAATTTAAAATGATTTCCTTAAGAGTCTGACTCTCCTCCACATAAGTGATGAAAATATATTAATATATTCATCACCTAAATTAATAAAATATTGTTTTCCACTACCCTTGGACCTAAATCATGGGAAAAAACCCATGGGTTAGCTTTTGGTTTTGAATATTTTACTATGTAGTGTCCAAAACCAAAATAATAAAGAATTCATCCACCCTTCCTATATAAATGCACCGAATCACCAATTAAAATAATATAAAATTCATTGAATATCGTCCAAAAAATTATCTCTACTCCCTAGAGTCCTCCCATGGAACCTCATACTCTAAATAATTCTCTCCTAATCCTTTGGAATCACACATCTGAGTAAGGGTTTCCTTCTTTCTCATTTTTATCCATGTTTCCTTATATTGTTATGCCTCTTTATTTTCAATTAAAAATGATAGGATATGTTATCACACACCCCCATAATTAAATTATTATTTTTTAATGTAGAGAGACCCCTTTTATCTCATTATTCCCTCCTGTGTACACTTGTTACCATGCCAAAATTTGGTAAGTGGTTTATCTCTTCACATTTCCATTCAATCGTTTATTTTATATTATGCATCTAAATTCCATTTCATATATTGGGATAATATGGTACATGGTTCCCTTATGGTACATTTCATGTATAAATGATTGAATCCCATATTATCTCTCATCAACCCATTTTATGAATTTCTATTTGATGTCCTTATGCTGCCTAAATTGCACCACTATCTTCCATACCAAAATCATCATGTAAGGAATACCATACCCATTTCTCATTAAATGGTATCCACCTTTATGATAATGTACCTATTTATCAGGTAATAACTTGTATGTATTTCACATTCCTTATTTGTGGAATAAATTATGATTTTTAATGAATTTTTGAGGTATTATCTTCGTGTTAGAGTTATACATGAAAACGAAATGATTATGAAGGGTGCACCCTGATAACACTCCAATATATTGGATAATGTTTAGTATTATGATATACAAAGTTCAATGATGGTTTACTCATGCTAATACATGTTCAGTGATTGTTTATTCATGATAATAAAAGTACAATGAGACTTGGGTCATGAAAATATCATGTTGACTGATGACGCCATGATCACATGTTATGATTATCATGATTTATCATGCATTTATGTTCATGTTCCTTTTTATGATTCATTTATATGACTATTTTCTAACATTTATTTAATATCTCATGTTATGACATGTTTATTCCTTTAATGTGCTACGTATCTCACCCTATCATGATTTATCATGCATTTATGTTCATGCTCCTTTTTATGATCCATTTATATGACTATTTTCTAACATTTATTTAATATCTCATGTTATGACATGTTTATTCCTTTAAAGTGCTACGTATCTCACCCATTTCATGTGTACATCCTATGGTTATTTCATACAGTATTATGTACGAATGTGTATTCTGAGTATGTTAAGGAGGTTTTCAATAAAGATATTGTACTTCATTTTTAAAGTTGTTATGTAATGTTCCTAATTTCCCAATAAATTAGACCTCTCAATATTCTATGTTTTAATAAGATAAATTTTAAGAAATAAATCATTTTTAAATGTGTTATAAAGATTAGGGTTGTTATAGGTACAATATTGTATATTAGATACAAAACTCCCGAAAGAAGGGGGTTATAGCTTAGATGTTTTGGATGTTTTTGTTAAATGTGGATGTAAATCATGGTTGAAAAGGAATATGGAAGATTATATATAAGGAGTAAATAAATTTTTGGGATTGATACCTTAATAAGTAATAGAAGGTTATCTTTAATGAAAATGGAGTCACCAAGGATTAAAATTTTTTTTGAATAATTATAATAAAATATCACTGTACTCTTGTGCCTTCTTCAAATATTCCCAAGGGGTGTGGGTGTTTCTTATCAAGAATGAGTATGAGGTTTAATTTAAATTATCATAAAATAAATATCCATAGTAGAAATAAGACCATGTTTATTTAATTTTTTTGGTGTAGATTTTAGAAGATGATAAATAAATAAACTCTGACTGAAAATTCTATTGGAGATATCTTATATAACCACATTGATGATAAGAGGAAGAGGGACATCCCCAAATAAATTGGTGTCTTTCTTTGAAATTGGTTGGAATTAAAGCCTTTGTTTTTTATTCTTAATAAGGACATAAAAAAGTCATTAAAATATATAATTTTATATATGATGGGGAGGATCCTATGAAGGATTGGTACTATGTCAAAATTGATTTTGGGAAGAAAGGGAAAATGCATTTATATGTTCATATGGGATGAAATTATGGGGTTCATTCTTGATTAACCAAAGAGATTATCAATTTGAAGATATGATATTTTATAAATGGGATATTTGATATGATTTCAGTTTCCATGGTTATAAGTATTGGATGTTAAACACTACAAAATAATAAAATAAGTTCCTAAAGTTGTCATGATGGAAGGAGTTATTTATTATGTGTGTGAGGAAGTCATCATGAGATTAATTTTTAGTGCAAAAACACACTTTATTCATTTCTTACATACATAGAATAATATGGTTTCCTAGGTTTTGATAGTTGAGATGGTCAGAAAAAAGGGATTTATATTAACTAGTATAAATTTTTTGAAATAATTTATATCTATGTTATACATAAAATTAAAATCCACTAGAGTTAATAATAGAATAAAAGTTGAATGTGTAGTAGAAATATAAAAAAAATAACACATGATTTTTTATATTATTTTTGATAAAAGAGGATCCTATGTCAACTCTTTACTTTTCTATAGTGATGATAAATTATATCCTCTAAACATGACTATTTTAAGAGATTCATAACTCATGATATCATATTCATTTTTCAGTGTAGGTATTATGAGAACAAGAAAACGTTGTTTTTTTATAGGAGGCACAACTCAATAAAAACCTAACTTTTATATGTGGAATTAAAACCACATGAAAACCTTATTTTATTAGAAACCCAAAAAAAATAAGATATAATTTTTTTAAGATAAAATATAATCTAGTAATAGTTTAAATGAAAAAGGAAAAAAATTATAAATACCACTCGATAAACAACATAACAACTAGAATAATAGAAAGTAAAGAAATAATTATTACATGATCAATTTCAGTAATGATTTTCATTATTATTAAGCTCTGAAAATGATCAAAATAATTAAAAATTCATGACTATAATATAAATTTTTCATTCTGAATATATTTAATTTTAAATGGCCAGCTGATATTTGTTTGGAGATCGATTCTACAAAAGTCAAACTATGATGTTTCCTTATTTATGTTCAACGGTTTAATCAATCTTGGTTTCCAAAATATTATTTTTCAATTTCTACTTCAAAATAGCTTCTATATAATATATTTTGTGTCTTACTTTAAATATACATGAAATTAATCCAAATGAATGATGAGAAATATATATAAAAATAAAACACTCCATCGAATAAAGAATGTATCATCTAAAAAAATTATTCATATCTTCTGATACTCAAACATTTTAACATACAATATCCTAAAAATTAATTATTCTAAAAACTTAATAATCAATATATATAAATCATAAGAGTCATTATTTACATCATAAATGTCTTAGATAAAATTCAAAATATTCATTCAACATTTAGTAAAATTTTAAGTAAACACATTTCATAAATATAAATCGTGTTAGAGAGTTTTCTAAAATGTAAGAGTAAAAAGCATTTCATAAGAGTAATATTCTAATTATATATTATTATTATTAGAAATAACAACTTTTAAGGAAAAGTTGGAAACCACTCAAGATTACAAATAATAATAACGTAACCTGATATGTAATAGCCAAATCATTAAAATGTAATTTAATCATATTAGAGAGCTTACCGATGAGGATACTCCATTGTAGATATGTAGCCTTCTTGTCAAGATAATTATTTATCAATATCTCAATGTTTTATGCAATCCTACTTGAATTCTAGATGACTGATGGCCTTATAGATTTTACAAGACTTCAAATTTTTCTTCTTAACACTTTACTCTAGAGTATAAGTCTCATGACTTAAGAAAATTTATAATTATTTGTTTTGTAAGATTAATTTATCTTGTAATAATTTTTTCCTTTGTGAAAAATAATAAATTTTAAAAACATAATACTTTAAAATAAACATGTAAGACTTTTAAATATATAAGGAAATTTAGTTTACCAAAAATTTGAAAAATCTCAATATATTATATAATTTATAGAATACAGAATGCATAAGTATTTTTCAAAAATCGTGATACATAATAAATTTAAATAATAGACACAAAATATAAAATATATTCCACTTTAAAAAATTTTAATATGTAAAAATATAGTTCAATTCCTAATATATTAGACAGAAATGAATCAATATAAAAAATAATATACTTATAAAAATTCACTGTATATGTATGATGCTTTAATTCATTTACCCTATATATGTAAGATAAGATGTTATGCTTATCTAGAAATCTCAATAATTCATACACGTAAATTATGACCAAAAATAGATAATAGATAATACTTCATGAACAATAATAATAACAACATATGAATTTAAAACACATTAGATTCAATATCATTCTAAAAAATATTTAAATAAGCATAAATAAAAAATATAAAAGACAGTTTTCTAATTAAAAACATAAAGTAAGATAGAAAAGATCAACTTCAACTATCTCACCATTTTAGGAAATTATAAAACCAATCAACTAAAAACAAATAAAAAATAATCCCATTTTTGGTAAATAGAAAAATATTAGATAAACTCAACCTACCGATTGTTGAAAAATTAAAACATTATCTCCCTTTAGAAGAACTCTCCGAAAAAAGTGTAAACACTTTTCTTGCATAAAAATAGTATGAATGAATCAAAATATTGTTAAAAAAAATAAATAAAATATATTATTCTCTAGGGTAACTCCATATTATTACGCTCCCAAAATTAATGCATACTAAAAAAATAAAAAGACACTAAAAAAATTTATAAACTCAAGAAATATAGAATTATTAAAATAATGAAAAATTCATCGAAATTTAATCTTTATCCTTTTGAAATAGATATAAAAAATAACACCCAATATTTCCAAATGCTCATATAAATAGATAATAAAAACTAAAAAATATTCATGAAAATAGTTATCAATAAAAATGAATTGATAAAAAAGTAAATAATCAATACTTTTATTATAAATAATTCATACTTCCATCATTAGAAGATAAAACTAAATCTTCTCAAAGTTTAATACATCCAATGGTTTAATAAAGATATCATCCAACTGATCATTTTTAGAAACATATTCCAAGTATATATCTCCTTCACAAAGCTAACCATGAATAAAATAATATACTACTTCAATATGTTTCTTTCTATAATGTTGTAATGGATTAGTTGATGTAGAAATAGTGGCAGATAAATTGTATCTAATATGTATTGATTGAGAAAAAAAGGTTATAGTAGTAATATATTTTACTTGAACTAATGGAAAAAAACTAATAAATAGTTTTATGAACAACGAGAAATAAAACACTTACTTAAAAACAACATACTTTAAAAGTAATTTTTTACCAATTATTCATATTGGAAAATTAGAATCTAAATAACTAATCAAATCCGATGAGGTTACACTAAGAAAAAAATAACACATGATTAATTGTGCCACTAAAATTTCAGGTGACATTCATTCAGTCCAACCTGAAATCATTCACACATGAAGACACTATTCTTATTATAAAATCTAACAAAGAATACTTTATAATGACATATGATTTTTATGGCCATGAATTTTGGTGATAATTTTAATGTTTCGTATTAGATACTTATGAGTGGTAAAATAGAAGTTTTTTTCATTAGACATTCAACTCAGATAATTTTTATGAATACCCCATTTGTCCCAAAGTATGGTTTTAACACTAGGATAGTATTTTGGTGGATATCAGAGTAGTTTGGATTTACAGGAAAGATTTAACATTTAATTAACTAAGTATTAATTTATTCACATGCATTTTGATGGTAATATATTTTCAGAAAACATTCATATTGAGATTATGAATCTTTGGTTGAGTATAGGATGAGGGTTTTTTCTAGGTGATATATAATTCTATCATGGGTGTTGGGGAAGGCCTTAGGTCCAATTTTCTTTTTCCCTTTTTCCTTTAATTATTCTATTTTCATATTTTCCTTTTCTTTCCTCCAACTAGTTTTAGGAATACTCCATTTATCCCTAGAGGAAATATAGTCAGTTGAGGGAATGTGAGATGGAGAAAAGAGGGACTGTGAGTAGAAATTAGCTCCAAGGAGCTCATCTAGTGGTAGATCAGGATATAGTTTCTTCACAACATGGATTTAGGAGTAATGCATTAATTTTTTAATCCTTTAGGAAGTTTGTTTATTTATTTTTAAATAATAACCCCTTTAATATTATGTTTTTAAATTTTAAATTCCTATATGAGTTTTTACGGACACATTGGGATATGATTTATTGTTATTTTGATAGAACATGGGGTTTCACATCCTTCACAATGGATTTCAATTTGGGAAACCCAAATATATGCTATGTGGTTTCCATGAACACTTGTATTAAAGGTTCTAAGAGTAGAAAAAGCATAGGTTTAGGCTATAACAAGTAATATATTATTTTAATTTAGGAACAATATATGATGTACATGATGAATAATCTTAATGAGTAAAAAGAATTAATGAAAATTTTAATTGACAATTACCCATAACAAAGAAGATAATACCTTTCACATATAATTCATAATTAATTTATTTATTTAATGAATTACAAGTCATTTAATTATATCTTTTTTAATGAATCATTTGACCAATTCTTATCATACCATCATTGCATCAATGAAATCATTAAAAATTTCCCTTAGGAGTGATCCACGCATTCTTGATGAAACTTCGATAGTCACTGTATAATCCTTCTTTTGATAGAACATATGGTTTGGCACTTTCAATGATTTATGTTAGTTACAACTAATTCCTTAAAGTTAAAAGGGATTCTATCTGATCAATGAGGATAAAAGCTCTAAATTTTTTAGAGCATTTTATAGGATATTCCTTTTTTTAAAGAAACCTCTCTATAAATAATTATGTACAACAAAAGATTGTGGATCTAATTTGGATAATTTCATAAATGTGTATGAATAATGATAAGGTTAAAAAAATAATTGCACATGGGTCCTTATTATTTTCTTAAATCCTAGTGAACCTCTTGTATAAATGATAATACAATTATTATAATTTACATGACATGTGCTAAACTCACATCTAAAATAATTTTTTTAATAAACAAATTATTATTTATTCACATAATGTTTCATATTAAATTTCTATTAGAAAAATTAATCACAGTCTATTAATCCTTCTCTATATTTACAAGACCTTTAATAATTATTAATTAAAAAAGAAAAAGGTCACTAAATTATTTTCCAATAATATGTAAATATTATATTCTCTAAAATTATGGGATAAATATTTATTAAATATTCTGAAAACTAAATACATAAATATTTTTTTCCTTATGAATAAACAAGATTAAATAAATAATATATATTCAATTAAATAAATATATAATTTAGAGGTTAATAAATATTTGATAAATATTCAACTCAAATATATATTCTCTTGAATAATTGGTGATAGAATATTTTCGAAGATACCAACATGAAAAAAATTTAAACATATTATGAGAATAATATTTTTTCAACATGTTAAATTCATATGGAATTTAATCGAGGTTTAGAATACACTAATTTTGTGACCCTATTGGCCCATTGCTTAGTGACATTATGCTACACTACATAAATTCAAATGTTAGAATCTAAAAACATGCCTTAGATACCATAAATAATGAAATTAATGTATTAATAAAATATAATCTATTATAAATGTAAAATATGTAATATAATCCCTTTATCTCATTATCTATATTGAAAAATATTTCACATCACTATTTGAAACCTATATGCTCAATGTCTCTTTTTTTAATTTTCCAAAAGTGAACTTCCTGATAACAATTCCATGATCCTCTAATTAACAAATTAGTTAAATTATCATCAATGGTTCAGAGATATTATCTTCCGTAAGTGATGAAAATGATAAATGATTTGTCATATTAGTTGATAAATCAATGTTATTAATGGCCCAACCAACATATCCTACATCACTATGATATTATATCATTATTATTTTCATAAATACATCAAATTACATGACTCATGACATGTATTAATAACAATCTTAATGTCTATTGATTATTAAACATTTCCATATATAAAAACATTTTATTACGCATATATTTGTGGATTTTTAATTGTTGGGATATGTTCTCATAATATCATGAATTAAATATTACCAAAACCACACACCATGAAAAAGTTTCTCATAGTCCAATAAACCTCTACCCCCAATAGACTATATCGTATGTTTCCCATAAATTGATATCATCTAACTATAAAATTTATTTTTAATTACATTTTTGTGACACTTTTGAGGAAGAAATTTGGTTTCTAAAAATCAACACAGGGTTTGATAGTAGGTGAACCCATCTCTAGGATCCTTTTCATTCTCGCCCAGGATGTTGTTAGTATAAATTTTTATAAGGGTCATGGGGAGGGGCTGATTCAACATTTTAGAAGGAGGTATGACATATCTATAATTTCTCATATATTCTTTATAGATTAAATGTTGTTTTTCTTCAGTGGAAGTGTAAATTATATTTGTTATTTCATGCCAAAAATCTATGATTATTGTAATAAATCTAGTCAATGTGTTAATATGAAAAAAAATGTTTTTCTAATAACAATTAAGTTATCTTTCAAGAGATCTATGTTAATTAACGTTAGAATTGAATTTTCTAAATAAACACTTCCATTGAATTGTATTTTTCTCCCTAATATAATTGTAGGGTTAGAATTCATCGTTATGATAACATAGTGAAAATGATTATGAGAAGGATCCTGACCTAGAAATGCTTGTTTCCTTCCATTGGGGTAAGAATTACTCTAGTTAATATCATTCCCTTTTATAAACCTATAAACATTTTATATATATGTAGACCTCCCAATGTAGTGTTGAAAAACATTGAAACAACCCTCAATTTTTTTATATGGGATTATCACCAATAAGTGAATCATCATTGGGAATGTTAAAATATACTAGAAACAACTTTTAAATAGGGGTATTAATCTCAATGTTATTAAATATATTATGTGGTGTTTGAAAGCAAAACTGGTATTGGTAATCATTTTAGGAGACTCTCTAGGGTCTTCTATTATTAAGATTATTTATTGGGAGTGTCCCCTTGATTTGAATAACAATTTTAATAGCTCCCATAGTTTGAGAAATCAGATCATACTTGTTTATCCTATTTTGGATAATTCTTAGTAAATCATTGGGTTTGGTGACATTTCATTCTAGAAACACAATTAAGATGGATATCTATATTTGATTCTATATTTCCATCTTTGTAAATCTATTTTAGAATAGATCATGCCTATCCTTGGTTAATAGATGTAGTTATTAATGAGGAACAAAAGGAAGTGAGGTGTAACATTAATTTTTATAATGATCCAGACCATTATTTCATTACATATTCCCTAATTGGGGAACAAACATGCACTATTTTTTATGATATGATTCACTCCTCTTTTAATATGAAAAAATTGGCAATAGAATCTAGTATAAATACATTTCTCCTAAAATATATTTTCTTCTATTGAAAATATAAAACTGTGTTATTCCAATTAATGAAAATATTCATTTCATTTTTATTAGTCTTGCACTATAATTCATGTGATTATCCAATTCACAGACTACATCTGTTAAATATATCTTCTTCAATAGTGAATAGGATATCCATCTATGGATTCATGATGTTGAACTTATCAATTTTTTTGAAAGGGTGAGATCTGTGGGGTTTTTTAGGAACGATGGGACTTATAGGTTAGGATTGAAGAATAATCCAAGGGGTGGACCATTTTAACAAAAATATCTTTTTGGAGAATCTTGAAGATATGTAATTATGTTTACAAAGTATTATTTTTGTAGAATATCTAGTAAATAAGGTCCATATTTTGGAATCTTCTTTATTCATTTATACAGTAGTGTAATGGGGTGACTTTGCCACTAGTTTTCAATACATCATCATTCCTAGTCATTTTATAGTACTGGATTCTCATGTATAGAGGGAACCTTGAATAAGTGTGGGATAGAGACTACCTGATTGGGACTTAGTAAAATATAGACATCTTTATAATGTAAGGTATCATTAGTGGTAATGGTGTTTGGCATGATATCCTAGGATTGGTTATCCTATATTTTTCAGTATACTCTGGGTAGGGTACTTTAGGGGTTCTTGAGGATGTTACATTTATTAAAGGGAATAATATCAATAGGTAAATATTTATCCCAACATATAAAGTGGAATCAAATTCCACTATTGTTGTTAATTCCTTGAAATTTTATTTAGATTGTCCTTAGAATATCATTTATCATATAAGAACCAAAATTTTCCTTTTCCATACTAATAGGATGGTTTTTTACACATGGAATGAGGGAAATTAGATAGTGGATCTTATTAATTCTAATTATAACCAAGAAAAAATTCTTATGGAATTCTAAATTTTTTTCCTATCTTCCTAATGATTGTACTATGTTTGTATATGGGGATTACCTTGAACTTCATCATTTTTAGCCTCCATGATCTCTTTTTTCTAGTCTTTTACTTTTTTTTCTATTTTTCCTCTTCTTATCAATAAATTATGTTACTTTTAGTTAGAATAAAAATCATGATTTTATAATAAATTTTATTAATATTTAAATACATGAATACAGGTAATAATAAAGTACATAGAATTTGGTTATAGGTCAAAAACTCTAAATCAATTCCCACTTTCAATAGACCCAACAACTAATATCATTTATTTTTCTAGATATCACTTGATTTTCATGCTTTTTCTAAAATAAAAATTTAATCTAGGGGTCTACCACATTTTCTTTTGTAGAAACTCTTCTCACAATGACTTCACCACTTTGATAAAAATATTTCAAGAGGTAATTTTTTTGGACTATGTGTTTCATCTATTGATGAAACCTTAGCTCTTTTGTGAGATCGTCCACTATAATATTATCACAATACAATGTGATAGGTTCAATACTACTGGTTAACAAATGAATCTATTAGATGAAGCTTTGAATCCAAACTGGTTAATGGGTGCATCAAAACCCTTTATATACTCAGAATCCCCTATAGTTTTAGATAAAAACATGCAACGTGGATCTCTATAATCTCAAACATCCTTTTTTGAGACTGATGACCTATCTTGAATATGAATTTAGATCATACTACTATTTTTAAAAAGGAAACATTAGTATATCCTTTTAAGACTATTTCTTCGTCTCCTCCATATACAAGAAACATATGTTTATTATGCATCAAATATTTAAGGAAATCCATAACAACATACCAATGTTTTCCCATGGATATTCTTGATATCTAACTACCATGCATAAATCATAGTTAATGACAAGCTTATTATATAACATGGAATAAATGGAAGATCTTATCATTGATGTGTATATTGCCATCCTCATTATCTCTTTCTCTTATTATGTTTGAGGATAATTTTTTTAGAGTGATTTTTACGATATAACCCTAGAAGGAATTAACTCTTGGATTATTCCATAGTAAATATCTCTAGTGTATATTCCATTTACTGAGTCTAGGTAGTGTTTTAAAATTTATTACGAAGAACCAAATTCCAAGTATATATGCTGCTTTACTTATGATCTTCAAAGAGAATACTTTTCTGAACCAACATTTAACTGGTTATAAGAGTAGTGTATTAATTCTAATAATAAATATTTCACGAACATATACTACTATAAATACAACCATACATTCAATAAATATCTTTTAAACACATGGATCACATTTGTTATTTACAAACCCAAAATCTCTTGAAACATCATCAAACCTGATGTTGCATGACCTATAAACATACTTTAACTCATAAATTGATTTCTAAAACTTTCATATCTTATTAATATTTTATGGAGTCTAAGAAACATCAAGTTGGGTAATATAGATTTTTTTTTGAATATTTCCATAAAGAAAATATATTTTTCTATCAATTTTCCAAGTATCATAGTTATGGAAAGAATCTATGGAAAGTAAAATTCTAGTGGATGTAAACAAGTAAATTTGAAAAAATGTTTTTCTATATTCAATTACATAATTATATATAAAATATTTATCCACTATACTTGGTTTATAGTTGCTCAGTTTATCTTTTATGCTCATTTTTCTTTTAAATACCAATTTTTACCCAACGAAATTTACATCTACTTGTGAATCAACCAGTACCTGACCTTGTTTCAATAAATTGAGTTCATCTCAAAATTCATAGGTTCATGAAATATTTTAGCTTATATGTTTTCTAATTACTTTTATAGTAAATCAGATCATTAATATAAACCAATAATGGGTCAACATATTTATTGACTGGAAAACCATATATTTCTGGTTTTCTAACATCTCAGGTGTTCCTACACAGTATTTTTATTTTAGGAATGAAATTTTCCTTAGGTACATAAGGTATATATTCTGTTACCAACCCTTATATATCTTAAACATAAACTTCATCGAATTCAATCTTTCTCTTACTTCACATATTTAGGATGTGGTCCCTATCAAGAAAAATGAATTGTCTTGTGATAATCACCTGATTATTTGAGGGGTTTTATAGATGATATCCTCTTATTTAATTATGATACCATATAAAAATACACTACATGCCTTATGATACTAGTTTATATCTAAAGTTGGCCTTAAAAAACTACTCACAAACTCATACATGAATATTTGAAAAACAGGTTTCCTTACACTCTATAACTAGAAAGAAATACCATTTTCCACTTTAGTTGGTAAACTGTAAGACCTTGTGGTTTTAAAAGTTGTTTTTCTATTTATGTTTTAGTTTAAGTCACTAATATTTTTATAAATAAATGATACCACAATTCATGTTGTTTATATGGGTGTTATGGTGGGTTATGAAAAGGAAGAGAATGAAAAATGATCTTTCTCAGGATGTTGCATGGTTTGCGCATGGTTAGCGTAAACCATATGAGGGGAGGGAAAAACCATGTGACATGAGATAGTATCATATTACATGGTTGTTATAGGGTTTATAAATCATGTGGAACACACTATGTAATGGTGTGACCAGCTCCCCTTGGATAGTGGATTTGGCATAGTTTGTAAAACTATGTGGGTAAACCATGCACCCCTTTAAAGTTGAAAAATCTAAAAAAATTCCACATAGAGATTTTTAATTCTAAAATGATTTTTCTTCATCTTATCTTACCTGCTGAATAAGTAACAAAATCAATTCCTCAAACCATCCAAATGGTAGTTCTCTCAAGATTATAGGTACTTTGTATATCTATTTGTTGTGAATCAAAGATCCAGGAAATTTCAATCCTCTTCTTTCTTCTCTTTTCTAGATTAGGATTTTAATCTTGGGTGATATTATTCTGAATACCTAAAAACATATTTTCCTAGAGGAATTTAGGTTATGACATCAATGAGGGATTAGATCGTGATATAACATGATGATTAAGATTATTTTCATCTACTGATCTGAGGTAGGTGTTCTAAAATTTATATCCCAAGGTTTTTAAATTGATATCTGTAATTGATGTTGTGTTCTTACTTTTCCCTTATTTTTTTCAGAGTTATATTAGTGATTTTTGGTAAAATAGGTGTTGAAATGAAAAATTGAAACCCTCATGATCCACATGGGATTCATGGAGGATGACTTGACTGATTTAAGGCCACCCATGGGGTGCACCATCCTTCATGAACATGGTTAACAAAAATTCTACATTTGAATATTACTCATGATTAAGTCAATCCCATGAAGAACATATTATTTTTTTTAATGTCATCATTAATACGTAATTTGAATATTTGTGTCTATATGGGTATAATTATTAAGGTATTGTTTGTTTTGTAATGAAAAATGGGTTAAATGGGATTAAATGTAATTTTCTAAATGAATCATCTTTTGTATTGGAAATAAATAAGTGGGATAATATATTGATAATGATGAACGTGTTAAATGAATTAATATATATGACTGGTTTGATATGTATATGGGTTAATTTAGGGGACTAGTGATGATTCTTAGTGTGTTAGGCATAGGAAATGGGAATCTGGATAAAGGGATAAAAGATATATATAATAAACATGTTAATGGTTTATGGCATGATATTGATTCCCTTGTTGTTTTATAAGGTTTATGATGGATATTGGTATTGGTAGTTTGGGTTTTGATATGGTATGTGTGTAGTGAATGGATAAATTATAAATTTCACATGGCTTGGTAGAGTGACATGAGGTTTTAATTCCATGGGTAGAGTTTGAATGAGGCTCAAATATTCACCCCAAAATGCACAAATTTTGGAAGGGGATGGACTTATACTCACCCATTTTTTACATTCGATGATAACACATGGAATGGGGCTTCAAGGTTAGTGTGTTGAATATGTGATAAAATGTTTATAAATAGTGATATATGAAGCTTGACTTACTCCCCTTATTCATTGAAATTGATGATTATGCCTAACCTCTAGAACAGGTGGTGGAAACAAATTGAATAATAAAGATTGTTCAAATAATGAAACTGGGAACAATGCTGGGAAAAACTTCAGTAAACCTTGCTAAATAATGGAACCCAAGCTGTATTTTATTTACTTGTTATTTATTTAGTACTTTCATGCACTATCTATTTAGACTGGATATTTTGTAGACACGGTTTGTGGTGGCCTACTTAGTTTTACTCACAACCTACTTAGGCCTCCATTGATTACCTGAGCAGACTTCATGCATGTAGGTTTGGAAAGGGGATAGGGCCTTGTGCTTGGGATTTGAGTCTAACGTGGGATGATTATGGAAAAATATTCGTACTTTGGTCATGAGTGATTTGGAATTATGATGTTTGTATTTATTTTGGGGTTTTTATCACTTCACACTATTTATCATGATATAGCATATTTATTGGTGTTTACAGTTTATACCCAGTCTTGGGAGATGTTTCCTATACATGTTCTTGGATTATTGCATATTGTTTTCACTTTTCATATTTGTTTGTGGATTTATTTTGTAAATAGGGTATAGTACCCCCACATGACTTATATAGAACCTTACTACTAGTCGAAAACATCTGGCTTACATGGAGGCATGCTTGAGGACATGTGGAGACCCGGCCCATGTCATTGTTTATTTGACCTCATGATGGGGATGTTAGAAAGTGGTACTAGTTCTATTATTTGATGTAGAATTATAATTTGGGAAGTTAAAAGGGATATTACGATTTGTTGGGCCATGGAAATGAGCTCATTATTGAGAGTATCTTACCTATGTATGAAGGAAACCACAAGTGTCTTTGGTGGAAATTTTCATTCTTGTTATGAGTTTCTACATTCTATGATATTTCAACATTGGGTGATACACATCTTTTATGATGTCATGATTTTATGATATTTTTTTTCTTGACCTCAATGTAATAAGATTTCACATTCATGGATAATTTTGGGCACCAATGTATGTAAGTGACATGTATTATTATAGGCACACACTGGATGGTTGTGTGGGGTATGAAAGGTAGGATGAATTTTTTCTTACATGGAAAAATTGAAGAAAATGGTGTCTAAAAAAATGTTGAAAATGAGAAAAATGTCAAGTAATCGTTAGATAATTAGGCTTAAATATTATTCAATGTCAGTTGAAAATGTTGGCTTTATTGAGTCATGAGATGGGAAATGTCCCTAAGAGAAAAGGATTACATTGTAAGTGTGGAAATGGTTCTGAAATAGTGTCTAATGAATAAATTATAACCTTTTATGTCAATTTACCCTTGTGATCCATTAAACATAGTAGGGAAGGTCTAGGATATCAATGGAATGTTTTTAAAGACCTTTGGGATAGTGTATGAGAATGAGTTATTTATGGATATAAGAGAGGATTCTTTTATAAATTTTTTTAAAGCTTCATGTTATGTGTTTAAGGATCATGTTTGGATTTCTAGAGAAAAGAAACCATGAAGATGTGTTCTAGTCAATTAATAAGAGGATTTTCTAACAAAAAAAAGTTCCTCTAATGGAGGAATAACAGAATGTGGTGATCCAAGATAATAAAGAAGATCAGTTCTGTGAGAACCATTCTCTATTTATGTAGATGATGGAACAAGACCTGGGGTGGGTTTTTCCAATCTTGTTTGAGCTAGTTAGTGAATTTCAGTTGCAGCACCCTCTAACCGTTATTGGAGAAGGTGGAAAAGAGGGATCTATGTTATGGATAGAGTCTATATAGATGATTCTTGATCATTTAGAGACTCCTTAGAATAGATTCACATTGGGGGGCTATATGTTGAGTGTTCAGGCATAACATTGGTGGGATATCATGGTAAAGATAGAGTAGGCTGAAGGAATACTATGGGAAGATATTTTCTAGATAATTTCTATGCTAAGACGTTGGGGTATGATACGATTTCAGATTTTATTAGTTTGACCTAAGGGTAAATGTCATTTATGGATTCTGCTAGTTTTTTCATCGATCTACGATGCTTCATTCAATCATTGGTTAGAGATGATGTAGTTGTAGAGAAACATTTCCAGAAAGGGTTGATAAATGAGATTAGGTCTTAAGTGAACATATTCTGTTTGAAAAGGTTTTTAAGAAGTAGTGGATCTTGCACTTATCCCATAAGGGTACCTCAATGGGGGTTCAGGTAGTGGACTGATTGTACCAGTTGGATGGGTTAGTGGTATGTCTTTCAAGGGAATGAAGTGTCTCTTTGGGATTTTCCATCATGGTGGATGTGTGTAGAGAAATCAGATGAGGGGGTCAGCCTCTCAGGTTTGCGATTATGTGTGTTTTTATCAGTTTGGGAGGCTGGGGACATGCATAGTTAGTGTCCCGGATCATTAGTTGATTATCGAGCATACGAAGATTAGGGAACGTATAGAGGTTCTGTACAAAGCCAGGATAATTAGGAATGGATGAACGGTTGAGGTATGTGACAATTGTGGGAAGGGTGTTAATTACCTTTTATTATATAGGTAGTTAGAGATTAAGTATTCATACTGGATGAGGAGGTGGATGTGGTACTCTGGAGTGAGAGCATCTATTTCAGCAGAATAGTATAGTTCCAGGGATTTAGGCCAGAGCCTAATATAGAGGGTTATGTCATCGTTATGTGCATAACTCTACTCATGGAGGGGGAGAGGCTGGACCATCAATATTTTGTGGTACAATTAATATAGTTTTAATGATTTCTAGTTATTTTTTTTGTCAATGGAGCCACACGTTCTTTTTTTATGCATTGTTTTTAGTTTTTTTGGGCCTAGGATTTGACTGTGTGTGTGGCGTTATGTCTATTGTCACTCTTTTGGGGGTGTGGGATGAATATATTAGATAATTTAAGGGTTGTGCTCTGGAGACTCGTGGATTCATTTTTATTTGGGACTAGTTCATTCTTGAGATGTCATGTTTGACCTAATTTTGGGCATAGATTGTCTGATGTTATACCACCACCATATCAAATGTTACCATCATCGTGTAACTTTTGTGTCTTTTGAGGGAGACATGTATTTCCATCATGGTGAGTGGGATGTTCACATGAGACATTTGGGGATTGTTTTGCAATAGTTGGGAGAACTCATAGCCAAAGTGTTTAGTTTTATTTTGGATGATGGAGTAGTTGACAAACATATCTTTCCCCATGTGGTGGATCAGGTTTTGGATGTGATTCCTCAGGATTTCTCAGAGATACCACCTGAGAGGTAGGTTGAGTCTATGATAGAGTTGTTTCTAGTAGTGGATCAATTTTACATTCTTCCATATAGAATAGAACCGGCAGAACTCTTGGAACAAAAAACTTAGTTGGAGTAATAGGATAAAAAATGTTTTATTTATCCTAGTATGTCACCTTGGGGGTCTCCCATGCTTTTTTCTAGGAAGGGTGACTGTTCGTTGAGGTTATGTATTGATTATAGAAGTAGAATCAGATGAAAGTTAAGAATGGATACCCTATTCATTAAGTTGATGATCTATTTAACCAGAAAAGAGGTGCTTTAGTGTTTTCTAAGATTGAAATAATAATTGGGTATCACCACCTTAGGTTGAGTGATAAGCCAAAATGTTATATATATATATATATATATATATATTTCTCTATCACTTTTCCATTGATTTTCATTCATTTACAGAATAATTCAAATGGAATATTTTCAATATTTTAGGAAATAGAGCTTCACAAGATTCGAAGGAAGAAAGGAAGAAATGATAAAAAAATGGCCATGTACATGTTTTGATGGCCAGGTTCACATCATGTAATTGATGATAACATCATGTATGAAGATTTGAAGCCAAGATGTGACCAACCATGAAGACTAGATAAATTTCTAGTTCACGTTAGGAAGCCCTGATACACGTTGTGACTCAAGTCAAACCAGAAGCTGAGAAAGCCATGATGATTAAATGCAATAATCTAGATTTCCATGGGGTACACGACGTGAACCACCTGTACAAAAAGTGAACATAGTCAAACTTCATTAATCCATTGAAGATCCTTATGACACACAGTAGATCCACTTCTAAGTAACGTGGATAAAGGGTTTACAATGTGATGATTAAGTACACATTGGGACCATTATTTCCAATTTACGGAGAAACTCAGCATCACATTTTAGATATGATTGTATTATCTTTCTCTCCCTTTTAGAATACCTTAAAAATTTACTTCACTTTTCCCACATAAAACTCTTTAGTTATTTGTAATTCTTTTACGTTTTAAATCAAATAGTTTTGGATTCATTTTCTTCAATGCCTTCAATTCCCACATCGTTTAATTTCCATTTTATTAATTTCAAGTAAGAATTTATTAAAAGTATTGTTTAATTTTTATATCATATTGTTAAATGTTTATTCAATTAAATTCCATTAGCATTTTTTATTATTTATTTTATCCCTTTTATTTGGTTAACTACCATAATGAGTAGCTAAACACATCAGCCGAAGGGATCAAGATTTGATGTATCTACATGATTAATTAGAACTCTAGTTCTAAACTTGGAAAACATAATTGTATTAGTAATTATGATATAAAATTATAGTCATACCCCATTTGTGTTATTGTACCATGACCGTAAAATATTCAAACAAATGACCCTATTCTAATTAGAGTAAACTAAGACTATAACCATTAGATTAGGGAACGTTCGAAAATAGACGTTGAAAATAATTCCTCTAGGACTATAACTAGCCTTCTGATAATGGAGTAGTTACATCCTAGGTAGAAATAGAAGACTGGACCAAGGTTAACTAGTGACTACTGCTGGCTTCACAGACTAAGCAGTTAGGACCTTACCAAGATTAGGATTATTATCACCATTATCTAGATACTCAGACTTGATCGCAACCCATCTTTAATCAATTGAAGTAAAACCTAAAAATATTTGGAAAACTACCAAACATCAGTCCAAATAGTAAGGACTCATACATATCTAGGATTTAAGTCAATATTTCTTCTCCCCATAGAAATGTTTCATCCACATGGGTTCAACCCTAAACTTCTACTATACTATTCCTGAGTAGTTATTAAAATTTGGGAAACGTATAAGTTTCTAATCTGACATGCCCATGTGGAAACAAACAAACCTCACAACTCACACCTTTCAAATTTTGGTGCCATTACGGGGGAGGAATTGGTGTTTCCTTGTGTTAGGACTCTGGTCTAGATCTAGGATTACCATTTCCTCACCCCATTTCCATTATTTTTAGATGATCTTGTGTCTCTTATCTTTTTTCTATGAATGTACCAAGGTACCATGACTCATTCAAAGATTCTTGAAGTACATTCCCCTTTTCCATTCGATATTGAGATCTAAAACCATATCTCATCCCTTTTTTGGCCAGTGATGGATGAGCAATTCCACCCTCTAGGACCAAACCTGGCAAACCCCAACCATCAAGTCATTCATGGAGAAATCCAAATAATGAACTGGGATAATACAATCATTGATTATGTCTTGCCATCAATTCATGGTACGATCCATATAAATGTTTGACCCTATATACAAGCCCATAATTTCAATATAAAACCTTGACTCATTCATATGATCCATAACCCGGGGAAATTTAGCGGTTTTCAAAGCAAATATCTACATGAACATATTGCCAACTTCCTGGAGGTATGTGATACCTTTCTAAACCAAGGATATTTTTCTAATAAAATAAGACTCTGTATCTTCCCATTATTTTTATGAAATAGATCCATATATTAGATAAATATTCAAGCTCTTGAGTTATTTACAACATGGGATGAACTCAAGAAGAAGTTTCTCGAAACATACTTACCACCCATCCAAACCTGGAAGCTCCAGATTGACATTCAAAATTTCAACCAAATTGATAGAGAGTCTTCTTGGGAAGCATGGTAACTCGTTAAATAATTAATGAGGAAGTGTACACATCTTGGACTTTATATGTGGATACAACTCCAAACATTCTATCAAAGACTCCAGCTAGAGTCACATAATGTTGTCGATGTATCTGCTGATGTAGGTCTCATGTTTAAGACTCCCAAAGCTAGAGGATTCCTTCTCAGTGAAGTATCTGACAATGCCAGATAGTGGAAGAGTGATCGGGGACCACCATGGTTTGGAATCCACCAAATTTATTAGACCACAAGGCTAGTTGTGCATGTGGAAGTGCTCACTAAAATTTTAAAAGCATTTTAGATACCAACTATTCAACCCCCTCCTTCCCCTATAATGGAATTGAAATAATGTGGGATGTGAAGTGGCCCACATATATATAAAGACTACAAATCTAGATATGAAGAACAACAAAAAGATTATAACTATGTTAATTATAATCAAAAGAACCCATCATTCCATCAAGAAATATATTATTAATAGAGGTATACTCAATAGAATCCTAAAAAAAATTAATTTTATTTTCATCTGAGAGGTTTAAAGAACCAATTCAGAGCTTAAGGACCACTTGGGTATCCTATGATGAACCCTATACCAAGACCACAAGATTAATAAGCACCCTTCCCTTAAAGAGCACATCAATTTCATCCACCTTAGCCAAGGCCTCAGTAAGAACCTATGAAAATCAATATGGAAATCTTACTAGAGTCATTTGCGTAGAAGTCTGATCAAAGAATGAAGACCCACGAGACAAATATACAAAAGTAGAGAGATGCTCTGAGGAACCCTGAAGTGAAAATGAGTCAAATCTCAAAGACCTTATCTAAGAGATTACATGTTACTCTGCTTGGTAACACTAAGACATACCCACAAGAGAAATCTAAAGAAGTAGTGTTGAGGAGCAGAAAGATTATATACTTATAACAAACCAAAGAAGCAAGAACACAAGAAGAAGAGCTAAGAAAACAAACAGTGCCTGATGTAAAAGTTGTTTAAGTCACTCCCACCTTACATCAAGAAGAAGTACCAGCTGAGAAGGAACATATTCCTAAGAAAAAAAGGAATATGTTTATATTTCACCACCACCATACAAGACACCTCTTCCATATCCAGAGAGAGTGAGATAAGGTAGGCATGAGACACAATACAATAATTTCCTATATAGGTTCAAGGAATTACATATCAAAATTCCATTTTTAAAAGAAATTTCTTAGATGCATATGTATGAAAAGTTCCTAAAAGACCTTTTTCAAACAAAAGGAAAATAAAAGACCTAGGAGTCATCTCCTTTAGTGAATAATGTTATGTTGTTGTGTAGTAGAAATTAAAACAATGATGAGAGACCCAGGAAGCTTCTCAATCCCCTGTGAGATAAGAAACATCAATTTTGATAAAGCACTCTATGATCTTGGAGCAAGAATTACCTTATTACAATGAGTATCTTTCCTAATCTCGGACTCAAAGAACTCATGGAGATAAGGGTATATTTACAATTAGTTGATCGCTCGGTCAAGGACCCTAGAAGAATTCTGGAATATGTTCTGGTAAGAGTTAGCATGTTTATATTCCCAGATTATTTCCTGTTATTGGACATGGATGAAAATGGATATGTTCCTTTTATCCGTAGAATGCCTTTCCAAGTCATAAGGAAGGCACTGATCAATGTGAACCAAGAAAGTATTATCTTTATTGTGGGATAAGAACAAGTTCTGTTCAACCTAATTAGAGTTGTGAAACACTCAGATGACAACATGGACTGTAGCATTATATCTATTACTCATAATGAAGATGATTCCAGGGATATCAAGGATGACAGTGTTAGATATTTTACAAAAAAAGAAGGATTTTGTGACTTCAAGTAAGTCAACTTTATTGAACCACCCACTAGATAGGTTATTCCTTCATTAATTCCATCTATCATTCACCCCATTACTTTAAAAACTCATTTCTAGGGGAATCTTTCTCCTTAACCATTATTGTTAGCTTTGAATTATACATGGATAGATCACTATCAAAAATACATGATCATGGATTGAAGAAGTTTCATGAACCATTCTTTGAGTAATATGTCATCAAATGATTCTTAATTGATTCAAGATCTTGACTTTAAAGGAAGAGATTTATGGGAGGCAACCAATATTTTTTTAGTTTTTTTAGTCTTATATTTTTCAGTGTTTTATTGTAATTCTTTATACAAATATTCATTCAATAAATAACATGGTTACCTTTATCACTTAATTTTTAACGTGTTTATTTTTTATCTATTCAAATATTTACACCTATAAATTAATGTTTTTTCTATAGTGTAGTATTTTTTTACTAACATAGTTTTCTGGTGCATTAAACTTCAATTTTAAGACATCTCAGACACCCCAATGGCATACCACTACATCTCAAGAAGCTCTTGGTTACCACTTTTTAAATTATGTCCTCACAACCAAGAAAATTAAATTACACAAATTCACTTCCACACTACTCCCACCCATTATTTCATATCCAATGGGGATACTAACTTTATTTAAGTGTGGGTGGGTTCTCAAGATTTTACTAGTGATATACTTGATTTTTTCTTATTCTAACTATTTTAGGATTCAATTTTCAATTTTATAAGAATGCTATAAATTTGAAAACCATTATTACCATGTAAATAAAAAAAATTGTTAAAAAGAAAATGTAAAGAACCATGTTTCACCCATTCTTAGAAATATAGAATGATTGCTGAGTTTAGAAGTTTAATTCAAATTTAAAATATTTTAATTTATTATTAATTTATTAACTACATAGAATTTATGCCCTTTTTTAATTTCTAGTTTGTATTTTATTTTCATCAACCGAGAGGATTCTAAGCCTTCAATAACATTTTCATTTCTTAGAAAATTTCTTGAAAGATGCATGGGACATGTAAAACTACTAAAACCTACACTGAGATCTTTTCAAAAATATGATTGAACAAGTTTAATTTTAAAATTATTTAGGCAGCCTTCGATATCCATTTTACCGAAGACTCACCTAATATCTATCCTTAATTTATCCCATAGACTCCATAAATGACTTCTTAGAAGAAAAGATATATCAATTTTACTTCCCTTCCGACCCGGCTCCTTGTATAGTGCTTGATGATTATTTTTGAACAAGTGTGAGGGAGGAATTTAGAAAACATAGGATGATTTAACTTTTATAGATGTATGGTGCGCTCAGTTGACTACTAGGTTGTGATCCATATACCTTTTTGTTGTATCCCATTCGTATTCGGTTCCTTTTAAAAATTTTAAAATAAAAAAAATTGATATGGGTTGTGTACTAGGAGGGTAAAAATTTACTATTTTCCAGAAGGATGAATCCCTAAATGGATCATATATATTTAATTGATGTATTTGAGATCTATCCTAGGCATAACTTTCCAAAAATAAAAAATCAAATGAAAGAGGAAAGTAATAGAATCATTTATTTATCTACTCACTTGTTATACATGTGGATCCAACCTGATTTGAGGGATTATGGCGTTGACTAGCCAGATAGAGGAATTTAGTCATACTTATCTTTTTTTCATTATACCATAGATATTACTATCATTTTGAGCCTGATTTTCACATTTTACCTACCTACCTATGGCCTCATAGTCATCGGGACCTTGTTTCTAAAAGACATCAAGATTATTTTTATACTTGTCTTTACATAGTGGAGATGATAGAACCAGTACATGAATTTGGTTGGGAACATGGACTCAGGTTAAAAACATACCTTACTTACATTTTACCCTGAGTGATGAGATAAAATCATGGTGAGGTAAATTACAATTGGGCATATGGCTTATGGAACAGTTAAAATAATATGATTAAAAGAATATGATTTGTTTTAAAAATATGAACTATGAGGCATGACTAATTTACTATGAAAGATTATAATTGGATGTTAACTACTTTTATTCCTTCACTTAATTTAATTGCATGGAAATAACATACATTTTTTTTACAAATTTCTTATCCCTTTGAAATCATTGATGAGATATTTTTCCTGTGGACAAGAAATGATCAAAGTGTGGGTGGTGGTATTTGATAAGCATAAATTATATATGTATTTTGCTATCAATTTTCCATTTTTTCCTTCATTTACTAGATAATACCCATATTAGATGTACGATATTTCAGCAAATAGAACTTTACATGATTCCACTGAAGAAATGAAAAAAATAAAAAAATGGCCAAGTACATGTAGTGAGGGCCAAGTTCACATCATGAACTTGATGATCACAGCCTACATGAAGCCATGAAGCCAAGCCTTTACAAACAATGAATAATGGAGAAATTTCTAGTTCACCTCATGAATCTCTCCTACATTTCGTGACTCAAGTCAAACCATAAGTTGAGAAAACTATAAGGATTCAATGAAAAAATCCAGTTGGCCACGGGGTATATGTTGTGAACCCCCTATACATGAAGTGACTATGGCCTAACTTCATTAATTCCAAAATGATCCACATGGCATGCTGGAGATCCTGGTAAAAGTAACACATATCAAGGGTTCACAACATGATGATTAAGTACACATCGTGACTATTTTAACCTATTTAAAAAGAAGCTTGGCAGCACGTTTCAGAGACACTTGGATTAGATCTCTCTCCCTTTTAGACTCCATTTGAAATTTCCTTCTATTTTACCTCTTAAAACACTTTAGTTCTTCGAAATTAATTTACATTTCAATCAATGAGTCATGGATTAATTTACTTTATTTCCTTCAATTCCCACGTCATTTCATTTCCGTTTGATTTATTTCAAGTAAGGTTCTATATAAAGTAGTCTTTCATGTTTATTTCATATCGTTACATGTTTATTCAATTCAATTCCATTAACTTAGTTATTATGACTTCCTTTATCCCTTTTATTGATTTAATTACCATCATGAGTAGCTAAACACATCAAGGGTAAGGATCAAGATTCAATGTATCTACATGTTTAATTAGACCTCCAGTTCAAAACTTGGAAAGCCTAATTGTATTAATAATTAGGATATAAACCAATTGTAAAACCCCATTTGTGAGACTATACCATGACCATCAGATAGTCAAAAAAATGACCCTATCCTAATTGGAGTAAACTAAGACTATGTCCATTATCTTAGGAAACATATTGCAATAGAAGATGAACCTAATACATCATGGAATATAACTAGCCTCATGACCATAGAATACTTACATTCTAGGTAGAACTAAAAGTCTAGACCAAGGTTAACTAGTGACTATACTTTCTTCACAGATTAAGTAGTTAGGAACATGATAAGATTATAAATAGGATCACCTTTATCTAGATACATGGACTTGATCTCAACTGCTCTTCAATAAATTAATGTAAAACCAAAAAATAGTTAGAATAATACCAAACCTTAGTCAATCTAGTAAGGAATCATGCAAAGGATTCAAGACCAAATTTCTACTCCCCATAGAACAATGTACTCCTCATGTGATCGAACCCATACTTCTACTATACTACACCATAATATTTAGTAATGTTTGGGACACATATAAATTTCTAATTTGATGCACCCTTGCAGAGACAAATTCCCTTTGTGGATCTTGCTTGTCGGTGAGACATTTTGATATACCAAAGACTGACTTCAAAAGGAGTTATAGATTGTATGTGTTTGTGGTGATGTCATTCGGGTTAACCAATGCATCAGATGTGTTAATATCATTAATGAACCAAATATTTCATCAATATCTAGATCAGTTCATAATTATCTTCATTTATGACATCATAGTATACTCTAGAACTCATGATGAGCATGCCAAACATCTTAACATCCTACATAGTACAGTAAGAGAGTTTATTATTTATTCCAAGATATCTACATATCAATTATAGATTAATAGGGATCATTTCATGGGTCACATCATCTATGAGAAAAGAGCGTTAGTGGATTTGGAGAAAGCATGGGTTGTGGTGTCATGGGAGTAGCCCAATAATGTTTCTCATGTTCATAGTTTTCTAGGAATGGATTATTATTACAGAAGGATCATTAAAGGATTATTATCTTTAGAAGTGACACTTTTATTTTTAACAAATAAAGGAGTTCTGTTTGAATTGTTTGGTGAATTCAAAAGTGATTTTTAATAGTTGAATAAGCGATTGAAGACCACACCATTATGAATCTTTTCTGAGCCAGGTAAGAGGTGCACCTTTTTCTGCAATGTGTTGGGTGTCAGACATGGGGAAATGTTGATGTAGGATGATCGTGTTGTAGCTTATGGGTCCATTTATCTGAGAGATCATGGAATGAATTACACAACTCACAATCTTGATTTGTCTTTTGTAGTTTATGCCTTAATTTATTAGAGGCATCACATGATGGGAGAGTAGTTCATAGTGTTTACTAGTCATAAAATTATTAAATACCTCATTTCATAGCATGATTTAAGTATTCAGCACTGAAGATGGGTTGAATACATATAGTCTTTTTTCTATAAGTTGGTTTACACACCAAGAAAGGGAAATAGTGTTTTGGATGCTCTAAGATAGAAGAATCATAATTATGTGGTTTATAAACCCAACTATGAGTGGAGAATGATGGCCTTGTTTTATAAGATACACCGGGTGGTGTAGTGTGAGCATGGGAAGAGGATAATTGTGTCCTAAGTGTTGGGTCTACACTTCTGATCAGGGTCACAAAGATTCATCTTTAGGACCTAGAGTGTTTAGTTATGAAGGAAAGCCTTAAGGTGGGGAGTCACCTTCTGACTGGTCTGTTGGTGTTGATGGAAAATTTTTAAGTTTGTGGTGATGTTTTTGTGCTAGAGGGTATGCGATAAGAGTTGATTCTTGAGTCTCATACTTCAACTTAGGTTGTACATCCTGGTTTCACAAAAATTTATATTCATATTCGTAGGAAGTATTGGTGGCAACAAATGATGAAAGATGTTTCTATTTTTGTGGCACTTTTCCTTTCTTATAAATAGTTTAAGGCTGATTGTTATCACCCAGGTGGGTTTTTATAGCAATTTCTCATCCATAATTGAAGTGGGAAAATGTTACAATGGATTTTGTAGTGGTCCTTCCAAGGATTCCTCATAAGAATGATTCAATTTGGATAGTTGTGGATTAGTATGAGTTTTGGGAACCATTTCTATTTTCATCCTTCCCGTATTCAATATATGTTTTGGTCCCATAGGGAATATAGAAGGAAATATATGAGGGTGTAATTGGACTATTTAAATAAATTTAATGACTATATTAGAGTTTTAAAGTAAAATTATTGGAAATAAAATGAATCTGCATAAGAGATATTTATAGCAGTTTGGATCAATGTGATCCTACTATAATCTTCACCTCTCTCAAATTTATAGAGAGAAGTCACTCAATAACTATGGAATCTTATATATGTTTTCTCATACATGGAGTCACAAACCATTTTAAAATTCTATTTCCATAGTGGCCAACCCCAAAACCAACCTACATTTTCTACCTAGAGTGACAACACAAAGAGTCCTTCCTTTCTCCCCTATAGGAACAACCCTAACTAACTATTTATGGGGAGTCAAAACCCCATAAACCCTTATATTTTAATAGGTTTGTATGACCCAATAATTCTTTAGAATAAAAAAATAAAAATAATTAATGAACTAGAGAAATAAAGGAATACATCATTGCCTGAATATCATCATAGTATAGAAATCTCTAGTAGAAAGGGATAAAATAATTATATTTTTATTTAGATAAGTAGTTAGTCTCTATAGTATGTAGAAATTCAATATTTTAATAATATCCATTTCTTCATTATTGGTGATTTGGATATGTTAAACTCCTTACATAGAGTTCTTATATGCACAATATATTAAAATCATGAATCCTGTTGTAGTATATCTTTCACAATGGTTCATGTGATATATTCATTTAATACACATGAAAAACATACCCATATGAGTTACTTCAAAGACATGTAAAAGTAAAAACATTTTTTAGAGTGATAACATGTTAGAAAAAGTAATTAGTTACCAATAAAAAATTATAGTCAACATTAAATTTCATTGGAAAACACTCATAATGTATGTGAGATAAATTGTTCATATTCCAAGAATATTTAATTTGGAACTCCTCTTTTTCCATTAAATAGTTTGAAATAGAAACCCACATGGGGATTATTTAACCATATACATAAATCTTCCAAATAAAATTATATTTTACTAAAATAATTAGTAAGTATTTAAGGAATAATTAAATCTAGATAAATATGTGAAAAAATGTAGTAATTATAAATATAAACATATAAATAGAATATAGATTATTTTGATTAGAAATATTATAAAAGAATTAGGTGAAAGAAGATTGTCCATAAGGATCATTCAATAATTTTAAAAATTTCGACTTGAGGACACTTCATGTTTTCTCATGTTCTCGCTTTATGACATTTTCAAATTTTCACTCACGGTTGAATCCTTTTAATTTGTGCGATCTATAAGAATAAAATTATGTCAATATGACTTTTAATTTAAGACTCATAGTTGATACTCTTGGTTTATACATTCAATGTGCAGTCGATTCAACAATTTTCTATGAAAACAAATATACACACATTAGGTAGAAAATAGACTATGCATTTGATTAGACATATTTCTAAAAAATATATATTTTCATAGGTTGACGTATGGGTAAGATGTAATCAATGTATATGCAACATGTATTCTCGGTAAATGTAACCTGAACATATAAATCTCAAGTTAAGGTAACCTTAATGTGGAATAAGATGAATAAGGTTATCATGAAAACTTAATAGAAAGCATAATGTAAAAACATGCCCTATATAAGGGTATATATAAATTTCATGAACAACATAAGGTTAGAACAATGTTTATATATACTAAATAAGTGTAAGTGATATTCTCATGTAAAGGTATAATAATGTTTTTAAAATTGGTGTAACTGTAGATAGAAATCTATGTAAGGGTAAATTAGTTTTTCAATAAACTGCATAAGGTTATATATAAAGGTATGAAAGGGTAAAATATATTTTCATTAAGCTGCATATGGGTAGATAAAAATATAGATAAGGGTAAACTATATTTTCCATAATATTCAAAATGGTATATATAAATATATGTAATGGTAAAGGAAAATTAATATATAATATATAAGGGTATGTAAAATACGTAGAGAATAAAATTTTCACATGATTTATCCAAAAAAAATACAAAGAATAATAAGAATAAATAATTTATGAACAATTAAATTTCAATAACCAATAAAACTATAATTATAAAATAATTTAAATAATAAGCTATTATATTGATCAAAACATAAAATAGTTAAAGTTAAAATGAGTAACTCAAAAAATCACCACATTTTCGATAAATACAAAACAAACTATTAATTTCAAAAATTCTCTCCCCTTTTGGATTTGATCAAAGAGAAAAAAATATGAAATCAAAATTTTCTCCATAAAACATAAAATTTTCATTATATAAATAAACTCCCTATAAATTAAATGGGGTAATAAAAATAGATTTTCTGTGATTCTAAAACTAATTTTTATAAAAAGATCTTTACAAAGAATAATATGTTATTTAATTAATTTAAAAAAATATGAAAAGAATAAAATAAAAATCATCTATTCGAGCACATTCTGGTGACATAAAAAAAATTCACTATGAACACTTGCCAAAAAGAAAATATTTAATGTTTTTACTCAAAATTGGAGTTATAAATCCCAGTAAATATATATTGTATTATTAAATTTCCATCATTCGAAGTACAAATTTTATTTTTTAAAAATTAGATAAATGGAGGAGTTTAGTAAATATATCAACTAACTATTTTTATAAAGAACCATACTCTAGAATAATATTCCTCTATTTAACATGGTTTCTATTGAAGTGATATTTTATGTATTTGTGTTCAGTCAAATAGTTTTGTAAGAGATTTTCTGAAATTAAAAGAGAATAATTTTTTTAATTTTTTTTTTGAATGTTATAAAAATTAAATCCAAACTAAAAATTTATTTATTCATTCACAATTCCTTAGAACAACATGATATAAAAACTATTTATTCAGATTCAACAGGTGAATGTGTAATGGGATTTTATTTCTTTTAATCCTAAGAAGTAGTAGATTTACCATGTAAATAACACATACCTGAAGTTATTTTTCTATATGTATTGTATCCACCCAAAAAAAATATTAATAACTTATTAAAATAAAAGTAGTTCGAGTTAGATAATATAATAAAAGATTCGAGGATCTTTAAAAACGCCTAACAATCCTATTAACAGTCATAATTTGAATTTCCTTTTGTCCAAATTGAAATATAGTTCATATAAAAGCAAAAGTCAATACATTTGGATAAGAATTAGTAAAGTATAACATACTTTTAATCATGTAACTCTAAGTTATAAGATTAATAAATTTTAAATATTTATATAAATCAAATTTCCATGAAGTACTCATAGAAGTATAATCACTTTTCAAAGAGTCCAAACCAAATATATTAACTTGTTATTTAAAACATATATTGATTTATAAAAATACCATCATCTCTTTCAAATATTCACAGTCCAAGAAAGAATTAGAATTCTCCATTCACACACATTCATAATCAAGAAGTTATTAATTTTAAAAATTCCTAAAAAATATTTTCATATTAATATCCAAAAATAATTTCATAAATATAAATGTTACAAATCAATATATTATTAAAAAAAATTCATAATAAAAAAAGTAGGATTATTCATACCTCTAATAATTTTTTATCAACATAAAACCAATTTACCTTTCATAACAAGCTTGAGAAGATTGTTTTAATTCATATAAATCCTTCTGCAATTTCAAAACATCATCAACATTCATTTTAATTTCATAACTGGGGGATTGTCTAAAATATAAATATTTAGAAATATAACCTTATAAAAAACGTTTTAGACATCTAATTGAAATAATTTATATCCACAAAAAAAATCATTAGTTAATAAAATTATTGTCACTTATAATCATGAAGTAAGTTACAACTATTCTTCAAAATCAATACTATCTTCTTAAAAATATCCTTGAGTAGCAAAACTAGATTTATTTTTAACTATATTTTCAGACTTATAAATTTTGTTTCTAAAAGTACATTTTTTCTAATAAAATGATATTTATTTGTTGGAACAGCTAATGTCCACCCATTTTTTTAGTAAATTGATTCAACTAAAATTTTATATCCAATATTGAATCATTAAAATTTAATGATTAATCTATATTTTTTGGAAGAAAATAAAAAATGAATGTATAATAATCACAAATTTTCATAACATTTTTTCAAGTTTAAAAATTTGAATCAATATTTACAATAAAAATATCTATAGGATTATCTCTATGAGAATTTCACAATATTTATTAAATAGGTTCAGATTAAGAAGAAATATTCTCCCCCTTAATATTTGAATCTTTTTCAGGTGGTTCTTACACATCCAAAGTAAAATATCTAAATTCATCGTTAAGTATATCAATATCATCATCTCTTTTATTAAATAATTTTTTCATCAAACGTAATAAAATTGGATTCTTCAATAAACATTGTTCTTTTATTGTATACTATGCTTTCCGAACAATTATTTTAATATCTTATGAAAACAACATAATTTTATTTTTGATCAAGTTTATCTATTTTATCTTTAGTATTGAAAATGAAAATTTTACATCCAAATCTCTAAAATATTCAATTTTAGGTTTTCTTCCCTTCCAAATCTCAAAAGTGTATCTTAAAGCAATGGACATAAGAAAACTATATTGGTAACATGACAAGATGAATTCATAGCCGTTGAAAAAAAATATTTTGTTCTATTAAACCAATTTAATAATATCGTGGTTTTTTTAAAATGTTAAATTTTTCCTTTATGCTATACCATTGTGTTGTATTGTTCTATGAGCTGAAATATTATGTAAATCCATTTTTTCTTCAAAAAATATAACAACTTACATATTTTGGAATTCACCACCATGATCACCTATAATTGTTTAAATTAAAAATACTTTCTCATATTGAACCAATTTACAAAAAAGTGATATACATAGATAAATTTTTATATTTGAGTGTAAGAAAATAAACCCATGAATATCTAGTAACATCTTAAATAATGAAAAAATGTATATATCTTATTAACCAAACATATAGTTCTAATAAGAACCAATAAATCCAAATAAATAAAATCAATAGTGTCATATCTTTTGTTCCATACCAGTGTTTTAATTTTAGAAGTACTCTGAGTTTTAATTTTTTGGGTATACTAAATATAAAAATGAGATTCATAAAATAATTATGAGAGCTAGGGTACCATAATGTGTTCTTTTTTGGAATAGTTTGAGTTATGAAAGGATTCATAATACACCTAATATGCCTCAAGAGCCTTGGGATTTAAAACATTAAATTCCATATAAATAACATGGGGTACACAGTTGACACATAGTGAGTGCTAACTGTGAATCTCAACCATGTATCCCATTTTATAAAGGTGTACAACTTGGGAAAATACGAATTATTACCTTAGAAATAATGTGAATTTCTATAATGGATTGTAGATATGTTTCATGGTTAGTTTATGGTTTGTGAAACCATATTCCATAATCATGTTCGGTGGAGGTTTATTCTGATAATGATTCTATAGGGTTGGTGAATTGTTTTCCAAACAGTGTGACCAAACTATGAACCTCATTAAAAGAGAAAAAATAATGATTTTATCTCCCCATATATATGTGTTTGAGTAAATTTTTCCCACATTCATCTAGGACCTTTCCCACTAATGAATCTCCCTCATAATTTTCCTTTGGTTGGTTTTTCTCTTTTTCTTGGTTGAATCTGACATCATCACTTTTATTAAGAGATATTTGTAAGTGTATAACTCCCCTATATTTCATTCTCAGTTTCCGTTTATTTCATGTTTCCTCACACCATTTAGGCGGGTTAAAACTATTTTTAAAAAAAATTTGGTTTCTCATTTCATCTCATTTCAAGCTAAATTGGTGCCTGATAACAGATTAGTAAATCATATTAAGAAAAAGGTAGGTGGTCTGTATGCTTTTCACCAAAATTATTACTATTTATAAAATGTGTCATTTTTCTACATGCCGGTAATTTTTATCTTTCCCCCAAAAATTGACAATTACTTCAATTTGTTACCAAAATATTGACATAGATATAGTATAGTCCTCCCTTACACTATTTTATGTTGAAAAACACATCTTTGACTACCCCTTATGGTGATTTTGGCTTAACTCCCTCAAGAATGATTAGTTTTATGAAACCAAAATTCCTCATAAGGTGGGATTGTCATGAGACATTTAATATTCACAATTTATTCTTCCCTTAAGTAATATAACCACCACATAAGTTGTGTTTTGATTTTAATACCTTGAATACCATACCTATGTTGTAACCAAAACACTACCTTATTCTTTTTTTTGTTTTGTAATTAAGATAAATCGAAAATTATATTTAGAGGTAACCACACATTACGGTGTGTTTTTCATGTCACTTAAATAATAGAACTATTATATAAACCATATAAATGTCTTGAGTTACTTTAAATTTTTAATCACTTAGGGTTTAATGAATAAATGATATATCCAATTTTCATTTAATGTTATAAATTTCAAAAAAAAGTCAAATATATTTATCAAATTATGTAAGAAACTTATGTGAAACCTTGGGAGACACCTCTATGGTTGTGGTTTAATTGTAATAAAATCCCTATTATGGTTACCTTATTTTCACCTATGACTTATACCATTAATTAATTGTATTAAATTTTTAAAATTACTTAAAAATTAATTCTTATTTCTATAGTAACATTAGAGTATACATTTTAAGGTAATGGTATTGGAATGTTATGACACCCTTACATAAATAAGGTAACTATGAAATAGAAAACCAAATGGGTTAATTTATAATGAAAGCCTCGAGTTTTATTTCAAAATGAATTATTTGGATTCATGTTTCATGTTTTTTTAATTGTAATACCTTCTATCCCAAGAGGATTTTATTGTTTTAGTACTTCATTATATAATGAAACTTATTATATGATAGAAATATATAGGGTTTTAAAGTGAGATAATCCATTGAAAATACTTGGAATTTGTTTTGAATTCAAAGTGAAAACCCCCTGGATGTCACATAATTCATTGATGAAAATTAAAATGGGTAATAACTCCTTGGATCTATTAAATATTATATATTCGTAAATTCCTCATCCTAGTGCTGACAATTCACTTGGAAACTCCATAAAAATTACAACACCTAGAATAAGATCCCATATTCAGCTAGATTTCCTTAGACATGAAATGCCTTGAATTATCACAATGGATTCTAATACAATTTCTATTAAGATTAACTTATACATTCTCCTCAAAATTTGAGAGAGCCTTTTTTAGAAAGTGAAATACTAAGGGTTCAACCCTTGGAATCTACTCCAGATTTAGACACCATGGCTAGATCACTTTGGGTGGGATAACTAGTTCAGTACACAAAATTACATAGAGTATTCCATAGATTCCCTTTGTTCTGATAAATGGGAATTACAAAAAAAAATTGTATATTCACATTGACACTTGTTCTTGGAAACTGAGGCTTATAAGCATGGGCCCTATGAATAATGTATTCTTACTCTAATTAGAGATAGTCTATCTTAAGATGGAGTTGGTCATATTCTATAGTTCAACTCCAAATTATTGTATTCAATATTTATATACTACACACTATCATGTTTTATACCAACAAAATTGAATTCATTAGACATTTTTGGTGGTGACCTAGTAAGTTTTACTTTCACCTTATTCGAGCAACAACTTGGTACTCAAGAAGATCTCATAGTTGTAGTTTATGACTTTGGATGGTGCCTCTTTTCAATTACTTATATTTAGATATGACTTGGCATGAGTGTTATGGATCAAGCATGTTATCAATCTTACAAAAGTAGTTGGGTATTTTTGTTTATTTATTTGTTTCATCCATCTAAGTACTAGTTCACTCACTTATGTGTACTATTATTTGATAGTTATTTATCATAAGAGGTTTCATGGATACTTTTTATTTAGTTATTGGGTTATCTGTTACTATTTCCCATATGTAATTTTATTTATTTCATTTATACTATGATATATTTAGTACTGATCTTGAGGATATAATCTCCCCACTATACCATCATTAAACCATCACCGATAGCTGCCAACCTTTGGTATACAGGGAGGCATGGTTGAGGCTATGTGGACATTTATTTTGGATACTTATGTGTAAATTGAGGAAAGGATATCAAAATTTGGTATATAAGCTTATTTTTACTATGTATTACTATTTTTGTTTTATATATAGGATTTGGGGAATGTGTTAAAACATGGTAAATAGCCTGTTTTAGGGGGCTGACAACCTATGCAAAGGGAAATATCAAGTTTATAGGGATGGTATTATTGATCATATTGTTCATTATTATAGTTTGTTAATGCATCCCCTTGAGTGACTATTTATCATATTTTTGTTAGTTACTAATTTTATGGATTTATCGCTTAGACCCGTATGATAATAGAGTAGGTGTGTCCAGGCATCATTTTAGCCACATAGGATTCACATGACATTATCATTCCATATTTGTTTCTTATATTTATTTATTGTATAGTTACTGTCCTTTTATTGTTATGGTTGATGGATGGTTAAGTAGAGTGTTTACGCCAACCTAAACAATGTTTTCTTGAACAACATAATGATGAAAATCAATTTAACTAGATTGAAATACATTAATAAAAATAATATTTCATTAAATAAATTAATGAATAAACTTGATTTGAATCATAAAATGTCAAGGAAATTGGATTTTTTTTCAACAAATCCAATTGATTTCTTATAGATTCTAGTTAAATGGGATTCCAACTAAAACTTTTAGAGTGGGTTCCTCATAAATTATGAATAGATACCAACATAACTGAATCCTTTTACACTTAATTCGATTCTAATAGGATTAACTTAGTAGCATATGTTTGTATAATAGAATCCATAAAGGATAAAGTAATTAAATTTTTTTTAAAATAAATAAAATTGATTAATTATTTAATTTAGTTAAATGGTGTTTTCACTTAAACTTATAAATATTAATGCCTCTATAAATTGTGAATTTCATCCAATATAAACAAATCATTATATAATCAGCTTGACCCACTATTACACCCAACGATTCTAAAAAATAAAACAACATTTTACAGCCTATAAGTCATGAAACATTGATCATAAATGATCCATAAAATATTTAAATATGACAATTATAACCTAGACATTAAACTGTAACGTTTGAATGTGATTAAATTCATTATAATATATATATAATGTTCTTACCCAATATAAATTTATTGATAAATTCTGTGTAAATTATCACTCATGTTTTAGTAATGTTATAGTCATCAAAAAATATGTTTTCTTAAAAAAATTATTGTTTTTTATTAGAAAATATTATAATTAATTCTTGGACCATTTAAAAAGTTTATTTGAAAAAAATGATATCATTGTTTAAATTATCCTATCAGTTGGAATAAGACTTTTTACATATGTAAATATTTTTTTTCTGTTATCTATCAATTAACACTATGTTTATCATATATTTTTCAATAAAAGTGATCATATTATTCAAGTGGATTCTATGTTGAATATGGGATTATTTTTTATGTTTTTCCAAATTTTTTGTGACCAAAATCTGAAGGAAGGGAGAAGGTTCATGAAAGTTGGACTTCTAGGATTGCCTCATTAAAATATGAAAAAGGCAAGGAATTAGTAAAATATTTGTTTCATGATGGTTTGGAGATTTTCAAAATAATTGTTCCCAAAATATGGATAAGTAATGAAGGAACGAAATTAAGTTACACGATTAAGAGAATTTTCATGAATGAATAATTTACTTGGATTTTCATAAACATAGATACTTTCCCAAACATGAATAAAAAGTTTCCTGAAAAGGATTTAATGAGAATGAATGATTAATTATGTTGAGGTAGTGTATATAAATAGGATTCCACTCATAATTTTATCATTGAAATAGATTTTGATGAGTGTTAATTTCTCTGATTTTGTGAAGGTTTTATATGAATATAATTATTATGTGGATCAGAAGCTTTATGCAAACATAAGTTTCATGAAAATATTTATTGAGAAATAATGGATGATAAAGAATTTTATAGAACTAGTTTTATAAAATTTGAGAATTTCATGATAGTTAGGAGTTTCCAGAATATTTGGAGTTATTTAAAAGTTAATTTTTTTCAAAAGTAGGTAGTTTCGTGAAAGTTGGTGATTCATTGAAATAAAAATGTGGTTCTGAAAAAAATATTGTTTCATGAAGGTTTTATACATAATTATACATGAATATGGGGAACAATTGTGGAATGTATTGAAGCATTTTAATTAGACCTAAAATATCTAAAACAACACCTTCATGTGATGTGATATGATGTGGAATTTATCTTCAAGTTGAAAAATTGTGGAATAATTCACCCAAAGAAGTGATAAAGGGAGAGTCTATGAAACTGATTCAATGAAAGGGTTGTTCTATCCCTAAAATTATTTTAAAGGAAGTTCTCATGGTATGGTTTGACCATATTTGATCAATTGTAATCCAAAATATCTAGTGAAGCATAGTTAATTTAGGTATGACAAACACATTGTTAGCGCTTGATCCTTGGACTAGCCCTTAGAGGTGAACCAAAAAACTATAATATTGTATTTCTTGTTATGAATATAAGGGTTTTGATAAAGTCATGAATCCATTAGGAAAGGTTTAAAAAGATACTACCAATATTGGAAAATATACATCTTATTCAAAGAAATAATTGACACTAAGATTCACCTCTCCCCTCTCAGGGGTTTCAAGGGTATTAGAAGTGGTATTAGAGGGTATTTGTAGAAGGTCTTAAATATATCGTCTATTTTTTTAGGTATAATTCCATGAATTTTTGTGGATCTCCCATTTTTATGGAATAAAATCACATATTTGGAAGAATATAATGGGATATCATATGTAATCTCTTGAGAAATAAGTTCTCTATACCACAGTATAAGGGATTCATGCTAGCGATGTGACAGGCCTTTCTAGGAATAAAATAGATAAGAATATGCTTGATGCAAATGCCAGATCTCAAAATGATCGTACTAAAGCACTATAGGATCAAAAATAGTATATGGTGATGATCATCACTATATCCAAGTCCATATTTGAAAAACTAGAAAATATATACCAAGGTGATAAAAAGTGAAGGAGGATAGATTTTAGGAGTTTCAAAATCAGTTCAATGATATAAAAATGCATCCAAATGATAATGAAGATAGATTCTTTAATCACATTACTGAAGTTGTTATAGATACTTGAGGACTTTGAGAATAAATTGAGGATGAGGAAGGGGATATTTCCCAGATTTCTCTAGATGATCTTCTAAGTGGTCCAGTGTCTTATAAAATGAGATTCAAACCAAGAGATACAAAAATTCAAGAAATTAATGGAATAGAATTAAAATCCATGAAAAAACATGACATTTCCAGACATAGAGATAATGGATTTCATTTAGAAGATGAAATTATTTCAATTTTTTCCAAAAAAAAATCTATAGTGGAAAAGGGAGATTTAAGGGAAAGTATTTTTTGACTAGTTCTCAAAGTGGTAACATAGGGATCATTTCTACTTAGAGATAACAAAAATTAAATTATGTAGAATGTAAATATAAAATCATTCATAGTCCTTAGATGAGGTTCCCACAAATGGGAGATGTCAAATCAGGGAAGAAATTATAGTGGATGAGATTTGTTTTCATAGAGGAAGAATATGATAAAAACATTTTGGAGGATGCAGATATAGAGTTTAAATCTGATATTGAAAATTACATGATGGATTTAGTTGAAAAGGTATAACATATAAAATATGTAAATAATATTTCAAATGGAGTTGTTGATCACAAGGTATAAGTTGAGGGTGGTATTGGTGATCTTGACATCCAAATAAAGAAAAATAGAATTAATGGAGATTTTTTTAAAGAGTCATTAGAGTATGTGGGTCAGATTTAAGCAGTTATTCATCAAATCCAAGGATAGGTATAAGAAAATTTAAAAATCATGAAGGCTCAAAATAGGATATGGTTTTTAAAATTTGGATTGAAGAGAATGTAAAATTTTAAATGAATGCACATCAAAATTTGAGAAAAAGGATAATATAATTGGGATCCTTGAAGATGAATTCAATTCATTATGAAGTAAACAATAAACTTAATAAAAATTTATAGAAATAAAGAATAAATTATAGTTTTGATAGTTTATAAATATAAAGATTTTAAAAATAGTTATTCATGGTTTTTAAGAATTAATGAAATCCTTGAATGATAATTGATATAAATTAATGGGAAGAAGTGGAATCATATATGATAAAAAAACAAAAATGTTGGAAATGATATGAGAAAAATAAAGGAACCATAATATTGGACATATCACAAACGTCCCTGACATCTTAATAGAGATAGTTCAAACCAAACAGAGAAGTTAGATGAAAATAAATATCAATTATCTAGATATGACCACCCAACCAAGAACCATATAAAATAAGGCTACATGTAGAGTAATGGAAGTTAGAATATATTTCCACTTATTAAATGTCAATAATATGGATTTTTGTGAAATACCATGTCTTACTATGAAGAGGCGTGGAGCAATCTGATTAGGGAAGCACCTAGTAGTTAAAAAATTAGAATGAGACCACATCATTCATCATATAGGAGAAATAATTTCTAAGGATATTGTTTTAAATATTCCAAAATTTTCTATAAATATATTCATTATAATAAGAGGAATGGTGGAAAATATTACTATAGAACTCCAAAACTATTCAATAATTGTCAACCAAGTATAATTTCACATAAAAATTAGTATTCTCCTATACAAGAAAAATGTGAGTATGATTCGACCATATATGATGAAAATAGATTGGAGAGGCCATCTTATGCCTCCACTAAATATTGTATCTCATGGAAGGTATAAAATAAAATTAAGAAATCTAAATTTAAAGAGATCCCTCTTAAATATTCAAATAACGATAACACCTAATATTTTTATAGCAGATGATCATCATACATGTCAGGTAAAGAAATTTTTTTGAAAAATGTTATATAAAGGGTTTATTGAATAGTGATATTTGACAATGATGGAACCTTAAAGTTAAAGGGTTGTGGAAATACATAACCAGAAAATGATGATCTAATAAAAACAGGAGTGCTCTATATGGGTGGCTTGCATTACAATATCATGAGTGTCATTTAACTATGTAACTTAGGATTGGTAATAAAACTCAATCAGAAAGGGTAAACTATCAATAGAAATATAGTTAGTTCAATCTTGAATTTATAGAGTAGAAATGGTAATTTATACTAGGTAGAAAGTAAAGAAAACATTTTTTTTCATTACAATTGACGAGGAAAACATCATTTGGACATTGAGGTTGGGTCACATTAATGAATAGATCCTAGAAAACTTATCCATGATAAAGACTCTAGTATAAACTATAAATTTGAATCCTGATCCGTAAAATACATGTTTTGTTTTCATGCGAGGGTAGATATTCCATCATTCTTATCAGATGAGGAACAAAATAACAAACAATATTCTTGATATAGTCTACACAAATCTATGTGGTCAAATTAATGTGAAATGAACATATATAAAGTGGTATTTCATTATTTTTATTGATTGTTATAGTATAATAGAATGTGTGGTGTGAATATAGTGTAAACAGGAAGTGGTTTAATGTATGAAGAGATATCCACAAAGTGTCGAGAATGAATCTAGTTTCATAATAAAGATATTATAATATAATGATGGAATAGAATACACATCCATTGAATTTACAAAAATATATAAAAAACATGGGATTAAGAATGTGGTACCTTTAGCGATGAAACCTCAAAAAATAGGGTCGCTGAATACAGAAAATGACAGTTTAATAATATGGGAAAAACTTTCCTGATCTAGAGTTTGGATTATTATCATTACTGTAAAGTGAATTTTCAAGTTGCTGGGTACACTGAAAATCAAACAGGGATGAGTCTAAGAGTTTACATGACACTATATGATACATGGCATGGAACAAATCCTTCACCAAAGTATTTTTATGTTTTTGTATGTAAATTTTTCATCTTAAAAATTGATCAAAATCAAAGCAAGTATTGTGATGCAACAGATGAGGGAATATACCTCGGATACTCAATGAAGATTAATGCCTATCAACGCTATAATATTTTTCTTATAAATACTTTAGATTGAAAAGATTCCAATATCAAGGAGGATAAAACTATAAATTACTAAAGGAACTCTTATTTTGATATGATTGAGGATGAATAAGAAAATGGAAAACTGACAAATTCAAATAAAAAATTTATAAAAGGCCTTCCTAATATTCTGGGTTCACAAAATGATGATGATTCAGAAGTAGAATCAAAGGAGGAAAATATTGCTAAAGAAACACTTTTGGAACCTCTTAATGGAAATAAAAGTATATAAGTTGATCAATCCAACATCATTAGGTATTAGACCACACCAACAACTTCAAGAAGAATAAATAATAAATAACACTCTTGTATGATATAAATTATGAAACTTACCATGTTTTTAGTATTAGTGAAGGATGAATCAAGTTTTAATTCCATAAATGTAGAACTGGATCAGATTGACAAAAATAGACATGGAATCCTATTAAGAGACTAGAAAATCACAATGTTATTAGTGGAAAATGGATCTATAAAAACAAATTAGATTAAATAGGAAATATAATTAGAAATAAGACACACTTGGTGTGTAAATGATAGACATAAATTTATGTCATTGATATTAAAGAAACATTCACTTAATTTTCCCAATTGGAGTTGATTAGAATCTTCATGTCCATAATAATTTAAAAAGGGTAAAAATATTATCAGAAGCATGCGAAAATAGAATTCATAATCAGAGTTCTTGAATAAGAAGTATGCATTGAAGAAAAAATGGGATTAAATATTCGAAATGATGGAAATGGATTTTAGATTAAAGAAGGATCTTTAAGGTCTAAAACGGAACCATGAGCATGGTATTCTCAAATTTGTGCATATCTAAATAAAAATATTTAAAATATGAGGTTTTGAGTATAATATATATGTGAGAAATTCTTAGGGAGATTAATCTATAGTTCTTATGTATGTTGATGATATTATATTTGGGAGTATCAGAAATGGATTAGTGAAAGAATTTTATAATCACATGAAATCCGAATTTGGGAAGTCCATGATTGGTGAACTCAATTACATTTCGGGGCTATAGGTGATTCAAAAGAAGGACCACACCTTTAGTTCTCATGAAAAGTATACAAGAGAAATATTGATGAAATTCAACATTCATAACTATAAATCAATTTTGACTCTGATTTCGCTCAAGAAGAAACATTAAATGAATGAGTATGGAAAATATATTCATCTCACCTTGTACAAGAGAATAATAAGAAGCTTATTATATTTATCTTCAACATGGCTTGAAATTGTTTTTGAAATTTGTTTACAGGATTGATTATAATGTAATATAAAGGAAGATAATTTTGTAACAGTTAAAAGAATCATGAGTTATATTAAAGGTACACTCAAATTTGGATAATAATTTTTTGTAGGAATTCATATTAAATTTTCATCATTTTTTGATGTTGATTGGTCTATATGTGTGGTTGATCAGAACCACAAAAGTGGTCGGGAATTCTTCATTGGAAACAATTGTGTGGGATGGTTGAACCATAAACAAGAAAGAATTTCTCTTAATACAGCTGAAACAAAATATATCATCATGAAAAAATAATTCACTCAACTATTGTGTGTTAAACAATAACTTATTGATATTGGTGAAGAGTTGAAACAACATATGGTGATATACTATGAAAAAAATAGAGTGATCAATATCCTAAAAAATCTAGTTCAACTCTCTCATCCCAAACATATTGACATCATACATCACTTCATCAAAGAAAAATTTGAACAATGTGTGATTAAAATGGAGCATGTTAGAATTAATGATAAAGTAGATGCCACCCTAAATAATACATTTTTAGCACCAATGTTTGAAAAACATAAGTTTAAAATTGGTTTTCAGCCACTTCCCATTGCATGAGGTGGTTATAATTTAACCCCTCTCCTCATTTTTGTTATGTTTTCTATTCTATATGTGGATTTGATGACGGTCTCCTGGGGAGATAGGATCCCTGGGGTGTTTGTTTTGAGATCTAATCGACAAACATAGTTTATTTAGGTCAGTAGACAAAGGTTTAGAATAGTGAAATTCAAAGGAAGTGATGTTCAGTAGAATGTAGGATTGTAGAGGTATTCGGCATATGATTTCAGCAGTTTATAGAGGTTCATAAGATATGATTTCAACGATTTTTAGGATATGTTAGTGTTGTATCAAGGCCTGAAATTCTCTCTTGAAACTCCTGTTTTCTACACCAAACATTTCTGACATTAACATAGTTTGATGGATGAGCAATTTAACTACTATAAAGTGTTTTTTGAGGTTTTTGGTCTATTTAATTTCACTGTAAATTTCTAATAACCCCTCAAGAATGATATTTTTTGAACCAACAGTTTTCACATTTTGAAATGGAAATAGTTTTGTGTTTGTTTTTAACAAAAAATGGGTTATTAAAAGAGTTTTCATGATTTTTGATCTTACAGTGATTGTGGCATCAGTGTAGAAGGTGGAATTTTTTCCTAATAAATATCAAATTCATGGTGTCAAAATTCTAGAGAAAGGGAAAAGTTTCATGAAATATGGATTTATAGGACTGCCTCATTAAAATATGGAAATGGAATAGAATTAGTGAAAGATTGGTGTTGAGAGGTTTTGTAAATTATAGAAATATTGTATCAAAAAATATGAATAATTAATGAAGGAAATATGGAAAGTAATGTGATTTTGAGACATTTCATATGAAATAAAAATTTACCTGAATGTTTTCTGAGGAATGGGATTTTCACTAACAAGAATGATGATTTACATGAAAAGGAAGTGGTGTTCTTGAAAAGTTCATAAGGGGGACGAAATGTCCATAAATAATTGTCCACTCATCCAATGATCATAAAAAATGTTTTTGAAAAGGGTTGATCTCCTAGATTTCATAAAGGTTTTTCATGAATTTAATTATTACATGAATCACAAGATTTATGCAAAACAAAATTCATGAAAGAAAGGTTGAAAAATATTTGATGTTAAGGAATTTTAGTGAAGGTTTTTTGTGAAATTTAAGTATTTTTTGATAGTTTTTGTTTTTGAGAATGTTGGGAGTTTTACGAAAGTTGAGAATTTTTGGAATGTGAGTGGTTTCATGAAAACTGAATGTTCTCTTAAAAAAAGGGGTTTATGTAACATCAATGTTCTAGAAGCTGCCTGAAGACACCTCGTACCTAGTGGGTCACATGTCCTCAAGTGCTCTTCCCAAAACACCAGAGGCTTCTGACTAGTAGTGAGGGTCTTGGGTGTGATAGTGGGGGAACTATGCCTTCATTGGTAGAGTATCATAGCAGAAGTAAACAAATAGAGAAAGTAGAAGCAGTAATAATCCATACAAAAGTAAACAGTGGAAGACTATAAATAATAAACTGGAGAACACATATATATGAATGATGCATGATACATATGTCTAGGAAAGCAGCCAACAAATCACAATACTATAATACAAAACATTACTATGCAAAAGTACAAGAGGAAATCGATAAACATCTCTTCCACATCACAATCCTTAGTTTGGTTCCATGCTCTCCAACTCCACACCAAATCAAGTACCTAAAGTATAAGGGCACATTCCCTTATCTATACCTGCGGCAGTATAATCTGTTTGGGCCCAAAAACATGGCCCAAACTGGGTGTGAGAATAAATCCCAGTTGGAAACCACCACAAGATCTGTGCCTAACAGTCAGTGAATATATGGAAGATAATGAGTAAAAGGAAGAAGTGAATATGAAAGTAATGAATAATAAACAATCCATAATTTAAATGCATTAAATTTCATATATCAAGAAATATCTAACCAAAGCAAGTAAACACAAATAGGATACCCTCTGAGAAGTACTCACAAACCATCCCTTATGGTCCTATTTAGCAACAAAATAAAGAATCTAAACACAAAAGGTAACCCTCTAGGAAGTACTCCTAGCGTATCCCCTTTAGTCCTACCTACCAACAGAAGCAACCCTCTGGGAAGTATACTCAGTCTAGCCTCTCTGGTTCAGCTTTCTAATAGACATTCCAAGGAAGCACTTGCCTTCAATTCATCTTATAGTCTCTTATCGATAACTAAAGGTGCTCTGGGGAAGCACTTACATCACATTCCCCCAGTGGCCCATGTCGAGGAACTACAGACACTCTGAGGAAGCACTTATGTCAATTCCCCTTGTGGTATCGCATCGTAACCAAAAGTAGACAATCTAGAGAATTCCTTTCATCCATTCTCCCTATGGTATACTACACCAAGTTCTCACATCCCTGTGTAAGTCAATCATGCTTAGAAGCATGTAACGGCCAAAGTAAACCTCATGAAATACTTGTCTAAATAGTCTACAACATAACAGCATGTCAAAACAACAGTCACACCATCCTACAATACTAGGCATGAAAAAAAGGAAGCCTAGCAGGATAAACAGTACCAAAAGATCATAAACAAAACATGCATGGTAAAACACCTCCAAAACATATAAATTTACCCTATTCACATTCAATTACCCTCTACTCAAGTACAAAAGCATGGAAGGCAATCAAAAGGGCTAAAACAGTAAACACGCAATACCCAGTTCAAGGGTATGTAACAAATTTTCACATATGACTCAAATACATTCAACAGAAAGGCAAAAACCACCTACCTCGGTGTTGGTAGATCACTATATGTGAACCTCAAGCCATAAATCTCCCAAACACACCATATATCTACAAAAACATCTAAAACGTTCAATCAAGGATAACTTGGAAAAAATGAGGAATCTATAAATGAAGCTCCTAATAAGGAAGAGCTTACTGAGTTGATTCCAACGCAATCAATGGTAGTCGAATCAGATATCGGATGCTCAGTCGGGGGCTCAGAGGAAGATCACGACCATATGGGAGTTCTCAGAAAAACCAGACCTTGAAGAAGCCCTTTTTGTCCATCAGACATGACCCTGGCACCTTTAATGGGAAAAGAGAAAATAAACAGCGTGTACTTTGGAAGTACATGGTGTGTAATTTCCATTTTCATACCCTTCATTAGGTGGTCTCCTGGTCACCCCCATAGGGCCATGTGTGCAGTCATTACATGGCCAGCACACAGCTTCATGCAGAAACTGAGTACATGGCATGTACTCATAAAGTAAATGGTGTGTACTTCAAAAAAGTTCATAAATTCCTCTTTTTCTGAAAAATTACCATTAATGAAAAACATACCTGAAAAGAAGATCCAGGTTCATACAATCATCTCCCCTTAAATAAATTCATCCTCAAATTTCTCTAGTAAGGTGGAAAAGAATAAGAACTCTTGAATACCTCTGCCACTATGACCGTACATCAGTCTCCCTCTCCTAGGTCTTGTCATGTACCCACCTGTGCTACCATAGCGCTCATAGAATAGGAACAGACAGAACACAGAGAACCTTCGTACTGTGACCAACAATCCAGAAAGGATTCTCCTTGAATGATGCATCCACTTCCAACTCATCCTCCTCGGGTTGGAAGATATGAGACGAGTCTGAGAAGTAATGTTGAAGCTGGTAAATGAGGAAGATGTCATGCATAGCTCGGTACCTCTGAGGTAACTATAGCTGATAGGAAACCGGACCAACTCTCTCCAACTCCTCAAACGGCCCGACGTACCTCAGAAAAAGCTTACCCTATATTCTAATACTTTTGTGCCTCAACCTTAGAGTGACACGTAGGAAAACCTAATCTTGGACATCAAACACTATAGGTCATCTCCATTGATTTTCATAAGACTTCTATCAATAATGTGTAGTAGCCATCCTCTTCCAAATCAACTCTATCTGCTTTGTGGTCTCCTTGACAAGACAAGGTCCTAGCATAGATACCTCTCTTACCTCCATCCAATATAAGGTTGATCGACATGTCCTACCTTACAAAGCCTCATATGGTGTCATATGAATAGTTTCTTAAAAACTATTATTGTAGGAAAACTCCACACAAGGAAAGTGATTCTCCCATGAACCTCCATAATCTGGGATACATGCTCAAATAATATCCTCAATAACATGAATTGTATGCTCAGACTAGCCATCTATCTAGGGATGGTAAGATGTACTCAAAAGCACCAGTGTACCCAAAGACTCCTGCAAACCCTGCAAGACCTGAGAAGTAAAACATGCATCCTTATGTGAAATAATGGAGTGTGTAATTCCATACAAACATGAAATCTCTTATATTTACAACCTTCCCAGCTCATCAACACTAAAGGTCTCCTTGATCAGTAAGAATTCAGAAACCTTTGTTATTTTTTCAATGACAACCCAAACATCATCATTCCCTCAAAGAAACCTCAAAAAACATATCACCAAATCCATCGTGACATCATTACATTTCCACTTGGGAATGGGTAACTACTAAAAAATCCCTTCTGTTCGTTGATGCTCTTCCTTCACCTGATGACAGGTGGAACACCTCATAATGAAACCAGCAACATCTCTCTTCATACCTGGCCACCAATACTGGCTTTGTAGATCACAATACATCTTGGTGACACTGGGATGAACTTCCCAAACTGAGGAATGAAATTCCTGCATCATCTCCTCACGTATTTCTACTGACACCCATACGTGCCCATGAAAATGGAAGATCTCATCCTCGCATATGGTTCATCCAGGAATATGGTCCTCTCCTGACAAACTTTTCCATAGTACTAGGACTTCAGAATCTGATACCTGCCTCATTCGCACTCGATCAAGAATAGTAGAGGAAATAGCTACAGAAGAAATAAATGCCGGCCCCTTCCTGTTGTGCACCCCCAAATACATCTCAGAGAACAGAGCCATAAGCTTCCACTCAATACTAGCCTCCTAAACTACCTATATCTGAGTCCTCCTACTCAATGCATCATCCACTACATTGCCATTCCCAGGCGTATAGGCAAGCTCAAAGTCAAAGGACTAAAGGTACTCAACCCACCTTCTCTGTCTCAAATTCAAGTCATGCTGAGTGAAGATATACTTGAGACTCTTGTGGTCTATGAAAACCACAAAATTCTCTTCCAGAATATAATTTTTCCAACAGCGCAAGGCATGAACTATAGTAGCTAACTCGAGATCGTGCATCGGGTAATTCCTCAAATGTGGCCTCAACTACCGAGACCTATATGCCACGACTTTTTCTTCCCGCATAAGCATATCTCCAAGCCCGATACCCGAAGAATCATAGTACACAGTATAGCTTCGGACCAGCTCTGGAAACACTAGTTTCGGTGCTGAAGTCAGTCTCCTTTCTAGCCTCTGAAAGGCTTACTCACAAGAGTCTAACCACAAGAACTTTGCACCCTTCTTAGTCAAACCCATCAGTGGTGCTTGTAAACATGAAAAGTCTTATATGAAGTGTCTGTAGTAACCATCTATCACTAGAAAACTATGTACCTCAAAGACGTTCTTCAGCTCTTCCTATGAAACTACAGCTCTCACTTTATCTGGGTCTACTGATACTCCTGTCTCTGAGATAACATGACCCAAGGAGTGAATCTGGTTCATCCAAAAGTGGCATTTTAAGATCTTAGCATATAACTGATTCTCTTTTAGTGTACTCAAAATGATCTCAAGATAGTCAGAAAGGTCGTTTTGAGTGTGAGAGTACACCAAGATATCATCCACAGAGAACATAATGATAGAATACAAGTATGGATTGAACACTCAGTTCATCATTGCCATGAAAACTGCCGGCGCATTCGTGAGACCGAACGGTATAACCATATACTTGTATAAACCATACTTACTTTGGAAGCCTGTAAAAGGTATATCAGATGATCTATTTCACAAAAGCTGATAACTAGATCTAAAGTCTATCTTTGAGAACACCTAGGCTCCTTGTAGCTGATAAAAAAGATCATTAATTCTTGGTAAGGGATATCGATTCTTAACCGTCAACAAGTTCAGTTTCCGATAATCCACACTAATCTTGAGATTATTGTCTTCCTTCTTCACAAACAGGACAGGTGAACCCCAAGGATAAGTACTGGGTCGGATGAATCCCTTTGCCTGCAACTCCTACAACTGCTTCTTGAGCTCCTGTAACTCTAGGTTAACTATCCTATATGGAGGAATGGACACTGGTGCTGCTCCTGGCATGAGATCAATAGAAAATTCAACCTATATCTCTGGAGACAAACCTGAAAAGTCCTCTAGAAATAAATCCCTAAAATGTGCCACCAGTAGAGGGAAGTTTGACTATGTATTCCCCTGGTCATCAAAATATAGTCTAGAAATCTAGGCTATAACTACTCCCAACCCATGATGCTCGGGTCCCTCTCTACTCGCCTAGACATCCCATTTTACCTTATGAAGAAACGATCCACCCTCTAGTGACGTGAAGCTCACTCTACAGTGATATCAAATGACAACAAACTAGAAGGGAACCAACTATCCCATTCTGAGAATGACATCATAGTCTGCCATCTCTAGGAAAAGAGTTCCCAAAAGAAGTGGCACCCACCAACCTCTATAGGGAACTCCTTACACTGACACTCACTAGCCATTCTAGTTCCCAAATGAGTGTCCATTGTCAAGTTATCAGTAGAATAAAAGATGCAGAGCCCATGACTATCCATAATAGAAACATATATAAATATATGGGAAGCCCCTATATCAAAAAGATCATAAGTTAAAATTGAGGCAACTAAGATCATACCTAGAACTGTAGATGGTCCAAGATCCTGCTCCTACTAGGTCTGCTCCATTTCAAAATTCTAGCCTACATAATAGCCCTCTGACCCTGCCTAACTACTCTAAACTGATCCGCCCTGATGTCACTGAGAACTGAGCAACTAGATACCATGTCCATGACCTCCACCTTGGCCTGAACGGCCTGAAAACTCTTGTTCCTAGACTGGTGAGAAACTGTTGGTGCTACCCCAGAACAAGGATTCATAGAAGAACCCCTGTCACCAGCTGCTGGTGAGAAGATCTGACAGAAGCACTGATGATAACCCATCTTTCCACAGGATCATCACTCCACTGGGTCTCTTAGGCAATGTGGCCTCATATGCCTTCTCTTACCACACTGGTAGCACACCACTTGGATACTAGAAGATATCTCTCCCCTCCTCATATCTATGTGAGTAGACTCCCTATGGAGCTTCTTATTGTAAGTAGGAGGGATACTAACTCTAGATGTAGAGTTGCCTTGGCTCACAACTCCAGAATCTCTTAGATTGCACTCTGTGATCAGTGTCTGGTTGAAGATAGATGTGATAGAAGTCAACCTGAAGATATTCACCTGTGATCTGATTTCATTTCTCATACCATCCTCAAACTTTCTTTCTAGGAATAACTCATCATCTCATGGAATAGGCGTAAAGAATTGCACCTCGGTGAAGGTAGAGGAATACTCCATAACAGAGAGAGTACCCTACTCCAAACTCATAAAATCTCAGGCTCGATCGGCCGTCAAGGTCTCTGTGTTGAATTAGTCATAAAATGCATGCTAGAACTCATCCTAATCCACTACCGGCTGGCGTCCGGCCTATGAGATCACATCCTACCATCACTTATCAGAATCCCATAGCATATAGTTAGTGATCTTCACCGATCTCGCATACCACTTTTAGCTTTATTATTTATAAATATTGTCAGCCAAAGTTCTTCATGTTTTCAAATATATCTTCCAATAATGATGTCTCCTAGAAGATGGTAAAGGAAAAGACTAAGGTGGTTGAGAGATGCTCCCCCATACTGAATATCGCATATGGTCCACCAGGTGCCACATAGTGGTGGAAAAGGGAATGTGGGTACACAATAGTGGACCAGAACTAGGGGAAGTAAAAAAGAAGTAAATCTATAAAGAAAAAGAAAACAATGGAATATATGAAAAACAATACTCCCCTTGTGTCTAGGTGAAGAAAGATAAGAATTGGTGGATATGTATAGCCCAAAGCATTCCAGCGTACCTGTGATGGTCATGGAGAGAGAGCAATGCAAGAATACACAACATACATAGGCACAATATATCACAAAAATATATATAACGGAAGATATGTGTCCAAAAACCAGTATGCGGGTCGTATCAGAAGAGGCATCATCTAGGAAAAAAATAGCCAAGAGAGAAGGATCAGTAGCCATGGAAACTAGAGGCTCAAAATCTACAATCAAGAGAGAAATGGTAGGATTTTGAATCATAGGAGTTGGACCAAGAATAGAAGGCTCGTCAGCAATCTCCGGACTAGTAGTAGTAGTTGCATAAGTTGGCCCCGTAGTGGATATGAGAACTAAATTCATGGCAAGTGCAATAAATGGTGGTGGATTTGTAAAAGAAGGCCCAGGAGATAATAGAGGGTTAGGTGGTGGGGGTAGGGGAATAACATGATGCTGAAGAAGAATCCCCAACATCTGCTCAAGCCAGTCCTGACGTCGATCGAGATGAACCAAGTATTGTTCCACCGTGGCTAGGTGAAGATAAAAGGAGAGATCGACTGAGGGTGTGGAGGTAGGGGCGGCATATTTAATAGAAGAAGGAAGGCTAGAAGAATGGGGTGGGGTGGGGAAGTAGGGAGGGGTGGGGAAGGAGGTGCAGGTGCATCAGTGGGGGGAGGAGGGGTGGCGGGGGTTGGTGGTGGTTCCTGAGCAAGGACCTAAGTACCCCTGCTTCTAGAACAATCTCATGTGAATAATCATGAGAAAGTATTTCCACTATGGGGAACCTAACTGGTAATGGGGAAGGAAAGGCTCAAAAACATCAAGGTAGTGGGCAAGGTGGGTGGCGTAAAACCCACCATTCAGGTTTTCCTAACAGTCGGTAAACATGGCATGGAAATAAGAGGTGGTAAGGTAAGGGAGGTCCGGGTACTCCTGCCAAATGACACAGGTGAGGAGCTCCATGTCATGGTCATTCAATACCCCCATATCCCCATGGATAGGAAAAAAGGATGTCTCTAAAGCAACAATGGGTGAAGTGGAGGATAGGTTTAGGGATGAGGGTACTCTTATTGGAAGTGGGGGTGTATCAGTGATCAGGCCCAGCGATTTCCTGCAACATGGAAAAGAGATTAGTGAACTTGCGGTGGGTTAGGGTGGAGATAGGGGGAGGGGTGATGGGATTTGGGTATAACTTTCACCCTCATCCAAACACAGTCATAGTAAGGGAAAAATAATGACCGACTAGCCAAAACCGGACCACTGGGACCGCATCGCCAGGCGTCTCTTGCTACTCGGGCCCATCAAACCCGAAGGAAGAAGTAAACTCCAAATAAAAATCTCTGAAAATTGGAGTGCTAACCTAGAAGATCATGAGTAATGGTTTGTGTCTGAGGAGATCCTCCAACTCCCCCTAGATACCCAGCTACTAAGGGATGCTGCTGTCAAGATAACGCCTGCTCAATGGGATCAGGTGGCGAGATAATCACCAGAATCTATCATGAACCAAGTCTATGACTAGGAACACCATGTAAGGGTAGGGGACACTAGAAGGGGTCGGCCAAGGTGGTGTAGTAGTAGGAACTAGCACTGGGGTCGGAGTGGCAGCATAAGACGAAGTCTCGCTGGATGGGGTGGTTGATGATGGATCAACTACGTCTAAGGATAGTTCATGTGGTGCGGAATTTGGTGGGAAAAAGGGTGGCTCTCAGAGGCTCTGTGTGGGATGGTTGAGTGTGATGGTACTAGGACCATCCTCTGCTAATGTGGTGTGTGGTGGAAGGATGGCCAGTTGAGAAGGTTGGTACACCGGATAGTTCCGAAATGGTGTTGTTGCAGGCCAGAGTCGTATCCAATGAAAAGTGGGCCTCTCTCCGTCAGTGGTGGAGGCAGGACACTTCCCACATGAAGGCTCTCTGTCTTCCATATCCTGAAAAAGAAATAAAAACCAAAAAAAAGAAAAATAAAAGATAAAGGAAAAGAATAAAATGTGAGAAAACTGAAAAATAAAAAGTACATGGTGTGTATCAAAAGTACACGCTATGTAGTGGAAGTGGGTTAGCATCCCGTGTTCATAGGATATACTTGCTGAGTGGACATTCACTGGCCAAGGAAGGATACAATGTGTGTATAAAAGAGATACTCCATGTATAGACAAATGGTTTCCTGTCCGTCTCGGTGATGGACATTGGCGGGCTCATTAAAATGGTTTACACTGTCTGTACTGAACAGACACACCATGTACAGGAACACATTGTGAGTGGTTGTGTGAATAAGGTACTCAAGAATGATGTGGAATTGTACATGGTGTGTACCAAACATACACACCATGTATTTTCAAATTTTGAAGTATTTATTGTGTGGCCGTGTACATAAGTACACAGCGTGTGTTCTTCATATCGTGATTGTGTACTGCAAAAGATGAATGGTCAACCAATCCACAAATCACCCTAAAAGTCTATGAAATCATGAAATAATGGTTCTAGAAAGGCATACCCGGACCGAGGATCACAATTCAGTAAAAATTAGAAGCTAAAATGCATGAAAACTAGGGATTTAGAAATGGGGAGGCTGAACGTCATGTGGGAGAAGAAACAGGGAGGGGGGTCTGCGCAAAACGGGCTCAAGCCGGGGGCGGCGCGGCCTTTATAGCCACTATACAAGGCTTGTATCAGTGGCCTACACACTATGTACCATAAATTATATATATTTATATTTATATATAATTATTATATTAAACTATATTTAATAATTATTATTAAAATAATATATATATATATATATGTAAATAAAAAATTTATCAAAAATAAAACTATACACGTAATGTGTCGGGAAATACATGTCGTGTGTTCTAAAATTGGAAAAAGAAAAGTTCAACCTTATATTGAGTTCTTGGGTTGAAATTGAAACTGGCGATAGGCCATTTTGAATGAAAGCCCTCAACAACTAGATCAAAGGTTGTACTGCTGCTCTTATTTATTATTTAAATATAATTAATATATAAGACCTATAATACATGGGAGGAAGGCAGTAAATAGTGTGTGGTATTTAATTAAACAAAAATGGATGATGTAGAAAGATTAGTTGTGTTCGAACCGAGGTCTTTTGGATCTAGGTCAGAGACTCTGCCAATCTGCCGACTTCACGCACATGTATTTTTTTATATTGAAAATACTTTGAGATTAGAAATGAAAACATGGAGCACACAACGTATATATGAAGACATGGAATGTGGTTTTATTAAAAGGAAAAATTATGGAAATGGGTTGGTTGTCAAGATTCAAACCCGGGTCTTTTGGAACAGGGTTACTACCCTGGACAACTGATACATCCACATCATGGGTTTTCATACAAGAAAAAAATATATAATATGAAACATAACACACACTCCGTGTAAGAAAACACAAATATAAAAAGGAGGAACCCCATGTTGAAGGTAGGTTGGGAGGGATTCGAACCGGTGACAGCTCAGATAAACTCTAGTGACTGTACCATTGGCACCGGTATCATCTATGTTCATTACTTAGTTAAGCTATATATTTATAATATTAATAATATAAATGAAAAGGAATTAGTACAAACTATGTAGATAAGTGGTACATGGTGTGTATCCATTGGGTTGCCTCCCATGAAGTGCCTTTGTTTGAGGTTATTGGCTCGACCGACTTACCTAATTACCTGAGATGTATGGTGGATAACATCCCCACCATGTCTTTCATGTGATGGTAAGTCTTAAGCCGATGTCCATTCACCTTCAACGGTTGACCATCATCTCTTGAAATTTCCACCACTCCATGATGGAATACTTATATGACTCATAATGGTCCCGACCATCTTGACATTAACTTACATGGAAATAATCGAAGATTAGAGTTAAAAAGAAGTACCTGATCACTAGGTTGGAAATAATTTAGTGAAATCATCCAGTCGTGAATTACTCTCATCTTATCCTTGTACAGATTGGCATTCTCATACCCCTATAATCAGATTTCATCAAGTTTCAATAGTTGGAACTTACACTTCAATTCAACTACTTTTAGATCAAAATTCATGGCCTTGATAGCTCATTAGGGTTTGTGCTCAAAATCTAATGGAAGATGGCATGGATTTACATAGATGAGGAAAAATGGGGAAATCCCTAGTGGTGTTTTGAAAGTAGTCTAATATGACCAAAAATCATCATCTAGATTCTTGGACCAGTCTTTCCTAGAAGGGTTCACTATTTTATCTAGAATATACTTGATCTCATGCTTAGAGAGCTCCACTTTACCACTGGTCTGGGGATGATATGGTGTCCATATATAATGCTTCACCTCGTACTTTAATAGTGTTCCTTTCATTAATATGTTGTTGAAGTAGGTCCCTCTATCACTAATCAATACATGGGGAATGCCGAACCTATTTAAAATATGATTTTTTAAAATACCATGACTAACATGGTCATGTTGTGTGTTGTAGCAGTGGATTCTACCCATTTGGAGACATATTCGACACACACCAGGATGTTAGTCTTCCCAAAACATGGGGGAAATTGTCCCTTGAAATAAATTCCCTAGAAGTCAAAGATCTCGACCTCCGAGATGGGGTGCTAGGGAATCTCAGAACAACATCCCAAATTACCTATTATCCAACATCTATCGCAATAGGAAACAAAGGCTCAGACATCTGTATGCATGGTGGGGTAGAAAAAACCAAACTGTAGGATCTTTTCTATAGTATGGTCAATACCATGATGTCCCCAACTGGTGAGGTGTGAAATAATTCTAGGAATCCCTAAAAATCAATTTCCGGGATGCAATAGCGGATCACCCCATCTCCACAGGATTGGGACATAAGAGGAACTTCCCAGAAGTGCATCTTCACATCCAAGAGAAATCTCTTCATTTGGGGGAAGGAGAAGTCGGGATGAACGACACCTATAACCAAAAAATTATCAATATCATCATACCAAGGTATAGGTGATTCTTTGACTGAAAATATGTGCTCATAAGGGAAACCCTCCCTAATCTATCGATCTTCCTCCTCCAAATTAGATAGCTTCAGGTGGGAGAGATGATCAGCAACAATGTTCTCTCTCCCTTTCTTATATAAGATCTCCTGATCAAATTATTATAGGAGGAGTACCCATCAGATCTGTTGGGGCCTCTCATATTTCTTATTTAGTAGGTACTTGAGTGCTACATAGTCAGTATAAACAATAACTTAAGATTGCACTAAGTAAGAATGGAACCTAATGAAAGTGAACACCACTACTAGAATCTCCTTTTGTGGTCGTGTAATTAATATTTTCCTTGTTGAGGGTCCTGCTGGCATAATAGATAGTTTGGAAAATTTGTTTGAGTCATTGTCCCAAGAATTCTCTTAATTTATAGTCATTGGCATCCCAAATTACTTTATATTGTTCCTCTGAGTTGGGACCAACCCTTACTGGAGAATCCACTAGGAACTGCTTCAAGTTCTCAAAATATGTGGTGAATGGATCATCAAAATAAAATACACCATCCTTGGTTAGAAAGTTGGTGAGGGGATAGGTTATCTTTGAGAAGCCATAGAAAAACCACATGAAGAAACCTGCATGCCCCAGGATGTTGTGGATGGCTCTGACAAAAGTCAAAATAGGAAGTCGTGAAATGACTTCTATCTTTGTCGGGTCCACCTCTATCCCCATTGAGGAGATTCTATGGCCAATGACAAAGCCACATTGCATAGTTTTTTATTTGGAGTATTCCATTTTTGAGTCTAGTGGTTAGTGATTCACAGTTCTTTATTTTTATTACTCCATTTTTGAGTTGATGAATACTTTCAATTATCATGAAAGTGTTCATTTATATTCTAATTTTGAGTCCCTGAAAATTATGCCCTTGGTCTTGCTCAGAATTTTTAGTGACAAAATTAAGTGATTAATGAAGAACAAGAAGAGGTTAATATAACAAAAAATTCAAAAAAACTAATATAAATTAAAACACTTTCATCTCCCAAAACCCCAAAAATGGTTATTTAGTTACTAAAAGAATAAAAGATAACATTGAACCCTCGAAAAATGATTTGATCATCACAGAAACTTTTTGGAGAGATTGTCTCTTTTGTTGAATAGTAGAATGGTGAAGTAGTTGAATGATATTAGCATAGAAGCATAACTTATTTCCTTTGGAACATCACCCCCTCTTCCTCTCCCTGGTTTTGGAGGCCAAGGAATCTATTTATTGAAAATAAATGTACCCAACATGTGGCTAAAGTACATGCTTTGTAGTCTTCACAATGATCTTTTGACATCATTTTCTCTGTCGGTGGGTAGCCTAACATGCCGTCTTTGAATTATAACACGGTGTTTCCTGGTAGGTGGATATACACAACATGTTTCACCACAAAACAAAACATTTACTCTCTTTTATCAACCACCAACCACTTTTAGAAGGGAATACACGGCGTATAGATAATATACACAGTGTGTAAACATAAGCCGACCATATTGGCATGTATATTTATTCTCATTCACCAACTACTTTTAGAAAACTATAAATGTGGTGTACCTTTTATACATGACGTGTATATGCTTCTGGTAACATGGGCATGTGCTTGTCCTATCCAATCAGGTTCTGAGTCTGAATGTACATGGCATGTATATATGTACACGCCGTGTAGTTGTATATTTTGTTTAGGTTTCCTCCAATTTGTGTGTTTTGCCATAAATCACATAAAAATGAACAAGATCCTCAAAATCAAAGTATTTTACCACTAATTAGTAGGTATTTTCTGAAGAGATGTTTTTATTTTCAACAAATTATGTGGAAATATAAACAAAAAATCAGGTGCATCAAGGGTAATCTTAATTCTCGCCCCCCTCATTTTCCTCCTCAAAATCAAAACAAATTCAAATATGATAAAGGTGGTGGTAATTTCCAACAACCATATCCTTTTGTTTCTGAACCTCAAAGGATCAGTCTTCCTATTGTTCCTCCCATATTCCACTATCCTAACTTTCCTTTCCAATTCTAAACCCAAGGCAAGAACCTTTCGAGGAACAAAAATTAGGGAAATCCCAACTCAGGACATGCCTCTTAGTCTAATAAATCATGGGAAAGAACTATAGAAGAACTTTCTTTCTTCACCCATTCCAGTATTAGAAATATTGAAACCCAAATTTTTCAACTTTCATCCCACCTTATCCAGCAACAACCATCCAATTCTTCCCAACTCCTAGCGCATCCATTACCCAACACCAAGGGTAATGTAAGTGAAATTGAAATTATATCATGAAATAAAATTTCCATAAATCATGAAGTATATAAAAATGTACATTTTAATGTTGAATTTTAAAATGAAAAAAATAAAAAGTTAGAAAAATATCCTAAATAAACTCCCCCACCTCCATCCATTCCACTAAGGAACCCAATTCATTTTCCTAAAACCATTTCAAGGACAACAAATTCCTTTGAACCTGATCCTGAAATGCTCGACATGTTTAGAAGTGTTGAAGTGAACATACCCCTCCAAGATTCCATCAAAAAACTACCTTGTATACCAAGTTTCTTAAGGAATTGTAAACCCATAAGAGGAAACATAGGACCATTGATAATGTTTCAACCCATCAATCTGTACCCATAAAGTACAAAGATCCAGGGACATTTACTATTCCAAACCAAATAGGGAGTTCCAAATTCAATGATACACTCATAGACCTAAGAGCCTCGATAAATGTCATTCCAAAATCCATATTCTTAACCTTGGTCTAGGTCCCTTACACCTAATGAGTGTTGTTATCAAATTTGATAATCAATACACTGCTAGTATAGATTGAATAATTGAGGATGTCCTTGTTCGAGTTAATGATCTTATCTTCCCAGGTGATTTCTATGCCCTTGACATAAATATTTAGACAACCACTTTTTGATCTTTTAAAATTCTAGGAAGGGAATTTATCCTAATGGCAGGAACAATGACTAATGTCCATACAGGCATCTTATCCATGGAATTTGGTGGCCAACTAGTCAAGTCCAATATCTTTCAAGCTATGAGATTCACAATAGAGGATCACTCTGACTTCACAATACATGATTCTGAGGACACTTATGAGAGTTGATTCATCCCAATTTCATCATTGTCATCATGTTATACTGAGAGTGGATGTTGTGATATTTTCACCATGATTAACCATGTCATAAATAAGTAAGTTGATTTTGACCATTCATTCATAGACTCCATCAATCTAGAGGATATTGAAAACTATCTGGAATCCCATATCAACTCTGATCTCTACTAATCCACATTGGAAATTATTGAGGAAAATGAATCAAAAGAAATTGAAATCCTTTCTTCCATTCCTATGTTGCCTAAACCACAAATGAAATATGATACTAATCTGAAACACCTTCATACACACCATAAATATACGATCCTTTTCAATGATACCTCATATCCTATCATTATATCTTATACATTTACAAATAATTGAGGTTTCCAAACCTGTTCCTATGTTAGAGGAAAATAAAAAAGCCTTAGGGTATATCCTAGATGACATACTAGGAATCAACCCTTCACATTGTATGCATCACATCCATCATGAGGAGTCATCCAAACCAATCATACAACCACAAAGAAGACTCAATCCACTAATCTTTGACATAGTTAGGGTAGAGATATCCAAGATTCTTCAAGATGGAATTATAAATCCAATTTTGAATAGCGAATTAGTTAGTCCGATTCCAGTGGTACCGAAGGTAGATGTTGATCCCAACCACCATTTAAATCCATAGATTTGGTGTTGGCACCAAAAGATGCATCCCCAAAATTTTCCAAATGCTTCAATAAATGATCCAAGATCGTATCCTATTTCTCAATAATCGGTTTGGTAGGTCGTAGGGCCCGAACGGAGTTACGGATTAAGAGTTATGGAAATTTGATGTTGGGCTAGAAAAATGGTTCACGAAGCCCATTCGTGAAGCCCCCTATGCAATAGCGAAGACCTTCCGTGAAGCAAGGAGGTGGGACAGCTCCGTTAGCCCCTTTGACGTTCATAACCCACCATGAAGCAAGGATGCAGGATGGCTCCATGAATCCCCTTGACGTCCGCGAACCCGTCGTGGAGCAAGCTTTGTCTTCACGCCGAGTGAGCTCTGCTTCACGGTGCCCCTTTCCTATAAATACCCAGTTCACCCCACATTTTCCAGACAGTCACTCCGCCCCTTGGGAAGCTGATCTCCTGGTTCATGGAGCTCCACTTTCCTTCATGAAGTGGCTCCATAAGACCATGCTATGTGAGCAGCTTCATCTACGAAGAGACTCCACGAGCCCATGCTCCATGAGTAGCTTCCTTCGCGTTGCTGCTCTGCGAGTCCATGCTCCGTGATTCTATGTTCTGCGAGTCCATGCTTCACCAAACCTCATGCTCCAACAGCCCCTTTGCTACACGAAGCTACTTCGCAAAGACCAATACTTTACGAGGCTCATACATTCATGCCCACCGATCTAAACCACGGGTGCTACACCCCTACACCCCAACATGGGGCCAGTGACGGGCTCTGGTCCCAACCCTCAGGGCCGGTCCCTTCGCATCTATCACTCACCCCCATGAAAAATGGACAGTCGCACTGTGAACTTTTCGAGTCGGGACGCAGACATTTTCTATTGTTCCCTTCTGTGCATCCACCATCCACCTATGGAATACCAAGATTTGAGATACTCCCCCGCACACCATGAAACACATTGAGTTGAAATATTCCTCATGGTTTGTTTCCCATGTTGTGAGTTGAGATTATCATCATCAATTCCTCGAGTACCTTGATTCAAACCATTCCTCATGTAACTCATCCAAACCCGATCACCTGACTCCTATGCTAGGTTGAACTATAAGGTCCCGCCCTTGAGTAAGTCCCAAAACCAACCATTTCTAGGTGCCTTATTCCTAATAGTCCTATCTATATGACTTTAAACTGTACTTAACCTTATATGACATATATAGGATGCCTCTTCCTTAATGTAATGGATGCCTTGTGCGCCAATAATGAGATGGAAATAATCCTCTCTACATGACTCTAAATTGTAGTGTACCCTATATTCCCAACATAGGATGCCTCTTGCTCCAAATAAGAGATGCTTTATACTCCAAGCATAAGAGGCCTAATGCCATGATTTCAGTGGCGTAATTTCGAGAGAATTGGAATCCATTAAAGCATTCCATCACTCCACCTCACGCTTTGCATGTCCTTCATTCAGATCATCATCCTCTCCCATGCATGAAGGGGCCCAATAATGGCCTGGTCGCATGCCACATCGGCTCACCTACCATACTCGGCCAACGTCCCGTAAGACTTTGGGAAACACTTCGAGTCAGGTCTTGGGTTTCGAACACAGTCAGTAGTCAACCCATATTAGTTTCTCCCCATTTCAGGCTAACACGATATAGATTATTTGTTTCGAACATGGTCAAAAGTTATCCTCCATTTTCATGCCACCCTCACCACATTCCGAATTTCAGGCTTGTGATTCACACTTTCCAATTTCCTTTGTTCTGACTGATTCCAACGCCCTTGGCCTTATCCCTCTTGTGCACTAGCGCAAAGGCGAAGGCCTCAACCCATCAGTGGGTTAGGATTCCCTCATGGACAGACATGAGGAAGGCATTATGGGCAGATTCCCTGCGTATGCCCTATATGCTATTGTCACTCTATAGCGGCACTCGGGCAGCATCCTTGCATAATCCCCATTCACCATTATCACTCCATAGCAGCACTCGGGAAGCTTCCTTGCGTAAGCCCCATTCTCCATTACTGCTTCATAGATGTACCCGACCAGCATCCTCGCGTAAGCCCCATCCACTATTTCCACTCCATAGCGGCACTAGGGTAGTATCCTTACATAAGCCTCATCCACTATTGTCTCTCTATAGTGTCACCCCGGTAGCATCCTCGTGTAAGCCCCCCATCCACATATGTTGCTCGATAATGGCACACTGGCAGCTTCCTTGCGTAAGCCCCATCCACAATTGCCAGCCCATAGTGGAACCCGAGCAGCATCCTTGCATAAGCCCCATCCACCACTGTCGCTCCATAGGAGCACCCGGGATACATCCATGCGTAAGCCCTGTCCACCATTTCCACTCCATAGTAGCACCTGGGCTGCTTCCTTGCGTAAGCACAATTCACCATTTCCGCTCTATAGAAACACCTGGTAAGCTTCCTTGTGTAAGCCCCATTTACCATTTCTACTCCATAGAAACACTCGAGCAGCTTACTTGCGTAAGCACCATCAACCATTGCCACTTCATAGTGGCACCCAGGTAGATTCCTTGCGCAATCCCCAACCACCATTGCCACTCTATAGCGGCACCCGGGCTGCTTCCATGCATAAGCCCCATCCACCAATGTCGATCCATAGTGACACCCAACCAACTTGATTGCATAATCCTCATTCACCATTGTCGCTCCATAGAGACACCCGGGCAGCTTACTTGTGTAAGCCCCATCCACCATTGTCGCTCCCTTGCGGCACCCGGGCAGCTTCCTTATGTAAGCCCCATTCACAATTTTCGCTCCATAACGACACCCTGGAAGTTTACCTGTGTAAGCCCCATCAACCATTGCCACTCTATAGCGACACCCGGGCATATTACTTGCGTAAGCCCCATCCAAAATTGTTGCTCCTTAGCGGCACCCGGGCATCTTCCTTGTGTAAGCCCCAGTCACCACACTTCATGGATGCACCTTTGCGTTTTGATCGTCAGGTCCTTGCTGCATCTTGTTTCTCACACCGAGCATGAGTCACATGGGATTAGAGTATGTACTGACCACGAAATCCTACTTGGGTATCCTAGAGTTTAAGCTCCACCACCACCTGAACTAAAAGGTTATTGATCCTTGCCAAGGTAGAGTACATTGGAAGCCTCCACGAGATTCAAGCCTAACAAACATTAGACGCCAGGTCCACCTTCATGTCAATTCCCACCCACCTGAACTAGGACGTCTTTGATCCTTTCCATGGCAGGGTATGTAGGAACCCTTCATGTGGTTCAATCACAACAACCATTAGACCCCAGGTCCACCATCACGTCAGTTCACCACCATCTTGAGTCGCCTTAGAGTGTAAGCCCTGAATTTCACCCATCTGAACAACGTGTTCTTTGATCCTTTCCAATGTAGGGTATGTTAGAATACTTTACGAGGTTCAATCCCAACATCCATTGGACCCCATGTGCACCTTCATGTCAGTTAACCAACACCTTAGGCCACCTCAGAACGTAAGCCCCAAATGCCACCATCTGAACTACGTGGTCTTTGATCCTTTCCAAGGTGGGGTACGCAGGAAGCCTCCCTAAGGTTTGAGCCCACCACCATCCATTAGTCTCGACCATCTTCATGTTAGTGCACTAAGCCTTCACCACCAGAACTACGTGGTCTTTGTTCCTTAGTATGGCAGGGTACGTAGGAAGCCTCCACAAGGTTCAATCCCACCACCCCGGTCGTTCTGACCACCTTCAGGTCAGTTCACCAACACCTTGGGCATCCAAGAGTGTAATCCCCACACGTTCTCCAAACCAAGCGGACTTTGATTCCCTTCCATGGGGATACATAGGAAGTCTCTTTGAGGCTCAAGACCAACACTATCGTCACCTTCATGATGGTACTATATTATTCCCCCTGCACTCCATTCAACTCTCCATCAACCATCCTGATTCTTACGCGGGCCACCACATCCAGGTGTGATCATGTCATCCACCCCCTCACTGCTCCTTGCAGTATCTGGGCCGTAATTCACGCATAATCCCCAACATTTCTCCAGGTCATTGTCCTTTGTGTACACCCAGAATCATCACCCCTTCGAACTACGTGTATTTTGATTACTACCGTCTAAACAAGGTATGTAGGAAACCTCCCTGTGGTTCAATCCCAGCCAATAGTAATCCTTAGTTTCCCCCATTCTGGGGTGCACTCTCCTGGATCCGCCCTCATTGGTGTTCAGATCATCCATTACGATGTGACATCTCCCCTACATGGGGCGCACCACCTCAGATCTGTCCTCATTGGGATTTCTGATCCATCCATCTTCCTGGTGTTCGTTCCTTGGGATGTACCAATCTGATCTGTCTCTATGGGACATTTTGATCACTGTCATTATGTCTCCGTAAGACATTAAACTGGTGGCCTACCTCATGATAAACATGGGATGACTTAGAAAAACATTAGAATACATGCCTTTTGGCGTAACTGTCTATGCTATATGTTTAAATTCTATCATACCCCATGTTAAACATGGGAAGTTGAGGAAAACCTATAAGACATGCCTATGGAATATGATTCCCTGCATTAGATGTGGGATGACTTGGGGCTCTCCACCCTTGATATGCCTTATTCTAAGGATGAATACATGTACCCCAACATCCACACATCCAGAGATTCCCCGATATTCCTGATGTTGTCATCTACTCTGACCGAAGGTTGCTACCATGTCAAGACCCCATGGAATGTCCTAACGAATATAGTGTAATTAACCAGCGTCTATTAAGATATGGCACAAGGAAAGAGATTCACGAACCATGACATAATATATAAGGGAGACTCAGAATAGGATACATGTTTCGAGGAGGAATCCATGAAAGGAAAACCCATATCCCATCATCCCATTTCAATCAATGAGAAAACGTCTGTGAATAAAAAATGGATGTCACGCGCCTTTGGAAAGAGGAAATGCGGGGACATAGTTGTGCATCCCCACAGACAGATACGCGCTCCCTGGAGAAATCACCAGAAACAGTAGGCTCTCAATATGTCTTCTTGTGTTTGAATTTTCTTCTCAAAATGACTATTTTTCGGAGGATGATAAGCGGTGTTGAAACATAAATCTGTATCCAAACCATGCTGAATAAATCTCTAAAACATTGAGGTAAACAATGATTCCTAATAAAATATAATAGAAATTGGTACTCCATGAAATCATATTAATTCATTAATATATATTATGGAAATCTGATCATGAGTGAATTCATCCTTGAGAGCAATGAACTATTCCAACTTTATAAGGCAATCAACTATATCCCATGTTGCATTATGGACTTTATATGTTTTGGGAAGTCTGATGATAAAATCCACATTTTTGTTTTCCTATTTCTATTTTGGTATGGGTAATGGATTTAACATTCCATTAGACTTATGTCTCTCATCCTTATCTGTATGAAATTACAACAAATTAGAAACGTACTCTGCAATATCTTTATTCTTTTCATTCCACCATATATATTCTTTTAAGTCTCTATACATCTTGGTGCTTCCAATATGAAAAGAGAATGATGAACTATGAGCCTCATAAAATATCTCCTTCATTAATTTTTCTATGGGAGGGACATAAACATGGCTATTAAACCTTATTATTCCATCGTAATCAAATTTGGACTTTGGAACACTTCTCACCATCTTTTGTATACCAATATCTTCTTTATATGCTTCTTTAATATTCAATTGTATTGATGGTTTAACATTCATTTGATCCAGATAACATTTCTACCATTCTATTAAAATTTCCATATACCTCCATTGAAAATCCATAACTATTGGATCTTTTTTGATCCTCGTCATCGATTGGACAACATGATCCTTTTGACTCAAAGCATATGTCCCCTAGTTCGCTTTCTGAGGGTGGTAATGTATTGAGCAGTCACAATATTCAGTCAATTCCAATCATATCCTTTGGTGAATATTCATCTCATATTTAGTGAAAATATACTTTAATATTTTATGATCAGTATATATGTTAGACCTTTCTCCATAATGATAATGCCTCCATATCTTTAATGAAAAAAATACCACAATAAACTCTAAATAACGATTTGGGTAATTTTTAACATGGAATATCAATTTTTATGAGGTGCTCTACAATAAAAGAGGCATTTATCAGTTTTAGAAATCTAATAACTACAACTATGTGGTTAAAAAGACAATAATTTTATTAGTGCCAAAAAATAACTGATAAAGGGGTGATTTATTAGCACAAAAAAGCACTGATAAATCAAACATTTATCAGGAATTTTAAAAGCCGTGATAAAGGAATTATTTATTATCACTTTTACAAGCATTGATAAAGGACTATTTATTAGCACTTTTTGAAGCACCGATAGGGATACCCTTTATCAGTGCTTTTAAAAGAGATGATAAATAGATCCTTTATCGGTGCTTTTAGAAGCACTGATAAATAGAATCTTTATTAGTGCTTTTAGAAGTGTCGGTAAGGTTACCTTTTATCGGTACTTGTAGAAGTTCTAATAAATGGCCCTTTCTTAGTGCTTATAGAAATGCCAATAATGGATTCCTTTATCTATGCATTTAGAAGAACTGATAAATTTTAATACTACTGTTTGATGCTACAACAGACTACAACACTAGAAATAGGGAATGCCGTGTTATGTAATGACACACTACATCATCAAAAATAGCACCCAAAATAGTAGGACAAATTAGAAAAATTAGATACAAATATATAATGTAAATAAAATACCATTTTCAACACAAATACAATAAAAAAACTATTATAAGGTATAGTAGTAGTTTTTTATTACTAAAATTAATAATAATTTTGATTAAAAAGGAGCACTTAGAGCTATACTGGGCACAACATGTATCAAATTGAGTTCGGGATGATTCATACACACCAGATATGACTTATGGGTCATTTACATAAAGTAAATAATTATGTCAATTGTATTTTTATTAAAATTAATGTCATTTCTGGATAAAAAATGAACTTGGAGACATACCAGTCACACCGTGCATCAGATTGAGGGTTGGATGATTCATACATGTCCCAAATTACAAATGGATCATTTTCCTAAAGTATCAAAATAATCCATATGTGTTTCCTCAATTTTGATTATTCCCCTTTTTTTACTAAAATGTCATTTTAAACTGGAAACACATTAATTGATTCATGCAGGTCATATCATGTATGTGTTTGACATGAGAATGATTCATACATATCACAAATAAAATTTGAATCATTTTACAAAATTATCAAGACAATCTAATCATTTTTTTATCAATTTTAAATGAGTGATAGTTTTTATATTAAAATGTAAAATTAAAACTAAAAAAGCACACATTGAGTCATATAAGTCACATTGTGCATGGGATTGAGGTTTGTATAATTAATACACATCTCAAATGACTTACGGATCATTTTCCTAAAGCACCAAAACAATCCAAATTAAATTTCTCATTTATGTGTATGCCGGTTTTTTGACTAAAATTAGTGTCAATTTTGAAAAAAAAGATGCACTTGAAGTCATACAGGTCACATCATGTGTCAGATTGAGGTTTAGGTGATTTCAACACATCTCAAATGACTTTTGGATCAATTTCTAAATGCATCAAAACTATCGAAATGTGTTTCTCTAGTTTTGAGTATTCCTCGTGTGTTTTTTACTAAAATGTCATTTTAAACTAGAGACAAGAAGTTAGAGTAATATAGGGCACATCGTGGCAAGGTTTTAAATGAGTCAGATTGATACATGTCACAAATAAATTATAAATCCTTGAGTTAAATTATTAATAAAATATGAGTGTCTTTTATCAGTTTTTAGGGATTAACACTTTTTTGTATTAAAATATCAATTTTGAACTAATAATTTACAATTTGAGTCATCTCAGGCACATTATGTATCAGAGTGAGGTGTGGATGATTCCAACATGTTAGAAATGACTTAAAGATCATTTTACTAATGTACCAAAACATTTTGAATGAGTTTTTTATGTTTTGAGTATGTAATATTTTCACTAAAATTAATGTAAATTTTGAATAAAAATATGTACTTTGAGTCATACCAGTCACACCTTACTTCAAATTGAGATGAGGATAATTTATACATGTCACAAATAAATTATGGATTATTTTTATAAAGTATAAAAACAATCCGAATGTGTTTCAGTTTTGCATAGGCATCCTATGTTTTTTATTAAAATTTCATTTTAAACTAGAAACACACACTTTGAGTAATACAGGTGTAATCATGTATGTTTTCTTAGTTTTTAGTGAATGGAACTTTTTTTACTAAAATGTCAACTTTAAATTGAAAATGGACACTTTGAGTCATACCAAGGACATAATGTATCAGATTGAGGTGCAGATGATTTCTTCATGTCACAAATGACTTATGGATCATTTTCTTAAATTACGAAAACAACTCAAATGTGTTTTCTTGGTTATGAGTATGTCAATTTTTTTATCACTAAAATTAATGTTTATTTTGAATAAGAAGATGCACTTGGAGTCATATTGGTGACACTGTGTATCATATTGAGGTACGGCTAATTCTAAATCCTCTCAAATAAATTATGGATCATTTTTCTAATGTATCAAAATATTCGTAAAGTGATTCCTTAGTTGTTAGTACGCCACTTGTGTTTTAAAAAAAAATTCAAAATATAAACAGGCACATATAGTCATACAGGTCACATCATATGTGGTTTGGACATGATACTTATTCATACACATCAAAAATTAATTATGAGTAATTTTCCTAAATTATCAAGACAATCCAGCTAGGTTTTCTAGGTTTTCCTTGATTATCACATTTTGTATTAAAATGCCAATTTTAATCTGATAATAGACAATTTGATTCATACTGGGCACATTGGGTATTGTGTTGAGGTTCAGCTAATTCCTGCACGTCAAAATTGACTTATGGATAATTTCTATAGACTACCAAAACAATTTGAATGAGTTTTTTTGGTTTGAGTATGTTATTTTTCTCAGTAAAATTATTGTGAATTTTTAATATAAATATGCACTTGGAGTCATACCAGTCACACTCTGTGTTGGATTGAGGTGTAAATAATTCCCCCAAATCCCAAATTACTTATGAATTGTTTTCATAATGTAACAAAATAATAAAAATTCTATTTCCAAATTTTGAGTACACTACTTGTGTTTTGTAATAAAATGTCATTTTAAACATGAAACACGCACTTTGAGTCATACATGTCTCATAAAATGTGGGTTTGATATGAGACTAACTCATACCAGTTACAAATGAATTATGAATCATTGTAATAAATTATTTGTAAAATTTTAGTGTGTTTTCTTAGTTTTTAGTGAGTGACACATTTTTTGTATTAAATTATCAATTTTAAATTTATAATGGAAACATTGAGTTATAATGGGCACACCGTGTATCGGATTGAGGTGCGGCTGATTCCTACACAACAAAACTGGCTTATGGATTGTTTTACTAAAATACCAAAATAATATGAATGTGTTTTCTTGGTTTTAATTATTTCAGTTGTTTTTTCACAAAAATTAATGCCAATTTGTATTAAAAATATGCACTTTGAGTCATACTGGTCACACCATGTGTCACATTTAGTAGAGGCTAATTCGAAAACTTTTTAAATTACTTATGGATTTTTTTCCAAAAGTATCAAAATAATGTGAATGTATTCCCTTTGTTTTGAGTACACCAATTTTATTTTTTTTATAAAATGTCATTTAAAACTGATAACATGCACTTTGGGTCATAGAGGTCACATCGTGTGTGGGTTTTACATGAGAATGATTCATACACATCAAAAATTAATTAAGAATCATTTTTATAAATTATAAAAAAATCCAAGTGTGTTTGTTTTGTTTTCAGTGATTAATAATTTTTTTATTAAAATTGAAATTTTAAATGGATTATGGAAACTTTGACACCATCCTTCCTTGATGACCATCATATATCAACACTAGTTCTCCTGTAATAGCTCTCACATACACCTGATGACATTAGTGGTAGATTACACACATATTTATTCAAATATTTAAGTTGGATTATATACTCGTTAGATAACTGGAAGTTTTATAGATGTTAATTCAATAACACTACTGGATAAATTAAATCTTATAATATAGAATGATCATACTGGTGGATTAAATGCATTTATAAAATCATTTAAATAAGTGGTGAAAAAAATTATTTGAATTAGCTACCCAAAACACTTTCCCAGGGGCTCTAATCTTATGTGATAAGTGTTGTGTAAATTTTCAACAATTATTATCATATAAAATCATGGTATGATCCTAATTAGACTTTATTGCACATAAATTTTATAGTTTACAATCCATCACTTCATCTCCTCCTCGACCTCGATCTTCGTATCTCCCTCCTTCTCCACATCAGTAACTGACTCCAACTCCCCCTTCACTATTAAACAACAATTTTATTTTTTTAGTCTAGTGATTATGAACAAATTTATTGCTTCGATTATAATTCTAATTGAGAAAGAGATCAAAAACAATATATACGAATTATGACACTAATGCTTCATAACCAAAATATATTTCAGAGATCATAACTTATACTCAGTTACTAACATAGTAGTCAATCAAATAAATTTGATGTTGGCAAACATTTTGAAAAATAGGACATCGCCCACTCATCTCTAAACAAACTTATTTCTTCTTTTGAGAATCTAGGTTTTCATAAATCATGATTGTACTGAAAAAATATAGACAAATAAAAGATTATGAAATATATTTAATGAAATTTTAATTACCTTTATAAATTACCTGTTAGGGGTGCTAGTATTTTAATGCTTTATAAACAGTCTTATAAATTTTCAAACATAATATACACAATCAATTTCATTATCTTGTTTAATACAATGTAGAAACATTGACCAAAATAAGTACATTTTTTGAAATTTTTGGATAGATAAATCGTTCTATATGTATATCATAATTTGTTTCCATTTGTAGTAATCCATAGGCATTATCTATGCAGACACCAACTCCATGCCCTAATTTAGACTATATTAAGTTACCACCCTATCATAAAAAAATTTATTGCTAAAAAATTGGCTGAAATATATCATTTTAAATTTATCTATAAAATTTTCATTGAAGTGTATTATATATTTAAAATACAGATCATATGTGGCCAGTTGGTTAGATATCCATGCATTGGATCCAAAAATATATATTCAGGGTGTCCGGATTGACTGCGATCAGCATCCAGTGTGTCTTAAGAAAGAAAAAACAATTATGTAATGAAAATATAAAAGAAATATTTTATGTGATTAGATTAAAGAGTTTTACCTTTTCATTATAGGTTTCAATAAGAGTCTGTTATATGACACTTTTTTATTAAATGGTTATAGTAACTAATCTTTTTTCATGTTAATTTTTATATCATTAAATATATGTTCTTCCAAATAAATGATACATGGATTAATGAATCCAAATCATGCTTCACATGATCTTCCCATTATAGAGGTTTCATATAAGCTCTTTTAGAAATAATGACTAGTTATTAACTTTAATATACATATTAACTCACTATTTATAAATACATTATTAAAATGTACCTTATTTATGTATTCAAAACTAAGACGTGTAACCCTTTATGCTTGAGAATCTCATTTAGAGTCTTAAGACAAATTAATTCTATTAATAAATCTCTATATATTTATTCTTCATATTAAATGTAATACATAAAATTTATCTTTAAATATAGTGTCTTCATGAATTGGTAATGAAAATAAATGTTCCTCTAGAACTATCAGGGAGAAGGAATGATTTAAAAGTCAGGTTAATTTCTTGGTAAATTCCCAAGATTTTCGTGATTCTACTTTCTACTTCCCCACCACTTTATCCATCTGTAATACAATACCTCACTTAAAACCTTTTGTTATTAAATATTATAGGTTCTTCATATTAATTTTTTAGAGATGCACCTCACGTATCTTTATATAATTATACAAACATGCTATAAAGTCTCCAATAGAATCATTCACCATTGTAATATCTTGACCATAATGTGTAACATGAAAATTAGAAACCAGATTATGAGAGACCTCAATCATAACTCTGATGGGATCTTTTGTGAGGTCTTCATTATGCATCTTGTATCCTGAGATATTATACATAGTACCCATAGAAACATGGTGGTGCATGGGTATTAATAGATAAAATCACAAACTATTGTATTGTATGAAAGTTTAGTAATATAATGATATCATAAGTTATTTTATTCACATTTAGTGGAAAGAGTGATGAAAAATTGATTACCTTGGGTAAGGTATGTGGTCGTGGGGTGGGGGAATAACTAGTCTCAAAGCTAGTGGGATCATTTGGTTCATGTGCAGATCTTTTATCCACCTTTGGTTCGCTTTGATCCTTTCTCATATATTGGTCTACCAAACCAGACCAAACAATAATATCTTACAGTGAGTCTATTTTTGTCTGTAGTCATCTCACCATATTATATATATAATCATGTTGTTTTATCTTATCAAAATATGTTCCATGAGAGACTCAAAAACCTAATCCCCTAACACGATCATATTATTGAAGAAACTGCAAAGCTACTAAAAGTCACTTTTCTTATAGTATGGTCATTTCTAATTCATGTTTCTAAATCATTTAGAAAAATAAGATCATAAATTGAAATTTTTATGTTATATTATTATAAATCACAATGAATTACAATTATGTCATAATTACACATGTTTCCCATACTATTTATCTTTTTTCATCAACTAAATTACCCCAATTATTTACACAAACCTCCTTCCAAAATACATGTCATGGGATTGAAGTGGATTCATATGTTGATTCATCAATTTTCATATAAACAAAGAAACATATGTTGTTTCATATCATATAAATAAACATTTATTGTTTATTTAAAATATATACCAATTTATTATCTAATGAAGCATACCCCATCTTTTCATTGCAAAGGGGTATATTAGATTTGTTGCACAATCTTTATTTTTATCACTCTTTTTTATTTCATAGATTACAATTTTAAATCAATTTGGAAACATAAATATTGTCAAATAATATATTATCAATTACAATATAGCTGAAATGATTTCTCATTTTGAAAATTGATGAAAGTAGTCCATGTTTCTTATATTATAATGTGCTTATGACTAACTAGTGTGTAGGGATTTACATTCCCCATAGCATACCAAATATATAACTTCATAACAAGAGTTTATAAGCTTTTATGGGATCTTTCAAACAACCATTAAGACAAATTTATTATTGAAATATTCTAAAAAAAATAAACTCTACAAGGAATAATAAAAATTAAATCAACATTTCATTATATAAATTCTCAATAAAATTGATAAGGTGTATTTTAACATTACCTTTATATCTTTCTATATAATTACCTTTGAAAAAGGTTGTACATTGAGCCATAAATCAATATCAATTGGCACCTTCATCACTATTATGACCCCAACATTGCTAATGAAAATTGACTTATTGGGGTCAATTGGTTGGCCACATTGATTCCAACCGACCTCAAATTTTATACCCTGGCTTATTACCATGATAATATTATTCACTACTGTGATTCTACATCATTGTTATTTTTTCATAAATATGATGTTGATCCCCTAACAATTCTATAGTTTCATCATCAAAAATCTATTATTCCTTGGTATTTGTAATATCATCATTTGTAGAAGAAAATTATCTTCATGAGCTGTAAAAAAATAAAATTTTTATTGAATAACAATAATAAAATACACTCCATGCATAAAAGTACACAATTTCATGCATCATGCATGAAAATTTTTACTATATTTAATAGAGACATAATACTTCAATACTCCACTATAACTAACCTTCACTACCTTTATTTAATCAGTCCTAAAATGATTGATTTCCTTCCATATATTGATGATGGATTAGACTCCGTCTTTCAAACTAGCCTTCCTCCCATCATTTTTCTTCCATGTTCCTTGATGAAATACATCCCAAACATTTGTTATTGCATTTTTATTCTTGATATCCATCCCCCATATTTTGTGGACATCCACCTTTGTTGCTTGAAACTCATGGTCCCCTTTTATAAAATGTTTTTTATTATTCTTATAAATATTTTGTGTTTTATACTTCATTCGATTATAATAAAACAAGAATATACTCATAAAATAAAAATATGGTACATGGTTTTCAGGTTGATCAATGGCATGGAAAATCATCAGAGTTAACCTACCTATTTACTTTACTTAACAACTTTATATGCATCTTTGTGAAAATGTATCTTATTTTTCCTTGGGATAAAGGTTTCAAGGGTTGATTATTTATTTGAAGTGATAGAGTACCAAATTATAGCTAACGGAGACTTGTGGAGTTTGTTTCATCAATGGTAGGTTGGTTATTTGTATAGGGTTTTATTTTTACATAGGATTTGTAAAATTGTTGTTGTATTTATGCCTGTAAGAATTTATATTCATTCGATTCTATTGTCTACTATTTTACATTCATGCACTTGTCATGTGAGTTGATTTTTAAAACAATTTGTAATTGATCATGTTGAATTCTACATATTTATTATCAATCCTTTGGATGTTTATTGATGGTTCCAAGGGTTGAGTAACATTTTGATTCAGCTTAGGTTAGGATATGAGTAGTTGGATTATATCGTGGGGTTACGATTATCTAAAAGAAAAATTTATTAATAATAAAACACAAACACACACAAAAATAAAGAAAATAAATTTTTAGAAATCTGGTCAGTTCGTCATAAATAACTTCATTCTTGGAGAAGAATTTATTTATAAAATAATTTGATAGAAAAGTAAACACATATATAACATCTTTTCTATATGGTGGTGCATATGGAAACATTTCTACTAGAATTTGATCTGGAGTGTTATGAAATAACATGAGTTCATTTATAAATATAAATTAAAGAAAGTTCATAAATTCTATTTACTATTAGTTTATAAAAATTCAAACTTTATTGTAACTATTTATAAATTTAAAGGACATGTGAAATTATTGGAAACCATCCATTGATATTGGAAATAAATAGTATCTCCTTTAATGGTCTCCCTAACCCATTGTATATCATCTTCTCTTGTAATTGTAATTTTTTAATGAATATATTTTTCAGTAAATGTACTATTATTATGGACCTATGAATCAATTATAAACACACCATTAGTTTATCATACATCATAACTTTTATGTTTGAATGAAATAAAAAACTGAAAATATATGATTATTTTTTATTTCAATGAATATATAAATTGTTTGTTACTTATTAAATTATATCTATATAACATATTGATAATTTTAATCAATATAAACTAGAGAATTTAAACTTTAGTTACCTGGATTTAATTAACCCATTCAACTTAAAACAATATGTATATTAACTCAATTTATATTATTCATATCAAATAACATTCTCTCTAAAATTAGTCCAATATAATGTTATTTTTTTCATCTTCATGTACATGTTATACTGCGGAAATAATATTCAAACTATGATAAACCACACTATCTAAAATGTAAAAAAATAATATAACAAAAACATCTAAAATATCACCATCAGTTGCAATAGAGGATGGAGATGCAGTTCACTATGGTCTTGTATGAATCTCGAATGAGTTTACCGAGTAGGAGTGGAATTATGTAGGTATGGGTAAGTGAGAGAGAGAGAGATGAGATGTGGGGTTTATCAAGGATAAGAACAGTACAAAAATGCATATTATGGAACCCAAAAAATCAAAAAACAATAGTGGAAAATGAGAAAATTGCAGACATTGGATTCAAGCCTTGATTCATCTTAGAGAACATAGATGAGTGGAACCGACAGTAGGGGAGTTCTATGAGAGCTTGAGAATCACGACTTACTGAGTCACGATTATGGTTCTTTTATATAGATTGAGGACACATTAATCTGTACTTTCAAAAAAGCATGGATAAATATACATTTTATCAGCACTAAAATGATTAGTGATGATGAAAGCATCTTTATCAGCACTTTTTTATCTCTGATAAAGATCATGATTTATCAGCACTAAAAAACCACTGATAAAAAACCTATTTATCAGTACAAACATTATTGCACAGATAAATATTTCTTTTAATAGTGTGTTTCTAGCACTGAAAAAGTTTGATCTTTATCAATGCTAGAGAAAGACTAATAAAATGAACCTTTATTGTTGTAAAACTTTAGTGCTGATAAAGTATTTATAATTTTAATTATAAACCAAAAAAATGTAAAAACATTTATATAATTATATATATTTACTATAATTTAATAATTATTTAAATATATAAATCTTTATTTATAAATTCAATAATACATTTCGAAAAAATATATTTTTTATTGTTAATTATAAAAATATAATTTTATGAATGTAGTAAATATAAATTTATAAATTTATTTATAATTTTTTATTTATAATTATAGATATATTTATATCATTATATATATTTATTTCATTATATATACATATATATATATATATTTAATAGATATATGTAAATATAAATTTAGTAAATATATTTATTATAATTTTATAAATATAAATATATTTAAATCTATATATATATATATAACCATATATAATATATATATACATAATTAGATATAAACATAATATATATATATATATATATTAAAATATAAAATTATTCATTATTTAAATATATTAATTATAAATTTATAATTATTTAAATATGTAAATATTTATTTATAAATATATGAATAATACTTTTAAAAAATAATAATTATATATTTATATAATTATATATATATATACATAGCCCTCATGGTTCAGTTCTATGGTTGTTTCCCCTGTAGGTCTCGGCAAGATCTCGAGTTCAAGTCTCACCTAGTACATTATGGAAATAAATTTATTATAATATTAAAATTATTAAAATATATATATATATATATATATATTTATAATTAGATAAATACATTTTTTAGAAAAGGAATTTATTTATTTATAATAATTATAAATATATAAATTTATTGATATAGTAAATATAGGTTTATAAATATTTTTATTTATAAATATTTTTTTACAAATATTTTTTTAATATTATGAATTGACATGTGATCTTAAATACATTAATTTTCAGAATGAGTGAAATTGAATTTTTCAAAACCAGTATACATTAAAAATATTATTAATAGGATATGTTTTATTAATTAAATATAAATTATTAAAAAAATATGGATATATGTATATATATATATATATTAAAGTAAATATCAATATATAATTAAAATAACAAAACATAGTAAACTAATATAAATAAAAAATAGAATATGATCAAATTCAAAAATAAAATATAAATAGGAAATAAAAATATCAAAAATGAATAAATAATAGCCTAACTATAATAATATTAAAAATAATAATAATAAAATTAACTAATTAATTATATATGTTTCTATATAATATTTCATTAATTGCATAAATATTTTTATGGGTGTAGTATATAAATTTCAATTAATTACATGTGTGTGTGTTTATGTGAAATCAATGTAACAGAAGACATTTGATATACATTAAATTGAAAAATCAAACAACCTTCAAAATTAATTAGACTTTAATATGTTTTTAATTATCCTATTTTATTCATTTTCTAGATATTTATATTTATTATATATTATTTGTTATGATTTATAATTAATATATATATATATTATACTAATTAATTTTATTAATAATTGTTTCATTAATAAAATTTTAAATAAAATTTTAAATTATTCATTTTTAATTTTTTTGATTAATTATTACAATTTATTCATTTGAAATATCTATATTTAATATTTATTATTTATTAATATTCATAATGTATATATACGTATAATAAATTTATTCTATTTTATGAATAATTATTTAATTAATAAACTGTTTAATATTTTTCCTAATTTACTAATTTTTTATTTTTATTTCTTTAATTATTTAATTTTATTCATTTTACATATCTATATATTAAATATATATTATTTATTAAATTTTACAATTTTCATATATTTACATTCAATTTATTCTTTAAAAAAATAATTATTCAATTAATAAAATTGTTAATAATTTTTTATTTGTTTAAATATATCATTTTATTCTGGACCTTTATCAGTGTTAAAAGAACACTAATAAAGATGGCCTTTATCAATGAATTTTTCTAGCACTAGTAAATTCCAATACTGTTATAGGTCACTTTAGTGGTAGTGTCATAAGTTATCAACATATCATTCTGAATAAGAACACAACATCACCCCTTCTTTGATGCATCACTATATATCACAAACCATTCTCCACTTCAGGGTAGTGTGAGTATAGGTTCACTGACAAACCTTATTTTCAGCCTTGTGAATATTTTTTCACATTCCTCCAACTATATGAAGTTAACTCCTTTCTGAGCCTACTTAGTGAGTGGATTAGGTAATCATGAAAAATATTTTAAAAGATGTCGATAATATCTATCCAAACTAAGAAAAAATCAGATCTCAATTACCATTGTTTTTATAGGACAACTTTCAATAACATCCATCTTTTCTTGTTCACTATATATCTCCTCCCGTGATTTTATATGACCCAAAAATGAAAATTTCTGATTCCAAAATCCACACTTGGTAAATTTGGCATAATGATTCTCTTTTCTATAGTTGTTTATTATAATACACAAGTTATCTTCATGTTCTTACTTTCTCTTTAAATAGTCAGGAATATAATCTATAAAGGCTACCACAAATTGATCATGATAGTCTCCAATGTCTCTATTCATTTAATCAATGAAAATAGAGATGGAATTTGTAATAGCTTAAGGCATCACTATAAATTCATAGTGTTCATACCATGTACGGATTGCCATATTAAGAATATCCTTCTTATGACAATCTATTAATGATATCTTGATTTAAAATCAATCTTAGAAAAGTATTGAGCTCTTCTTATTTGTCAAATAATTCATCAATACAGGGGTTGGTATATTTGTTCTTGATAATGATCTAGTTAAGTTCTCTATAATTATTGTCGAGTCTCATTGATCAATCATTATTCTTAAAAAATGTAATATTTTCACCCCACGATTATGTACTAGGGAATATGAATCCATTTTCAATATTCTCTTGGAGTTTCTTCTTTAAATCTTTCTACTCAATTGGGGCCATTCTATATGTATTCCTTAAAATATGATTGACACCTGGTATGAGTTCTATCGAAATCTCAACATCAAGATTTGGTAGAAGACCTAGAAATTCTTCTAGAAATATATAAAAAAATCCCATATAATAGGTGTATCCTTAATTTTGACTTTCACTCCAACCATATAAGATAGATATCCTTCATTTAGAGGAATTAATACCCACAAGATGGAAGTAATTTCCAATGGAATTTCAAATTCATCCTTGCATCAATAGATCATCATGGATTAATTCGTAATATGAAATGTGACTTCCCTTCCATGGAAATTAATAAAATTTCTATATAGAAAAATCCAAACCATTCCAAGAATCCCATCCAATTCAACTAAATGAAGGATTTCATGATTTACAGGAAGCTCTTTCCCACAAACATTAACCAGAGAATAATTATAATCTTGTGATGCGACCATTGTTACATTAGAAGTTTTCACATCCATATCAACATTTAACAGTTGAGTTAATATAGATATACCCTTAGATAATTCTTTATAAATAATAGAGTGGGTATATCCATAATAAAATAAAAGGTTTTCAATTATAGACTTGGTGGTAAGTTTATTTTTCACCACTTCATTTTCATAATGCACATTGTCAGTAGTGATCACATGTGATTTTCCTTTGTCTTAGGCCTTAAGACGTTACTAAAATCAATCATTATAGCTAATACTCAAATTTTTTAATCGGTTAGTATAATTCACATTTTCTTTCCAATTGAATCATTGAAGTGTGGGAGGTGGATTCTATGTAGCTTTTTATCTAATCACATCATTAGTTATCTTTTTCCCATCACATTGGTAGTAAATTTCTTGATGGATTTCTTTCCCACAAAAAAAAATTTACTAGTCCCCTTAATATAGTTTCCAAACTTTTCTTCAATACTTTGATCATAAAGGAAAGCTCATATTCTTTTCACTATGGTTTTTAAATTTTCACTTTAAATCCATTTTTTATCTTCTTATCAAACCCATAAGATTTGTGGGTTACTCTAATCATCATCTAAACCTCGAGAGCATATAAAATTATTTCCTCATCGATACTAATGTATCATATGGATAATTCCCTTCACAGACATGGTTTAATGCCACTGAAGAATTGATCATCCTTACTCACAAGTTGGATGACAATTCCAAAATAATTCCTTGTATGTATTGAAAAAATTACCTCATATATACCAACAGAATTATCATCCTTTTTCATATGTTTGAAAAAAGCCTTATCTAAATCAATTCATATAAAACATGGAAAATTATTATTAAAAAAATAATTTCATTAACTCATCCCATTCCAGGGAGTAAATTTCATCTCAATGCCTCGTATTCCTGATGAGATGTCACCATTGATCCGATTCACCTTCCAATCGATGGACTTCCAAATTTACTTTCTCATGTTATGAACATTAGAGAACTAAAAATATCTTTTCAATGGTACTGATCTATTATTCATAAACTAGTTGTTCGTAAGACCCACTAAAAGAATGTGGACACTACCTCATGAAGGAATCAACAAAATTTTGTTCCCTCCGTTTCTAATTTGGAATTCCTATATGATCCATAGCTTTAGAAACTTATGTGAGCATAAAAAAAGATTTTTCATTCCATCTCCCATAATATTAAATTTCTCGTGAGGATAATAATGGAACTTTCCATCACATTCATCATTAATATAGATTCATCGGGCTTTATCCATTGACTAAATCCAAGAATCATAGTGTGAGAAACACTAATAATATTTGGAAGACCATATAATCCATGTAAATTATTTATAAGTTTTCAATTCAAGAGACCATAGGTTATATCTTAGTTTATTAATAATCATTACCAAAACTCTAGGATTTTATCTGATACTTAGACTTACCCTTAGTGTTTTTACTAATGTTTTCTCATATTAGATTCCAATGATTATCTATACCTTTCTCAGATATCAACTATAATAGACCAAACTTTTCATATATAGATAATACATCCAAATAGATAAATATTCATTAAATAACATAACAAAAACCATGCCAGAAACTTATTGGTTTAGTTTTATTGTAAACATGGAAGCCTAAAACTGATTCATAAAGCATCTACATCCTCTCCAACATATTCATTCATTACTATAATCCCTTTTTGAAACAACTTAATTAATACCATTATTCATATACTAGGAAAAAACATAATAAAGGATGGGCTAAGATTCTCAGTAAGGGTAAACATGGTAGATATCAATTATATCATAATTATAAGACATAATAAAATGAAAAACATTATAAAATTATTTTTTACGTTTCAAAGATTGTGATATCATGTCATGGGATAAATCATATAAGTTTATAATGATTTAAAGAAACTATTATATAAGAGCATTACAAAATAAATGGAATGTAATATGAACATAACAATAGAAAAACATTTCCATACTAGTCAAGGATCATTTCCAAGACTGTCATAATGGACAAATTCTTTTACTGAATGAGGTTCACTCCCCATTTTAGCTCTGTATTACTGAACCAAATTCACTCCCCATTCCATTCATATCTATCTAATTTGATATAAATCTTCACCCAATTAATTGGAGGGAGATAAAGTTCTAAACTATAACATAATGGAAACCATTTATAATCAATCGATATGAACACAATCCATTCATCATATAATCACCCATAAAAAGATATAGGTTTCATAAACATCATTCCATCATAACATAACCCTTAGAAAAGAAATGGGTTTCATAAATATCATTCCATAATAAAAATAAACCAACCATAAATAGACTATGGATAGTATACTTGAAACATATCCCCAAAAAATCTTAATTAAAATTTAATAATGATATCATAATTGAAAATAATTTTGATACATCCTTTGAAAATAATTCTTGAGGAAAATATGCTTTATGCTTTAATAATGTTTTCTTTTCTTTAAATGTTGTTTTATTTTAAAATATTTTATTTCTTTGAAAGTAACCTTATAAGATTATAAGGGAATATTCATGAAATTAAGGAAACATAAAATCAGAAAAAACTATTCATTCCATAAATTTTATAAAAACATTCCTTTCATGCTATTTCAAGAAAAGTTAAAATGTAGCTCATTTAGAAAATGACACAAAGATTCTTTTAAAACCATTATTAAAAATCAATCCATGGGTAAAAATAACTCAAAAAAATTGTTTAATAATAGGAAAAATAATTATCAAAAAAAGTTACGAAACACGGAAAAGGAAGATGAATATTCCCTAATAGATACTTAAATATAAACAATCCAAAATAATAATGAGATTGTGAAATTAACTCATACATTAGTTCTGATTGCCTTCATACATATATGAACTGCATGTATAATGGTTTAAAGAATGTTATTAATTTATTCTTGAACCATATTAATATTTATTATATTGAATATTATCCCATATAAATCATCTAATTACCTATTTTTTTAATAAAATTTCATTATTACCCTTCTCTTAGGTGTTAACTACTTCATTTTTGTATGTATGTTTTATAATATAAGTCCCCATTATTATTAATAGGATATTATTACATAATCTATAGAATGAAACTAAATTATTATATATCATATTAATTAATTCTATCGATTTATATAATCATTATTGAATTGTGAACATGGAAAATGAATTGCATCGTGTTGTAGATATGGGAGGTCGTACATATGCACGAGTAATGCTATCATTCCCTTAATGGAGAAATGGTAAGGAAGAAGATGGTATATTAATTTTCTTTCTAGAATCCTTATAATGTTATAATTATCCCAAAAACACACACACACACAGATATATATATATATATATTATTTCCATAATTATACCCTCACAAATAAAGTGGTGATAAAAACATATTACACCACAACATGGAGATGGTAAGTCATACGTATGCACGTGCAATGATTTTTTTTCTTTGGATGGATATAAGGTGGAATGAGGTTTTTAAATAAATATAATAAAATCTAATCACATAAGTGATACTTGATTTATTACTTTATAATGTAAACATCACATTTAGAGGAAGTATAAGATGAAATAATATTGAAAGGGCTGATAAATATGATTACCTCTTCTTTAGAGAACATCTTTTAGATATACTCTTAGGGACACTAGGGTTGGTATTTTGAAAAAACAAAAACAAATATAATGTTTATAATGAGTTTTATAAGATAAATTTGCATAGTATGGTGAAGAGTTATGGCTCAAATTGATGTGAATAAGTGAGGGATAATGTGCCCATTTATAATTGAGGCGAGGAGCACTTTTGAAATTTTCTCAAATTATTAATTTATCATAAATTAATTATCAATCTAAATACCTAGAAAATGTCATTTATTTGAATCTAAGATTATCTATGGATATAATATCATCAAAATATTGATTTCAGAAATTTTTTGGTATTATTGTAACACTTATAATTTTTGTTAACCCATAGTTAACATATTTTAATTATAACTAAGGTAATAAATTTTTCAACATTAAAAGGTTATAATTTTTAATTTGTTGATGTAAATCAAATAATAAATGATAATTTTATAACATTTATGGAATATTATATTTTTTTTAAATATATTATATTGTTTTTAAATAATTTAATATTATATTATTTTTATAAAATATCATTAGTATCAATTTTTACACTATTCATTACAAGGAATTAAAATAGAAATATAATAGGTTAAATTAGAACCAAATATTTTATTATAACAAAAAGAGTTTAAGGTCACCTAGAATATTAATTTATCACATTAATTATGTAAATTTATATTTATTTTAATATTTTTAGAAAAAATTATTTGATATTTCTATTAATAAATTAATTACTACATTAGTGTTGTGTAATTATTTAATATAATTATCTTTTCAAAAACATTATAAAATAAAATACCATGAGTAACTTAAATATTATATATTTTAGAATAATAATTATAGTCTAATATATGTTTTGGTTACCCCAAAATTAAAAATGATATTACATTTTAAATATTAATGTAACATCTTTAAATTTTTATTAAATAAAAAATTTTAAATATCATAACCTATTATAAGTGTCCCAAAAATCTAGAAATAGATTTATACTAGGAAAATATATTTATTAATTTAAAATTTTAAAATTATATTCAATAATAACATAAATTCTTCTCCATGTTGACACATAATGGATATTTAAGACAAAGAGAGGGACATGTTTTTTACTTTATTTGATTTAAATATCATATAAGTCATTTTCATAAACTCCTTAATTTATATCCTTATATGTTAAGGGTCAAATTATCATCATCCAATAATATTTTTCATGTGATAGAGTCATTTTATAGTCTTTATCATTTCATGTTAAACTTAAATTACCCAATTTACCTTTTACTATGGTAACAAAATTTACCAAGGATACTATTCACATCGGCAAAAAATAAAAGGAACGTATTTAATAAATGTATAGATTTTGAATATATATTGTTTAACCATTTATTAAAATTCAAAACACTTGAGTTTCATAATTTAATTTAAAATATAATCGGAAAACTATTATGAAAAACAGTTTTTCAAAAAAAATCTCCTTTAAAAAATATATTGTTTTTTATAATAAATTCAAGTATAAAATCATTTTAAAATATTAAAATTTTATTATTGTAAGTTAAAATGTAAAAAATTAAAATTTAAACCTAATCCAACACATAATTGTACCTCTTCAATACTTTAAAAGAAATATAATTTTAAAAAAAATTATAATTTTTACTCTTCCTTAAAAAGAAATGTTTTCAGAAAAAACATTAAGATAATTTTTCCATGATTAATTCAAAAATGAAATTAAAATTTAAAAATAAATTTATTATAGCTTCTAAAAATTAATATTAATTCATAAATTAAAGGAAGAATCATTTTTGAAGGAAACATATTTTTGAAGAATAATGTGATTTTACTATAATTGTGTGATTATTTTCTAAGCACATACCAATACATTCATATTGAGTTGTACCTTTATATTTATTTCCAAAATTATTTATTCATACTTATTCCCTCCAATTTAGCAGCTAGGATATAATGGTCATTTTTTACTAATAACATCTCATAGTTCTTTTAAACATAGTGTTTCATGCAACACAAGCTATTAAAGAATTAAACTTATTTAGTAATATATATTTATTAAAATATCATGGTGTTATATAAGGAGATCATGTTTCATATCTTGAATTATTCTATTTTAAATTATCAATATAATTATGATAAATCTTTTAAATAAAATGATATTATATGGGTTATGATACTCAGTATGGAGAGACTTATAGCTCAAATGATCATAGAGGATGTCAGTATTGATGACATTCCCATAGTATAAGAATGTAATGATATATTCTGAAGGAACGTCCTATTTTTCCCATATATCATGAGGTTGATTTTTCAATAGAACTCATACCTAGATCTATACATATCTCAAGGATTCTATATATAATATCTTCTATTGAATTGGAGAAATTAATGAAGTTGTGAGAAAATATGAAAAAAAAAATTATCTACTATAGTGTTTCATCATGGGTTACACCTATAATTTTTGGTAAAAATGATGGATCAATGCACCTTCGCATTAAAGATCTGAGATTAACAAGATCATAATTAAGAAAAAGTATCATCTACCCTGTATCAATGACTTATGCTACCAACTCATACAAGCATGATACTTTTCAGAGATTAATCTTTTATTTGGATACCATCAGTTAAGGGTTAAAAGGAAGGATATTTCCCAAAATACCTTTCTGAGTGAGATATGGATGGTATTAATTTAAAGTGATGACATTGAGACTGAATAATGATGGATATAATGAATATATTTTTTGAAGACCACCTGGATCATATTTTTGTTGTCTTTATTGATGATATTACTACTTATTATAAGATCATAATTATTATATTTAGATTGTGTTTATGACATTAATAAAGAATAATTTGAATGTTAAATGTAGTAAATGTGAATTATTTCTAAAAAAGTTTTCATTATTGGGTTATATAATCACAATAAAAGGTATATCTATATATCCATCAAAGATAATAGTTATTAAATAATATCCCATACCGACCACAATAATCAAGATCTATAGTTTTCTTAGGTTATATGGATACAATCAATTATTTGTGATTAATTTCTCATGGATATCGAATACACTAACCAAGATAATGTGGAAGGTAGTGAACTTCCTTTATATGGATGAATGTGATGAATGTTTTAATGAACTAAATAAGATATTAGTCAGAAAAACCTATATATACATTACATTATAGTATAGAAGTGTTTTTAATATACAGTGATACCTTAAAGAAGGTATTTGGATGAATATTCCTGAAAATTGAAAAGTTAATTGTGTATGACTCATGGCATTTAAACACTCATGATAAAAATTACCCGATGCATGATTTGGAGCTAGCAATGGTGATAATTACAATAGAAATTTAGTGGAATTGTCCCTATAGTGAGAAGTTTGATTTTTATATTGAATACAAGAGTTTGAAATATATATCCACACGAAATGATTTAAATGTGCACCAAAGGAGATGGTTATAACTGATTAAATAAAATGACTTCTCAATACATTTCCACCACTGGAATGGAAACATGGTGGCTAATTCATTAAGTTCGAAATATCATGCAACCTTAACTATGATGAGGGTTAAAAATTACCCAATATTCAAATATTTACAAAGGATTAATTTTGAATTCAAATGGAAAATTGAGATGTCCTATAGTACCCAAATGATTACCCAACCAAGAATCTATATACAGATAAAAGATACCCAAAAGATGATATTGATCTAGAAAAAAAGATTTCTAATATTCCAAATATCTACTTTGATTAAGATAAAGTTATATGTTTTTGAACATAGATATGTAACACATAAAAACTAAAACTAAATAGGTAAATTTTGGATTATTCACATAGCTCATCCTTCTCTATTCATCCAGGATGTAAAAAAATTGGATAAAGATCTAAAGAACAACTTCTGTTGGGATAACATGAAGGGGGAGATCATAGTATATGTATCTTGATACTTGGTATTATAATAAGTTAATTATTAATTAAAAATTTCCATGTGTATATTGAAACAATTTCCCATACAAATATGTAAATAGGAAAACATCTACATGGATTTTGTTGTAGGTCTCCCAAAACATCTATAAGCCAAAACTCTATTTGGGTTGTAGTTGATCACCTTATGAATTTAGTGAATTTTATTACTATAAATGAATATTTATCAATAAAATAATTCATTAAGACATACACCGTGTAACTGATAAGGCTTCATGGGGTACCACTATCTGTTATAAGAAAATATTTAGAAATCAATAGAGATATAGATATGTTTTTTCACATCATATCAACCTCAAATAATGGGTTGGTTTGAGGGGACCATTATAAATCTACATGATATACTATGATCTCATTGAATAATCGTCCAAGGATGTTGGGATTAATACCTATCCCTAGTAGAATTCACATATAAAATTTTTTTCTATTGGAGTATTCATATGGCACCATATAAGGATATTTATGAAAAAATATGTAGAACACCAACATGTTGGGATGAAGTTAGAGAGAGGAAGCTGATAGGTCTAGATCTTGTATGAAAAATTATATAGATGGTTCAAACCATTTGGAATAATTTAAATGTGGAAAAAATTTGATATGATGGTTTTTCATATAATCATCTATGAGATCTAGAGTTTTAAATTTGTGACAAGGTGTTCCATTGAATATCTCCTTGGAAGTTAATTGTGAAATTTGGGAAGAATAGAAAGCATATCTCTAGGTATATTGGTCCCTTTGAGCTCCTTGATCATGAAAGGGTTATTAATTATCACTTATCACTCCCTCCATACATCTCCCAAGTAAACAATGTGTTCCATATATCATTTTTGAGAAAGTAAATACCAGACACTTCACATGTGCTTAGTTTGGAAGTTATACAATTAGAAAATGATATCTCATATATAGAAAAACCATTTAAGATACTATACCATAATGAAAAGGTGATGTTGAAGAATACCACACATCTAGTAAATTTTTCATGGATGAATTACAAGTTTGAGGAAGCCACCATGAACCCAAGGATATAATGAGGAAAAAGTACCCACACTTTTTGTCATCCTATATATAAAATTTTGAGGACAAAATTATTTTTTTGGTGGTCAAATGTAATGACTCCAGTTTTATTTAAATATTACTATTCAAATAAATATATTTTTTGATATATTACTCCACACGCAACACTAAACACCAATAGACCACAACAATTTTCAATAAAATATATATTGTCCAATTTATGGTAGCCATTGAATAAGATAGTACAAACAGTTATAACCAAATTATGAAACAAAGGTCCATTTAAATGCTATTTTGAAATGTTAAGATAATATAGTAATAAAGTATTTTTTATTATTAACATATATTTTATAAAATTAATATTTTTCATGTTTTATATATTTATTATTCGCACTAATTTTTGAATAATAGTAAATTTTTTTAAAAATGTTTTAATTTAATAATAGTTATTTAAAAAAGTTATTGCTTTATTTGAAGTTAAATTTATAAATTTTAGAATATGAATTTTCAATAATAAAATTTATTTTTTAACTTACCAAAAAAATATTATATTAATATTAACTTTTGGTATTTTTCTAAAAAAATTTATTTTAGGTAAATAGAGAAAAATTCATTTTTCTAAAAAAACAAGACTTTTATGACATTATTAGTATATTAGTATGAATTTAAAATTTTTGAAAACCTTTTATAATACCAAATATATATTTTTTAAGTGAAATTATAAATTTAAAAATATTGAATTTAGTTTAAAAACCTATAATTAACATTTTATAATATGAGTGTTATTTTCCTAAAAATAGTTGTAATGTATTACATATGATTTATTTTAAAGTTAATTTTTATAGTTTCTAGAAATTGGATAAAATAAAATAGTTATTAAATTTGGAATCATTAGGTCCTGGTTATCTAATAAATACTATTTTTTATCTTAAAGGATGATTTATATTTGGTAAAAACTAGTTAACAGGGTATAAGATAAAATAATAAAAAAACATTTAAAAATAAAAGACCTCAAACATATTTAAAAAATGTGTGTTAATGTGTAATTAATGCCTCTATAAAATTTATCACTTATCCTATTGATTATTTCATAATGTTACAGATATATTTCAATAGAGGGACTTCCCAATTTTTAAATGTTTTTGCTATTTACAAAAAAATGTCTTCCCTTTTCAATTATATTTGGGGCACTCCTCTCATCAATTCCCCTCAAACCACAACCCACTTAAATCATCCAAAACTCATTCAAAACCTATCCTTAAAGTTAATATAAACATTCAAGAGGTTTTTGGATTCTCAAAATACAACCACATAGAGGTTTAATCCCATTTACAATGGATATAATCCAAAATGTGAGGGGTTAAAGCACTTCTTTGAAAATTAGGGGAAATGGTAAAGGAATTAGTAACTCAAAATCATTTCTTTGAGTTAGAAAATTTCCTAATGAACATTTTTTAAATAATTTACATTTTGAATGATTTCCTCTCTTTATTTATGGGTAAAACTATTTTCATATCCAAATCCAATTCCATAAATGATTTCCTTTTCACTTATAACTATGACCATTATAATAATGAATAAAAAATGTTACCAAAATAATGTCTTTTCATGATTTTTTTCATTATATTCAAAATTATCTACCTCTAATGAAGTTATGTTTCATTTTTCTCCCTATATTTTATTTATTAAGTGATTATTTTTCAAGATCATATTTTTTTTATCTTGTGATTTAGTTCATGATGTAATTTTAAACCTTTTGGATGTTTTTTAAAACATATTTTATTTACATGTGTTGTTAATTAAAATTTAATAATTTTCCTTTATATGTTTGATAAAACCTATTTTATTTTCAGGGATTCGTTATAAAAAGATAATTTTTTTCATTTCGGATGATTTATTAAACCCATTTCTCTAAAATGGGTTATTTATGATGTGAAATGTGAATGATTTATATGTTTTGTATATAAGTATAGATAAAAAATAGGTTAGTATTATATCACCATCCAATTCGTTGGTTAAGATTTTATATTCAATGTGATTAGTATTCACATGGTATATTTTAGTGTCTCAAAAGCATAGGCACTGGGGGTGTGGCTCATGAATGTAATGTTTCACAATGCTTATATTTGTGAAGAGTTAAAGTATATTATTCATTATGATCATATTCTCTCAGGATTCAAGGTTAAAGTTAAATTTGTCTAATACATATTAAATCTATTAAACATCTATATTGATCTTTTGTGGCTTTATTTTCTTATTCTATATCATTTGAATCCCACTTATATATTATGATAATCACACATCATGTTATGATATTTCTCTCATGGTTCTATTTTTAGTAATTCTTATGAACTCATAATTAATGAAATGTTTTTTCATACCTTTCTAAGAATTTTATATCACTGTTTTCTAATGTTTTCATTCCCTAGGTTTTGAGGATGAGCCTTTCTAATGAGACGTCTAGAAGATGGTCCACTATTGTTTCTTTTAGAAGAAATGATCTCACGTATTGTAAAATAAGATGATTATGAAACTAGTTCCCAAATACACTAAACCTATCAGTCCATGGGATATTATTATTTATAAAATATAATTTTTATATCAGGTAAAAGATATAAAATAAAGGCATTTTTAGCATGAGTTTCTATAACCAACACAATGTATACCAGATGTTATTCATTTTACTCATCCATTATTTCTGGTTTCTGTTATGGTGGATCTTGGGATTTGGGTTTCTTATTATTTATGATGTTTTTATTAAGTGTTAATGAATCCTCCAAAATCCAATATTATATTTAAAAATTTCATCCTTGAGGAGAGGGAGATACCACATCACATTGTGTTGTTTGATTTTAATGTCATTGAGGAATACATAAGGTAAGTAAGATAAATTATGAGTTACATTATATTAATTTTCTATAAGATTTATTTCATTAATTTATTATTCAAAAAAATTACATATAGAATAATAAAATTATAGAGTGAATTATTCTTTACCTCTTAAAAGGAGAGAGAAGTTGGATAGAAAAAATTTTAATGCAGGGTTTAAATCTTACATAAATTCATAAATTTTGTTAGATTTTTTATATTATGATTATGTTTTCTAATATTAATAAAAATTTTATATATGAAATTTTTAGAGTTTACAATAACTATTCAATATCTCAAGAGTTTATAACAATATCATATGGTCATAATATGGTGGTAAGTGATTATAAATCAATTGTGATCAATGGATACAAGTTTATTATGAACAATAATTTTTTTAAAATGAATCCTCAACATGATGGAGTCATATTTAGCACTAAAATATAATGTTATGTTGTAGAAGGTGACATGAATCCCTGTTCATCTAATTTATGTTATTATAGAGTTGAGGAGGAAAACATATTTTAGAGTAATACTCTCATGATTAATTTTTTATGTTGAAGTGCAGTTGGATTGTTAAATTAACATTACAATGAATTTATATTGATAAATATTGCCTTTTAATAGTGGGAATTGTATATTATCTTTGAACTGGTGAACCTTATATATATTCAACTTATGAAAGACAAGTGTTTTATATAAAGGAGAAATCATATCTCATTTTTTGTTTTATTGCTTGAATAATTCCTCAATATTTCTTATATTATGGTATATATGATGCCACACTATATATTATATCCACAAGTTATCATCCATGTCTTCTATATGATAACTAGAACATTTCAATTATTATGAAACATTACAGGCCCAAAGATTTATAGGAATGTTTATAACAGTATTGATAATGTCACTTTAATTTCATAATTTATTTGATATAGATTACTATATAATGACTTATATGTGTGAAAATATTTTTCAAAAATTATGATATGTTAAAATTAAATTATAAGGCATGGGATTTCCAAAAATGAGAAATTTATTCATGATATATGAATGGTACCGATAATTACCCATGTGAGTATAATTTTTTAATATTGAATAATTTTTCCTTTATATTTTAATTCGTATCTAACGATTAATATTTTTCAGGGATCAATGAAATTTTATCATCCTTATACCCCTACATATTTTATTAGTTTATTATTTCTTTCTACAAAATCACATCCCTAGACTAGTCAACCTTGATTGTAGACAACGATGCAATACCCATCACATTTTCTAAGTGGACATTTTCTTACAGCATGCCCTTAATTCCCCTTGTATCTATATAATGTTATTCCTCCCTCATCATGCCTATTTTGACATAATCCTAGGTTATTATATCCTATTAATTATACCCCTTATCCCATGCTTCATCCCCATGTTATCTCTAATGGTAATGAAACTCTCCCTAACACAATGTTCATATGGGATATTGACCATCCAGTTAATTAAAATTTAGATCCCCCTCACGGATCAAGTAAATGGTCAATTTTTTTAATAGTAATATTTATTATTATTCATGGATTATTTTTTTAATTACTTATTCTTGTTTTTAAGGGTTTTTATGCTTCTTTAAAAACCAGACACCATGATCATACAAAATATGGCATATCTAGAATAGATGGAAATTGATCATGGTAGAATATAATAAATATCAACAAATGATTGGGAAGAATGATGAAGATGGATAAATCATACTAAGAAAACTATTTAGATAAAGAGAAATCATTCCATACATCTAGTTTCATGACATTAGTGGATGTTTAAATCAATATAGAACTTGGGTATAGATTTGGGTATCAATATTGAAATACCCTTAGAGTTTATTAATGGATTCTATATTGTATTTCAATTGTTTTCAACACATGTGAGGATCATTAAAGAGGTATTTGAGGCTATATATTTAACTTAAAACATGGATATATTCAAGATAGTGTGAAAAAATGTTATTATTTATGTGTTATTCTTAAAAAAATCATGTATGGTTTATTTTGGAAGTGGATACATTGCTTTCACCATCCTTGAGAAGTTTTAAGTTAATGTATATGTTTTGTATAGGACTTGATGAGGCCTTGAAATAAAGTGAAAAAAAGTCAATAGTTTATAAAAGTATGGTTGATCCACTAACCATGTAGTTACATAATGTGGTCGATACATTATTCATATGTTTGATTGGTACTTCGTGCTATCAATGCACTGACCGTAACAGTTTTTACATGTGGTAGATCCAAAAAGTCTTCATCAATTGATTTATACACGTGGTAGGAAAAAAATATGGTAAATCTATAATAATGCATATAGTTGATCCTTGTTATATCACATGGTTGATCTAGAAAGTGTTGTCACTTTATAGGGTCGATATACCTCAAGATCAATTACATACATAGAGGTTTTGTTATGGATATTCTTGGAGAAAATATATATTTCAATTATTTATTTATTTTGAATTATTAATTATGATTAGGATATTTTGATAAAGTAAATATTAAATATCATGTGATTAGTCAAATATATTATTTAAGATGATATTTATGGGAGTTTTAATGATTTTAAATGAAAAGAATCATGGTCTATTTTCGTGGGATTTCATATTTGGTATTTTGAAATCATATTTCATGGTCAAAGCTATAATTCTTTAGGGATTATGAATACAACTAAAAATCATGAGGGGTTTCATAAATCATTATATAAATACTTTTTAAATTAATTAGAATATAATAATAGAAATAAAAAGAAGAAATATGTGTTTTAGAAATGAGATATAGGTGATACTCTACTATATTGAAAACTATCTATATTGTATAAAATTGACATCAAGAACAATGTTAAAGTAAGATGAATATGATGTTGATCATATGGGAACTTTATACTGATGATAAGGGATGTTAGTTTGTGCTTATAACCTCTCATACATGAATATATCATCTGAAATATGTTTATGGGTAGATCAATATATTGATGCTATTCTCAAAACCAATTTTATAGTAAAATTCACTCCTAAAGATAATCCAATCCTTGAAACAAAGTCATCCTGATTCGATATGATTATTTAATTCATTTAGAAGTATGGATAAATTTTTAAGGCTCATGGTACAAGGGTAAAATAACACCATTCATATGTGGTTGTTATTCAAGTTAAATGTTGAAACATACCCTTACTTTGTAAACGTCATTTAAAAACTCTTAATGAGTCAACAATGGATTCTAACCCTCACTTTTAGTCATTTTTATTTCATTTTTTATCTAGTTAATAGTACCCAACTGAAGTTTATAATGATTAACATCACTTATTGAGGCTAAACACTATAAAATTATCATGTGATGTTTGATCAGTATTTTTCAAACATATGGGTGATGAATATAAATTATGAGTGGATCATGAATCTATCAAGTATTAGGTGTTTAATTATAAACGTAAGGATTTTGTATAAAACACCACTGATTCACCCCCTAGGTGTGTACTGAATGATATGTGAACTTTAATTGGTAGCATATCCTTGGTACCCCCCTGAGATAATACTCTTGATGATATAATGTATGGCTGGTTATAGTTCTATGAATAACAAAGGAGTTCCATATTTTTATGGGATTAATCGTCATCATTATAAGAATCAAATTCTACCTTATCTATTATCATGGGGTTTTGAAGTTAGTGACATAGTTATTGTAGGATTACCACCCATTGAAGAAAATGTATCCATGAATTTTACAGATTGGAGAAACCTATAAATTGATGGGAAATCCAAAAATCATATATTTTTATGAATTTCAGAAAAATTTCACACCAATGTTTTGGGGTTAAATATTCCCAAAGAAATTTGGAATAAATTGGATAATATGTATAAATAGAATATCAAGATTGAATAAAAAACTCTATCTTTGGAGGGCTAGGTTCAAAGATTTAAAAATTCATATGGATAAAGTTCTGGTGATTATTTCATAAGGATTGGTGAAATTGTTAGTCATATCAGAGGATTTTAAGAAAACACATAAGATTCTACTATCATAAAAAATGAATATAGAACTTTCTAGATAGATTTTACCAAAATATTTTAGTCGTTTAAGATAGGGAGGATCTTTCCCTTTATGATTTAAATAATACTCTCTTGAATTATGAAATGATAAAATCTATTATTTTTAAAAAATCCAAGGAAAAATTGATTTTTAATTCCATGAATAAATTTAAAATAAAATAAAAGGAATATGAGTTATCAATCAACTTATATAGGAATGTTGACTGTGATTAAAATAATACAAAACACATAGATCTCATATCTAAAAGTTTCAATAAAGGAATAGAAATATGTAATGTTACATATTAAATGATTTTAAGTGGAAATAATTGGGTAGTTTAATAAATATTTTTCTATAAATAATAAAATCATTGAATCTAAGGATGAAGAATATAAAGAGAAATTCCAAAGGGAGTATAAAATAAAATCACATAGAGGCTATAAAAAATTTGATGACGATAGAAAATATATGTATAAGAAAAATAGAAAGTATGTATGATAAATATTAATGGAAAAGACAACACCTACTAAAGAAGTGTATTAGAAGAAGAATGTAATCGAAATGAAACAAAATTTATTAAAAATTGTGAAAATAAATGAGACAGTTCATGAAGTGAAGGAGAAGATGAAGAAGATGAACCTTGCATAATTCACATGTTGACAACATAAATTGAAGTTTATCATAAATGGAAAACTAGGATCAGGATTGAATTTAGAACCATTAATAAGGGAGATTCAATGATAAATATGTTTTAAGATGAGTATAATGAAAAAGATAATGATTACACCAAGAAGATCGATCTTCTAGAAGTGAATGTGTTTTAGAAATAAAGAGTCATAAAAGAATCGTAGAAAAAGAGGGAAACAAAAAAGGAGGAAAATATAATGAATGAGTCAAGATGTATTAAGTTTTATAATTACCTTTTAAAAGTAAATATTTACTAAGAATGTTTTTTGAAGAAAATAAAAGTAGTGAGGACTATTGAGTAATTTCAAAAACTGTTAAATCTGAAAACATTAAATCAATACAACCGAGTAGTGTAGGCCTCACATAAAATTATAAGAAAATAGGGGTATAGAAAAACATATAGATGAAGTCTATCTCAACAATGTCATTGGAGAATAATCATAATAAATAATTTTCTTCAAGAATGATGAAAAACAATTTTTTTATTATATTTAATATATGAGCATAATTTATGGGAGAATATCAATATTTTTATACTATATATAGTTTCAAGGGATATTGTTAGTGTTATGCGACTTATGGATAAGAGACCTATGTTTTTCAATAAAAAATTGTTAATTGGAATTAGATAAGCCTAAAATTTAGGGCAGAGATACACAGATGATAAAAGAAATATAATTTTGAAGAGGAAAAAAAATAATGAGGAGATTTTAGTATGATTTTATCAGAATTGTCACTTTTTTTGAGATGTTTTACCATGATTATAGGTCAAAAAAATTTAATAAGTATATAAATAAGAAACAAAAAAATAAGGATGATAGATAACTTGTTTTTAAAGTGGCTCTCAAAGCTAGAATGGGTTGAAAACCATAAATCCTTGAAAGACTATTCTCATCACACATAACTAGAGATAGAAAAATCAAAAGAAATATTTAAATAAATTATAGTGGTGTAGTTAATTATATTAATAAAATATCTTTAAATAAAAATGGAATTGTAGCATTTAAGATTAAGGCCCAAAATTAAAATCTTAATTTTTTTTATTTTTTGATGGCCTCAAAAACAACAAAATAGGTGTTATTTATCTATGTGATTTTGGTAATGAGGTAATTCTGAGGATAAATGTTTTTCTCATAAAAATAATAAAATATGGGAATATTATTACATCATATTAAATAACAAGTGGAAATATTTTTCAAATTAGAGATTCAAATGATTCATATTATTTGAGTTCAAAAAGTAAAAATAATCTCTGCAACAAATGGTTGGGTATTCTCTCTGAGAGAACTTTGTGCAAGATCTCCAAATGTAATATTATGAGAGACTTAACCCATCTTAATAGAGAAATGAAATAAGTATTTGAGACATTATAGAAAGTGAAATTCACTAAAGGAAGGAAAAAAGGATTTGAGATCCAGACTACCAAACCTATTGAATTGATTCATTTAGATTTTTTTGGACCCCTAAAAAACATGTCCACTCATTGTGATCTCAATTTAATTATATTTATAGATTATTATGAAATAATTACTCAAGTGATGTTTATAAGACATAATTCTTAGGTGGTAAACATGTCTAAAATCATCAAAAGAGTAGTTGAGAATGAATTGAGCGTGTGCATAAAGAAATACTTATCTAACAATGGGAAAAAATTTAAAAGAATATATTTTTAATCCTATCTTGAAAAACAAGGAATAAAAAATAGTTTGAAATCCATATACTCCTAAAAAACTGCTTTTCTAAAAAAAATAATGGAATCTTAGTGGAGATGGGAAGAACAATGTTAATAAAAAATAGTCTCACAAAATTATATTAGAGAGAAACTATATACATAGTGGTTTAAATTAGGAATAGTTGTCTACTAAGTCTTGATTCCAACCTAAACTCCAATGAATTATTTTAAAAAACGAATCCTATTTTGGACTAATTCATAATTTTTAAGTCCTTGTTTTATAAAAAATAAAAATTCCAAACTTAAAAATTTTGATAAAAAAGTTGAAAAGGGTAACGTTTTTTATATTTATCAAATGGAAAAGAAAAAAATGATTGAAAAAGTTGTTTAAAAAATGAACATAGTGATGTAAATGTTTTTGAAAATAATCCTATTTCTAAATATCTAAATGTGGATTTTTTTCACCTTAAATAATAAAATAATAAGAATAATATAGAAGTAGGAAGAATTATTGTTCAAATTTAATTCAATACACATATAGTTGAAATTGATTCAAATCATACTTGTGATAAAGTGTAGGTTGTTGTTTATAAACAATAAAAGTTATTATGGTTAAAGAAGTGCTAGGAGATAGATAATATCATTTGATAATAGTACACAATATGTAGAATAAAATAAATCTCAGGTATGATGAGCACACAATAAATCATACTAGAAGAATTTTGAGTTTCAAAAATAAGACAACAATTATCTCTCAAGTTGGACCTAAATCAATGAGATAATATATTGATCATGATGAGTGTATTGATGATATAAATAATAATTTTTTGTAGATTGAAAATAATTACTCATGGGATCTTATTCTAATACTAGGTGATAAAAATTTCATCAGAACTAGGTGATTATTTAAGAACAAGCTAAATGATAAGGGAAAAGTAATCCAAAAAAAATCAAGAATTATTTTCTAAGAATTGTCCCCTGTAGAAGGAGTTGATTTTAAAGAGAAAATTTCTCTAATTTCAATGTTAGAAGCCATTAGGTTGTTCCTTTTTATTGTTTCCTACAGGTTGTAAAAAAATTATCAAATGGATTTCAAGTCTTATTTTTTGAATGGAGAGCTTAATGAAGAGCTGTATATTGACCAAACTAATGGGTTAGTGCTTGATAAAAATGAAGCACGGGTATATAAATTGAAAAACACTCTATATAGAATAAAACATGTCCTAGGGTCCCAGTATTCAAGGCTAGATAACTTTTTGAAGTATTTAAAATTCATCAATGGAAATCTTTACAAAGACCTATTTATCAATGAAATGAATACATGTTCACTTTTTATAATTATATATGATGATGATATCATTTTTTTAGTTTATCATGAAAATTCTTGTGATTATTTTTTCAATCGAATGAAGAATCAATTTAGTATTTCCAATATATTTGAGATGATATATTTCTTGGGATTACGAGTGATGTTAGAAGAAAAATTTATCTTCTTATCCCATTAAAATTATTCTAGAGAACTACTTAAGATATTTGAGATGGATTACTCAAAACCAGTAACTACAACCATTCAAGTAAGAATAAAATTCTAAATATGGTGAAGGTGTGAGTTTAAATCAAAGATATTTTAGAAGAATTACTTTCATCAAAATCTAACCCACATATTTGTAGGGTCCTAAAAGTTTTGCCAAGAGAATAAAATACTCCCACAATCACATTACAGAAGGAAGAATGTATTCTTACAAGTACAAAAAAAGTGAATGTACACAAATTTAGTTACAAACTTTGGAAGAAATTTGAAGGAATTATTATATTCAAAAGATTTTATGAGGCCTATGTACCATCATCGAGAAGGGTTTGCAGACCACATGAATCGTGAACCACTGGTATGTGGAAAGATCCGTGAGGTGATAGCCTATGGAGCAATGACCAATAAAACCAGTGGAACATGAATCACATCACTGAAGGAATCATGCATGCGAAGGTCATCTGCGTACCTTCTCATGAACTAAGTAGTTTGTGGATAAAGAAAACTAGTAGGGTTCTGCGAACCATGATCGCGAACTGCATCCTTAACAAACCTTGGTCGGCCAAGTCTTTTTCAGTTCAAGATATAACTTCATGGGCTTCCACAAGTGGTGTCATGTGCCTACAGATATGATTACCCCAATGCTCTATAAAAGGGGAACATAAGAAATTGAGAGGGTACAGATGGATAAAACTCAAAGGGGGCCCTAGAGGTTGGAATAAATAATGTGAGGAATATTAAGAATGTTTTATAAGTATCTTGAGTGAATAGAAATGGTATATTTGGTGGGTTTATATAGGATATGAGTGGGGATTTCTTTATTATTTCTTCAACATTGGTTTTGGAATCTATATAATGAAATAATCAAAACCTAAAACATTCTCATGGTTTTCCCCATGGTTTCTTCCAAATTTGAGTAATTTGTTTTATTATATAAGTCAATGTGCTGAAATTAATAAAACAATGCCATAGTTTATGTGTAGGTGAATCATACTCTTAAAGAAATGATTTTAAAACCTTAAAATATATTAATGGTTTTGGAGGAATCATAAAGCATTTATAAAATTAATAAAATAACCATAAAATATTATTATTTTATTTATAAAATTTATATTGGGTCATGGATATCCTTTATAGTATTTTTGACATCACCTTTGGGTGATTATGATGTCATAATACACACCGTATATTTATATGGTATTTAATTTTTACCCAATAATTTGACTATCTTAGAAAATTATGAAAAATTCACCCTTGGATAATTTCAACATTATGATTCAAAAAAATACGTTCATTTTATCTAAATTTTTTTCTAATTTTTTTTCACTTTTAAAACAAGAATCACTATTTATTGAGAAATGTTAGGTTTTCTTAATGATGACAATTTTAAAACCCTTATATAAATAAAATTTGACTTCATAAAAATTATATGATCATTTATATTTGATAAAATATATATAATAATTATATTAATATAAAATATTATTTATTTTAAAAATCCCATTAATTCCTGAAAATTAATTCTTTAATTGAATTTGAATATTACCTAAAAATACATTTTTTATTGTATAAAAATAAAAAACATTTATAAAGTAATTTTAATAAAAGGGAAAATATTCATTATTATTTAAAATATTAAAATTACTATTACTAGGTTCATAATACAAATCCCTTAAATACACTAGAAAACATCCTAAGTGTAAGGTGTGCGATAATGAGAATTTCATGGGATGGTTTAACATGCATGGTATAGGTCATGATCTCGATGATCTTGAACTTATCCCATAAATGTCTTCACTCATGATTGTGTTATTGGATATCATCTTTGGATTGGTCAAGGAAAAATCTCAATGATGTAATCTCCCTCATAAGATTTAATAAATGGGCTTCATGGGGTCTGATCTTATTCGTTGAGGTCATCAGTTTCTTTGCCAATGTCAACTGGATTTGTTAAAAGTGTATATTTAAATTAATCATGTGATCACTGTTCATTGTATATATCATCAAAGGTAATGATTCTTATTAGTTATTTAAATCTGATAAGATAAAACCAAATTATTTCATGTGTTTTCTATAACCATATTACATAATATGTCATTTAATTAAACCACAAGGAGAATTTTATTAATAAAAGTTTGAGTCATTACAATCTTCCCCCTTCATAAATTTCATGCATGAAATTTTCATTTCCCTCACTAAAATAGATGAGGGTAACTATGTTTCCTCACTTTCTCTAGTTCCCCCATATCTTCTTCAATCTTTTGGTCTCTCTGTAGCACTTTGACCTGGTGCATTGCCTTATTTTGTAGAACATTGTCTCTATAATCTGAGATTTTCACTGGATACTCTTTATATGAGAGATCATCCATCAATTGTACCACATCTGGATTGAGTACATGTGAGGGGTCTGGTTTTTACTTTCTCAATAAAATACATGGAATACATCATGTAATTGAGATACTTTTTTTGAGAGTGCTTATCAATAGGCCACCACTCTAATGCGACCAATGATCTAAAAGGGGCCAATTTATATTTTACTAAGCTTTCCCTCCTCTTAAATCTCATGCATTTCGACCATAGAGATATGCAGCGGAATACCATGCCTCCAACATCAAACATTAGGTCTCATCAAGGATTTTCAACATAGCTCTTCTATCAACTCTAAGTATCCTTAACGTGTTTTTGAATGGTTTTAAAATTTTCCACCATTTCCTCAACAATTCCAGGACATTTCATTTTGTGTTCCCCAACATCATCTCAGTATGCAGGTTTCTACACCTATTCTCATAAATATATTCATAGGGATCTATTTGGATTCTTGATTTGAAACTATTAATGGAAGAGAACTCGAACAGAGGAAGATTATGATTTCATCCTCTTTTGTAGTTAATTAAACAATCTCTTAACACGTCCTTGAGTTTCTGGATCGTCTTTTTAGATTAGACATTAATTTGAGGGTGAAAAGACATGTTGAAGATCAAATCAATATTTAGGGCATGTTGGAGACTCTTCCAGAACATGGATCTAAATCATGGATCTTGATCATATACAATCAATAGCAGTTTCCCATGCATCCTCACCACTTCTAGAATGTATATCCTTATAAGATGATCGAGTGATAAGTCCTCATGAATAAAAATGAAGTGATCAGTCTTCATATGAAAATCCACCACAACCCAATATTGAATTATTATTTTTATGCATTTATAATACTAGTGAAAAATTACATGGTGATGTTTTCTTATTACCTATAGTTAATGGTTACATCATCCCCTTGAATTTTTTCCTTTCAAATTCAAATTGTTAATGTACAATATATCTTTATGTATATTTTGTGATCTCCTTCATCATATTGTCCCACAAATATTGATCATTGATATTTTGATACATCTATGTGATTTCAGCGTGGATGGAGAAGGATAATATATGTGCATCATCCAATACTTAATTCTTTAACTCGGGATTTGATGGTCCACATAGTCTTGACCCAAATTTCAATAAAAATTATTCATTAAAATTAAACTATGAGTATTTCACTTTTCATAATGTTTCCACTTTCTTCTAAATTCCCAAATAATCTATTTGAGAATCCTTTATATATTCTAATATAGATGTTTGATTAATCATTTGTAAAATTATTGATGATTTTTCTTCCTTAAAAATTCTCATTTCTAGTACTTTCAAAACTAAGAATATCGAATCCTTCTTCAATTATCATCAATGAAAATATATGTTGATTCTTTTACTTAGGGAATCCTCCACTTTATTCTATTTTTTAGGACGGTAGTGGATTGAGAATTCATAGTCATTGATCCTCTCTAACCATATTCATAGGTGAATATTCATATATTTCTATGTGAATATATACTTGAGGATTTTTTTGGTTCATATATATTTCACACTTATCCCCAAAGAGATAATTCCAACATATTGTCAAATTAATGATAACTGTAGCCAACTTTAGATCATGCGTTTGGTAGTTCTTTTCATTAACATTCAACTACCTTAAAGCATATGTTGTGACTTTTTCATTATTCATTAAAACATATCCCAATCACTTCTTCAATGAATAATTGAATACCATGAAAAATTATCCACTTATGGGTAGTGTGAGAATATGTGTAGTGATAATCCTCCTTTTCATCTCTTTGAAGCTCTCTTTACATTCAGCAGTCTAAGAAAACTTGACTCTATTCAAATTTAGTTTTGTTAAAGGGTTTTAAAATGATGTTAAATTTCAAAAAGATCAATTATAATAACCATATAATCATAGGAAACTATAGATATATATTAATTGTATTGACCTCTTCCATCCTTCAATTGCTTCATTATTTTAAGGGTCCAAATATATCTCATTGATTGTGATAATTTTCCTCAATAATAAGACTTCCTTCAACCAGAACTCAAATTTTCTTTACATTTCAAGTAGCATATTCTTTTGCAATGTTTTTAGCATAGTGCTGGGATACTCTTCATGCTCATCTTTGTTTTTTGAGAATATTATAATTTAATCTATAAATACTGCAAAAAATTTCTTATGGTAATATCTATGAATTTATTCATCAATAACATTAATATTTTTATTGAATTGGTGAATCCTAATGGAATTACAGGGAACTCATAGTGCACATACCTTATATGAAAAATAGTCTTGGGGATATCCTCCTTCTTTACCATAAATTGGATGTAAGTCAACCACAGATCCACCTTTAAGAAGTATTGTCCTCCACATAGCTGATTGATCAAGTCATCAATCTTTGGAAGAGGATACTTGTTCATTATATTGATCTTGTTGAGCTCATGATAATCAATTCAAAGGCACATTGACCCATCCTTGTTATTGATGAAGAGGATTGGTACATCCAATGGTGAAGCACTTGGGCATATAAACCCTTAATCCAGTTTATCTTGTAGTATTTTCATTAGAACCTCAAGTTCCACAACATTCATTCTATATGGAGTCATGGATAAAAGAAATGAAAAATGTATAAGATCAGTTGAAAATTCAACCTCTCATCTTAGAGGAAGACTAGAAAATTCCATAGGAAACACCTCAATGCATTCTATCACAATGGGAATGTATTCAAGTTTTATAATTTCCGTAGAATCAATCATTTTATCTTGATACAATTGTTCGTAGGGTAATAATATACATTCATGAGATGTTGGTGCTAATGAATATTCATCCTCCTCCTTAATCATGTATAGAATCAGGGATTTATTCACAATACATAGATTTACTTCCTTCTGTTGACAATTTGTGATATATCTATATTGGGATAGTCAATCCATACCTATAATTTCAATAAATTGTACCAAATGGAGTATGAAAAGGTTCACTAAGAAGTTTATCCTATATATTATGATAGGGGATGAGTTATATAAATGGGATGCAATGATTCCACCAATTTCTATTTTCACTGATAGCTCTGCGTCTACGATTTCTGGTGGTGTTTTAATATTTCCACTAAACTTTTTTATATGATGAAATATATAAAAATATAATTAAAAGCTACATTTAATATTTATGAATGAATAACTAGCATACCTATCACACCTTCATTTTTTGGGATCCACCTCAGTGGTTGTGATGGAAGAATCTCACCCATTCTTCCTTGGCGGTTTTTGTTTGTCTATGAAATCCCTTGGATTAGTTCATTTATTTTCAAAGTTTCATATTTCCATGAATTTGAATAAATTAATAATTCACTAAATATTGGATAGAGAATTAATTTTATACATCATATTAGTGGGTTTCTCCTATTAGAAATCGCTAGCCAGGTGTCCCCCCTTCCTATTTCTATTGTTTCTCCTTGTCCCCCTTAGGCAATTTATAGGGTTCTGTTTTCTGCACCATTGAAAAGTGTTATGTAGAAAATTCATGGCACCATTAGATTTATCAATCAAAATTTCAGAATTAAACTCCAATTTTCACTTCTTATCCCCATGATACCCTTAAGATTCTTCAATATCTATTTTGACTTTGAGGGAACATCATAAACTTTCCTCATAGCTAAAAAAGTCTCAGATCGCCTGGGCCTTTTGTAGACTAAATTTTACCCCACCAAAGAATCAATCAACCTAGAATTTGAGGGTAACAATAAATCCATAGGTGTATTGTTAATATCTTGTGAATTTTTCCTCATATGACTGTAAATGTTTGTTATATTTTTCTTTTAGTTTATGTAATTACCTCTCCATTTTATATAAAACATTGTGAGGAAAATATTTATCCAATAACATTTTATAAAATTCCCTCCACCCCATTGCTTCGATCTCTTCCTCAGACATCAAATATTTTTATCAATTTCCACCAATGATCAGTTTCACCCTCTATATGATAAACAACCAATATGGATCAGGTAATCCATTGAAATTTGGACGCCTTTGTCTCATAAAGGAATAATTTGAATCGTGTTCCATCTTAGTTCAATTTGGATGCTTTCTATGATTCAAGAATCTATTCAGAACCTTATATTGTATAGAGAGTATCTTTATAAATTTCCTTATTACTACTCTCATTAAGAAGGGCATATTTTTGGTGAAGACATTACATTTCCCTTCACATTGGTTGTATACCCAATTCCTCCTATTTCTAGCCATTTTCTAGAAGAATGATAAAATTAGGGATGAGTATTTTTTAACTATTAAGCATATAAATAGAAATTCAAATACATTAAAGGGATAACTTATAGATTACATGTATTTTCATTACTTATGAATTTCTAGGCTTCAATCTATGTTATCGATGCTATATTTTCTACTATATACTCTTATAGGTATTTTTTGTTCCCATAATAATGGTTCATAATGAGATTATGAATATACCAAATCATATCCTCAGGGAGTTTCAAACCATGTGGGAAGAAGGTCCCATTGTCATGCACCAGATCCTGATTAAATCTCACTCAACATTATGTTTTCAGGTTTACCCCTATGTACATATGTTCCAGTATCACATCCACATGTAGTATCCATCCATATATGTATTTTCATTAAAACCACTTGTTATATACTTATCAAAATTTGGGGATGTTGTATTATACTTATTCTTATCACAGCATCTTTATCTAGATATTTCTAATCCCAATCCCAAAAATAACAAAACCATTATTTTGATACGAACTATAAAAACCCAGCAATCTATTACACATTAATTCATGGTCTATTACATAAGATTACACTTAATACATCCCAAAATAATAAATAATTAAAGTTTATGTTTTGAATTAATTACATTCTATAACAACTTAAAATGGATAATACATCATGTCTAATGAAAACATCCTTAATGTTATCATAGTATTCCCTTGAACTTCAAACTCCATGTGATAACCTAGGTTCATACATAAGAAAGTGGAGAGATATAAAGCCTAGTAAGGGAATATAAATTGAATAACATGAATAAGATAATAAATCTTAGAAAATAGGCATATCAATGGGGCATAAAAATAGTTACAATCACAAACATAAATAATGAGGCATGATATAGCATGATAACATAACGACAAAATGGTTATTGTGGCAATGAATTAAAAAACTGCATCATAAACATAGCTCAATGATAAATACCAAGAAATCATGTTGTAAAAAGTACCATAAATGAATTATTTTCACTCCCTATCCCAATAGGACATCTCATGAGACTAAATATTACCCAATGTATTAGGGAACCATATAATTTTGGGTGCACCTGTCACTTTGATTTGATTCTCGTACTTAAGTGTTCCATGTAGATCAGTGATTAGAAAATAAAAATAAATAAGTTAATTGCATTTTAATGGTATTATATTTTCATTTTTGATCTTATGGGTCTGATTTAGTGTATTTTAATTTTGAATATCTATTCTCATCATTTGTGCACTTCATGCCTAATGTACACCAATTTAGGCCCAATGATTCATCTGATATTAAGAAATGAAATACTTCATATTTTAATATGATATTTCAGTAAATTCATATAACCTGAAATATGAAAATTTTTCATTCAGGGATCAATGGACGATTCATAAATTATGAGGGGGATTTTTGGCGATGAAAGGAAACAATTCTGGAGAAGGCATATTGGACACCATCCCACTGATAAGAATGCGGGGCACACAATATAGACCCAATGAAGCCAATGTTTTTTGGGATGATATAAGAAATATATATTAACATATAAGTACTCATGTGAGAGTGCTAATAAGGCATCTATGGTGGTTATTCAGGTGGAACAAGTTAGAGATAAAATTTTGTGCCAGATTCTGCGATCGAGAAAAACATCCAACTAATTTAAAAATATATTGGAAAAAACAAATTAATTTTTGCTGAAATTTTAGAAATATCTAGGATATATCCGGATATTCACTTTTTTCTCCTATGGACCACTCTAATTCGACAATCATGTAGGCCATATAGGTGCTTATGTTCGTTGCATGCAAGCTGGCTTTCACCTTGGGTCAGGAGTGGAACAATCCAAGATTCACAAGCTTTCCACCACACTAAGCCTACCATAATCAAGTGGGATGAATTAAACTATTGGAGTATCGACCCAAGTCTACAAAAATTCATATTTATGGTAGTGGTGGTGGGGTATTGGGTCATCTTTGGTGCTTAGTTTCATTATTGTGTTATGCTGCTGGTTTGTGTTTGTAATTGCATTTCCTTCTCATATAAATTGTTCAATTCACCTTAGTTCTTAATAAATGATCTACCTTTCCTCTTATTACGTTATTTTACATATCATGTTGATACTTTTTCCTAAAGGTACAAATTTATTAACACCAAACCTTGTGAAATTTATCACTCAACGGTGGAGTGATCATTATTTTTTTGTTTTTATGTCTTCAATTCCACCCTCATAAGTCTAATTCCCACTTATGTTGAGGACATGTCATCAATGGAGGGCTATCTCTTTTATGGGTTGATCTAAGGGAGTATAAATGGTAGGGATTGAATGTTATTTATCACTTTCTAAAGGTTTATTAATTTCTTTTTTTGATTTTCTTTTATACAATGATTTTCTCTCTTCCTCATCCATATAGAATTTAGGCACCCCACCTTTATGTGCTAATAAGATCATTTACATTGGAGTGCTCATGAAAATGATACTACAACTGAATAGGTGACTAGAATGTGTTTGTTAATGTGTTTGACCAGTAGTTTATGAGGTTATTTTGAATTCATTGATTGAGTCCTTCTCGAGTTAATGAAATTGAAATCATTAAAAAAAGGAATTCATCCAGTCCACCCTGAGAGATAACCTAGGATCAACTCATTATCTTAATTTTAATCAACTTAAATCTTTTAGTGATACTTTAAACCATTCTAAAATCAACCCAAAGTTGGCAACATTGTATCCAAAAATCCATCTTATAGGTTGTGTATCTTAGGTATCTTCTTAGGTCTCAGTGGATTCAACAACCCATGCTAGACTATAAGGACCGTTCTACCTTCATCTCTTATGTAAATTTGAGTGTGAATTAGATGTTGGGAACATTTTTGGGGACCAAGTAAGTACCTTAGACCAAAACCTTCTTTCCTCACACCCATTCTTTTATTCTCACCCAAAATATCTTATCTTTTCCCTTTCTCTCTTTTTTCATTTTGGGGCATGTCGGCCTACACCCGTGATAATTCAAACAGACTAGTTAGGGTAGAATGTCCTAGGAGAGGGGAGTCAAGTGAACCTAGTGGATTGTTTCCATTAGATCCTAATCTTTTTGATACTATAGAATCAATAATTGAATCAATTTTAATTTAGGGTCATCCAAGAAACTAAATTCTAAATCCTAGAGGAAATAAAATGGGAAACCAAAATCAAGAAGCTCCAAACCTATGGAATGTAGTCGATCAAACCATGAATGACTACCTCACTCCAGCTTGGACCAATTCCCCCTCATGAATTAGACACAATTCCCTAGGATATTCAACTACATCTTTAAACCCCATGTTCTAAACTACCTTCCCACATTAAATGGAATGTAGTCCAAGATTCCCTACCTTCACGTTAAGGGGTTCAATGATATTGTAGAAACCATATGTCCCCCACATCAACTAGAATCAGCTAAGTTGAGGCTATTTCCTTTTTCTTTAAATGATAAAGCTAAAAATTGGCTAAAAATTTTTAAACCATCATCCATCAACTATTAGGGACCAATTACAAATATAATTCTATAAAAAATACATTCCCCATTAAAAAACAATTGCACTAAAAAAGAGAGTACAAAACATTTTTGAAAAATAGGGAGAGCCATTCTATGAAACATGGGAGAGGTTCAATGACACCCTAAACATGGTTACACATCATGGTTTTTCTATACCTAAACAAGTGAGAATTTTTTATGAAGTGTTGGTCCCGGGAAACAAACAATTCATTGACATGATGTTTAATGGAACCTTTAAAAACAATGACCCAAATGATGCTTATGAGTATCTGGACACCCTTGCAGAACAAAACCAAACATGAGGAACTTCACATTATTCTAAAATGATACCAATAACTACTGGAATTCATACACTTAGAGAAGAGGAATGCCTTAGTGCTAATATTGTATCACACTCTATTAAGGTTTAAGAGATAGATCTTAGGAAATTCCATAAAATCCCAACCGTAGACCCCATTTCCACAATTTGTGACAAACATTACCACAAGACTGAAAACTGCACAACCATCCCATAAATCGAGGATGTTCTTCTAGGAGGACCCCCTAGTAAGAGTAAATGCCTAGAACATTCAAAATACTCAATACAAAAAGACCTTGAACACATGGTATAATGACCACCCAGGCTACCACTGGAAAGATAACAAACAACCCCACAACATGCACCATTTCCTTAATGCATGAGGGGGAAAACCAAGCCTGAATTGAATGAAACATTGAGGGAAATATTCTCACATGTAAAGTTGAACATTTTAATTCTCAATGAAATACAAACCATACCTTCCTACAAAAATTACTTTAAGGACTTGTGTACTTTTAAAAGAAACTTTCCACATAAAAACCAAGAATTTTTTATTGCTAATGTGAGTACCACCATTCAAGGGACCATTCATCCTAATTTGAAATACTCGGGTTTCCCTTACATCAATGTTGAACTAGGAGAAGGAAAAGTTGTCAAGGCCTTGTGTGACCGAGGTGTTGGTGTCAATATCATCCCCTATGTTGTGTACTGTAAGTTAGGCCGAAAACAGCTTCAACCCACATCTTTCAAAGTTCAACTTGCTGATCATATCATTAGGGTTCCAAAGTGTATTTTAAAGGACGTTATGGTAATGGTTGAAAACATCATCTACCATTATGACTTCATTGTCTTTGATAACCATCCAAACATATTAAATAAGTAACAAACCCCAATCATCCTTGGTCATCCTTTACTTGCAACAATCAACTCTATTATCCATGTTCGAAACAAGAACATGACCATCACCTTTGGAAACATGACTCTAGACTTGAAAATATATAATGAAAGCTCACAAATAGGGGATTATGTGGACATTTATGAAGTAAACAGAATAGGAAGAATTTATAATTAATCCATAGAACATCAAGGAATATTTGATCGATGTTTAAGTCAGGACTATATTGATTTCCTTTGATTTCATGAAGGATGTTCATCTACTTGGATTGAATAATTTTCAAATAGATTCTATGATGAAGTCTTAGGTCCAAAAATCAGTGAAACCTTTTAGGAAACCAATTTCATGGAGGCCAATCAAACTTCATTCCATAAATCGGATCAAACCAATATTGTAGCTGCAAATTACGAAGATGGGGATTCAATTTTATCTAAAACTCTAGAGAAAAATAGATCTTGATCCAATGTCCCAATATTCTATTGAAATTTTGAACCAACCTAATCTTGAATTGAATAAACTTCCTTATTTACTTAAGTAGACCTTCCTAGGAGAAAATAGAACACCTCCTATTGTCATTTCTTCCTCTCTTCAAGAAATTCATGAGAGGATACTTCTATATGTCCTCAAAAACACAAGAAATCAATTAGATGGACCATGTCTGATATTCCCCAGATTATCCCACTTATTGAGACTCATAGGATTGCATTGGAATCTAATTCAAATCCATGTCATCAAACTCAATGGATACTCAATCCTAATCTCATGTAGGTAGTAAGGAAAGAACTTCTAAAATTGTTAAAAGCTGGTATCATCTATCCCATAGCTGAGATTGAGTGGGTGAGCCCAATCCAAGTGGTTCCAAAGAAGGTGGGAATCATAGTGATAACCAATAAGGATGTAGATATTTTTCCAACTACGGTGAGTAGTTGTTGTAGAGTCTGCATTGACTATAAGAAGCTAAACTCATTTACCAAGAAGGACCATTTCCCCTTACCATTCATTGACCAAGTCCTTGAGAGTTTCAAAAGTCATGCCTTCTACTAGTTCTTAGATGGTTACTCAGGGTATAATCGAATTGAATTCTCCCTATAGGATCAAGGTAAGACTACTTTCACATGTCCATTTGGAACCTTTTCTTTATAACGCATGCCCTTGGGGTTATGCAATGCCCCTGGAACCTTCCAGTGATGCATGATGGGAATATTCTCAGACATGGTAGGGGATTTTCTAGGGGTATTCATGGATGAATTCTCTGTGTTTCAGGATAAATTTTAGGGATGTTTGAGGAATGTAGAGAGAGTCTTGTCAATATATGAAGAAACGAATCTAGTCCTAAACTAGGAAAAATTCCATTTCATGGTTAAAGAGGGACTAGTCCTTGGCCATCTAGTCTTGAGTAGGGGGATTAAAGTTGATAAAGAAAAGGTTGACATAATTTTCCACCTTCCATAACCCAGAATAGTTAAGGATGTGATGTCTTTATTAGGACATGACGGTTTCTATAGAATATTCATCATGAAATTTAGTTCAATCTCTTGTCCCATGTGTGCTCTCCTGGTAATGGATGCTCCATTTGTTTGGAAATAAAGTTGTGTGGGTTCATTATCAACCCTCAAATACTCTCTCACCTCTCATACCATTATGAAATAACCAAATTTAAACCTTCCTTTCAAACTTATGTGTGATTCCAGTGACTTTTTCGTAGGATCTATGTTAGGAAAACATTGTGATAAAACTTTTTATGTCATTACTTATGCAATGAAATCCTTAAATGATTCCCAAATCAACTACACCACCACATAGAAGGAGTTACTTGTTGTTGTGTTTGATTTAGAAATGTTTAGGTCCTACCTCTTAAGATTCCTCATCACTGTGTTCATTGACCATTCTATACTAATATCGCTCTTCCAAATACTAGATTCTAAGGTTAGAATGATTAGGTGGGTCCTTCTCTTACAAGAATATGACCTCACAATCAAGGAGAAAAAAGGGGTTGAAAATGTTGTATCAGATCACCTCTCTAGGATAGAATTCAAAGTCAACTCAAATCGCCTTTTTGTGGCCAATTTATTCCCTAATGAACACTTATACTCTTTGAGTGACTTCCCTTGAATGCCGACATAGCCAACTTCATAGTTACAGAAGTCATTCCAAAAATTTTAGGGACTAAAGCTCGAAGAAAATTCGTTCTGATGTTATGAACTATGTGTTTGCTGATACATACCTCAATAAGTTCTTCCCTGACCAAGTCATTAGGAGGTGTGTCCCAGAATCTGAACAAGTTTCCATCCTTAAATTTAGTTATAGTGAGGCATGTGGAGGTCACTTTTACTCTAAGAAAACTCCTGTTAAGGTTCTTCAGTGTGGTCTCTTCTAGCCCACCATATCAAGGGACTCCTACACATTTTTTCAAAGTTTTAATAACTGTCAACAAGTAGGTTCCATCACAAAAAGAAATCAAATTCCACTCACTCCCATCTTAGTGGTTTAAATCATTGATTATTGCAGAATTAATTTCATGGGTCCTTTCCCAAACTCTAGGGGATATTTGTTCATCCTTTTAGCTATAGATTATGCATCCAAATGGGTTGAGTCCATTCCTAAAAAATCCAATGATCATCAAATAATGAATAGATTTCTCAAGGAAAACATCCTCTCTAGATTTGGAATTACTAGGGTTGTCATTAGTTATCGTGGAACTCATTTTTTCAATCGTACATTCTCAACACTCATTGAAAAGTATGGAATTTCTCACAATGTGTCCACTGTTTACCACCCACAGTCCAATGGTTAAGCTAAGATAGAAAATCAATAAATCAATCAAATTCTTGAGAAATGTTTTTTCCTATCTAGGAAAGATTGGTTGAGAAAACTCTTAGATACTCTTTGGGCCTATCGAACCACATATAAAACCATTATATGAATGTAACCATATATTTTGGTTTTTGTAAACCATGCCATTTCCCATTGGAGATTGAACATAAGGATTTTTGGGCAATTAAGAAAATGAATTATGACCACTCTATGGCCAAAACAAAAAAGAAAATTATATCTCAATAATCATAAGGAACTTAGGATGGAAGCTTATGAAAATTCAAGGATCAGTAAAGCTAAAGTACAAGCCTACCAATCTCAAAATCTTAAAACCAAACACATTATACTAGGTAAACCTATTCTTTTTTATAGTTATAAGCATCAGTTACACCCCAGAAATTTGAGGTCTTGATGGAAAGGTCCATACATAGTTCATAAGGTGAACCCCCATGGGGTTGTAGAAATTCAAGAACCCACCAATGGTCAAAACATTAAAGTTTTTGGTCATAGAGTTAAACCATTCATTTAACCATTATAAAAAATGAAGTTTATTAAAATATGTGTGATCCAACCTTAGATGAGGAAAATACTTAAAAAATTAATGGTCTATGTCGAGCTAGGGATATTAAACCAAAGCACTACACGAGAGGCCACCTGTGGTTTTTATCTTTGTGAATAATGTTTTTAAATAGTATTAATGAATCATTTTGATATTTTAAAAATAATATAAAAAATAGAATGTTGACCTATTATTCTACTATGAGTATGGATGGGTATGAAAGGGGAGCTCCATATTCATCTGTGTCACATGTTGTGATCCTTGAGTAATACCTTACACATAAATTTAAAAAGAAGACAATGTATCATCTGTTCATTTTATTTTTATGTGTTTGTAGGTTAATAATAATAATATTAAAAGGTCACAGCTATGGTCATGGGAAAACCCCATCACTACCAGTGAAGCCATGGGAACTCGATCCCAGGACAAAATAGAGACAGGGGCGCGTGCTTACCATTGACCTACAGTTTATAGTGCTTCCTTATTCTATAATTTTTCTATATATACATATATTTTAATTTATTTTTAATAAATATATATATTGTTTTTTTTGTTTTTTTTACCACTAGGGAACTCTGTGAGTGACATGGATATCGAAGGACTAAATTAGAGTATCACGAACTTCAACATCAACCACCAGGCGGCCTCATTCCATGATCCTCATTTTCAATTTTATTTTTGAACTCGCGTTCTCTACCTCTACCCCTATAAATATTTATTTTCTTTAAACACTAGGGGAAGTGTTATTTTATGTTGGTGGAGAGAAAAAATGAAAAAATTGTCAAAAAATGAAAGATTTGAAAAAAAGTGACTTATTGGAAGGAAAATTTTCATTAATCTTGAACATGATAATTGACAGTATACACATTGAAATTTTATATAAAATAATTTAGCATGACAAAATTATGATTTTAGTCCATGTATAATTTCATGAGAATAGATTTTGAAAATTGTGGTTGTCTAATGTAAAATTTCATCATTTATATTTTCATCTAAATAAAAAATGATGACAATGCACATATTTTGGATAGTGGGGTATTAGTTTGACTCCATGGGGTCCCCCAAATTAATAGAATAGGGTTTTTGATCATTTTAGTTTTAATATGATTTTTCAATAATAATAAAAAAATAAAAAAACAATAAATTTATGCGTAGAGCAATGAAATGACCTAATGTGTGGCTTTTAACACTTAGGGATCATGACTCCATAGTTTTCTGGACCAAAGTTAATAATTTTATCTCTAATTTTGGTAATTTTACTTTTTTACTGAGATAAATAGAGATGATTCCCAAGTATGTGGGATTCACTTGGTTCCATAAGGCCTTTGAGCCTGGGAGTCATCGGCAAAGTCTCACTACATGTGTTGACTCTTTTGAGTGCAATTTCAATTACTATGGAAAAATTGCAAAAAAAACGATAAAAAATAAAATCAAAAAAAATTAATACACATCTTAATATTGAAGTGTTATTACACTTAGCACATCCATCATTTCCCTCTATAATAAAAATGAACCCCCATGTCTAATGCGATGCAAAACACATCATCACTCTTAATTTATATTTGATGAAATATGGCGATGAATTTGAATAAAGGAATGAGCATGGGATTGGTATATTCTTATAAAACTATATTGTATTAAAATATTTTGATAGTAATAATGATTTTTTGGTTTAAGGGTTCATGGTGATCAATGTGTATTAAAACGTTTTTTTGAAAAAGGAATTCAAGTTTCATATTGTTGAGATACATTTTTCTCAGGACTAGAAAATCTCAAGTTGGGGAATGTGTTATTATCCAATCAAAAAACATATTTTAATAACATTTAAATGGTATTAAATGTTAATTTTTGATCTTATGGTCCCGAGTTAATGGATTTTAATTTTGAACATCTATTCTCATCATTTGTGAACTTCATGCCATATGTACACCAATATAGGATCAATTATTCATATGATTTTAAAGAATGTAATTATCCATATTTTAATTTGCTATTTTGGTAAATATTTCTACACTTAAATATGATCAATTTTAATTTAGGGTTAAATGGAGTATTCATAAATTATGATGGAAACATTTGGCGATGAAAGGAAACAATTTTGGAAAAGGTAGGTTGGACATCATCCAACTGATGAGAATTTGAGCCCCCAATACAGAACCAATGAATACCAAATTTCTTGGGAAGATATAAGAAATATATATGAATATATAATTATTCATTATAAAGTGCTAATTATGCCTCCATGAAGGTTATTCAGGTGGTTTGAGTTAGTGATAATATTCTGGGCCAGATTCTTTGGCCTTGAAAAACATCCCTCCAATTTAATAATTTCTCAGAAACCAAAATTTAATTTGGGCTGAAATTTTACAGTGATCTAGGAGACATCATTGGATTCCCTTTTGTATAATATTTCCCACTAAAATTCATCCATGTAGAAGGCCATCCATGTGCTTCTGTTCTATGGATACAAGCTGACTGCCACCTCAGGTCAAGAGTGGAAAAGTCCAAGTTCCACAAACATTCCACCACCATAAGCCAACCATAACCAAGTGGGATGAATTCCACTATTGGAGGCTCTACCCAATGCTCCAAAAATTCATATTTAATAAATTGGCGGTGGAGTAGTTGGGCATATTTGGTGCTTAGTTTCATTTTAGTGTTATGCTACCGCTTTGTGTTTGTAATCGCATTTCTTTCTCATGTAAGTTGTTCAATTCACCGTAGTTCTTAATAAAAGCTCTTCATTTACTCTTATTCTATTCTTTTACTTATAATGTTGATACCATTGCCTAAAGGTGTGAATTTATTCACACCATACCATGTGAAATTTTTCACACAATGGTATAGTGATCATTATTTTGTTGTTTTTACTTTTTCAATTCCACCCTCATAAGTCTACTTCCCAATTCCGTTGAGCACATGTCATCAATGGAGGGATAACTATTTTATGGTTTGATCCAAGGGAGTAGAAAGTGGATGTATTGAATGTTATTTCTCACTCTCTAAATTTTTATTAATTTTCTATTATTTTATTTTCTTTTATTCAATGATTTTCTCTCCTCCTCTTCCATATTGAATATACTCACCCAACTTTTATGTGATAATAAGATCCTTTACCTTGGAGTGCTAATGAAAAGTATCCTACAATTTTATAGGCGATTAGTATGTGTTTTTGTAGGTTTTTAACCAGTAGGTGATGAGGATAGTTTGAATTAATTGAATGAATCATTCTCAAGTTAATGAAATTGAAATCATTAAAAAGGAATTCATCTGATCCACCCCGAACGATAACCTAGGATCAACTCTTTATCTTAATTTGAATCAACTTAAATATTTTTGTGATACATTAAACCCATATAAAATCAATCCAATGTTGGCAACTTCATAGCCAAAGATCCGTATCATAGTTTTTGTATCTTAGTTATCTTATTAGGTCTTAGTGGATTCGACAACCCAAGCTAGACTACAAAGACCGTTCTACCTTCATCTCTTGGGTAAATTTGAGTGTGAATCAATCATAGTACATATATTCATTCATCATCATGTTTTATTATATGATCAAGTAGTTTGTAATAGATACATGTAATTCTCACTTAAAATGATCATAATTGTAGAAATGTGATAACTCTTGATATGAAATGGGTATGGTATTCACTACACAATTGTTTTGCCATGGAAAATCATGGTGAAATTTCAGCAGCATAATGACGTCACTTAAAAATTAATAAAATTGTTTGATGAGAGAAAAATATCTATCTCATAATTGATAAATAAAATTTAATGCAATATGGACATGTAACAACATATCCCAACAATAGGAATTGTAAATTTAAGGTATATGATAATGAGGAAACATGATTTAAAGAGGACAAGGAAGGGATCCCTTACATGAGTGTGTGACTAAAAATGATTTGGAGGATAATCTTGAGAGCTTGAGAAAACTTGGGAGGACTATAGAGTGGGGATGGAAGTTTGGGGATATTCTAAAAATATTATTAGGGAAGATAAATGGGATATTGGGTGGTTTTATATAAGAAATGAGTGGGGATTTCTTTATTATTTCTCAAACATAGGCTTTGGACTCTATATATTAAAATAACCAAAACCACAAAACATACCCTAAATTCTACCAAATTGAGAGTATATTTATTTGTTTTATAGTTAAATGGATCTAAATTAATAAAATTATACCCATGATTATGTGTTGGTGATTCATACTCTAAAAGAAATAATTTTAAAACATATAATATATTAATGGTTTTGAGGGATTCATCAAGGATTTAAAAAATTAATCAAATAAACATATAATCATATAATTTTAAATTAAAAAAATTTATTTGGTACTAGATAACCATTATACTATTTATTATATCACTTTTGGGTCATTATGATGTCATAATACCCAATGTATATTTATACAGTATATAATTTTTACCCGAAAATTCGACTGTCTCAGAAAATTATGAAAAATTTAAAATTGGATAATTTTAAAATTATTATTACATGAATAATAATAATTTTATATAAAAATTTTCTAGATAATTTATTTTTAATTTAAAAATAATAATTGATATTTGTTGAGAAATTCCAGGTTTTATGACAATAATAATTTTTGAACCCTTATAAAAATTACATTTGACATTATAAAAATTATATGATCATATATATTTGATAAAAATTATGTAATTATAATATTTTATTAATAATAAATTTATTTAAAAAAATACATTAATTCATGAAAAAAATTTCCTTAATTGGATTTTAATATTAACGAAAAATAAAATTTCTATTTTATTTTATAAAAAACAAAATCATTTCTAAAGTAATGATAATAAATTTTAAATAAATTCATTATTATATAAAATATATATTAATATTACTATGGTCTTGATACATATCCATTTAATACACCAGAAAATTCTATAAGAGTAAGGTGTGTGATGGTTAGACTTTCATGGGTGGTTCAACGTTCATTGTTTGGGACACGATATTGATGAGATTGAACTTCTCCCGTAAGAGGTTCTTATCATGATTAAGTTGTTGGATATCATATTATAATTTGTTAATGGGAAATTCTAGGGATTTTACCTCCCTCGGAAGCTATGATAAAATGGATTCATAGGGTATGATCCTACTGATTGAGGTCATCACTTTCTTTTTCTGTGTCAATTGGATTTTTTTTTAAACCCTATATTAATACTAATCATGTGATAATTATTCAATGGATATATTATCAATGGTAATGAATATTAATGGTCATTAAAATATGATATAATAAAACTAATTAACTTCATGGGTTTTCTATTACCATATTACATAATAGTACATTTAATTAAATCACAAGGGGAATTTTATTTATAATTGTTCGAGTCATTATAATGGATCCTAGACAATACTCAATAGCATCTGAACCACCATACCCAAAGATGATTGGAGGATGTTACTGCTAGAAATTACAAGTTATATCATCCATCATAGGCTCATGTCATGGATAACCATGCATGGAGTGCATCAGGTGAAGGTAGATATCATGAAGCTGAGTGTTACTGCCCAGATAAAGAATAGTAAGTGGTGCCTCAAGTGGCACTCCTAGTGGTAAGATTAGTAGCTCAAGGACCACCACATCTAGGGAATGGTTTTCACCAACCTCCCCATTTATGAAATGATTGATTCATGGTGTTATTGGTCTACAACATTCAATCACACACCATAGAACAAGATTTAAGTAGGTAGATAACAAATTCAGAAGTTGACTGAATGGAAAGGGCTCACTACCCATGGTATACTACCCCAACTACCCACATAGAAGTCCAAGTATCAGTAATTGTTCAAGTATAAATTATATGGGTTCTAGAAGTTGAAGGGTAAACTCTACCTTTCCTCTTCATTTACTAAAAACCATTTTTTGTACAAATCAAGTTTCTCTTTTATAGTTTTCATTTTATTATTACATGTATCAATGTTTTCTTAAAAGGTATTGTTGCTTCAAGTGAATCCGGGCCCATAAACCTTATCACTGAAAACAACACTTAATTTATCTCAATATAACATAGTGTACATCAATTCTTATAAAATAATGGGGTATATATAATGGATTGTCACAATAAATTACTCATTCCAACCCATGAGGGCCATACACCTCATGAAATAAAATTGGAAATCACTCAATCATATCTAAATAGTATAACATTTATATATATAAACAAGTATCACTCAGCAATCATAGGCATATTATGTAATGAAATTAGTGACTTGAAACTATATGGCATGTTATATGCATGGCATGTAAATTCTAGGTTCCTATAATGAATCATGTAGTTGTTATTCTTTTTCTCATATCCTCGAGTCAAGGGTGAATTCAAATTAAAAATAAGAATACAAATAATAACCAAAACAAAACATGTGATTCACCCAACAGTGAAATGATATTGATTGTAATAGGAAAAAATAGAACAACAACTATAATTCAAGAAACTCATTATTTACCCAAAACATGGGTAAGCTATGCCCAAACATGGATTATAACCATGTTCCAATCATTCCTAATATCTTAACTATTTTATCCAACAATTAATGAAATAAAGGAACTATTCTGATAAAAAATTGTGAATTCCCAATCATAGGTTCCACTCAGAGGTTCCCTGAGCCCAGTGGGCCACATGGCCTCATACGCATATCCCCGTTCAGGATGAATATGTGGTTGGTACAAACTTCGATTTTTGTGGTATGATTCACCTGATGATGTTCTACGTGCAAGGTGTGGGAGGAGGATACAACATATGATAAATTTTGACCTAATGAAGGCTGATTTGGTATATTTTTCTCAGCACTGATGAGGATTCATGGTCTTGCATTTTGGGTGTTTACTTGTGGCACTACGGCCTTGGTACATGGGGTCATTGCATCCAGCTTATTTTCAAGGAACTGTTCCAAAGGATGTTCAGAGTAGGGAGATTTCTCTTATTCATCACTTCCGGAATTGGATGTTGAGTGGGTATGGCGCTTTCCATTGGTATCGGGACCATGCATTCTTGCGTGGGACAGATAGCCGAGTAGTGATGGGAAGGTGGATCCTAATATTGTTGTTGTTTTTGTTGGGTGGGAATTTTCTTGGCTTTTGAAGTGGATTGTTTTGTCTTGAAGATCTTGGTTGTGGAGGCATGGTTTTGTTTATGTATTTGATGTCATTTTGGTTTCCCACTTTATCCTAAAAAGTGACTTTGAAATAAAAAATTAAAATTTTAGTCCAGAGATTGTCGACTAGCAGTAAGGGCCATGGGTGTGTCTATGGGGAGATTATGTCCTCATTACCGGAGTGTAGCCGATAGATAATTAAAATATCAAGTAAATATAATAATTAGTATAAAAAATGGTATAGTATAAGCATATAGGAATAAGGAATAACAGAACAACTAATAATAATAGTCAAAATTTGAAGATGTATGTCATGTATCTAAAAACTGGAAAACATGGATACTAAGAATCCAGAAATACATGTTATACATAAGTAGCATAATGAAACCAAAACTATCTACCATCACAAACCCTAGTTTGGTCATCTGATAATAAGCTACACCCTAATGGAAGGAAGAAATATTAGGTGTCCATGGTGGGACACTTTCCATTATTAACACCAGCATACATCTAATATATCCGGGTACCAATGGTGGAATGAATAGGGTGTGAGAGAAATCATAATAGGACACCACCAACATTTTCTATAACATCCATTCCATGTAATATAAACTAAAATAGTTCTCCAACATGAAAATATAAAATTAAAGCAGTGCAGCAATGTAAATACTCAAGTACCAGTTTTAGCCTTAGATGGTGTCTAAACATGTGACTATTTCATTTATTAATTTTGTTTTAGATTATATAACTAATTCATGTGAGGTATACCCATCACGGAATTCCTGACTTGTTAATAATAATGATAATGGACCAATTATATAAGACAAAATCAAGGATGATGATAATAATGGAAGTGATCCGCGGTAATAAACACAGAATCCTTGATCTCAGGTTTCAATCCATGGAAGCTCTTGTTTATAGACATCACACTAGTTTCAAGGTTTATATTGAAGGAATACTATAATATAAATGAAGGTGGGATCTTATGGTTACATAATGGGCATCCACTAATATTCAAGGATCAGGTTCCAAGGTGGGTTGCACCATTGGAAATCAGCATCCTTGAATCAGAATGGAATCCACAAGTTCTTAGGGAATTACATCGGGAATCCAAGTCTAGATCAAGTATGTCCAATCTCATAATAATCTGAAGGTCCATTTACAATGTTCATGTTTTATATAATTAATTTATTTAATTATTCCATGTAGAAATCATGCCGCTAAATAATTCAGGAGGTTCATTCCATTCCATTTAAAAAAGTGACAAGGCATCCCTAGAACATGAAACAATTTATTTAATCCATATAATTCATAATAATTTAATATGGTTTTCTCTAATACCTTACATTAGACATGGAAAGTGGTGTTTAAAATTTGAAACCAAGTTCCTCGATTACATTTAATTATGCCAGGTTATATATATGATATACATTCCAATTTAACGATTTAAAAATTTATTAATCAACTAGAACCCTTACCTTAGAAGGGTCAAGTGACGCAAACATATAAAAGGATAGTAAAAAAATTCAATATTCATTTAATTAAGGAAGTCCTACCATTTGTTGGGACAAGGTAAGGCACACCATAAGGGTGGCACTGACAAACAATTCAAACCATAAAAACCCCAAATATAGAAATCACCCTTCATGGGTTTGTCATTGTTGAGGTCGCAACCTCTACTGATAGATATAGTATTAAAAATAGTCTTAAAATATGATTCTAATGGCTATAAGAAAGGTGCATTAGTTAAATATGAAATAACAGATGAAATTAGCATGCACACAAGGCAATTTATAAAACAATGAATCTTAAGGGATGATTTATAGACCTGCTACCTCGTACTCATACGACTCTCCTCATCCAGTATCAGCCTCTAGTTTGTCCTAGATCATAATAGATCAAAAGAATGGATCGATTCCATAAAAATAGGGTATATGATCCTGCATCTAAATAGCATCATTGATAGAAAGAACAAATAATGGCTAAAAATGAATTGAGTACTTTCTGATTCACTTCCAACATGATGAATGGGGATTGAATCAACGTTTCGATAGTGATATGGGATCAAAATATATGAAAGAGGGTCATATATCATAAAAATGGTAGTGGGGAGGGTGTTCTAACAACTAGAAATCCATGTAATAAGAAATAAGGTCCTAATTAAATCATTAAGGTTATTTTGGTAAAATCACCCAAAAACTTGCATCACACGGGTTGGCCACATGGTTGACAAAACTGTATACCAACTTTGTGTCATCTACTATAAGGAAGGGAATTTCTCATGGTTAGGCCACACTATTAGGGAATATTTATGCCAACCATGAAAAAAACCACTACAACAATGTCTGCACTTTTCACATGTTCGCACGGCCCCTAGAGCATGGTGATGGAAATCTGTGTGCCCTAATTTACCCCACATTCCAGCTTTACATGGTTAGAAAAAATTATGCACCCTTCCCCACATGGTTTCTACTAATAGCGTGACCAACATATTTCTTCTCAAAAGCTGGGTTACGGGCTTCAAACAAGCCTCGAACACCCTCTAAGACACCTGTGAACTCAATAGGCATATGTATTAGGTTCAAAAATAAGAATTAGAAGAAAAAAATTAAAAGGATACATACATGACTGAATAAATGGGTTCTTACATAGATTTACATGGATTTGGATTTTCTAAGAAAATTGAATAAAAAATAAAGGAATGGGTTTGTGTATTTTTAATTCAAGAAAAAGTTTTCCTAAATATTATTAAAATTATTAGATTCATAATTATATGAGGATTAATGTTGTTTTGATTGATTTCATGTGAATAACTTTCTAAAAAAATCACTACAAAGTAATAATAAATCTTACCACATTTGAAATCATGCATTCTTTGTTGTAATAAATCAGTGGTCATGTAAGATTAAACTAAAACTATGTTTCTCATGTAAGATTAAGTTTAAGAATCCATTTCATATAAATCAATGGATGTTGGGGAAAGAACCATTTCACACCAGGATTCAATATCCTTGTGCTGTGAGCACCTACAAACATGGGAATTAATTGAGAGTATTATTTCATTATACAAGAACTTTCACTTTAATAACTATGTAGATGACATAAAATTAAGGGATTTATAATCATGTGGAAGAACCTTCAATCATGCGAGGATTTGTTGTGTAATGGAATTTAGTATATTTCATGGTTATTCAATAAGTAAGATAACGTTTTATTAAGAGGATAAAGGTTGTGATGTGGGGATATGCGTGGTGTTGGACCATGAAAAAGTTAGAAAAATGAAGTGAAGAGATATTATGGTTACACTTCTACCTACAATATGGGAAAAAGGACTTTTTGCAACGGGCCTTTTGCGACGGGAATAAATCTCGTCACAAAAATTTCATCCAAGAGGTTATTTGTGACGAGATTTCCTGTCTCGTCGGAAAAGGTTTGGCACGGATAGCGCACCAAACTGCGTGAAGTTTATTTGCGACGGGGGGACCCCCCCTTCGAAAATAGTGATATATTTGTGAGGGCCCCGTCACAAATACTCAGCGGCGGTTAATAGATTTTTGTGATGGGATGTCCTCTCGTTGCAATAGGTGTGTCGGCAGGGACTATTTGGGACAAGACCCGTCGCAAATAACTTTTTAATCACCGACAAAAATTAATGCGGGTGTAGGTATTTGTGATGGGTCACATCGCAAAAGATACTATTTGTGATGGGTAAACCATTGCAAATAATCTAACCTATATATACCCCACAATTGATTTTCTTCTCATTCCTCCTAATTTCTAGATCTTGTTTCTCTGAGAACTCTAATTTCAGATGGAAAATTTTTCTAAGTTAATTTTTTTGTTCACGAAGATGTTGGGAAGCCATCTACATCAACCGCAAATCAAGTTTAAAGGTATTTATGTTTTATTTAATTTATTATTTATTTCAATTTTTTCTGTTTACTTTTATTATTTTTCATTAGTTGTAATTAAATTGAATTTAAATTGTTTTGTCATGACTATTTATTTGTACTAATAAATTGAAATTTTTTGTATTAATTTTTAATAATTAGGAGTAATTAGTAATTATTAATGATAATTAGTGATGTATATAATTAATTTGTAGTAATTAATAAAAATTGGTAATAAATAAAAATAAATACTAATAATTATTAATAATTATTAATAATTATTAATAAAGAGTAATAAAAAGTAATAAATTCTAATAATTAGTAATAAATTGTAATAATTAGTAATAAATTATAATAATTAGTAATAAATTGTAATAATTAGTAAAAAATTGTAATAATTAGAAATAAATAGTAATAAATTGTAATAATTAGTAGTAAATTGTAATAATTACTAATAAATTGTAATAATTAGTAATAAATTGTAATAATTAGTAATAACTTGTACTAATTAGTAATAAATTGTAATAATTAGTAATAAATTGAAATAATTAGTAATAAATTGTATTAATTAGTAACAAATTGTAAGAATTAGTAATAAATTGAAATAAATTGTAATAATTAGTAATAAATTGTAATAATTATTAATAAATGATAATAATTAGTAATAAATTGTAATAATTAGTAATAAATTGTAATAATTAGTAATAAATTGTAATAATTAGTAATAAATTGTAATAATTAGTAATAAATTGTGATAATTAGTAATAAATTGTGGTAAATTGTAATAATTAGTAATAAATTGTAATAAATTGTAAAAATTAGTAATAAATTGTAATAATTACTAATAAATTGTATTAATTAGTAATGAATTGTATTAATTAGTAATAAATTGTAATAATTAGTAATAAATTGTAATAATTAGTAATAAATTGTAATAATTAGTAATAAATTGTAATAATTAGTAATAAATTATAATAATTAGTAATAAATTATAATAAATTGTATTAATTATTAATAAATTGTATTAATTAGTAGTAAATTGTATCATTTAGTAATAAATTGTATTAACTAGTAATAAATTGTATTAATTAGTAATAAATTGTAATAATTATTAATAAATTGTAATAATTTGTGATAAATTGTAATAATTAGTAATAAATTGTCAAAATTGTTAATAAATTGTAATAATTAGTAATAAATTGTAATAATAAGTAATAAATTGTAATAATTATAAATAAATATTAATAATTTATAATAAATTGTAACAATTACTAATAAATTGTAATAATTTCAAATAAACTTTAATAATTAATAATAAAAATTAATAATTACTAATAAATTTTAATAACTACTAATATATTGTAATAATTAGAAATAATTATTAATATTTATTAAGAAATACTAATAATTATTATTAATCAGTAATATTTAGTAATATTTATTAATAAATACTAATAATCGGTAATAATTATAACTAATTAGTAATAATTAGTAATAATTAGTAATAATTGGTAATAATTCATAATTATTAATAATAATTAGTAATAATTATTAATAAATTGTAAAAATTATTAATAAATTTGTAATAATTATTAGTAAACTGGAATAATTAGTAATAATTACCAATAATTAGGAATAATTAGGAATAATTATCAATAAATAAGAATAATTAGCAATAAATAGGAATAAATAAAAATAATTATGAAAAATTAAGAATAAATAAGAATAATTAGCAATATGAATAATTAGCAATAAATATGAATAATAAGCAATAAATAGGAATAATTAGCAATAAGTAAGAATAATTAAGTATAAATAGGAATAATAAAAAATAAATAGGAATAATTATCATTAATTAGGAATAATTGGAAATAAATAGGAATAATTAGCAATAATTATGAATAAATATGAATAATTAGTAATAAATAAGAATAATTAGTAATAAATAGTAATAATTAATAATAATTAGGAATAATTAGTAATAATTAGTAATAATTAATAATAATTAGGAATAATTAGGAATAATTAGTAATAATTAGTAATAAATTGTAATAATTATTAATAATTCAGAATAATTACTAATAAATAGTAATAATTAGTAATAATTAGTAATAATTCAGAATAATTAGGAATAATTAGGAATAATTAGGAATAATTAGGAATAATTAGGAATAATTAGGAATAATTCAAAATAATTAGGAATAATTAGGAATAATTAGGAATAATTTGGAATAATTAGTAATAAATAAGAATAATTTGAAATAATTAGAAATAAATGACAATAATTAGGAATAATTGATAATTATGAGTAATAAATTGTAATAATTAGTAATAAATACTAATAATTACTAATAAATACTAATAATTACGAATAAATACTAATAATTATGAATAAATACTAATAATTTGAAAAAATTAGTAATAATTAGATATAAATAGAAATAATTAGTTATAAATAGGAATAAATGGTAATAATTAGGAATAATTAGGAATAATTAGTAATAATTAGTAATAATTAGTAATAATTAGTAATAATTAGTATTAATTGGTAATAATTAGTAATAATTAGTAATAATCTGTAATAATTAGTAATGAATAGTAAAAAATAATAATAATTAGGAATAATTATGAATAATTAGTATTAATTAGGAATAAATAGGAATAATTATGAATAGTTAATAATGATTAGTAATAATTAGTAAGAAGGGATGTGTCATCAACATTAGTAGTTATGAGCTCAGAATGACCTTATAGAGATTTTGTAGAAGCAGCAAGAAGAGATATGCATCAATAGTAGGAGCAGTAGAAGTAGCAATATGAGGAGGAGATGCGTCGATAGCAGCAGCATCATCAGGAGCAGATGGAGTACGTGAGCCTTTTGATTTGTAGTTTGGGGATGGAGTTTCATCCACCATCTCCTTCAGCTCCTCCACCTCTTCTACAAGACGAACCCCAGTGATTTTTTTATATTAAAAACATTTGAATTTAATATTTCTTGTAACATGAACTATTTACAGTTTTGACTTTTATATCGGTGTGAATATTAGATAATTTAATTTTAAATATTTTATGATTTTTTGTGTGAATATTATGAATTTTAATAAATTTAATAATTTTTATTTTTTTTATTTTAATAATATTAATATTATTGTTTCATTAATCATAATTGTAATAAATATATTTTTTCAATAATATATTTTTTAATGTTTGTTTATATTACTAATAATATTATTATTATTATTATTATTATTATTTGATTTTTTTATATTTTTTTGTGAATATTGATAATTTTAATATATATTTATTTTAATTATGTTAATAATATTAAAATTAATTTTTCAATAATCATAATTTTATTAAATTTATTTTCTTAAAAAATTATTTTTTATTGGCGACGGGATCTGTTTCGATGTGTTCCCATCGCAAATAGTCTATGTAATTTTTTTTAAAAAAAGTATTTGCTACATGATTCGGGACACGTCACAAAAAAGTATTTATGACGGGTCCATTGGAAATAGTCAAAATAGATTTTTTTAGAAATTATTTGTTACAGGATTAAGGGCCTGTCGTGAATATTTTTTGCGACAGGACCGTCAAAAAAATTTATATATATATAAAGTATATAATCAGACAATTATTTGTGACGGTGAAGTTTCTCATCGCAAAAAATATTACTTGCGACGGGCCCATCACAAATAATATATTTTGCGACCCTATTTTCTACGACGGGACCCCGTCGCTAGAAGTTATTTGTGACGAGATCCTGTGAAAAATACCCCATCGCAAATACCTAGATTTCTAGTAGTGCTATATTGGTTCATTAAAGAATATATATATATCATATATTAAGGTAATTGGTTTCCCATACTTGAGATGATATTAGAGAGATATTTTTCAATGATATTAGTGGATTTTGTCTTAGATTTTGTATAGATTTTTAACGATTTTGATATAGAGATAATGAAATAAATATATGAGAAGATGTGTGATGATACATAAAGACACATGAAGATATTAAAGAAGAAGTATTTACCTACATATAAATGTTTATATTTTAATTGGAACTGAATCCTTTTAGGGTGTTTGTTGCTAGGTATTTTCATAGAGGTTTTGGTCAGTTTATTTGGGGTTTCTGTCACTCTCTCTTGGTTTAAATGATATGGTGAATTTATTTATGTCATGTTTTGCAATAAAGGGGTATTGGATATTGTAGTATATTATTTTCAATGGTTGTTTGGTTAGGTTTTTGTGTTAAATCATTTTTTTGAATATATCTTGTTCTTTATTTAGGAAATAACATTGTCTCATTAATTGAAGAATTTATTTTTAATGTATTAACTAGTGTTTAGATTATTTCTTGACCATGGAGTGAGTTTTTTGAACTGTTATAACATGGTTTTAGATCACCTTATTTCTAAATAAACTAAATCAATTGACCATATAAAAGGTACATTTTAGTAGTTAGAGAGTGAATTCCTCACCATGTATTCATTTATATCCAATTCTAAATATATTATGGATTTACATTACATATTTTTATTCATCAATATTTCATACACATTTATTTTTAAAAACTCATTTCACTTTTTATTTATACATCCTTCATATTAGATATAGATTTACTTTTTAGTCATTAAATTTGGTTTTATTGAAAATTTAAAAATGGGTTTTCACAATATAAACTTTTCTCTATGGTTTAAAACTCTAACTTTAGATATAGTCCACCTTTATAGAGATTTTTTATGGAATATTAATATAGATTTCTAAATAAGATTCATTATAATAATTAACAATACATCACTAGTAGTCAATGTTTTTCCACCATTTTTTTGGACTAGGGACTTAATAGAAATATTAAGGTAAATATTTTAGGACAAAGTATTTTTAAATGTATTTTTAATTTATAATTCTAATTTATGTTTTTCTTTTGTATTCATTTTATGTTATTGGTTGTTTTTTATATTTATGGAAGGTTCTGATTGCATCATGAGTGAACACATCCACATTTACATACTATTTGTAAACATTTTATATCAACTTGACCAATTCATAGAGAAGATAGAAAGTTAAGGTTATAGCCTACAACTATACCAAAGTAGTGCTGAATCATCCATTTATAGATTGGAATTCATTTTAAAAGAGGCATTTAAATACTTGGATATAATGGGAATAATGACATGCATGTCAAATGAAGTACCCAAATAAGAAGAAATATTTGAGTAAAAACTTTTAAAGAAATCCATAAATGATGTTGATACTAAGGCTAAATCTATGGTTATTTATAATGGTGAATATTAATATAAGATAGAACCCTAGAAAAACACCATCATAGGTGTTGAGACTAAAGAGGGGGAATAAGTAGAATCTTTAATAGAAGAAAAAATGATATAAGAGGAGGTGATGGATGCTAAAACAAAGGGGAAAATTTAATATATTTAAAATAATAAAAATAATTATGTTTTCGACGAATAGTATATCTAGGTTTAAATGGTCCATGGGTTACTTATTGAATATTTAAGCCTTTCTAAATTATGTTTCTCGCCTCAAGGTATTAGAAAGTTTCATTCAATGTAAATGAGGAGAAGCATCACTTTATTTGAGAAACAATTTTCATCATTGATAAATATTGACCTGGTAGTTTCATTAAATAATCCTACTATATGACATACGGTGAAGTGAGTTTTAGCAAAAAGACACTAAATAAAGTTCTTATGTGAGGTAACCTAAATAAGATAGAGAATAAGAGGTTATGGATACTAAAATAAACTGGAACATTACATATATTTAATAGGATCAACATGAATAATTTATAAAATAAGAGTATATATAGGTTTTAATTATCCATGAGTTACTTGTTCAATATTTAAGAGTTTCAAAATTCTGGTTTTCACCAAAAGGTATTACGAGGTTTCATTCAACGTAATGGTACAGAAAAATCAATCTATATGAGAAACAATTTCCATCAAGTGTAAGTCTAGACATGGTAATTTCTTTCCACAGTACTATTATGTGACATATGGTGAATTGTGTTTTATTTAAAATACAATAAACATAGTTCATATCGGAGATGATGTGATTTTTTTATGCAATATTCGGAATTAGTTTTCAGGATTAGTTTTTCGAAATTACTTTTCAAAAATATATTTTTGCTTATAGAATTCAATATCTCTTATAAATTTGATCTTTTTTGTACTGGGGATTGTAATTTTACTCAACTATTTTGATTTTCTAGGCCCATGGTGATGAAGGAAGGCATAACATGATAGGATTATAAATGTTATAAAGGGAATATCTTCAATCGATAGGGGTACTTTTTTAAATTCTTTATATCTTTAATTTCCCTATATTTTTCATTTATTTATTTAAGGGAATTTTCATGCTAAAAATAGATTTCTTATTATATTTTTGATCTATAATATTATGATTTTCTTTTGAATAAGTTGATACCTTGTTTTAAATGTCATTTTTAGGGTAATTGAATGATTAAAATGATAGATGGATAGGAAAAGATAAGCATGAGGATATTTATTTTATGAAAAATAATTTTGGAATATTGGTTGATTTATATAGATGAAATTAATTTTATATTTTTCTAATTGGATTTTTTAATGTTTATATTAATTGGGTTTTTATTATTATTCATTCCATGAGTGATTTTCCAATATTATGTTTTTCATTCCTAGGAGGGTTCTAATATTTTTTTACTCATTTTTTTAATACCCTATTTCTTGATATATACTTGGGTAATGTTGACTGTTAGAATATACATTAATATATTATCAATGATATTAAATAAAAAGTCACATTAAGATGATTGAGACATGTTTTATTTGATCTATTTATTACTTTTAGACCTACTTTTACATTTTTTTCATTCAAACGTGTATAATCCATGAATTTCTTTGATATTGAAGCCAAATTAAAAGTCTATTTGTCCATAATACCCTACTCTTTATGTTATTTCAAGATTTATAATGGAATAGGTGTGGGGTTATTATTTCATGAACTGAAGGGGATGATTGTTGTGGTAAAAGTGATGATTTGAGTCATTTTCATTGGTTATGATGGAAAAGATCATAAATATCCTTTCATTGCACTTTACAAAATACCCTATAATAGAAAATATGAACATAAATAAGAGCATGAAAAATAAATGAATAAATAAATATTTTTATTTAAGAGAGTGTTGATATTTTATTATTTTTATTTTCATAATTTGCAATTCTATGAGATGAGAATGGGGATTTTTTTGGTGATTTCATTTGTTAAAGTATATTTTTGAAGGATAATTTCATTGATATTTATTGAATATCATGTGTTATAATATGAGGATTTATCCTTCATTTTCAAGAATTTTTTTTTAATTTTTCACATCATTACATACCAACCCATAACCTCAAAGACATTAAAACCTTTAATAAAGTCCACATAATTATTGTCAGTTGATTTCTAAGCGATGATTAGGGTATCTTTCTAGTCTATGAATAGCATGCATATACTTTATATTGAGGATAACACCAGTATTCATATGATCTTGAGTGATGAGAGATAGTTTTTTGATAAGGTATATCACAATTGTTCATGAATACAAATAATAAGATGAAAGGTTTAAATTGAGGTTATGAGAAGTATCATAATTTCTAGAGAATTTAAATATATGGGTTAATTTATTTTCATCAAAATTTATTAGCTCAAATAATAATTTTCAATTGATGATTGAAAAGGTTATTTCTCATTGATAATTTCCTGAATTTAGTTTTTATGGTGTTCAAAACTTTCTAGGATGGATTTCCTTTGTGATAATGTGGATTTTCTTTTCTTGAGGACAAGAAAGTTTTAAGTGTGTGGAGGGTTTGATAGATCAATTTAATGTATTTATTTTTGTTGTTTATTTTGTTTTTTGATTAGAAATTATTACCTTATTCTTAGTGTTTTCATGTTTTTATGATTGTAAATATCTTTATCTGTATTTTGGGTGAATTTTGGAAGAAAATATAATAAAAAATAAAGGAATGGGGATAAATATGATTTGTTTAAATGAAAAATAATCCATTGTATAATTAAATATACAGGGTTTATGGTTGAATAATAATAAAAGGAATAAAAAGGCACTATGTATGATTAATATTGAGGACATAAAAGCTAAAATAAGAATGAATTAGCTGAAAGAAAATCCTTGTTAGATTAAAACTGATCCACAAATGAATAAATTGTCCTTGTTGTGTGAATAACACTCTGGGAAAATGAATATTTAGGTAAGCCAATTATTGGGTGATATTAACTAAAAGTTTCATGATATTTTTTTGGATTGAATAATACATATTAGGGCCCATGTATAAATAAAATGGGTTACAGTGGCTTTCATGTGAATAACTCTTCCAAAAAATCATTGTGGAAGAATAGTCAATCGTACCGCATGATATTAATTCATAAATACCCCGTTCTATGAAGAAAGAAATAAATTAAATTTCAGATTAAATAAGAAATAATCCAAACATGTGTGGTTAATCTTATGCATCCATCTTTATATGAATAAATAGAAGCAAAAGAATGAAGAAAATTTAACCATAATTCATATCCCTTATGCCGCAAAAACGTGTATGAGTGGGAATGGATAGAGACTACTATTGTAAAGACCCAGACATTTCAATGATTTTTTTTATCTAAGGTGGTTATATCCTACATGGGGGAGTTGGGGTGGGACCCACAAGCACCTAACTACCCATGTGAGGATAATTGTGAGGTGGGGCCTGCATGAGCCCCAACCCTTATATTCCATAACTCCTAAACCTCTTTAAACTCCCATGTTAATATTGACAACCCTCCCATTTATGATACCTCTCACCTCCTCCTCTCTCCCACATTAACTCTTGCCAACACATTAATTTAATGAGTTCAACCACATCAATTAAATAAAGGAAGTGGGTTGAATCTAAAATTTAAATTGAATGTGATAATAAAATAATATGGTAAGCCTATAATTTTATTTTTGGGGGAGGACTTTCTTTGTGCGAAAGAAGATTTGGAAGATCTCTTGAGATTTTTGGAGAACACCGGTCCTCCGATAAAGAACAACAACACACCTCCATTCTCTTCTCCATGAAAAGTGAGGAGACATTTCTTCCTCCTCTGACGTACTCTGACGACGTTTACGAATCCTCACCTCACGAGGTCGTCTTCCATGACGTTGACGTTTGAAATCATTTTTTGAGGTAGGGGTGTGTTTTGATTGGATCAATGATTGAATATTATTTCCTTCTTGTTTTTTTATCTTTAACCATCTCCTAGAAAACTAATTCAGAGAGATAGGGTCAAACTAACACGGTCTGAATCCTCCGCCAATATTGTGATTGTTGGTGGTTCTTCGTGTTCTTCATGGGTGAAAAACAAAAGATCGTTACGAGTTCATTAAGTGATGAAACGATCCCAAATTGAAGACTCAACATCACAGAAACCTAGTGGAGGTGCAACGACAATAGTGGGTGACGGTTTAGACAGAAATGGGATGGACCGTTCCTCGACCGTTCTTCAAGCAAGAATTCAAAATGTTTTTTTGAGCCGATCGAAAGCCCGAAAACACCTGAATCAACTACGGGAAAATGGGGCAACCTAGAGTCTGATGTTTTTTGATGAATTAATGACCAGAATGAAGAACTGGCATCAAGGGAGGTGCGCCGGACAAAGGCGTCATTTCTAGAAAATTCTAGACTACATAGCGTGTACTCCTAGAGAACACAATGTGTAGTGAGGGAATTCTAAGGCTCAGGTTTTGGACATCATATGGTTAACACACGCCGTGTGACCTCTATCACATGGTGTGTACTTTCCACACTGCAAGGAGGTGGTGGCTACGCGAGACTCAGTGGGTATTTTGGGAAATACCCAGGCACATACAAAAGTACAGGGGCAGGAGGCACAACGTGTACTCTCTATGAAGAATGGAAGAAACAGCTTTGTGAGACTCGGAGTGTAACCCGGGGATACACGGACATAGTGTGGAGTACAGGGGCATGTACACTATCACACGGCCAGACATGACATATGGTACGGCTAACCCGTGTACCAAATACATGGGTTGAGGCCATGTACGGGCACATGACTAGTGTACATGGAGCTAACCCCAGATGTTTAGACACAGCGTGTAACCATACCACACATTGTATAATTACTTTTTAGATGAACATCCCTTGACTCGAGCCATGGTACATGGGCAGTACCCGAGGTATGAAGACACGTCGTGTAACCATACCAACATGCCGTGTACTTTTTGTAAAATGGCTTGGTCATCTTGTACTCAGTGTCTTGGACGCGTTTTGTTTGGTTTATCCCCCTATGACATGGTGGACCTTCAGGATACATCAACTCTGGACTTCGTGACAGTTGATGTAACTACACCTTTACTCGAGGAGCGGACCCTCCTGGAATCGAGTACGTTGTGTGTGGGAACCCTTGAGCTGGCTGTGACTGTGATGAATATCGTGTTGGGATCCTCCGTGGGTTCGACAATGAAGACGACTTTACTTGGATCCTACGTGGGTTCGACAGTGAGGACGACTGTACTTGGATCCTCCGTGGGTTCGAAAGTGATGATGATTGTACTTGGATCCTATGTGGGTTCGACAGCGATGGTTACTGTACCTAGATCCTATGTGGGTTTAGATGCGATGACTTCTGTACTTGGATCATACATGGGTTCGACAGAGGAGATGATTCAGAGGCTACATCTAATCATATCCACCCCTCTTCGTGAGCAGTATTCCTATGTGAGATGAGTCTTGACTTCAATCTTTATCATCGATGTGATTGACTTACTTTCCTGTGGGGGATGGGTTGTCTTTTCATGTGTGGACTGGGTTCTGCTTGGGCTCGAGAGTTAGAGCCGAATTGTAACTGATGAATTAGGTATATGTATGGGCATATACCTATGTAGAGTCGGTTGATACTTCATGATTGTATCTTTCCTTTTTGGTTCATCCTTCATGGATTTTGAGAGAGCTTATGGGGTCTCGGGGTCCGTACTAAGTATCGTATACTCACCCCTGCATGGGCTATGCCCGCTCTACGTTGTGTTGGATGCAGACAATGGAGAGCACTGATCGAGGTGGAGGCTTGTGGAGCTGGATGGTACCCGGAGGTGGACAACTTCGCAGGACGTACACAGAGTGGATGACTAGACCCGAGGAGCTGAGGAGACTATATGTACCCACCAATCAAGTTGGATTTCTGGAGGGCGACTCGGTGTTGGTGTTTTACTTTACTGTTTTTGTAATTTCTTTTCAGTTGTACTGTGCTTTCAGTTGGGTTTGTATACTGGCCCATTTACATTTCAGAACTTACTTTGTACCCAGTTTTACTTAGTGCTTACTTCATTTTCATAATCTGTTGTGTATTTTTACTTATATAATGGAAATTCCTTCCATTTTATAAGAATTTACACCTTTGGTTCTTATCTCCAACCCCTAGCCTATGGAAGGCGGGCTTGGGGTAGTCACGGCAAATGCCCTGAGGATGGGTCATGAAAAATTGGTATCAGAGGAGTCAGTTCTACAACAGAACTCAGGAATCTGATAATTTCTTCTATGTGAAGCAATAGTGTTAAGATTATGGAGTGTGGTTTTTAGTCGAGAGAATCCAGTGTTGGTGTGGCGGCCGACGTATCCATACACCAGGACCCTGACTTCTGATTTCCAACTTAGTGCTCGAAAACACTTATTGCAAGTGGGTTTCAAAAGTTTTCATTGTGATTACTTTATGTCATCTCACCAGGTATACTATTTTACCATGGTGCACTTGTTTCCTTTTAGGATGGCCCCATGAAGCAGCCAGCTAGGGTTCCTAGTTATGTGCGAGATGGCAGCCCACCAAGCGATGAGGCCTCAGTTCAGGGCCCCATTATAGCCGAGGCACCAGTAGTACCTCTACCTGCTAGGCCATCGATACCACCAGCCCCAGCAACGGAGAGTGTATGTCGCCTGAGTGCGCTGCATGAGTTTCAGCGACAGTGGTCGCCCAGGTTCCGCAGAGAGACACACCCTCAGTCAGATGAGGATTTGCTGGAGTCTATCATCTGAGTCTTTATATTGGTAGGGACACTAGATGACCTTATGGTGATCCTTGCGGTGAGTCTCCTGCACACAGCAGCGGGTAGATGGTGTAGCCTAATGCTCCCGGTGCACGAAAAGGCATTATTACTTTGGACGGTGTTCGAGAGCCTCTTCCGCTCAGAGTTTGTTCCAGCCACCCTCCGTGCGGTGCGCATCTAGGAGTTACTACAGCTGCAGCATGGCAGTATGACAGTAGCCCAATACTTGGCGAGATTTACCAACCTCTCGCGCTACTCTATGGACATGGTATGGGACCCATTCTTCCAGGCCTGGACCTTCGAGAAGGGACATAGGCATGAGATCAGGACTTCGATCATCTCCCTTAGTATTCTGACACAGGGAGGATTACTAGATCGAGCTCTTCTTGTGGAGAGATTTCTTACTGAGCCTACGCCAGTAGTAGAGCCTACCACAAGGTGACATGTAGCGGAGTCTTCTACAGCTGCTAGTAGACAGATGTCGTAGAGGTCTAAGCGGAACAGGCCATCAGGTGGGAAACCACAGGATACTGGTTCGGATGTGTGGGGTACACGCAGCAGAGCCAGTCATACGAGAGGCAGGCAGTGCTATGCATGCTGTGGGTAGGGCCTCATGGCTCGTGACTACCCGACCCGCCACGTAGAGGAGTAGGAGACGGTTGAGGGACCACCTAGGCAAAGGAAGAGGTTGGATCATGGCGGTCCGTAGGGAGCATGCAGATGACGAAGAGGATTTGGCCGAGCAGAAGGTGGTGGATGATGCTTCGAGGCTCTACCAAGGCCACCAGGAGGTCCACCCCGACCACAGGGAGCTGGCAGACAGGGGCAGGCTCAGCTCCAGGCAGTCGAGGCCTATGACCGCGGCGCACCTGAGATGATTCAAGTTACTATCAGTGTCTAATCCACCCTTGATGTAGTTTTAATAGACACAGAAGCGAGTAATTATTTTATTCCCAATGCCCTTGTTTGGATCTTGGAGATCCTGATGGAGCTATTGGCTCGATCCTTATGGCTAGAGACTCCTACTAGAGCAGACTCGATGATTATGCATTGGTGCTGGCAGTGTGAGATTACAGTAGGAGGTGAGAGCTTCGGCTGGAATCTTCTTGTAGCGGCGTCGAGGCCTTACGACATCATATTGGGCCTGCATTTGCTATCTACAGTTCATGATCAGATCGAATGTATTAGGAACAAAGTGTTGTGTGTCTGCACAGATGGGATCAGGATCACCTTCACTGGCAAGAAGGGAGCCTTTTTAGTGCAGGATAGACATACGTAGAGGAGAGGGCAGCCGATCACACATCAGTTGGCTAGTATGATCCTCGGGGCGATTGTTGTGCGGAGTCTGAGTTTTCCTGTTACGGTGGATCAGTATGCGAATGTTTTTCCTGACGACGTTCCAGGACTACCTCTTCACAAAGAGGTATATTTCTAGATTGACCTATACCCAGGGAAAACACTGATATCTACACCAGCATATCAAATGGCTCCCACTGAGCTTCGTGAGTTGCGGGTACAGTTGGAGGACTTGCATGGCAAGGGATTTATCCAACCTAGTGTTTCACCCTGGTCTTCTCTGATTTTATTCACCACGAAGGCGGATGGGAGTTTACGACTATGTGTCTACTACCATCGCTTGAATCAGGTGACCGTAATGAACAAGTATGGACTCCCTAGGATTGATGACTTCTTTGATCAGCTTAAGGGAGCATAATGGTTCTCTAAGATAGAGCTTAGGTCAGGCTATCATCAACTCAGAGTTCGAGATGAGGATTTGCAGAAGATGGCCTTCAGGTGTCGGTATGGCCACTATGAGTTCTTGGTTATACTCTTCAGTGTAACCAATGCACCAGCAGTGTTCATGAGTCTCATTAATAGGATCTTCCAGCCTTACCTCTATTGGTTTGTCAGGGTCTTTATTGACGATATACTTATTTACTCGACTACCGAGGAGGAGCACGCCTACCACTTTCCAGTTGTACTGGATACACTCCGAGAGCACTGGCTTTATGGTAGGCTCTCGAAGCGTCAGTTCTAGATTTGAGAGGTAAACTTCTTGGGGCACATCATCTCGGAGGCGGGAGCTGTAGTGGATCCGGTGAAGATCGAGGCACTACTAGCTTGGGAGCCACCCAAGAGCATAACGGTGGTGTGGAGTTTCCTAGGTCTGGCTGGATACTATTAGAGATTTGTGCCAGACTTCTGTAGAGTTGAAACACCACTTTCAACTTTGATGAAGAAGGGTAAACACTTCGTGTGGTCAGATAGATGTCAGTAGAGGTTTCTGCAGCTGAGACAGAGGATGACCAATGCGCCCATCTTGAGGCTACCGGAGGAGGGCGTAGGGTACGTAGTTTACTGCGATGCATCAGGGATCGGCCTTAGGTGTGTCCTGATGTAGAAGCGGGAAGTGATCACCAATGGTTCACGATAGTTGAGACAAAACGAGAAGAACTATGCTACTTGTGACCCGGAGTTGGTTATAGTGGTCTTCGTCTTGAAGATGTGGCGACACTATCTGATGGGCGAGCATTTTATAGTCTACTCTGACCACAAGAGTCTCAGGTATATATTCTCATAGAAGGACCTAAACCAAAGACAGCGGCGATGGATCAAGTTACTCCATGACTATGACATTTAGATAGTCTATATTCCTGGGAAGGGGCACGTAGTAGCTGATGCTCTCAGAAGGAGATCGGGCATTCAACTACTTGGAGAGGTGACATAGCAGTTAGCCGCTTTGCAGATATCATTCATGGATAGAGATGGGGAAACCTTCCTAAAGTCCCTGATAGTCACTCATCCTCTACTTCAGTGGTTCAGAGAGGATCAACATAGGGACGTTGACTGTGAGACGTGACGTGCTCAGATTTCTATGGGACAGGCACCTGATGGGTTTTCTGAAGGAGCAGAGCACGACACCCTTTTTAGGGGACGTACCATGGTACCAGGTGAACTGCAGGAGGAAGTGTTGAGGGAGTTTCAAAATTCCCCTCTAGAGGTACATCCAAGAGTGGTGAAGATATACCAGGACCTCAGACGACAACATTGGTGGCCGAGTATGAAGAAGGTTGTGGCAGAGTTCATTTCACGATGCCTCACCTGCCAGCAGGTGAAGGCAGAGCACCAGGTTCCAGCAGGCTGGGTACAACCCTTTGAGGTTCCAAAGTGGAAGTGGTATGGGGTATCCATGGATTTCGAGATTGGGCTCCCACATACATCCAGAGGAAACGACTCCATTTGGGTTATCACAAACCGACTCACAAAGTCGGCCCTCTTCCTTCCGATCAGAGAGCAGGGATCAGTAGAGGGCTTGGGATGCCTCTACATTCTTGAGATCGTACAGCTTCATGGTGTGACATCGTCTATCATTTTCAATCGAGACAATCACTTTACTTCCCAGATTTGGAAGGGGTTGTAAGAGGAATTTTGGATGCAGTTGTGCTGGAGCACCGCCTTTAATCCCCAAACGAATGGCCAGATAGAGTGGACCATTCAGACACTCGAGGACATGCTCTGTGCATGTGTCCTTGACTTTGGTCATAGTTGGGAGGATCGCCTACCCTTTTTGGAGTTTTCTTACCAAAATAGCTACCACTCCACCATCGGGATGACACCATACAAGGCACTGTACGACCGACCTTGCTGATCACCTCTGTGTTGGACTGACCCTGGGGAGTCAGCACTCGTAGAACCAGAGATGGTTCAGGCTACAACGGAGAAGGTTCAGATCATCCAGGAGCGGATGAGGACTGCACAAAGCAGACATAAATTCTATGCTGATAGGAGGCAGATACCACAAGAGTTCGACGATGGAGACCACCTTTTCTTATGGGTCTCCCCTCGATGTGGATTATGGAGATTTGGAAAGGGCGGCAAGTTATCTTCGCGCTTTATCGGACCATTCCAGGTCCTCTACAGGGTAGGGGAGGTGGCTTACCACCTTACCCTTCCATGTCAGTTGCACCAGTTGCCTGAAATCTTCTACGTATCACAGCTAAGGAGATACATGCACGACGGAACCCACATCATCGACCACGGGGAGCTGGACATCGATGACGAGGCTACATTCATGGAGGTCCCAATGGAGATCGAGGATCGACAGGAGAGAGTCCTATGTGGATGGTCGATTCCTATTGTGCGCATTCATTGGTAGCACGGGAACCTCCAGGAGAGAACATGGGAGTGAGAGGCTCAAATGCATGCACAGTACCCTCATTTGTTTTCCTAGTTTATGATGTAGCTTTATGGGGACGTAAATCTCTAAGGTGAGAGTAATTTAAAGAACCAGAAATATCAAGTATTTTTTTATCTAAGGTGGTTATATCCTACAAGGGGAGTTGGGGTGGGACCCACAAGCTCCTAAATACCCATGTGAGGATAATTGTGAGATGGGGCCCACAAGAGCCCCAACACTTCACATTCCCCAAATCCAAAACCTCTTTAAACTCCCATGTTAATGTTGACAACTCTCCCTTTTATGAGACCTCTCACCTCCTCCTCTCTCCCACATTAACTCTTGCCAACACATTAATTTAATGAGTTCAACCACATCAATTAAATAAAGGAAGTGGTTTGAATTTGAAATTTAAATTGAATGTGATAATAAAATAATAGGGGAAGACTAATATTTTATTTTTGGGGGAGGACTTTCGTGGTGAGAAGGAAGATTGGGAATACCTCTTGAGATATTGGGAGAACACCGGTCCTCCGATGAAGAACAACAATGCACATCTATTCTCTTCTCCACAACAAGTGAGGAGATGTTGCTTCCTCCTCAGACATACTCCAACAACGTCTACGAATCCTCACCTCGCGACATCGTCTTCCACGACGCCGACGTTCGACATCATTTGTTGAGGTAGGGGTGTGTTTTGATTGGATCAATGATTGAATCTTATTTCATTCTAGTTTTTTTCTCTTTAACCACCTACCACCGAACTAATGTGGAGAGACCAGGCAAAACTAACACAGTCTGAATCCTATGCCAATATTTTGATTGTTGGTGGTTCTTCATGTTCTTCATGGGTGACGAAAAATGGATCATTACGAGTTAGTTAAGCGATGCAATGATCCCAAATTGAATACTCAACATCACAACAACCTAGAGGAGGTGCGACGACAATAGCGGGCGACGGTTCGAACCGAAACAGGATGGACCGTTCCTTGACCATTCTTCGAGAAAGAATTCAAAATGGGTTTTTGGAGCCGATCGAAAGCCCAAAAATTCCATAATCAACTTCGGGACAACGGGGTGACCTAGAGTCTGATGTTTCATGACAAATGAATGATTAGAATAAAGAACTGACATCATGGGAGGCATGCTAGCCAGAGGCATCATTTCTGGAAAATTCTAGACTACATGGCGTATACTCCTAGAGAACACGCCGTGTAGTGCGGGCATTCTACGTCTCGGGTTTCAGACGTCATCTGGTTAACACATGACCTGTGACCTCTATCACACTACGTGTACTTGACACACTACAAGGAGGTAGTGGCTACGCGAGACTCGGTGTGTATTTAGGGAAATACACGGACATGGGAAGAAGTACAACGCCAAGAGGCCTGACGTGTACTCTCTACGCAGAATGGAAAAAATAGCTTCATGAGACTCGACATGTGACCTAGGGATACATGGAAACCGTGTGGAGTACACGATCATGTACACTATCACACGGCTGGACATGGCCTACGGGACAGCTAACCCGTGTACCAATTACATGGGTTGGAGAACACAGGTTTTGGCTGTGTTCGGGCACATGGCCAGAATACATGGACCTGACCCCAGATGTTTGGACACAGCGTGTAACCATACCACACACCGTGTACTTAATTTTTACATGAACAACCCTTGACATAGGCTGTGGTACACGATCAGTACCTGATGTCTGATGACACGACCTGTAACCATACCAGCACGCTGTGTACCTTTTGGAAAATGTCTTGGTCATCTTGTACCCAGTTTCTTGGATGCATTTTGTTTGGTTTAGCCCCCTATGACGTGGTGGACCTTCGAGATACATCAACTCTGGACTTCATGAGAGTTGATGTATCTACCCCTTTACTCGATGAGTGGAACATCCCAGAATCGAGTACGCTATGTGCAGTAACCCTAGAGCTTGCTGCAACTGTGATGACTACCATTCCAGGATCCTATGTGGGTTCGACGATGAAGATGAATGTACTTGGATCCTACGTGGGTTTGGCAGTGAGGACGACTGTACTTGGATCCTCCATGGGTTCGGTAGCGATGACGACTATACTTGGATCCTATGTGGGTTAGATAGTGATGGTTACTATACTTGGATCCTATGTGGGTTCGGAAGTGATGACTTCTGTACTTAGATCCTATGTGGGTTCGGTATATGAGATGATATAGAGGCTACATCTAACCATCTACACCCCTTTTTATTGGGATTTACACCTTTGGTGCTAGTCTCCAGCCCCTGGCCTTTGGATGGTGGGCTTGGGGCAGTCACGGTATGGGCCCTGAGGATGGGTCGTGAAAACTGTGCCTTGAGAAATGATGATCATAAAATACAATGAAGAATAATATTATGTATAGTGAAAGGATTTATAATCATAGGGAAGAACCATGCACCGTGAGAGGATTTTTTGTGCCATGTAATGTTGGTTTCACCGTGTTTATTTGATAAAAAGGACAATGATAAATATAGAGGATGAAGTTTTCATCATTGAGATATTCCTCATGTAATGGGAAGGGAAGTGATAGAAATGTTAAGTGAAGAAATACTAATTTATATATGGAATTTTACATGACTATAAATAGCCTTCATTATTGCTAAAAAAGGACTAATGTTTAAGTTCATTTAAAAGCCGAATTCTTTTATCAGCACTAAAAATATCACTGATAAATGATACCTTCATCATTTCTATAAACACATTCATAAAGGGGGGACTTTGCTAGTTATTTTTTAGCATTGATAAAGTGCACCCTTGATCAACATGTTTTTATCACTAATGAATGTCCATTTTATTAGAGCTAGACATATCCTTGATAAAATCCTTATTTCAACAGTGTGCTACTAAAATTATAGAAAATTTATATAGAAATACAAAATTATATAGAAATTTAATTTATAACATAAATAAAATAAAAATATATATTATAGATAATTCAGACATTGGTTTATACAATTACATTATTGTGTGCAATTTATCACAAACTTCAATGTTTTATTGCCTTTTGACTCTAACACCCTATAACAAGTGCATGATCATGATACCAGTTTCCTAAAAAACTACCCAAGATCAAGAATAATAGTGGACCCATATAAAAATAATTCTTATATTATTAATACTATAAAGATATAAATTAAACAAAAATATTAAATAATACATTAATGAAACGACACTTTTAATCTAAAAAAATACTCTCCAAGTCATACTGGGCACACTTTGAGTCAGATTAACGTTTGATTAATTTTTACATGTCACAAATGATTTTTGGATCATTTTAAAAAATATCAAGATATTTTGATAACATTTTCTTATTTTTAAGTATGTTATTTTTTTGTTAACTAAGTCTCATTTTTTAACTAAAAATATATATTTCGAGCCATATTGGGCACACTACATGTTATATTAATGTTTGGTTGATTCCTACATATATAAAATTATTTAATAGTAATTTTACTTAATCATCATGAAAGGATGATCACAATTACTCAATTTTATGTATGTGGTATTTTTTTTAACTAAAATATTGATTTTAAATAAATACACATACTTTGAGTCATACAGGTCACATCATGTGTTTGATTAATGTATAGTTGATTCCTACATGTCAATATTGACTTAAAGAATATTATTATTAAGTATCAAGACAAAAGGAGTGTGTGTTATATTTTTTTAGGTAGTGGGACATGTTTTTAATAAAAATATCATTTATAATCTAAAACCTCACACTTTGAGACATATCGGTTACCCAATGTGTTGGAATAACATGTGGTTGATTTCTACATGTTAAAAATGACTTATGGATCATTTTCCATAATTAAAGATATAATATGAGCATTTTCTTGGTTTTTATTGAGTAAAACATGTTTTTAGGAAAGAAGTAATTTTTAATCAAAAAATACATATTTCAAATCATCCTAGTCACACCGTGTATCAGATTATGGTATATTTGATTCTTATCCATCACAGATGTCTTATTACTCATTTTCCTAATGTATCATAACAATATGAATGTGTTTAATTATTTTTGAGTATGTCGTTTATCTTTTTAACTAAAAAGTCATTTTTAAATTGAAACGATGAATTTTGAGTCATACCGATCACACTATGTATTGAATTGATGTGTGGCTAATTCCTACACATCACAATGACTTATGGATCATTTTTATAAAGTATCAAAATAATAAGTATGTTTTTTAGTTATAAGTATTTCAAGAGTCTTTTGAACTAAAATTTCAATTTTAAATCAGAAAACACACTTTGAGTCATATAGGTCACACGATGTTTCAGATTAACATGTGGTTAACTCCAACAAATAAAAAACGACTTTAGAATCATTTTACTAATGTATAATGACAATTTATGTGTCTTTTCTAGGTTTTTAGTGGGAGACACATGGTTTTAACTGAAATGAAATTTTAAAATTGAAAACATGCACTTTGAGTCATATAGTTCATACCTTGTGTCAGATTGACATGAGGATAATTCCTACGCATCATAAATGATTTATATATTGTTTCCTAAAGTATCAAGTCAATCTAATGATGTATACTCAGTTTTCAATTGGTGAAATATTCTTTTAACTAAAATTTCATTTGTAAACTGAAAAAATCCATTTCAAGTCATATTGATAGCATCATGTATCAGATTGAGGTTGGCATGATTCCTACACATCACAAATGACTTATGAATAATTTTCATAAAGTATAAAAACAATTTGAATATGTTTTTATGGTTTTCAATACATCATGCGTCTTTTTAACTAAAAAGTCACTTTTAAACTGAAAACACACATTTCGAGTCATACTGGGCACACCATGTATAATATTGAGGTAAGAATGATTTATACATATCAATAATGACTTATAGATCATTTTCCTATAACATAAAATCAATATTAATATGTTTTCTTAGCTTTGAGTATGTGATGTGTGTTTTGAGCTAAAATGTTAATTTAAAATATAAATATTTACTTTGAGTCATATCAATCCCACCATGTGTCATATTGACATGTGGTTGATTCCTACACATTAAAAATGGATAAAGGATCATATTCTAAAAGCATAAACATAATACAAGAATTTTAATAGGTTTTTAGTGAGTGACACATGTTTCTATCTAAGATGATATTCCTTAACTAAAAATGTGTACTTTGAGTTATATCAGTCTCACTGTGGGTTAGATTGATGTGTCGCTAACTGCTACACATGAAAAATGACTTATGGATCATTTTTATAAAGTATAAATAAAATATAATCTTGTTTTCTCCATTATAATTGATTGGAACATGTATTTTACTAAAATGTCATTTTTAAACTGAAACAACACATTTCAAGTCAAACCAGTCGCAATGTGTATCGACATAATCTGTAGAAGAATTTTATATAAAAAAATGAATTATGAAGCCTTTTTCCTAAAGTATAAAAATAATCTAAATTCATTTAGTCTATTTTGGGTATGTCATGTATATTTTTAACTAAGATATCATTATTTTCAAACATACACTTATGTTTATATCGGTCACACTATATTTCATATTGAAGTGAGGATAATTCTTACAAATCACAAATGAATTATGGATTGTTTTTTATAGTATTAAATAAATATGAATGTGTTTTCTAAATTTTTAGTATGTCCCACATCTTATTAACTAAAAGGTCACTTTGAAATTGGAAACACACACTTTGGGTCATATTGGTTATACCATGCGTTGTATTGACATATATTTGATTCCTAAAAGTCAAAAATAACTTAAGGATCATTTTCATAAAGTACCAAAATGATCGAGGAATTTTTAAAAAAATTAATTTTAAATTGTAAGCACTCATTTTGAGTCATATTGGTCACATCATATATTGGAATTAGGTATAACTGATTCTTAGATATCACAAATTTCTTTTGGATTGTTTATTAAAGTATCAAAAAAATCTACATATTTCTTCATGATTTTGAGTGTTTCATGCAACTTTTTTATTAAAATATCATTTTTAAACTGAAAACACACAATTTATGTCCTATCGAGAACACCATGTTTCTGATTTAGGTATGACTAATTCTTACATAACAAAAAATAATTTCACATCATTGTTTATAAGTATAAAAACAACCTGGATGTGTTTGATCTGTTTTGAGTATATAATGTGTGTTTTGAAGTAAAATTTCAATTTTAAATAGAAACACAAATGTTGAGTCATACCGATCACACCATGAATTGGCATGATGTGTGGTTAATGCCTACATATCAAAAATGACTTAAGGATCATTTTATGAAATTATCAAGATAATATGAGCATGTTTTCTTTGTTTTAAGTGATTGATTTAGTTTTTAACTAAAATTTCATTTTTAAACTGAAAACACTCATTTTGGGTGATAATGATAACACTATGTATCAAATTGAGGTATGACTAATTCCTACAAATAGAAAATAACAATAGATCATTTTCCTAAATAATTAAATCAAATATGAATATTTTTTATTTGTTTTGAGTGTTTCATTTGTCTTTTTAACTTAAATGTCAATTTAATCTGAGAAAACAGACATTGATCTATTTATAAATTTAAAAAAAACACTATTGAACATAAATAGATCAAATAAAGAAAAAATAATACTTTATAGTGAAAAAATAGTACTTAGTTTCATCATCTATAACACCTTGATATTTTATGATATATTTCTCTTTATATAAATTTAATTTTTTAGATAGCTTATGATACACATGACCCCAAGTCAAAATAGACCATAATATAGTATACATTTTTATCCTAGGTGTTAAATTGGTGAAGTGAATAAAAATGACCACATTTTGGGAAAATAATTATAAATATTTTAGATAAATCATTCATATTGATAAATAAGTACTTAATTTTTAGTAAAGTCATTATATACTTTAAAAATATTTTTCCCTCAAAAATGGTTTTTATTTATTTTTATGAGAAAATAGTGAAATTAATTTCTTCCACATTTAGAAAATTTATTTGAAAAATTAAAAAAAAATGAAATCATCAAAAAAAATAACACAGGGTGAAATTCTGTGTTTCTTTAAATGCTAGATTTTTCAGTGAATATTAAAAAAATCCATATTTTTTCAAATATAGATGTTTGTTATAATTAAATCATGAAATTTAAAATTACCATTATATTTTGGATTTTATATTAATGTTACATATGATCCATTTTATAATAATAATTTAATTTATTCTATTTTAATTAGTAGTATTCATGACTTTAATATATGTTAATTTTTATGCATAAAAATGAATTTTTTAAGAACTGTTTTTCATTATGTTTTACAAATTTATATTAAAATTAATTTATTCCAATTATTGATATTTTATCTTAAAAAATGGATATCATATTTTGAATATAGAGGGTCAAATTTGGTAAATAGTTCCCTTTTATTTTTTGTCATTATGAATAGTTAATGTGGTAAATATTTGTCACCTTGGTAAGGGTAAAATGGGTAAAGAAGGGTTAAAACCATGACATTAGGCCTCCAAATTAACCCAAAACATGAATTTATTTAATTTTATAAAATTCATTAGTCAAAAAACATACCAAAATAAAATTTATGGCAATTTGGTTCCATTTTCCATTGATAAGGAAATTTCTATTATTTTATGTAAATAAAATTCTAAAATATCACCCTCTTGAATTTAATATCTCTAAAAACTTTACATAAGTATTAAAAGAGTATAAGTTTGGTTATAAATTTTTATTTGAAATATTAATTAATTTTTTATCATGGAAATTTATTTTAATTTTTAGTGCATAAATAATAACCGTAAATGCATAAACAATATGGACACAGTGCTTGTGCGAGCAGTATAAAAATCATGTAAATATATATAAGAATCATAAAAGTAATATTTTTGGTGTGATTTACAGTTTCACATTAATTTTATATATTAATATAACGTATTAGGTGTTTTTTAAATGTTTTTATTTCAATTATATTACTGTATTCATGTATTTAAAGTCAAATAAAATGAATAGTTTCAAAAATGAAATTAATGTTATTTTATATTAAATAATATTTTATTAATTTGTTTAAAAGACAAAAAATTAATTAAATTTTAAAATTATGGTGATAAATGGAGTAACATTTCACACATTTTTCATTTATGATCTAATTGTTTACTTAGAAGTAAAATTATAACCTCTTAAGATTTAGAAAGTTTTTATTGCAGTTAAGGTTGAAATTAGGTCACTAAGGGGTTAAAAAATATGAAGTTTAAAATGTCACAACCCATCCCCCGGGGCCCGTGTCGTGACTACCCTAAGCCCGCCTTCCATAGGCCAGGGGCTGGCGATGATCACGAAAGTCATATTCCCTATAACTCGGAAGGCATTGACTTTATATCCTATAACGCATTCCACCAAGCACACAACAAGATACAAACAGAAGTAAACTATATAACAAAAGGATTGCTAGATGTAAAAGGGGCTAGAAATACAAGCCCAACTGTAAAGATACAAGTATAACTGAAATTTAACTGAATGATAAAAGAAAACAGCTACTGGGTTATCCTCCGAGGTTCCTACCTAAAGGGTAGGTATAGATCACCTCGTCATCACTCTACATTCTTCCGTCTCCCCTACGTACCGTCCCGTCGTATGGTCAATCACCAGGCATCGTCCAGTCATGGTATCCTCAACCTCAATCAATGTTGTCTGTCATATGCACAAAACACAACAATGTATGGGCATATCCCGTGTAGGGGTGATTATAATAATACTCAGTGGGGTCCCCAAGACCCTCAAGGTCTCACAAAATCCAAAAGGATGAATATCAAATAATGAAGTAAACTGTAAACTCTACATAGGTATATGATCATACATATACCTATGTTATCAAGTATACACATCTCAATCATGAGGAAACAAAGGGTCCAACTAAAAAAACCAAAGCTCAACAGTTCCACAGAGGAAGGAAAACCACAAAAGAAAGTACCACACAAGTACACCACACAGAAGAATACCACCAAGGTATTACCACGAAGGAAAGTACCTCACAGGTACGAACTCAGCTCACACCAGGTATAACATAAGTATACTAGAAGAGATGATTAGATTTAACCATTGAATCATATTACTCTGTAAAGAATCCGACCCACATAGGATCGCTAGAAGCTGACCCACACAGGATCTCTAGGAGCTGACCCAGACAGGATCGTTAGGTGATGACCCAAATAGGATCACTAGGAGCTGACCCACATAGGATCGCTAGGAGATCACCCAAATAGGATCACTGGAGCTTACCTACATAGGATCCTAAGAACTGACCCACACTAGATCGACAGGATCTGACCCACACAGGATCGCTAGGTGCTGACCCACACAGGATCACTCTTCATTATTCTCGTCACAGCCTGCTACAGGGTTCCCACACTAAGCATGGTCATCTCTGAGAGGATCCGTTTGACAACACACTAGATGATACTCCAACTACAACGAAGTCTCATGAAGAAGTATCTCAATGGACTTCTACATCATAGGGTTCTCAACACAATAAACGGTGCATCAATCGGACGCCTAGTCTGTGATTTATTATCCTTTTTGTCCCGAGGACCCAGTTGGATTGGTGCTCGATACAAAGTGATTGTTCCCCAACATTAAGAAAAACTAAAGTGGGGTATGCCAAAGGGATTGTCTCGTTCCAAGATTTCTGGCACCACTGACGGTTCCTCAAATAGACGTTTGGTGCCAAAGTTATGGCCCAAGTAAAGTAAAGGTTCATATCAAGTTCAGGTCCGGTCCGACCCGGTCGGACTGACTATACCTGAAATCGGCTCGGTCGACCCAGTTCGAGGCAACCTAGCCCGTGGTGCGGCACCGCCAACTGGGTGGCCCAGTAGGTCGCGAGGGTCGTGAGAGGCCATAGAGACTGCTGGGCAACTGAGGCCGCGGGTTGGCTCGGCCATAGGGAGATGACTCAGCCGCGAGGGTGCCGCGAGGGCATGGGGCGGCTTAGTCCAGCCCGGGATGGCTTGGATGGGAGGGAAAAAGTCACAGGGCGGCGTAGTCGGGTGGGCCACGAGGGCGAGGGACAGCTCGACCGGGAGGTAGCTACCCGGCCACGGGCGGGGCTCAGCCACAGAGGGCGGTAGCTTGGCCGCGGGATGGCAGCCCAATCGTAGTGTAGAGGCAGCTCAACCATGGGGTAGCGGCCCAACTGAGGGTGGTAGCTCAGCCAAGGAGGGTGGCGGCTCGGCCACAGGGCAGCGGCGGCTCAGCCGTGGGGCGTTAGCGGCTCGGCCGCATGGCGTCACCGTTGTGTCGTCGCCTTCGTCATGGCCGACCGTGGGGGAGGCCGCCATTCTCATACCCCACCGTGGTTCGCAGCCGTTCCTCCATCATGGTCAATAATTTATCACAAGGATTGTGGAGAGGATGGTCCATGTTTGTTTGGCCCACACTCTCCGCATTAGAGTGGTAGTAAGCGGATATAATTCCTTCTTGAATTATGAAGAATTATCAAGAACAGAAAGAGAGAATAATTTTAAACAACCACCCTAAAAATTTCCGCAAATAATCATACACCAATAAACCCCTACTATGGATTGTTCATTGACATAGGGAAGAGAAAGAAGTCAAAGAAGGCGAAGCGAGTGCCAATGATCCTCATTTCTGAAACCATGCTTCGATATCAGTCTCGCTCGTTGTCCTCTTCCTTGATTTCCGAAGAACATTATTCGATGGCGTTCTTCATTGGAGAAGTGAAATCCACCCAATATTTCTCCTCTCCTCAAATCCACCAAAAAGAAAAGTATCCAAAATGATATGTTTTCCCAATATAATTGTTGGCACAAATTCAAATTGGGTTAATTAATTACATAGGTTGGCATAATAAATTTAAGGGGATGACACCATTTAAGTGGGGATGTTTAAGAGGCTCCCCCACACTTATGAAGAATTTATGGGGGTTTTAAACCTCGGGTGGTCCCCACCACCATAAACCCTCATGGGAGGTTTTACTTCAGGTGGTCCCCACCTCCATAACCTCTCATGGGAGGTTTTACTTCAGGTGGTCCCCACATGTGAAATATCCACATGGGCGGTTTCAAAATAAAATAAAAATAAAATTTTACACCATTTTATTTTATTTTATATCTTCATGAAAAACCCAATATCTTCCTTCACTATCATCACTGCATGTTCAACGGTGTCCTCCTATTTCAATTCTGAGCACCGGTTCAAAAGTTAGAAAAAACCCAGTCCCACATTTACTGAATGTACGAGATCAAAAGTTCAGAAATTCTTTCTAGGAAATCTGGGCCTCAGAATCATATGCCATCAATTTCTGTGGACTTTAAAAAATCCCATATATTAAAAAAAATCATGGAAATTTCGGGTCTTTACATTCTCTAATCCTCAGGGCTTTACATCCCCATAAGCCACATCACAAAACTAGGAAAACAAGTGGGGGTACTGAGCATGAATTTGAGCCTCCCACTCCCATGTGCTCCCCTGGAGGTTCTCGTGCTGTCAACAAACATGCACCATAGGTATCAACCGCCCAAGAAGGAACTACTCTTATTGATCCTGAATCTTGACTGGAACCCCCATAAATGGTTCCCCATCGTCGACGTCCAGCTCGCCATGGTCGATGATGTGAGAAGGGCCATGCATGTATTTCCTCAACTTGGATATGTGGAAGACGTCATGCATCCAGTGCAACTGAGGTGGAAGAGGTAACTTTTATACCACCTCACCAACTCTATTGAGGACCTGAAAAGGTCCGATGAATCTCAGAGATAACATGCCACATCGGCCACATCTCCACAATCCTCGTCGAGGTGAGACTTGTAGAAAGACGTAGTCGCCATCCTCAAACTCCAGAGGTATCCATCTTCTGTCAGCATATGACTTCTTCCTACTCTGTCCAGTCTTCATCCACTCCTATATGATCTGCACCTTCTCTATGGTATCATTCACTATCTCTGGTCCCACTAGTGCTGACTCCTTGGGGTCAGTCCAGCACAAAGGTGATCTGCAAGGTTTCTCTTAAAACGCCTCAAAAGGTGTCATTCCAATGGTGGAGTGATAGATGTTGTTGTATAAAAACATCCCCAAGGGCATGTGACCCTCCCAGTTGTGACAGAAGTCAAGGAAACAGGCACGCAGCATGTCCTCGAGGGTCTGAATGGTCCGCTCAGTATGGCCATATGTCTGAGGATGGAAGGCAGTTCTAAAACAAAGCTGAATCCCAAAAGCCTCCTACAACCCCTTCCATATTTGGTTATTAAAACATGCATCACGATATAATACAATCATTGAGGGTACTCCATGTAGTCGCACAATATCCAAAACATAGTGGCGTCCCAAGCACTCTACTAAAACCTTCTATCTGATCTGTAGGAAGTGAGCCGACTTGGTGAGTCAGTCAAAGATCACCCAAATTGAGTCATGACCCCTGGATATACATGGAAGTCCTATCATAAAGTCTATGGATATCCCATCCAACATCCACTCTGGGACCTATAAAGGATGAACCAAGCCTGCTGGTACCTAATACTCTACCTTCACTTACAGAAAAGTGAGGCATCGAGAGACAAACTCTACTACTAATTTCATCATTCCTGACCACTAGTGTTGTAGTCAGAGATCCTGGTACATCTTCACCACACCTAGATGTACCGCTAGATGGGATGTGTGGAACTCCATCATCACTTCTTCCTGAAGCGATACTAGTACCATGGTACGTCCTCTGAAGATGATGACATGCTCCCCACCGTTAGAAAATCCATCAGGTGCTTATCCTGTGGATATCTGAGCACGTTGTGTCTCATAGTCATCTTCCCCGCGATGCACCTCCTTGACTCACTGATGAAGTGGGGGAGTGACTATAAGAGACTAAAGAAAAGCTACTCCATCCCGATCCATAAAGGATATCTGCAAAGCAGCCAGCTTCTCTGTCAACTCACCTTGTATCTATATACCATTTCTCCTTCTGAGTGCATCTGCTACAACGTTCCCCTTCTCTGGAGTATAGACTATCTCGAAGTCATAGTCCTGGAGGAACTCATGAAAATATCGTTGTCTCAGGTTCATGTCCTTCTGAGAGAAGATATACCTGAGACTCTTGTGATCAGAGTACACTGTAAAACGTTTGCCCATCAGATAGTGCTTCCACATCTTCACAGTGAAGACCACTGATGCTAACTCTAGATCATTGGTATAATACTTCTGGTCATGTTTCCTTAGCCATCGATAACCATATGCGATCATTTATCACTCCTGCATCAGGACACATCCAAGCTCGGTCCCTGATGCATCGCAGTAGACTTCACACCCAATTCCCTACCATGGAAGCCTCAATATGGGGCACTATCCTGCCTCTACATGTGCTCCTAAAAAATCTTCTGGAATCTCTCCAACCACACGAAGGGTTGCCCCTTCTTCATCAAGGCTGATAGTGGTGCTGCAACTCTGGAGAAATCTAGTACAAATCCCCGGTAGTATCTAGCCAAACCCAAGAAAATTCGTATCTTGGTCACACTCTTGTGTGGATCCCAGGAAAGTATTTCCTCAATCATTGTTGTATCTACTACAACTCTAGCCTCTAAGAAGACGTGTCCCAAAAAGTGAACCTCTCGGATTCATAACAGGCACTTCGAGATCTTACCATAAAGCTGGTGCTATCAGAGTGTGTCCAGAACTATCAACAAATGATTGGTTTGCTCCTCCTCAGTAGCCGAGTAGATCAGAATGTTGTTGATGAAGACTACTAAAAAGTTATCAAGGTATGGATGAATGATCCGGTTCATGAGTCCCACGAACACTTATAGAGCATTGGTTACACCAAACAGAATAACCAAGAACTCATAATGGCTGTTCCAACATCTAAAAGTAGTCTTCTTCACATCCTCATCTCATACTCTAAGACGGTGATAGCTTGATATTTGGACTATCTTCGAGAACCACCGTTCTATCTTTATCTAATCAAAGTGATCTTCAATCCTCAAAAGTGGGTACTTGTTCTTAACGGTAACCTGATTCAGGCACCAATAGTCAAAAAAATAGTCTCAATATCTCATCCACCTTCTTGGTGAACAAAAATCATGGATACCTAAGGAGAAACACTCGGAGGAATTAATCGCTTCCCTAGCAAGTCCTCAAGTTATACCCGCAACTCACGAAGCTCCACGAGAGCCATCCGATATGATGGTGTAGATATTGGTGTCATCCCGAGGTACAGGTCAATGTAAAAGTCCACCTCTTTATGAGGAGTTAGACCTAGAACATAATCAGGGAAGACATCTTCATACTGGTCCACCACTATAGCATATCTTAAACTCTTCACATCAACCGCACCGAGGGTAAGGCAATCCAACAGATGAGTGATCAGTGGCACTCTCCTCCTGGTAATTCCATCTTGTGCTGCAAAGGCTCCCTTCTCACCGTTGAAGGTAAACTTAGTCCCATCCGTGTGGACACACCGCACTTTGTGCCTAACATAGAATATCTGATCATGTACTGTAGATAACTAGTCCATACCCAAGATGACGTTGTAAGTCCTCGACGCTACTACTAGGAAACCCTAGCCAAAGCTATCGCCTCCTATAGTATGCTCACACTGCCAACACTAGTGCATAATCTTCGAATCCTCTCTCGTAGGAGTCCCTAGCTATAATGATTGAGCCAACGACTCCATCAGAATGTTCATGCTCCGAATGAGGGTAGTGGAAATAAAAGAATGACTAGCACCTATGTCTATAAGTACTACAGCTAAGGTGGAGTAGACAAAGATCGTACCTCGAATCATCTCTAGAGCACTGTGATCATAGGCCTCAACTTCCTGGAGCTCTAGCTCACCCCTATCCTCTTGCTCCCTATGGTCAGGGTGGACCACCTGGTGGTGGTGGTGGTAACATCTTAAATCATCACCCACCACCTAATACACGACTAGCTCCTCTGCCACATCTTCCTTCTCCCTTCGGACCTCCTCGGTTGAACCTCTATCTCTACCTGGGTGGTCCTTCGACTGTCTTCCGATCATCCATATGGTGGGTCAGATAGTAACAAGCCACATGACCCTACCTGCCACATGCGTAACACTGCCCACTCCTGGAATGACAAGATCCGACTAAGGTGCCCCTCAAAACAGATCCTGAGTCATGTGGTCGTCCACCTATAGGTATGGTCCTTTTGGACCCCTATGACATCTGTCTATTGCTAGATATAGAATAGTCTGCTTCATGATGTCTGGTGGTTGGTATCGCTGCAAGAGACTGCTCATCAAGGAAACTCTCCACTAATAGGGCTCGCTCTAACACCCCTTCCTGCATTGGGATACTAAGAAAAATCATCGACTTCCTGATCTCTTGCCTTATTCCCTGCATGAAGGTTTGGGCCCTGATGATTGGGTCATTCACCATATGAATGGAGTAGCTTGAGAGGTCAGTGAACCTCACTGACTACTGAGCCACATTCATTCTTCCATACTTCAAATGAAAAAGCTCCTATATGCACACTCTGCAAAGAGTCGCTGGAACAAACTCTGCCCGAAATAGGCCCTCGATGTCTACCCAGAGAAGCATCACCTCGTCGTGAGCTTGGAGTATCATGCTCCACCATCTGTCTTCTACTGTTTGTAGCAAGTGGCAGGCAAGGATCACCATGAGATCGGATGGTGTCCCAACCCGTCGGAAGACTATCACTACAGCCTCTACCCAATCCTCAGCAGCCTGTCGGTCCATCTCTCCCCTGAACCTGGCTTTCCTCTGGAACTAGAACTCGTCCAACACACTAAAGCGGTGAGCACCGTATGCTGATGGGGCCGGTGGCATTGGTGGCCCAATGGGTAACGGTACTGCTGGTGCCTCTGTTGGTGCCTCTACTAGAAGGGGGACCTACACCGAGGCCTCATCGCTCGGTAGGTTATCAGTGCATACTACTCTCAGAACCCTAGTTGGTTGTCTACGTAGAGGCATCTGAAAAAGTAACAGGTTAATCATAGTCAATAAGTTAGACCTTGTGAGATAACTCAAATAGATAACAAAGAAAACTCTTCAAAACACATATGCAATCAGTGTTTTCGTGCACTGAGTTGGAAATCAAAAGTTAGGGTCCTGGTGTATGGATACAGCGGACACTGTACCGACACTGGATTCCCTAAACTAATGACCACACTCACTACACTTAACAATATTGTCATTAAAGAGAATGTTTAGAGTCATATTTTCTATTGTAGAACCAACTCCTTTGATACCAATTTGTCATTACCCATCCCCTGGGGCTCATGCCGTGACTACCCCATGCCCGCCTTCCATAGGCTAGGGGCTGGAAACTAGCACCAGAAGGCGTATTCCCTATAACTGGGAAGCCATTGCCTTTATATCCTATAAACACACTCAACCAAGCACACAATAAGATAGAAACACAAGTAACCTATATAACAAAAATAGTGCTGAATGTAATAGGGGATAGGAATACAATCCCAACTGTAAAGATACAAGTACAACTGAAATGTAACGGAAAGAAAAAATAAAACTGCTACTGGGTCATCCTCTGAGGTTCCTACCTGATGGGTAGGTATATAATGCCTCTTCAACACTCCACATCCATCCGTCTCCCCTACGTACCGTCACGTCGTATGGTCCACCACCGGGCACCGTCCAATCCTGCTATCCTCAGCCTCGATCAACATTGTCTGTCATCTGCACCGAACACAACAAGGTGTGTTCATAGCCCGTGTAGGGGTGATTATAACAATACTCATTAGGGACCTCGAGACTCTCAAGGTCTCTCAAAAGCCACAAAGAATAAATTTCGAAAGCTTGAAGTCAACTGTCAACTCTACGTAGGTATATTCCCATAAATATACCTAAGTTATCAAGTATACCCATATAAATCATGAGGAAAAATAGGGTCCAACCCATAATACCAAAGCACAACTATTTTACAATGGAAGGAAAACCACAAAGGCAAGCACCACACAGGTACGCCACACTTAAGCATACCACCAAGGTATTACCATGAAGGAAAGTACCTCACAGCTATGAACATAGCTCACATGAGGTATAAATTAAGTACAGTAGGATAGATGATTAGATGTAACTAATGAATCATCTTACTCTGTAAAGAAGTTGAACCACATTGGATCATTAGGAGCTGACCCACAAAAGATCGTTAGGAGCTGACCCATAAAGGATCGTCAAGTGCTACCCTCATAGGATCGCTAGGAGCTGACCCACATAGGATCATTAGGAGCTGACTCACACAGGATCTATTGGAGCTAACCCACATAGGATCTCTAGGATCTGACCCAAACTAGATTGCAGGGAGCTCACCCACAGTGGATCGCTAGGTGCTGACCCACACAGGATCGCTCTTCATTCTTCTCGTCACAACCAGATACTCGGTTCCCACACTAAGTCTGCTCGTCTCCGAGAGGATCTGCTTCATAAGCCGCTGGTCGATACTCCAAATTCCATGAAGTCTCACAAAGTAGTATCTCAAAGGACCACTATTTCATATGGGTCTCAACGCAATAGAAGGTGTGTCAATCAGACGCATGGTCTGTGAGTTATTAGCCTTTTTGTTCTGAGGACCCGGTTGTATTCGTACATGATCCAACCTGAACATTCCATAAATTTATCAAAAACTCTATTGGGGTATACCAAAGGGAATTTCTCACTCCAAGGTTTCCGATGCCATCGACGGTTTGTCAAACGGACATCTGGTGCCAATGTTATGGCCCAAGTAAAGTAAAGGTTCATATCAGGTTGGCATCTGATCCGACCTAGTCGGACTGACCCAACCCGACATGGCATGGGTCAACCCGGTTTAGGTCGACCCGACCCATGGTGCGGACCAACATGCTGGGTGGTCCGGCTGGCTGTGAGGGCCATGAGGGCCGCAGGGGCCATAGAGGCCGCGGTTGTCGCAGGTCGGAGGAGGCCGCGGGTCGGCTCGACCGCGAGGTGGAGGCTTGGTCGTGGGGCTGCCAAAAGGGCATGTGGTGACTCGTCCAGGACCAGGATGGCTCATCCATAAGGGTGGAGGCCAAGGGGAAGCTCTGCCGGGGGGTTCTCTGAGTGCACTGGATGACTCAGTCGAGAGACGACGGCCCGACCGTGGGCGGTGGCTCTGCCGCGTAGGGTTGCCACTCAGTCGTTGGGCGGCGGCCTGGCCTCAGAGAGGTGGCGTCTCAGCCGTGGGGAGGCGGCCCGACCATGAGCGGTATCCTGACCACAGAGGTGGGTGGCTTGGTCAGGACGCAACAGCCCTGCTGTGGGGTGGTGGAGGCTCAGTCGTAGGGACGGGCTGTTGCGTCGTCGCCTCCTTGATGACCGACGATGATATCGACTGCCATTCTCCTGCCCCGCCATGATTCATATCCATTCTTCTATCACGATCTACAATTAACCACAAGGTTTTTGGGGAGGACGAGACATGGTTGTTTGTCCCGCACTCTCCATGTTAGAGCGGTAGAAAGCGTCTACAATTCCTTATTGAATTGGTAATAATTATCATGAATGGAAAGAGGGATGAACTTAAAACAAACACCCAACAAATTTCTACAAATAATCATACACAAATAAACCCCTACAATGGATTGTTCGTTGACATTGTTGCGAGAAGGATGTCAATGAAGGCGAAGAAAGTTTCAACGATCGTCACTTTTGAAACCGTGCTTCAATGTCAGGCTCGCTCATCGTCCTCTTCCTTGATTTCTGAAGAACGTTCTTCGATTGCATTCTTCTCCAGAGAAGTGAAATCCTCCCAATATTTATCCTCTCCCCAAATCCACCAAAAATCAAAGAATCCAAAATGATATGTTTCCCCAATTTAATTGTTGGCAAAATTTCAAATTTGGTTAATTAATTACATTGGTTGGCATAATAAATTTAAGGGGGTGGAACCATTTAAGTGGGCAAGTTTAAGAGGCTCCCCCACACTTTTGAGGAATTTCAAGTGGTTTTAAACCTCAGGTGGTCTCTACCACTGTAACCTCTCATGGGAGGTTAGGCTCATTGGTCCCCACATCCATAACCACTAATGGGATGTTTTAGTTCAGGTGTTCCCCGCTTGTGAAATATCCACATTGGTGGTTTCAAAATAAAATAAAATAAAATGTTATAACATTTTATCTTATATTATTCCTTTATGAAAAAACCAAATTCTATTCTTCACTCTCGACCAATTGTGGTCGAGGTCAAGGTCTCCTTAAGTGAATATCGGCACTTCGAGTTCAACGGTTTCCTTATATTTCAATTCTGAGCACCAATTCAAATGTTAGAAAAACCCGCTTGGTCATTTTCTGAACATACTTGAAAAAAAGTTCAGAAATTCATTTCAAGCACTCTGGTCCTCAAAATCATGCACCTTAAATTTTCAAAGACTCGTAAAAATCCCATATATTGAAAAAAAAGTTACATGGAAATTCCGGTTCTTTAAATAAAATGACACCAAAACCTGTATAAATATCATTTTATGCTTATATTTGAACATTTTACTCTTCTTATTCTAATAAATTTCAATTAGGAAGCATTGGATTATTTATTTATTTATTTTATTTCATTCTTTTAAAAAATTCCATGTGTTTCCTCTCCCCCACTTAAAACAAGAAACATATCATTTATCTTATTCACAAAACTTATATCCATTTATATTGTGCAAACCCAAATCAATTATCTTATAAACATCAATATCCATGAATTATAGGTGATTTTCTCCTTAAAAGACCATTCCATGGGTAATTAAGAAAGGATCTAAAGGAGGCATGCTAAAGAAGAGATAATACTCTTACCCAACATCTTTCAATTTATTTATTCTTCTAGCTAATATAAATTTATATTTTTTATAATAAAATAATAAATTCATTATAAGAAATATACGTTAATTTTATTATTATTTAACCACCAAAATCCAACATTTATTCCATTAAATCGGAATTGAATGTGTAGTTCAGGCTTACATGCGGACTGCCGCCTCCAAATGGCAATAAAATTCATTTTCCATCACCATATTTAATGTATGGTTACTGTTATGGGGTTAAATATTTATATATAATATTTATTAAAAAAATTATTCTTCAAGAATCAAAATTTCATATCAAGATTCTAACCTTCCCATATGTTAGAAAATGGCTGTGTTGCTCGTGCGTACATGTGGATTATCACCTCCAGAAATCGATGTGATTCATTTTTCATTACTTATTTACATTGATGATAATAAGGATATGTTTAAGGAATATATATGATATATATGATAATATAATGACTCATTAAAGGTGAATTATTATTTATCTTTCTTTCATTATATCCATTGAAAAGTAAAAATATCGTTCTTGCATTTGTACGGTCCACCATCTCCATAAATAGTGTAATGCATTTTTCTATATCAATTCATTATGGACGAATCTATATATATATATATTATGAATATATATGATATATATATTCTGTATATTATGTATCCATGATCAAATTATAAGGATAAAAACTATTAACCACAAATTCTCATAAAAAACCAAATAGTTAACACCCAAAAACAATAATTTTAATAAAGAGATATTGGTAAAGAGGTGTTAAAATATTATAAGTGGATAATATATGATATTATAAGTATTAAAAATAATATAGTATAAAATTATATTAAATATATATTTATTATATGGTATGTTAAAGAGCTTTCAAATCAAGTCGAACTCAAGGTAATGGATTTTTGTCTCACTTTTATTTCTGTGAGGCACATTCCATATTCATCCCTTATTTATTTTTGTGGTGTATATACATCCCATTAATATATTTTATTATTATTATCATTAAAATTATGTGTAATTAATTATCCATATATGGTCTTATCTTTTATGTTATTTTTATTCTAAATTTAATAAAGTGTTAAGGGATTTATGTTACAATATATTTGTTTATCATGGTTATTTTTATTATGTTTTTTATGATGAAATTTTATAATATACCTCTTGAGAAAATAATTAATTTTATTCTATTATAGTTATTTATGGATATTTTATGTTTTCCTTTCATATTAATCTCTTTATGAACTAAAGATACTGGAGGAATGTTTTCTACGGAAAATCAAAGTTATTTATCTCTTTAATTGACGATCCTTTTTCTTACATATCCATGATTTCTAAAAAAGTTTTCAAATTTTATTTATTATTATCCTATGGATGTCTAAATTAATTTTCCTCATTATTCAATTTTAAAAAATAGCTTAAAATGAATCCTCTTTTTTTTCAAATGAGGTATATTTGACTTTTTTTCAAAAATGTGTAGTGAATCTTTGTTTTAATATACACAGAAGAAATGGAATTTACTTCCTCCATGACTACTTAATTATTTGAATCTTACATTAAAAGTTTCCAAGGTTTTATTCAATGAAAATTTATCCCTTAATAATTAGAAAAATTATATTTTAATAAGTGATTTAAAAATAAAAATGGAATTTTCCTCAAAAAATATTTGAGTAATATTTTAGAGGATTTTTCATCTATTTTAATATCCTTTGATTATAAATAGAATTTATTGTGGATATGACCCAATGATACCATCATTATTATTTCTATGAACGGTTAATGGTTATGATGATAAAATATCAATCAAATCCATTTTTTCCACATGTTAAGTTATAATGTCTTTATTTATGGTCTTGCGGAATGTATATGAATGGATTTACGATTATGTGATAGGTGGACTAGAATTATATATCCCTATAATGTATTGGGTAAATATATATCATCTATGAGGTCAAAGGGTACATGTGAAGTTATCCCAAGCCATAAAGAGGTTACATGGGAGGTTATACCAAGCTTAAACTATGGTATATTAGAGGTTATCCCAAGCTCGAAAGAGGGTATGTTAGAGGTTATCCAAAGATAGAAGAAGGGACACAAGAGGTTATACCATAATAAACATGTTATGAATTTCTTAGTGGGTATCGTTGACATAATATTTCTATGATTGTGATTATTCCTCGCTTTATGCCACTCTATTATGACATTATATTATGCCAATTTAATTTATTCTTGTCTCATGTTCTATGATCTATTTATGATTCATCCCTTAAGTACTTTGAAGATTTATTCTATGACTCATGTTTATGATCTACAAATTACTAGGTATGATTTTATAAATCTAATCACATATTCTCAGACCCCTTATGCTCATCTTATGTTTAATTATAATTTATATCTACATTTTGTACACTTATTTAGAATTTAATACCACCCGATATTTTTTTTTCTTTTCCTCTGGATATAATAATTTTTTTTAATTATGATGTATCTATGAAGGGTGCTAGTTATAAAGAACTAAGCTGTAGAAAATGTATGTCTATTGTGAACCAATTGTTTTTGTATCTATGTTTACAAAGACATTAAAACATTATGGTTTTGGAGTTGATCATTATTTTACATAATTAATATTCTTCTAACAATATTTAATATTTTTTATGAAAAGTATGGGTCATGATATCATCCTTATTGAAGACTTTTTCAAGAATTGTTTTTCACCAATCATTTTTTTCTCTTAGTAAAATAAAAAATCATCAAAGAAAAAACAATTATTGATGAATTAATTTTTCAGGATCATGATGAAAATTATTTAAATAAGTATAGGTTAAAAATGATAAGTATATTAACTAGAAAATAGTAGTTAAAATGATTTTTAAATAACCTAAATAAGTAGTTTGAATTCACCTCTTCATGATGTCTGCATACATTCTAAAACCATGTATTTTTCTCATTCATTTCATGACAAATCTATTTCCTTTTTTAAATATGATTACTTTATAAATTCATGGTATTACTATAAAAATACAATTTAACAAAGAATTACAAATTTTTTTAAATGAAATTGTAATTATCATCATAATTACTTCTTAAATGATATTATTTTGTTGATGTAATATGATAAATTTCATAAATTTTAAAATTTAATAACCATATTCTTTGCAATTAGTTTTTTTGGACACTATAGAAACATTGAGAAAAATAATTAATTGGTTTTTAGTTATATTTTGATAGTGAAATATTATTATAAATATCTTAATACTTATCTACATGGAGAATTTTATAGGATACTCGTCTCATGTACTATCATAAAAAATAATTAAAACATAATATATAATGTATAACTTGATGTTTATATGTGAAATGTTTCATGTAGTGGATTAAAAATTGATATATTTCATCATGTGAGGTTGATTTATTGAGTACACATGCATCGAATCAATAAAATTGATATTTGGAGTATCCAGGTTGATTTTAATAAGCAACCAATGATCCCTAAAAATAAAAAATAATAATTAATGCAATGAATGAATGTATATTTGATGTGAATAAATTATAAAATCATACCTTTGAATTATGGTTATTTAGAAGATCCTATCAATTTAAATTTTGTCTTTGATCATTTTTGATAGTTTTTCAACTATTACCGAATATTTGAAATATTCCAATGAACTTCTTTGTGTATAAGTGGTGTGATGAATAATGAGTCCAAATTTTTCTTCATAGGATTTTCCCTTCAAATAGTACTGATACATACACCTATAAGAAAAATATGAATAGTATTTAACTATAATTGAAATAGTAAACTAGCTATTGGACAAAAATATTATGAAAACACACATTATGTATACATTTAAAAATGATACTCCTAGCCATCCATGCTTTATGTCCATGAAATCTTATAATGGCCTCCCCATATATTTGTTCATAAAAATAAATGATGGCCATATCACTATTTTTTGAATTTTTTAACCACCTGAACTTGTAATATTATTAAATACAGAAGTTGAACTGGTGGGGTTAATGTAATATTTGAAGGGATTATTGGTCAATTGGTTGATCAATTATAATGTTTTTATTTTAACTTTTTCTTCCAATTCCCTTTCTCCTTATATAAAAATATTCAACAGTTAAAGAACTTCATCACTGATATTAAAATATTTTGTATAAAAGAAATTGTAAATGAATACCTCCTTGTCAACATGTATTTTTACACGATCAAACATATATTCTATGAAACAAATAATGAAAATTTTAACCATGTGAACATACATATCATCAAGGAAAACTTTTATCTCAATGCTCATATCATGAACTATGTGAATACCAACTCTCAAATGAACTTTTAGAAGATTTTTATTATGTAAAATATTTCCATTTATATTGTACATAGTACTAATTTCAATAATTCAATGGGTTTGTAATGATAGATATAAGTCATAATCATTTTTATCTCGTAGAATATCAGTGAAGGAAAGGTATTGGTGTTTTCGTTATTTACATTTTACAAAAATATTTATAAAAAATTTGATCACCTCATGTAAAGTAGATCCTTGAGAGGAATGGATTACCTCAATGTTAGGGGGTATTCTTGTAGTGGTTGTTATTATGATGTTTCTTCTCTTTTATGCATTACGATAACATTCTCTAACAACTTAGACTGGTCATTAGTTTTTCTTCGAGAGAAAATTATTCCTATTAGCATCTCATAAATTTTCTTATCTTTAACCGCTAGTGTATTTATTTTCTTAAAATGTGTTTGGGCATATACTCCAAAACATTCCAATCTGACATGGCCATATTTTCCTTGTCGCTTTATGGCCACTAAAAGTAGTCGTTCATTAGGTACAACTGATGATGATTCTTAGATATAAACTGGATAAAAAATATATTAAAATAAGTGATAATTATTATGTAATGTTAATTTAAAGAAGAATAAATTTTTACTATATCATATATATGTTTCCCATACTTTTTGTGTGTTTTAATCTATTATTATTCTGTATTTATTTACATAACCCTATTTCTATATAACATGATGTGGGGTAAAAGTGGATTGTGGATTTTGATTCATCAATCTACTTATAAAAAATGGAATATAATTATGTTATTATTTCATTCCATGTAAATGTATTACTATAGATTTAAAATACATACCATTTGTTCAAGTGAAGTGTAATGCATCCATGCTTTATAGTATAGGGATATTGGTTTTGATGCACACCACTTATTTTCATCACTCATTTTTTGGTTCATAAATTAAAAATTCTTAATCAAAGTGATTAATACATATATTTTAATACAATGTATTACCAATCATAATGAACTTGAAAATATTCATCCTTACAATGACCAATAAATGTATTCTATGTTCCATGGTTTATCATGTGTGAATGCATATGTTTTGGGAGTGAATAAAATTTCACTTATGCATCTCTAAGATGATGCTTCATAAGAATTATATGAAATCCTCTATGATCCTTTCTAGTGACCATTAATAAAAATTTCATTTGGTAGAAATCTAGTATAGATACACTGTGCAAGTGATAATTATGATTAAATAAACATTTCATTATTTTTTAATAAAATAATTAAAGTATATCAAAATGTCACCTTAACATCTTCCCAAATTAGTTCCTCAACCGCAACCACAACATTATGACATGCATGTACATTAATTATAACATGCATTTGAGTGGTGATCCTAATATAACTAATGAAAATGGAATCATTGTGGTTAATATATTGGTCATGTTAAATCCACCAATCCTCAAATATGATGCCTATGATTCTCACCATAATAATTATTATTACCACTATCATGTTACAATGCTTCTAATTATTATGGTACATAGGTTGTTCACGTTCTACTATTTACTGAACTTAATCATCATCAATTTGTTGTTCCTTAGGATCGATAGCATCGTAATATGGAGAAACATTTTGTTTCTATGCATTGGGTGCATTATCATATTGAGAAACATGTTGTTCCTTAGGATTAGGAGCATCAGTGGGTTCATAAGCCATTATCTGCAAAAGTGGCGGAAGATTTAATTTATATTATATAAATGTAGTAGTGAATAGATAATAATACAATGTAACATAATGCGTATTATAAAATATATAACATGATTATTGAAAATTCCTTTGTTAAAATAATTAAGGGATTTGACCCCTATATCGAGTTACCAAATCCCCTTATTATGGTCTTCAATAACATACAAGACCACATCAACATTAGGACCATCATGGAATGACTATGACAACCCAATGACAGGTTCATCCTCAATTGAATTTACATATTTCCATTCAATGGTTTTGGTTGATAATAGAACAACTTAACACTTTTTATTTACAAGATTTGGAAAATAAAATACTTATACTACATATGATTCCATTATAAATGGTTCATTCTTATTCCTTTTCAGACTAAAATCCTCTTTCACGAATCCAAATTAATCTATTATAATGTAACTCCAATTATCAACCAAATTACATTGAAAAATCATCACTTGTAATGTTGTATAATCATCCTCCCATATCATCCCAATGATTCGAAATTAATACATAGTCACATAAATTCGATTTCTGTCCTTTGTACCTAGTACATTCGTCACTTCAACCACAAGTGTAACTCTATTATTTTTCATGGCACTATGTTCTTCATGTTAATTTGTATGAAATGTGTAACCATTAATTACGTAACAATATAAGATAATGCATGCGCACTTGGTCCTCTGGAAATCCATCAAACACCTTATGAAATTGAATTATAATTTTCAACATGAATTCATCAAAATATGTTATAAAAACATCCTATAAACTATTAATTATGTTTATTTGATATCCATATTCTGTCCTGTGATGGATTCAAGTTCCAAATAATTACTTTATGAGCTTCAAAATATATTCCATCCAATAAACAATTATGTAAAACATAAAGGTCATCCTAATCTCACTCTATAATAATAATTGTGCCAAAATCTATTTGAGAAATTTATTCACCCATATTATGATTGGTCTGATGAAATTTTGGTATACCAATACTTTCCACATCAGATAGGTAATCAGTACAGAATTCAATGGATTCCTAAAGAAATATATCACTTTTTGATAACAACGTCTGGTCGACTTCAATTTTTGACAAACCTATTCCAAATCACCATATACCATTTAATTGGGTATATCCATCTATAATGAATAGTACCACATAGCCAGGTCACTCTAACCAATTAAACCATCAAGTGAACCTTCATATCATATAATTTTGGTGACAAGAACATCCCAGTTTCTTATAATATGATACCAATTTCTTTTTCCATAGTTAAAATTTTCATCATGTTTATAACTTTACTACATATAGATTTGAAAAATAAATATAGTTTGGTTAATATATGATAGGAATTCTTAGAAAAAATGAAATGTAAAGCTATATGAATCATATATTTCATAAAAATAAGATAATAATTTGATTTTAGGACCTTTAAATTTAAATTATTCTTTGAATTAATATTTTTTATATTTGATGAATACTCTTATAAAGCCTTTACATCGTTTAGGAAGGTGAGAAATTGATATCTTCCTTGACTGGAAAGAGGGTAAGTAATTAGAGGAAGAAAAGTCTAATTTTTCCTTAATGTCATCCTTTATTTTTTTGGATGAATTTAGTAATCTTCCAATGGAACTATCGTATATATTTTTCCACCTTCATAACATGATGAAATTTTTTATTTACAAATAATTATTGTATGGTAACTCAAAAAAACTGATATTTTTAAAAAAAATTATAATGTTTTTCAAAGAAGTTTTACCAAAATTATTTTTCATATATTTTACTTTATCAAATAGTTTATCACCTAATAATGGAGATAGTGTTGTTCCTTCTTATAAATTCCCACCAAATGATGTCATATAATAGTGGTATTTATTTCACCATGTTAGTAATATATGATTTCCTAAAAACACAATCTCCAATGAAAGATTCCTCCAAACTTATTATGTACCTTTCCCACAAATGGGACACCCTTGAGTTACTTTAATGCTATATATTGAAAAATATACATAATTAGGAAAGGAATTTATCATCCCATACACCATGGATCTCAATGTGAAATCATTATTTCTGTATGTATCATACAATGTAACACCCAAATCCCACATTAATTTAAAATCATTAATCAATGGATCCAAATAAACATTAATATAATTAGTTGAGTTTGTTGGTCTTGATATAATAAAAAAGAATATTATACATTTTTTCTTCATAGATAACCATAGTAGAAAGATATAATTTACTAACCATCCATGTACTGTGAGTAATAATATGTATACCAAAAGGATTCACTCTTTCTATAAATAAAGTGAGATGAAGGTTTCTCATCTTGTTTCTAAATTCATGATACTTGTGATAAATTTTATTCCATTTATGGGAGTCAAATATGTGAAGAAGTTTTGCATAATTATTTCTTATATTTTCATACCATGTAAATTTTCTTTCAGTCTCCTCACTTCTATATAGGTGCATAAACCTTGAACTTGTTGGACTATTCCAAATAAATTTTGAAGGAATTGATTCATCTTTCTTATATCAAGAAGAAAAAACATTGTTAAATTTTTATGTTTTTCATGGTCCTTGTGAAATATTATATAGTCATTTGCATAGGCATGTACTCTTTTATATATCAGCCACATTGAACATATAACTCGTTTAGTATTATATTTTTAGGAAGGAAACCAACTAAATTTTGTTAGAATATCTTTCAAGAGAGAAATTAGTTATGTAAGTCTTGTGTCACTCCATCTATTTATAGATTTTATAATATATAGCTTTAGTATAGCTGACAATGTTATATATTTAGTACAACAAGCATACAATGGCATCTTTGAAAAACTCTTTAACTTATAAAATAGTTTTGGGAAATCACAAATTTCATCTTCAACAATCATTGTCATCTCTTCAATATGATCTTCATAAACATTCACACATGTAATCATATCCTCAATATAGTATTCATCATTTTTCACACTATAATCACATAAGATGATCCATGAAACTTAGTTTTATCCTAGCTACTAGCAACATTCAGATCTTACCCATGTTTAGCCCAATATTTATAATTTCAATCTATTCATTGATATATTAAGTGTTCCTCCAACTTCTTTAGACTAATTAGTAATGAATATAAACAACATAAACCAAGAAAATGCATTTGAGAAGGGTTATATGCATGATATTTTTCAAACATGATGAAATATTTCACCTCATCCTCATACTCTTTTGTTATATGATTAGTATCCATCCATTATCAATTTATATCTATTCTATTTGATTCAGTAATATTTATATTTTAAAAAAATAAATAAATACATAGAATATATGAGCTTATAACCCTAAAAGGTTATTCTTCATATATGCAGAGATATAGTCATCATATTTGATATAAATTGAAATTATTTCAAAAAATTGTTAGAAACAATAAAGGATACTAATTATATGAATTTAACGAATTATAACACTTATTTTTAATAAAATAAGTCACATATGATAAATCATTTTTTTGAAGAGGATTAATAAAAGGAGAAAATTTAATCCCTATCACTATAAATTTTCAGAAGAAAAAAATATATTTATTCAAATGGATATGTATTAGTGTGTATATAATAAGATTTCACTATCAAAACAAATTACATATTGATGATCATATTATATTAACATGAATTTTTGGAGATTGATGGTAGAAAATATGAAATCACATCCTGACATAAATATAGTGTTTGTCTATGTCACAAACAAGATATGATTCAAGTATTAAGAAGTGAAGTGAAATTCTTAATGTCTAAAGGTTGAACATATTATACTCATGTTGTAGATATTAAAGAATATAAGAGAATATTGATGTAAGAAGAGTTGGTTTTAATTGATTCAATTGAAAGAATGAATAAAAAAGTAAAGGAACAACATGATATAATTGAATAAATTTTTCATGAGATGAATTTAAAAATGGAAATGGATAACTCCATGAAGCCTCAATGTATATCTTAAAATATTAGTGTAAATAATATGTAAATATTGAAAACAAGGTAAATACTTCTCTCTTAGATAATTTAGTTGGTCAATTGCAGTAGAAGGATTTGAGAATTGAGAATCTTGATGGATATATTCAAATTTTGAAAGGGATTTCATCAAAAATATATTGAGTCAAAGTTGTATGATTTAATTTTAAAATCCATAGTGGAAAAATTGAGCTTCTTCTTGTGAGGAATAAAATATATAAAATATATTAACTTAGTTATATGTATGATAGAAAAAATAAATATGGGTGAGTTTTTACACTATAACATTTATTTGTTATGCTATAACCCAAATATTCCCTAGTCTAAGATATTATTATTATTATTTCATTATTAATAATTTTATATTTATTTTTTATATATTGTAACATCTAAATATTTACATTCATTAATAGTAGTAGATAAATTAACATTTTTTATAGATTCTATACCTTAAATCACTAATACCACTAATCATTTGGGGAGGAAGAAATAGTGAGGAATAAATTGTCCCTCATGAGTTGTATTGATCCCCAATTTTAAAATTTCATGTAACATCAATAACCTTAAAAAAATATAGATTTATATATTTTGGGAATAGACTCATTGATCAAATTTAAAACATGCATTGAATAATTTAAAAAACTGTAAAATGTGTTTCACGTGAAGGATGTTTCTATCTATTTCTAACTGAATGGAATCTAAAGTGAGACCATGTTAAAATCAAAAAATGTGTTAGACACAATGTGTCATAAGTACCCAAACATAGGGAATGAAACAATGGAAGAAACAAGACTAGTAGAGAAGTAGAGGCTAAGAGGTGTGGGTGGAACCACATTTTCAATTATAGGGGACACTCATACTTATAAAAAAGGTTCATAATATCATAACCTCAGGATCAAGGTTCGATTTTTTCAAAATTATCGACTTTGATTGTAGAAGACCTATAGTTTTGCGAGTGCATGAGTGTGACGTGAGGAAGACATAATTCTAGGGTTCTTTTTATAAAGATGGATATGGCTTTTATCAGTGCTTACTTAAAGGTGATGATAAAAGTGTATTTTTTCAGTGCTAAAAACATAAGTTATTATAAATACAACTTTCATTATTTTTTTATCACATATAAAAGTTTTAATTTTTCAATACTAAGAAATCACAGACAAAATAAGTATTTTTCAGCAATTATGTTTTAGTGCAGATAAAGACGACCTTTTTCATTATTTTATTAGCACCGATAAATCATAACTTTTATCACTTCTAAAAAAGAACTCACACAAGTAAAAAATGAAAAAATGAATAAACAATTAATTAAAATTATATAAATAATTAAATTATTAAAAATGAAATATACTAACTATTTATATTACAAAAAATATTTAAATGTGAATTTAAATGAATTAATTATATATATTACAGGCATATTGAAAATACAAAAAGTCAATCAATAAATATGTATAAATAAATACTGAACTTATTAAAAATTAATAAATAATATTGAATGAAATAATATTGAAATTTAATAAAAAAAATTAATAAATTATAAAAATATTAAAATAAGTGAATACATAACATATATTACATAACATACAAACACATATAAATGAATAAATAAATACTATTAATGATACAAATTAAACATTATTAAAAATGGATAATATTATTGATTTAAATTACAAAATTATAAAAAATACATTTCAATAAATTAATTATACAAATTTCAAACATATTAAAAATGTTAAATCTTAATAAAAAATTAAGAAATATTATTCATATAAATTTCAAACATATTTTAATTATTAAATCATAGTAAATAAAAAGGTATAAATAAATATTAGAAATTGATTAAACTACAAAAATATAAAAAATAATAAATATTAAAAATAAATAAATAATATTAAATGAATGAAAATAAAAAAAATGAATGAAGAAAATTTAATATATAAAAAATATTTAAAAAATTGAAATTAATTACATAATTTTAAACATGTAAATAAATTATTAAAATATTAAAATATGTATTTAAATAAATTATTTATATAAATTTTAAACATTTTAAAAATATTATAAATTTAAAAATAAAATTGAATAAATATTAATAATATATATTAAAAATAATAAAACTTATTAAATAATTATGTATAAAAATATTAAAAAGATGAATAAATTCAAAAAATAAATAAAAATTAATAAATAATAATAAAATAAATAATATTATAATTTAATAAATAAAATTGAATAAATTATAAAATTTTTTAAAAAACAAAATTAGTAACATTAATTACATGAATTACATGAATAACACACACAAAAAATAATAATAATTAATAAATAGATAGTATTAATTATATAAATAGAAAAATTATTAAAAATTAATTATATTTACTATTAAAAAAATAATAAAATCTAATTGATTTTAAAAGAATAAATTATATAAATTTCAAACATACAAAATATATTAAAACCTAATAAAAAAGAATAAATACTTATTATATTAGTTAAAAACATATTCAAAATATTAAACATTAGTAAATAAATAGTTTTAAATTTTTAGAAATGAATAAATTAAAAAAATATTAAAAAATAATTAATATCAAAAATAAAAAAAATATTTAATTAAATAATATTAAAAATGAATAAATAATGTTAAATAAATTATAAAAACAATTAAAAATATTTAATTCATAGCATTAATTATATAAATTTCTAACACATAAAAATTTCATTAAAATGAATAAGAAAATAATGATATTATTGCTAATTATTGATTTATGCATTTTATTGATTGTATTTAGAAAATTTAATTATAACACCCTCACCCAACTGACCACCAAATCGGTAGTCAGATGAGTGTGTCACATGGCCTCAAGTGTGCCTCCCCGTATGGAAGAGGCAGCCAACTAACAACGAGGGTCTAAAAAGTTGATAACAGGAAAATTATACCCTCATGATTAGAGTGTCATAGTGGTATATCATAAGATAAATAATAATCAATAGCAGTAGCAGTTATAAATGAAAGATAGAGTGGTGAAAGAATAATATAAACTAAAAGTAAAAGATATCCAATTCCAATATATAATAATTCATGCATGTCCAGATGATGATACAAACCTAAATAGTAGAAATACAATAGGCAAAAAGATGTACTACATTAAATAAATAATGAAAAGAAACAAAATCACCAAGGGGGATACCCATCGGTATCTAGAGCTCTTTCTCAGTCCCTTGCTTCTAAATCATAGGTACAAACAACATAGCATAATCAATAAACCATGGTCCTGCTAACAAGAGATCTACCTAAGTACTCTAGTGTAATGGTAGCCCAAGCAGAGTGTTAGATAAAATCTCAGTAGGTCACCACCCACAGTGTCTACAACTAAATCTAGTCTTTGAAATATAACATAATGCATTGTGTAGGTATAATGAATAATAAGTAGAAATGAATAAATAAACAATATTCTGCTCAGGTTTATAAAGGAAAACTGCTGGCTCTACCTACTTCAGCTTGTGATCAAAATGAAAGTCTAATTTGTGACCATATATATAGTAATATATATATATAGTTATATATCACATCTAGCTATATGAACTAAGTACGTTCTGATATAAGTGTACATATACCCAGATTTTAAGGCGTTGGATGGACTAGGGTGTAACTCAATCATCCATAACCAGTCAGAACAAGCCTATAAGATGAAGAAAAGGGTGCATGCCCTATATCTCATAATGAGTTGGATATGTGAGACAGTGAGTGTTCCATCATGTCAACAAATTTATAGAAGAGAGTGTGCCTTCCTGTCAACACACAATAGGGGAAAAGTTGTGTCATTCCCACTGTCTGCAAATTATCTCTAGTGTGAGACGTCATGCTCAACACCCAGTGTAAGTTAGTGTGATACCTCCATTCTCAATAGAACCCTTACCATCATTCCAATGCCTATATCAAGGGAAAGTATTTTTAAAATAATATCCATGAGGCATTACATCTCATGCTTTACATTTATCAAGCCTGTTATATAATCAAGGGCATCTATAATAATTCACATGAGTCATTAATATTTAATTATAATAAGAGAAATGGTCATACTACCCAATTAAATAACATTTTGAATAAAACATATAATTTTTTAAATGAAAACTACCCTCCATGAATAATTAATTCTATAAACACCATTTAAACTATTCAAGGAAAGGATCCCTTCATAACCAACCATACCATTAAATACATGCCATTTAATCTGTTGAATAATAAAAATTAATTTTACAAGGTTAATGAAGGAACCTAAAATATTCATTCATTAATTTAGAATTTTATTAAATGAGAAATGTCATTAAAACCATTCCAATCCCTTAAAAAGTGCTTCGGATATATAATTATTTATCAAAGTAGGGCTGGTCCATTTGAGAATAAAAAAGAGGCCATATACTAACATGCCTTAAATCTAACATTGGAATAAAAACATTTAAGAATGCCAAAGAAATACAGAAAAACATGTCTTAAAACACTAATCCTCATTTTATAATTTCAAGGATAGTGTACCTCATGTGGGGGTTTTATTATAAAAACATGGAATTATTAATCAAACAATTCATTTAGTATAATTAAACGTCAAATTCATGAATCAAATTTCAATTCAAACTAATGAACCATTTTTAAAGATAATTTTTCCACATGTCAATCCAAATTATAAAGGTTCAACATGGCTCTTAGGAGGTGCCATTATTTCTAGGGAAGGATTATACAAGGGTAAAACCCATTATTATTCTAAGATGAATGCTTAGAAGGCATTCTGGAAATTTAATAAATTAATTATAAAGGTAACATAAGATGGAACACCCAAGGTGTTGATGTGCCTGATTTTTACATCCTCATACAATTAAAAAACATTTAGTAAGAGTAATACTAGATTTTTATACCAATTTAAAATGAAGAACTCATATTTAAGGTAGTGCGCGATAAAGGTTGATATGTAGTGCAAATATTATATTCAAAAAATGGTAATGTAAGGAAAAAATTATAGACCTCTTACCACATACATAGGATGACTTACTCATCCAATATCAAAGTTTGATTTAGTCCAGTTTGGATGAAATCTATGGAACAGACATAGACCTTGAAAATAGGGAAAAAGATCATGAACCCAAATTGCATGATGGATTAGAAGATAAATTGAAATAGTAATGGATATGATTAAATAATATACTATGATGGATCCAATACTTCTAATAGATCGTGTATTGTACTTCAGATCAGAGAGTTACATCAATGCCTAGTTAAACGAATTTGGGAGCTCACAAGTGGAAGAAACAGGAGTCCATCCACTGGAGGAAGAAAAAAATGATAAAAAGAGTTATATGTTTAAGTGAGGGACATTTTTGAATTTTTACCCAAAAAATATAATGGTCCATGGTTTAGGAAAAAAAATTTTGAATCCATATACAAACCATGTTTAATTCATTGTTATAATAGGGAACCACATACAGTTAGGCACATGATTTATCTGACCATGCACAGACCAAGAAATACCGCTCTTCCCAAAAGTATGTAGTTATTGCAGAACCATGTTCCCTAGGTCGCACAGTTATAGAGCAACCATGCGCGCCCTATGTGCTCTCTGAGAGCTACCAAACAGTCAAAAGTAACCATTCAGACATGGCATCATGGTATACACTAATCTTTTAGCCAAGTTACTTTGCCCATTTTTCAAGACATTAGGCTTCGAACAAGCCCCAGACACTCATGGGACCTTCTTTAGGCCATAGATCACATCTACCATGATTATGAAACGAATTCAAATTGAAATACATTTGATCTGTAGTGAAGTACCCACGTGTTCAAGTATGTATACATTATATTAAGATTTTTAAGAATTTAAATTATATGGAAAAAGTTTGGGAGAGTTTTAAGAACATTTGGAGTGTTTTTGGGTCCTTTCTATAGGCTCCCGGGTGGTGCACTGTTTTTGGAAACCATGAAACACATGCATGAAACCATGCACGGTGAGACATGGACTAAAGGGAAGGAACACAGGTGGAACACGGTTTGTTGATACCTTGTGTAAGCAAAAGAGAAACCATGAAACATTAGATAGTGATCTTTGGAATGGATGGAGCATGGTTTAGAAAATTTGTGAGACAATTATGTGAAGCTCATACTTGAGATAGTGGCTGGCGCACAGTTAGTGCATGGTTTGACTAACCATGATACAAATAGTGTATAGGTCAAAAGCGAGATCCTAAAATTGTGTATCTCACTCGTTATACCCTCTAACTCCCTTGTTTTCCAACTATATAGACCTAACTAAATATTATCTCTTCACGTAGTTCAAGGATGGTTCTCCAATTGATCTGAAGGTGATTTTAAGGCTTCCCTTGGTGATTAGATGTTGATTCATTGGGTTAAGTGATTGTTTTTTGTGGTTCTTGTGGGGTTTTCTTAGATATACATCACCCTCTCTCTCAGTTTCTTAGATCTATGCCTACTGTGGCTAGATCTGTATTTGGGGATGCCAAATATGATTAGATTAAACTTGTTTTTTCATAGGGGAAGAGATCTAAGGCAGGTTCATGGAGATTCAATGGGGTATCGTGGAAGTTCTTCATGTTGTTCTTCATTTTCATCATAAAAATCATGGTAGAAGGGTTCACTATCAACTCTTCTATTTATAAATTTAAGGATTAACCTCAAATTGATTGAAATTAATTTTTATATTAATGTTAAAAACATGGTAAAAACTACCTTGAGTAGTGATTTTTGGATTTATTTGAAAATTGGTATTTTTTTGTGAAAAGGGATTAGATAAATAGTTTTAAATTATTAAATATTGAAGGATTTATTGGTTCTATTTATCAAAGAAGGCTTTCAATAAAAAAGTTGTTTTATTGAAATCATTTTTTCATTGAAAGGATTTTTTATTTGAAATGGTTTTGTAATTGAAATGGTCTTGGACAAGGTTTTGGGCATACTTGGTGGTGTGTGTTCTTATTGCATTACCATTGTTGGTTGAAATGTGACCTAGTTCTCATTTCTAAAGGTGTAATGGAACATGGGATTTAATTACCTTGTGATGACATCATAGATCGATGAGATACCAATCGTGAGTACAGAATTGTCATAACAAAGCATGTATGTGCATATGTGTGGATATATGTATTAGAAGGGGGTATTCCACAGTGGAATTTATGAAATGGTTTTGGAACATTTTTTGGTTTCTTTCCTTGGAACTTGATAAGGTTTGAGAAAATGATTTCATTGGAACTTATTTATATTAAGTTATGAACTATTTTAGAAATGGATTTATATAATTTTGTATAAGTTGTTCTATCCTAGTGGTGTGAGTTGGGATGCCATTGGGGAAAACCTACTATGTTTTAGTACTCACCCCTAGTTCAAAACATTATTTCTTTTGTAGATATCATCTATTGAGATATAGGAAAAGGTAAAGTATCACACATATTTAGAACTACTTGGTGATTCATGGATAGTCAGGTGGAGTAAGACCAGGGAGATAATGGAGCTATGTAGTTATAGTTTTCTAGAGTTTTGTTGGTTTTATAGTCTTCTATTATTTATTTTGATATTGTATTCTTATTCTATGGTACTTGGTTTTAGTTTGATTTTGATAAATGAAATGTTGGGTTGTCTTTAATTATTATCATGAATCATATAGTGGTTTATTGTTTATGGATTATTTCGTTAGTTGTTTTATTATTAAAGGGAAAATCATCCCCCACATGTATTGAAGCCCTTTAGAATTTATTTCTAGCCTTTAGCATCTTTGGGATGTCACATAAGGCCTAGTAATATCCTTCTGCCTTCCAAATCTGATGAGGTGGATTGGATTTTATAAATGGTATCATTTTTTTGGTATAAAATTTTGTTTGCGACAAATGGTTTTAACTTTGTTCAATTCAAAATATGTTTGATACAAGTTTTATCATTCTTGGCCTTTCCAATTATCTTTTGGATGAAGTGGTATTAGTCTTGGTTGGTCTTTGGTTTGGTATTGGTTTCAGATCTTGGATTTTAATTCATTCCAGTCTAGTCCTTGGGTTGGATTAGTATAAAGGAGTAGGATTTTCCACACATGAATTGTAGAGCACAAAAAGATGTATCTAACCTTTTTATATTGAACATTATGTTACCAAGGAGTTTGGTAAGTGTTTTGGAGACACTTATATAATTTTTAAATCTCAATGTCATGTTTTTATCTAATGAGATGATCATGACATGCATTAGAAAAATTACATCCCTCTAGAAATACATATTTTATTTTTAGTAATAATTTTTGATTTGGTGCACAACTGTTACTTTTTGGAAAAATGTTAAAGTTGTTTTCAAATGAATGATTTTAAAGAAGACCATGATTATGGTATTTTGTAAAAATGTTTATTTTCAAAAGAATGTAATTTTTTTTTCATAAAAAATGGATGAAGTGGAAAAGGATGATTTTGGGAATAAATATTGTGATAGTAGATTTCATAGATTTTGAAATGCTAAGCCATAATTTGATAAAGAGGGAGACTTATGTCGTTTGTTTTGGTTAAAGAAAATGGCACCTGGAAGGCATCGTAGAAACCAGCCAGAAGAAACTGCAGAGAATGTGCTTACACCTGAGCCCTAGGTGAACCAAAAACCAGATCAATGTATTGTCCAAGCATTTTAGGTTGTGGAAATCAAGAACATAAGGGATGATCCAAGGAAGGTGGATCCTTCCATAAAATTCCAGAAGTATAATCCACCAATATTCTGGGGTAATTCAGAACCTAAAAAGGTGGAGGTGTGGTGGAATAGATTGAATCATATCTTCAATTTCATCAGCACACTAGCAGTTCAAGATGTCATTCTATTGACTTATTTGTTAAAATATCTTTCATTTCAGTGGTGGGATTTACCAATTCATGGTAAATTAGACCATGGACATACATGATAGGATTTTGAGGAATTATTTAATAAATAATATATCCTCACATTTTAAAAATTAAACTAATGGAGGAATTATTTATCTTGAAGAAGGAAAATATTTTTGTCATAGATTATGTGGCTAAATTCATGAATTTAGTATTCTATTCACCTGAGGTTACTACTAGAGGGTCCTTGAAGGCACAGATCATTGAATTGGGGCTGAGGTAGGATATTCTCTCAGGTAATTTTATGCTCTATATTGTGGATTATATTAAAAAATTCAATAGATCTACTGTATCTAAAAGGTAAATCTAATAACCTAAAGATTGAAGAATTATGTTGATACCCATGGGAAATAGTGGGAACTCTAATGCCAATAACAAGTGGAAGAGGGACACTTATTTTTACAATGGAATCATGAATCAAAATCAGATATTTTAATCCGTAAAACATCCTCCACAACCATAGATCTATGATGGATGTTTCCAATGTGACTTATTTGACCACGTAAATTATGAGTTAATGGCACCACCGATAATGAAATTATATTGAGATGGTCTGGCGATTCTTGATGATTATCTTAGACAATATATAGTGAGAGGAGTGACCCTTGTGAATTATACCCCTATGCATGTTTTGTTTCATATGGGTGCATCTCATTCCTTTATTGCCTCTTGTGTTACTGATTTGTTGAGTTTAAAAGTTGAGATGATGCCTTCTCGAATTAAACATAAAACTTCTCTTCAATAAAGAGAGTACTGAGCCTTCATGTGTAGAACTTGTCCTATAAATATAAATTAATCTAAGAGAAATTGTTATTTCTCTATTCTTGAGAAGGATAAATTTCATATAATCATGTGTAAATATTGGTGGACAATGTACAATGCTCATAATTACTATTATATTTGGAGTGTCAGTTTTACAACTGAGGATGGTGTTGAGCATATCTTTCAAGGAGACCAAAATAGAAAGGTTAGTAAAATAGGCTTGTTGGAACCAGTGGTTGGAATGATCTCATACCAATGGGTAGCATTTTATTTTAAAATGATGGGTGACGTAGATATTAAAAGTTTCTAGTAATGGATGATCAGTTTCCCAACATGTTTCTATATAATTTCTCAGGGTTTCCACTGATGAGAGAAGTAGAGTTTATGATTTATATTCATGTGGGGACCAATAATATCTCACTTATATATTATATAGTTGAACCAGTAACATTAATGGTGATAAGTGTAGTTGGATGTTCTATAAAGAAAAAGTTCATTCAGACAAGCACATCTCAGTGGGCAGTACTAGCCTTTTTTTGTGATGAAATCATATGAAACTATACATATGTGTTTCAATTATATTAAGCTTATACAAGTTATGATAAAGAATTGAATTCTAATTCTACTCATTGATGATTTGTTCTACCAATTTAGGGGAGCTCAGTGGTTCTCCAATATTGACTTGAGATTAAGGTATCACTAATTACGAGTTTGGAAGGAGGGAATTCCAAAGAAAACTTTCAGAAGTAGATATAGTCATTATGAATATGTGGTAATTAATTTTGAAAATTAATAACTCACAAATGATCTTTATTTCATTGAGGAGTCATATATTTCAGAGATATCAGGATTCTTTTGTGGTTGGTTTTTTGGATGACATATTGGTGTCTTCAATGACAAAAACTGAGCATGAAAAACCATTTTAAAAGTTGTTATAAATCATGAGAAATCGTCGTTAGTATTCCAATCTATCAAAGTGTGATTTTTGATACAAGAGGTACGTTTTCTTATCCATGAAATTTCTAAAAGGGGATTTTCAGTAGATTCAAAGAAGATTGAAGTTGTTGTCTCTTGGAAACGACCAAAGATTGTATTTGAGATACAAAGATTCCTTGGTCTATCTAGTTATTACTGATGATTTGTTCATGATTTTTTATGAATATCTTTTCCTATGACAGTTTTCAAAAGGAATAATTGTCAATTCAAATGGGAAGATGAAGGCCAAAAATCTTTTCAAGAGATTAAGCTTTGTCTTACATCATCACTAATATTGATCATTCCATAATCATGAAAAGGGTACATGTAGTAATTTTATTCTTTAGGATTAGGTTTGGGATGTGTTCTCATGCATCGACACCATGTTGTATCTTAGAGATCATGGAAGCTTTGATTTCATGTGAAGAACTGCCCAATAAATGATTTGGATTAGGAAGAATTCATCCATACTTTTAAGAATTTTCATCATTGTCACTTCAGAGATAAATTTATTGTGTTCATGAATCATAAGAGCATGAAACTTATTTTGTAATAATGGGATTTGAAACTTAGACAAGGAACATAGATATAGTATCTCCAAATTTTTGACTTTGACTTGGTGTATACAGTAGGAAAATGAAATTTGTTGGCAGATGCATTAAGAAGAAATTTATATGCTCAATTGGAAATAGAAGCCTCAGATGAGTGGAAGTTGATGTCAGTCATAGTCGACATGAACTTGGAATTTGGAGACCTAGGTGAAGTTTTAGTTTTCTTTCAGTTTTTTTGTTCTTAATTTGGTGCATCTGGTTAAATAGTCACAAAAGTATGATTCAGAATGTGTTGGTATGAGGTCAAAGTTCAATTGCTTGGAGACTATTGAGGAATATAGACTCGAAGGGAATTCCTTTTTGTAGTTAAAAAATTAAATGGTTGTAACTATGGTTTGTTAGTAACAACTTCTTTATGCTTACCACTATTTGAGATGGGTTTTTTATCTAGAAATACAGAATATGTATAAAGTGTTAAAAATATAGTTTTTGTGGATTAACATGAAAGGGAAGGTGGTTAAATTTGTTTCGAGATACATAACCTATTAGTAGGTTAAGGTAGAGTATCAATGTCCAGCAATAATGTTATAGTCTTTACCTATTCCATTTTTGAAATAGTGCAGATAGCTATGAATTTTGTAATAGGTCTCCAAAAAATAGTTCAGAAACATGATTTTGTATGGGTGATAGTGGATTGCTCATAAATTCAGATCATTTCATTCTGATTCATGAATCTTAAGCAATAGAGGACGTCTGAAAATTATATATCCAAGAAGTGGTAAAGTGGCATAGAATACTAGTTTTGATCATATCAGAGAGAAATCTGAGGTTTACATCTCATTTTTGTAAATCCTTATAGAAATCCCTAAGCACTCAGTTGACAATGAGTATGGAATATCATCCTTAGATGGTCATACAATCCAAAAGGATGATTCAAATGTTGGAAGACATGTTTCAAGCTAGCATAATGGATTATGGTGGCTCATTAGAAGAGGATGTGCTATTAGTTGAGTTCTCATATGAAAAAAGTTATTTTTCCTTGATATATATCGATCTGTTTGAATCTTTATATGGGAATCCTTGTAATTCTCCACTATGTTGGGTGGAGACAGGTGAGATTTCACTAGTTTTGTAGAGCCTTGTTCATGAAACAATGGAGAAGATTCAATTGATCTGGAGATAGATGGATACATTTCATAGTCATTATAAATCTTATGAAAATCGTCATCAATGGCTCTTTTTATTTTCCATGAGTGATCATGTGCCCTTAAGAATTTCTCCAAGGCTTGGACATCGATGTTTTGGGAATAAAGGAAAGTAATCTCATTGATAAATAGGCACATTTAAGATACTATAATTGGTTAGTGAGGTAGAATATCATTTGGTATTGCCACAATGGTTCAGGGTAGTGCATTATGTAATCCATGTATCTCAATTGAGGAAGTAACATCTTGATCCTAACCATGTGGTTATAATGGATTACATTTACATAGAGTTGGATACTTTATTGGTACATATCTTGGTGTAGATTTTAGATAGACAAGGGGAAGTCTTACATGGAAAAAGCATTGATATGGCTTGGTTTTTATGTAAATATTTTCATATTTAGGAAGAGACTTTGGAACAGGAGATTGAGATGAAAGAGAAATGGCCAAAACTCGTTCTGATCACAAATTGTTTTCTACTATGCAAGGATGGAAAGCCTAATGGTGGGGAGAATGTAGCACCCCTAGTTTCTTGTATGTAGCCCTTATTTTTTTATTTTTATGTATGTAAAGTATATAGGTAATGTTTGTGAGATTTTGGAGAAATTTTGGAGTGTGTTTGGGGCCTTTCTACAAGTTCACAGGTGGTACACTATTTGTGGAAATCGTACAACTCATATTGGAAACTTTGCACAATGAGACATGGTCTAAAGGGAAGATCCATGGCTGGTGCATAATTTTTTGAAACCGTGCGTAAGCCTAGATGACACTATGAAACTTGAGATAGTGGGTTTGACATGGCTAAAACATATTTTGGAATCCATGCAATATAAGATTGTGAAACTCATCTTTGAGATAGTGACTGGCACATAGTAAGCACACATTTTGACTAACTGTATAACTAACCATGCATGGGTCAATAGTGAAATCCTAAAATTGTGGATCTCACTCGCATTACCCTGTAACTCCATAATTTTCATCCAATGCATCCCTAAATAAATATTTCTTCTTCTCAATGTTCGGGGATGATTATCTTATCGATCTAGAGGTGATTTCAAAGCATCCCTTAGTGATTAGAAGTAAATTTCTTCTGTTAAGTGATCATTCATAGTAGTTATTGTTGGGTTTTATTATATCTACTTATCCCACTCTCACAATTTTTTAGATCTATTCCTGATATGGGTATATCTCATGTTGGGGATTCCAAATATGATTACATTTTTATTGGTTTTTGATAGGGTAAGAGATCTAAGATGGGTTCATGGAGATTCAACCTGGTGTCATGGATATTCTTCATGTGGATCTTCATTTTCATCGTAAAACTTAGGCTGCATCACTCTTTTAATCCTTTATTTAGAACATGATGTCATATACTAAAATTAATTTAATTGATTTAAATTAATTTATTAATTATTGTGCAAATCTTGGTAGAAACCTTATTTAGTGGTGATTTGTGGATTTATAAAAAATTGTGGAATTGTTGTGCAAAGTTCTTTGATAAATGGTTTTAAAATGTTGATTTTAAAATTATTTCTTGGTTTGATTTATGGAAATGGGATTTCAATAAAATGGTTGTTTTATTGAAATGGTTTTGGCATTGAAATGGTTTTGGCATTGAAATTGTTTTTGGGTTGAAAGGTTTTTGACATGGTTTTGGCATACTTGGTGGTGTGTGATCATATTGAATTACGAGGCTTGGTTGAAATATAACCTTGTGCTTGGTGCTAAAGGAGTAATGGCACCTAGGATTTAATTACCTTTTGACAACACATTAGATCAATTATAAACCTCTCATGAGTATGTAAATGTCATAACAAATCATGCATGTGTAGATGTGTGGATGTGTGGATTGGTATGGGTTATTCTAGAGAGGAATTTATGGAATGGTTTCGGAACAATTCTTGGTTTATTTCCTTGGAACATGATGTTGTTTGAGAGAATAGTTCATTAGCACTTTTTTTAATTTAGTTGTAAACTGTTTATGAAATTATTTTATATAAATTGTTTTATATAAATTTTACTAACATGTTTTATCCTAGTGGTGTGATTAGGAAAGTCTTTGGGAAAAACCTACTGGGTCGTTGGGGAAATCCTAATGGGTTTTAGGACTCACCCCTTATTCGGAACTTTGGTGATTTTGAAGATATTATTTACCAAGATACATGAAAAATTAAATTATCAAACATCTTTATCAATACATCTTCATAATGGGGCTATTGGGTGGAGTTGGATCATGGAACTTGTGGTGCTATGGAGTTATAGTTGTCCAGAGTCTTGTTGATTTTATTGTATTTCCCTATTTGATTTGATATTGTAGTCCTCTGTTGGGGTACTTTATTTTAGTTTGAGTTTGATAAATTAAATGTTGAGTTATCTATCATTGTTATCATGCATCATATTGTGGTTTTTTTGGCTATGTCTTGTTTGGTTCATTGTTTTATTCTTAAAGAATCATCCCTCACAAGTATTGAAGCCCTTCACAATTTATTTCCAGCCTTTGGAATCTTGGAGATGTCGCTTAAGACCTAGTAATATTCTTCCACCTTATCAAGAAAATGAGGAGGGCGGGATGTTACATGTACCATCATGAAAAGATGGTCCGGTAAAAAAAATAGTTATTACATTTTATAATTTTTAATAATAATTAAAAATATGATTATTTAATAAATATATTAATATTATAAGATGCATAAATAACTATTAAAATTGAATATTTTACAAAAATATTAAATGAATATATATTAAAAATGAATAAATATTTAAAATGAATAAACTGCAAAAAATATGAAAAATGAAGAAATATGAAAAATGAATAAATAATATCAAATTAGTAATAGAAAAACCCATACACACATACATACTCATAGAAACACATGCACATATACACACATACACATAAACATACATACACACATATATATACACATACACATACACATACAGATACACATACACATACACATGTATATGCATATACATTCACATACACATATGTATAGACATACACATATACACAATTACATACACATGAACTCACATACATATACATACATATGCATACATACACATACTACATAAACATACATATACAGACACATACACATATGCTCATACATATGTATAAACATACAGGTACACACACACACACACACACACACAAACACACACACACACACACATAGACATGCATATTTATTAATACAATCATATACATATAAACATATATACTCTACACATACACATACACATACACATACACAAACACATATAAATGAATATGCATATATATACACATACATACAATTACATACATGTGCATGCTCATACATACACATACTATATAAACACACACACACACACACACACACACATGTACACATACATAATCATATACATACAGATATACCCACACATACACACATATATACAAACACATTAACATACACAGACACATACACACATTCATATACACATATAGATACACATACACACATATATACAAATAGACATAAATATGTAAACATACAAGAATATACACATACACATATATATACATACACATACACATACATATACATCCATACGCACTTAAACATACATGCATATACATACACATACACGTACACGTACACTCATTTGTACACATACACATACATACAATTACATACACATGTGCATATATACACATAAATATGTATACATACACATACTATATAAATATACACATGCCACAAAAACATACATACACATATACACATGTCCTATACATATATGCATATACACATATACATATGCATGCATGTGCATCCACATACACACACACACATACATACACGTATATTCACATATACATATGCACACATACAGACATACTGTTGAGCAATGTATTGTTTTCAAACAATTCAAAATAATGTTTTTTAAAGGGGGAGATTATTTTAAATAATACTCTGTCTCTTTATGATGATTTTGATGCTCACAAATACCCTTAATTATTTACTAATTATTTCGTTGAGTATTTTGCAGGAATTTATTTTATTTATTTATTTCATACAACGAGATTTCATACTTCATTTATTCCGAGATCAATTTTAGCGCATTCTGGAATCACTGTAGCACGAGATCAATTTTAGCGCGTTCTGGAATCACTGTAGCGCGAGATCAATTTTAGCGCGTACTGGAATCACTGTTCATACCCTACGTTGATGAACGTAACGTATGGATGAAAAGTTTACTTTTTATGTTAAAAGAAACGTATGGTTAAGGAACCTTACGTTATTTTGAAACGTATGGTTAATGAACCTTACGTTGTTGAAAAGTATGGAAGAAGAACATTACGTTTGGAAGGAACCTTACGTTTTTGTTGTTGGACAAGTATGGAAGAGAAACCGTACGTTAGTTTTCAGTGTTGAGTTTGTTTCTCAAAAGTATGGATCATCAACCTTACTTTTATAATCAACCGTACGTTCTTTGGAGAGTTGAAGCAAGACAAAGTATGGATGATCAACCCTTCGTTTGAATGCTGAAGAGAAAGTATGTACGTTTTGAACCTTACGTTTGTGAACCTTACGTTTGTGAACCCTACGTTTGGAGCCACGTCATCAACCCTACGTTTGGCGTCGGGATATTTTTGACAGACGATATTTCCTTTTGCATTGGTCAAACAGGCGGATTATTAAGCGGATTTCGAGCCGATTCTTAAGTACGACTTTGACTGAATCAAAGACGATTTTCAACGGATTAATGACTGATTTAAACGGAGCTTTTTATGCCGATTCTTCAGGGGAGTTACAATGTCTCTATTATTTCATTTAATATCGCGAATCTAAAGGAGATTTTCATGGATCTATTTATGCGGAAGATTTTCTCAGATTTGAATATATATGTTCTATCTTGGAAACTTCGGATATATATATACACAGGAAAGTGTATGAAATATATAGATTGATCTTTCAACGAGCAAGAAACAGAGACTGTGTGAAGGCGTTCTTTTCTGTTGATCGAGAAGAAGTGTAAAACCTTTATTACCGAAGGAAGATCTTGATAGCAGATTCACGTGTTCTACATCGACTATCTGTTGTGAATCTACTACGGTTGAAGTTGTGAAGTTTCTTGTAATATCTATTGCAACTGGATCGACTCAGAACTGTTTTAATTACAGATCTTTATTTTCTGAAGACGACGATCTATCTACTGTCAATTGCATTCTGTTGCAATTGTGAAGAACAACTGGAGAAGTGTTTTCTTTATCGAAACCCTTTTTATTTTTGAGTGATCAGCTTCTCGTTCTAAGCTGTGTGGGTTCGTGTTTGAACCAGGAAGGCTGTGTTTGCCTAAAACTTGTAAAGGTGTCAACTGCCTGTACTCAGTTGTGAACAGGTCTGTGGAAACGAGGACCAGATAGTGAAAATCGCCATGCTCGTGGATTTGAGCATTGGTGGAGTGGACTAGGGGCCTTCTGTTCCCCGAACCACTATACATCCGTGTGTTCATGCTTTTACTTTTTCCGCTGCATATTTAATCGTGCTAAAGCATAGTGCACAGAATTTGTCTAAATTGAAGAGATTGTAATAATTTTGAAAAGACACAATTCACCCCCCCTCTTGTGTGTAATCCGTAGATTCAGATCCAACAATTGGTATCAGAAGATGAGCTTCTTAATTTTAAAGTCTTGTAAAGCTAGAAGTATTTAAAGATTATACATAGTGCATCATGGCTGATACGAGAGAGGGAATGTCAATGGTCAGAGCACCTTACTTTAATGGAGATAATTATGGCTGCTGGAAATCACGTATGATTATTTATCTGAAAAATCTTGGTTACAAAGTCTATTCAAAGATTCTGACTCCCTATGAAATTCCTGAAAATCCCGATACATGGAGTGCTGCTACAGAGGCTGAGTATGACATGAATTCAAAAGCTATGAATGCAATCATCTGTGGTCTAGGACCGGATGAATTTAACAGAGTATCTCCATGCCCGACTGCATATGAAATGTGGCAAACAATAGCTGTTGCTTATGAAGGAACAGATAATGTAAGACAGATGAGATATGCAACTGCTAAATTAAAATTCGATAATTTCCGAATGATTGAAGGAGAGAGCATCACTCAGATGAATGGAAGATTGACAGAAATTGTCAATAATATAACAGCTCTAGGAGAACCAATCAAGCAGGCTGATCAAGCGTTAAAGGTACTGAGAGTACTTCCTACTCGATGGAATGGAATCTCTGCAGCAATCAGACAATCTACTTCTGTTAAAGATCTAACTATGAGAGAGCTGATTGGTACATTGATGATGTACGAGGCTGAAATGCAAGATGAGGTAAATGAGCATAAAGTCTACATAAAAAGGGAAAATACTGCTTTGAAAGTGACTTCTCAACAAATGGATAGAAAGATGAAGAACAGTGAAGTAAGTGCTAAATCAGAAAGCTCTGATTCTTCAAATACGGATAAAGAACTGGCTCAGCTAGCCAGAAAATTCAGAAAGTTCTACAGTAAGAAGAAAGACTTCAATAAATCCTTCAAGAAGGATAGCAAGGAAGTGAGATGTTATGAATGCAAAAATATGGGACATATCAGACCGGATTTCCCAAAATTGAAAGATGCAAAGAAGAAGAAATTCTTCAAAATAGATGATTATGAGCAGAAAGACAAGAAAGCTATGAAAGCTACTTGGAGTGTTTCTGAAGACTCAAGTAATTCTTCTGAATCAAGCTCAGAGAAGGAGGAAGCCAATTTAAAAGCAAATATGTGTTTCATGGCTGAAACTGATGAGGTACACTCATACTACTCCTCTGACTCAAATAATGAATCAAACTCTGAAACAAGATTCTCAAATAAAAAACTTGCAGCTTACTGCAATATGCTTGAAGAAAGGTATGACTCATTATTTAAAAAATATAAATCTATAAAGAACTTGCATAAAGCTATTTCAGATGAGAGAAATACTTTGCTAAAACAACATAAGGAATTAATTGACAAATACAACTCTGCTGACTCAAATAAAATTAATTTTGAATCAAAAATAAAAACTCTACAGGATGAAGTAGAATCTTATAAAAAGGCTGCATTAGTCTTTACAAAAGGATAAAACACCTTAAATGAGATACTTGAAAAAATTGTAATTAAAAAGGAAAGGTTTGGAATTGGAAGTAAAGGAGAAAAACCTAAGTTATACAAAAATTATTTTGTTCCTAGCACTAAACAGGTTATTTGTAACTTCTGTGGAACAAAAGGTCATATAGCTAAAAACTATTTTCTAAGACAACCTCAAATATGTGGAATTAAGAAAGCTTATATTTCCAATGATCTATATGATTCAATCAATTTTAAGAAAACAAAGCAAATCTGGATACCCAGATCACTGCTTGCTAACACTACTGGACCCAACAAAATATGGGTACCAAAGCAATTTGTTTGAATGTCTTTGCAGGTAGCAGGTCACCAAAGAAAGAAAGAAATATGGTATATGGACAGTGGCTGCTCAAGACACATGAGTGGAACTTCAGCTAATTTCTCTTCTCTTACTCGAAAGGAAGGAGGACTTGTCACCTTTGGTGACAATGCCAAAGGAAGGATTATTGGTATTGGAACAGTTGGAGATCCAGAGACAGTCTCAATCAACAAAGTACATTATGTACAAGGGTTAAAACACAATCTGATAAGTATCTCTCAACTCTGTGATGATGGATACACTGTTGATTTTACTAACAATAGTTGTACTGTTTCTAAAGATAAACTGTTTAAGTTTAGAGCACCCAGAACTGATAATGTTTATACTTTGGATTTGTATTCCTTGTGTAAACAACAAGTAAACTACTTAACTGCTAATATAAGTGAATCCTGGATCTGGCATAGAAGACTTGGTCATTGCAATATATATTCTTTACATAAATTATCTAAGAAACATCTAGTTTCTGATTTGCCTAGTCTCAAATTTGAAAATGACAGATTCTGTGATGCATGTCAGCTTGGCAAGCAACACAAATCATCATTCAAATATGTTAATAAAGTTTCTACAACTAAACCTCTAGAACTTATCCATATGGATTTGTTTGGACCTTCAAGAGTAGCAAGTTTATCTGGTAAATTATATGTTTATGTATTAGTTGATGATTATTCTAGATTTACTTGGATTTTCTTTTTGAAATTTAAAAGTGAAGCTTTTAGTTTATTTGAAGGTTTTTGTAAATCTATTCAAAATGAAAAAGGTTTTAATATAATCTCATTGAGAAGTGATCATGGTGGAGAATTTGAGAACCAGGAATTTAATTCCTTTTGCTCAAACATGGGTATTAAACACACCTTCTCTACTCCAAGAACACCTTAACAGAATGGGATTGTAGAAAGAAGAAATAGAACTATTCAAGAAATGGCTAGAACTATGTTAAATGAATATAGCCTACCTATATATTTCTGGGCAGAAGCTGTTAATACAACTTGTTATATAATGAATAGAATTTTAATAAGACCTATTTTGAAAAAGACACCCTATGAACTATGGAAGAACAGAAAACCTAAAGTAAATTACTTTAAAGTTTTTGGATGCAAGGTTTACATCTTGAATACCAAAGATAATCTTGGTAAATTTGATCCAAAATCTGATAAAGGTATTTTATTAGGATATTCTGCAACCTCCAAAGCTTATAGAGTCTATAATAAAAAGTCAAGGATTGTTGAAGAATAAGTTCATGTGAAATTTGATGAATCTGATCCTTTTGAGAAAAGGATAGAACAAATAGATGAACCTGATTCTAATGAAAACATGAGACTTGAGAATTTAAAGAATGATTTTGAAAATGATATAAAAGAAATTCAGTCCAGTTCAGAAGAACATTACACTGAAGAAACTTTGAATGTAATGCCTAGACAGTCTATAACCTTAAAGAATCACCCTTTAGAATCTGTGATAGGTGACTTAGAGACTGGTATTCAAACTATAAGAAACCTTGGAAACATAGTTGAATTCTCTGCTTTCCTATCCCAACAAGAACCTAAGACCATAGAAGAAGCCTTAGATGATGAGAGCTGGGTAATAGCAATGCAGGATGAATTGAACCAGTTCAAGAGAAATAAGGTTTGGGAATTAGTTGAAAGACCACATGATTATCCAGTAATAGGAACTAAATGGGTCTTTAGGAATAAACAGGATGATCAAGGGATAATAACTAGAAATAAAGCAAGATTAGTAGCTAAAGGATATAATCAAGAAGAAGGAATAGATTATGATGAGACCTTTGCACCTGTAGCCAGGTTAGAAGCCATTAGAATCCTTTTAGCCTATGCATCTTATATGAATTTTAAATTATTTTAGATGGATGTTAAATCTGCCTTTTTAAATGGTTATTTAATGGAGGAAGTTTATGTTGAGCAACCTCCTGGTTTTGAAAATTCTCAAAAACCAGATTCTGTTTTCAAACTTACTAAAGCTCTTTATGGCCTTAAACAAGCACCTAGAGCTTGGTATGAAAGACTAAGTTCTTTTCTTTTGAAAATTATTTTACTGTTGGACTGGAAGATCCAACACTCTTTAAGAAAACTGTGAAAAATAATGTTTTGTTGGTTCAAATTTATGTTGATGATGTAATTTTTGGATCAACCAATAAAATTCTTTGTCATGAATTTTCAGAATTAATGCAAAAAGAATTTGAAATGAGTATGATGGGAGAATTAAATTTCTTTTTGGGTCTTCAAATATTTCAAAAAGATTTTGGAAATGTTTTAAATCAATGCAAATACATTACTGATTTACTTAAGAAATTTGGACTTGAAAACAGCAAGCCATTTACAACTCCTATGTGTACTAATATAAAACTTGATTTGGATGAAACTGGAAAATCAGTGGACAACAAGTTATATAGAGGTATGATTGGTAGTTTGTTATATCTTACTGCTAGTAGACCAGATATAATGTATTCAGTATGTCTTTGTGCTCGATTTCAATCAAATACCAAAGAATCCCATTTAACTGCTGTTAAAAGAATTTTTAGATATTTAAAAGGTACTATTTATCAATCTCTTATTTATCCAAAAACCTCTGATTTTAATTTAATTTCATATTCAGATGCTGACTTTGGAAGCTGTAGATTAGATAGGAAGAGTACTTCAGGAACATGTCACTTTTTAGGGAAGTCTTTAGTATCATGGTCTAGTAAGAAACAACACTCAGTTGCCCTGTCAACAGCCGAGGCAGAATATGTGTCTGCAGGTAGTTGCTGTGCACAGGTGTTGTGGATGAAAAACACTCTTATGGACTTTGGATTAAATTTCAGTAATACACCTATTTTATGTGATAATACTAGTGCAATTAATATTTCAAAAAATCCTATTAGTCATTCTAGAACTAAGCACATTGATATAAGACATCACTTTTTAAGAGATCATGTGTTTAAAAAGGATATATTTTTAGAATTTATACATACAGAAAATCAATTAGTAGATATTTTTACTAAACCACTTCCCACGGCAAGGTTTGAATTTATTAAGGGGGAGTTAAGTTTATTTAATTTTAAATAGTTTTTTTTAATCTTATTCTGTTTTCGAATTCTTCTTAATTTCTGTTTTCCTCTATAAGTAATTTTATTTTGTTTTATATAAAAGTAATGATTAGTGATTACACGGGAATCAAGGCTGTCAGAACCCTTTTCACCTTCTAAACTGCTTCACCTTTTTCGGAAACCCTTTCGAAAACCTAAAACCGCACATCTGCTCCAAAACCCTTTCTTGAATCTTCAAACCCTAAACTTACGAACCTTCAGAAATCGTTGTTGGAATGGCAAAGAATAAGCGTCCAGATGAAGCCGAGAGCAGTGCTGCAAAGAAACCTATGGTAGTTAGTCGGAAAATACTGCAAGGTAAAGTCATAGATTTAGAGTGGCTGTTTGAAACTAATTTACTGTTGAAGCAAGCGTTGTCGTTTCAAAGCCTTGAGCAAGCTTTTAATAGTGCAAATTCTGAGTTTCTATATGAGGCAGAAATGAGACATTTCTTTAGAACTGTTCAGTTTAGCCTTGGAGATACAGAGGATAGTTTATTGGCTCAAATAGAGGATAAGGACTTTTTAATATCATCTGTAGAGATAAGTCAAATTCTTAACTGCCCTCATGAAGGAGTTTTTCATTTCGATTTACGGAATATTGGAGATTCTGTACATAAGTCTGAAGACATTATGTCTTTTCTGTTTGGAACCAGAGTGATAAAGAAGATGTTTATTAAGGATTTGGAGCCCGATCAGAAAATTTTGGTAAAATTTGTTCAGACTGGTTTAGCACCAAGAATGGCTGAGATGGAGAAAATCCTATACCCTGACATGTACATAATGTATCTTCTGATGTGTGATATTAAGTTTAATTTTCCTCGGTTTATGATAAGATATCTGAGTTACTGCTGTCAAAGTGAAGCAAGAATGACCTTTTTCCCTTATGGAAGGTTCATTTCTTTGTTTCTGTTTAAAAGAGGAATGATCAGATTGGTAGATGCTGGGGTGAAATGTCACCACAGTAATGTTTTTAATGCTGGAACTTTGAGGAAAGTAGGATACTTCTGGAGCACAATTAAAGGAAAACTCTTACCTGTTGGAGCTGAGGAAAACTCGGAGAGTGCTCAGGCTCAACCGGCTAAGTCCAAGGAGGGACAAGCAGAATCAAGAGTTAGTACAGTGGCAAGGAGAATTCGTTTTGAGATGGAGGAAGTTGAGGAAGAGAGAAGTCAAGAAGGACTTAAATCTAGAAGGAAGAGGTCAATTGATGAAGAAATTATCTCTCATGCCTTGAAATCCTCTGAACTGTTACTTTCTTATTCATTTGTGAGAGAAGCTGTTGTGGAGCAGACTGCACCGATAGAGGAACCAGCAGCTCAAAAATAAACTCAAAAAGAACCTCAATCTGCTGCTGTGGCTGTTGAAAAATTAATTCAACAAGAACAACTTATGGAGGCAGTTCCTGGTGAAGAAGTGGCCCGACCACAAGATTTACATGAAAATATTGTTCTTGACCAATCAGTAGAAGTCAGAGAGACTACTGTTCATGATGAACATAATTCTGAAGCTAATACAGAGGTACTTTAGGAAGATTTTTCAGTGGAAGAGTTTCAGGCTTCAAAAGATAGTTCAGTGGATCAACCTTGTCAGGACAAGGACAAAGAACAGTCAGATGCAGATTCCTTACCACTTGCCCTGCTTCATCAACCTAATTCTGGACATGAGAATCGAGCACATGGTGCCCCTGACTCGAGAAAAGAAGAAGTTGTTGAGTTGTACAAGCGTATCTCTCAGTTAGAATCTGAGAATGTTAGTCTCAGAAATTATCTGAACTTAGAGCAGTTGAAGTTTCAGAAGCTGAAAGAATGTACTGTTTCAAGACAGGAAGTAGATTTGTTTAAGACTGATATGTTGCATGCTGTTGATCAGTTAAAATCAGAGATGGTAAAGAAAGATGATTTGTCTGAGTTGAAGATTTACATGGAGAATAAATTTGAGTCTGTTGCAAACAGTGTTGTGAGTGGATCAGGCTCTTCACCTGATTTGATTCGGATATTTCAAGCAATTACTGCAGCAATGAGCAATATGAGTGACAGATTACATGATCTTCATTGTAATAGTGCCCCTTTGTCAGTTTTTCTAGATAATCAGAAATTTTTAGTGGATCAGTTGACATCTGGAGAGCAACCGATTAGGATTCTTTTGAATCAGTTATCAGAAAAACTGGCTCTTTTTGTTGAAAAAGAAGAAAGAATGCATGAGTTTTTCAGAGTTAATTTAATTGAAGATATTCATATGACTCAAGAGAACAGAGATCTTATCATCAAGTTAGGAGATGGGATGATGAAGAGGCTCAGATAACAGTTTACAGAGATAAAGACCGCGATTCAAAGGAGATAGACACCTTTTTCCCTGTCTTATCTATGAACCTTGATTCCTCTGTATATCACAATCATTTATATATAACATCTTGTGAATGAAAATTCTTTTCTTACTTTCTTTTTTGTTTTGTTGTTTATTGATTTATAATTGAGTTAGCCAGTATAACAAATTCACTTATTCATACACAGTTAATTATAGCATTTACTTATAGTTCAGTGCAATATTGAATGTGTTCAAATCCGTACTTTTTCATTCTTTTTGATATCACAAAAAGGGGGAGAATTTGGATAAACACAACATTTAAATTCGTTTGTTTCCTATGAAGAAATTTGGATATATGGGAGAATTTGGATATATACGATATTTATCTTTTATCTATTTTTAGCTGAAAATTTATTTTTATGGGGGAGAAATTTTATTCTAGTTAAATATTGTTTTAATCCTTTCAAAATTCTAAAATTTTATAAAACTAATTTTTCAATAAAGATTGCAATTAAATTAGTTCTATTATTTTATGGGTTTTGTGATCATCAAAAAGGGGGAGATTGTTGAGCAATGTATTGTTTTCAAACAATTCAAAATAATGTTTTTTAAAGGGGGAGATTATTTTAAATAATACTCTGTCTCTTTATGATGATTTTGATGCTCACAAATACCCTTAATTATTTACTAATTATTTCGTTGAGTATTTTGCAGGAATTTATTTTATTTATTTATTTCATACAACGAGATTTCATACTTCATTTATTCCGAGATCAATTTTAGCGCGTTCTGGAATCACTATAGCGTGAGATCAATTTTAGCGCGTTCTGGAATCACTGTAGCTCGAGATCAATTTTAGCGTGTACTGGAATCACTGTTCATACCCTACGTTGATGAACGTAACGTATGGATGAAAAGTTTACTTTTTATGTTAAAAGAAACGTATAGTTAAGGAACCTTACGTTATTTTGAAACGTATGGTTAATGAACCTTACGTTGTTGAAAAGTATGGAAGAAGAACATTACGTTTGGAAGGAACCTTACGTTTTTGTTGTTGGACAAGTATGGAAGAGAAACCGTACGTTAGTTTTCAGTGTTGAGTTTGTTTCTCAAAAGTATGGATCATCAACCTTACTTTTATAATCAACCGTACGTTCTTTGGAGAGTTGAAGCAAGACAAAGTATGGATGATCAACCCTTCGTTTGAATGCGGAAGAGAAAGTATGTACGTTTTGAACCTTACGTTTGTGAACCTTACGTTTGTGAACCCTACGTTTGGAGCCACGTCATCAACCCTACGTTTGGCGTCGGGATATTTTTGACAGACGATATTTCCTTTTTCATTGGTCAAACAGGCGGATTATTAAGCGGATTTCGAGCTGATTCTTAAGTACGACTTTGACTGAATCAAAGACGATTTTCAACGGATTAATGATTGATTTAAACGGATCTTTTTATGCCGATTCTTCAGGGGAGTTACAACGGCTCTGTTATTTCATTTAATATCGCGAATCTAAAGGAGATTTTCATGGATCTATTTATGCGGAAGATTTTCTCAGATTTGAATATATATGTTCTTTCTTGGAAACTTCGGATATATATATACACAGGAAAGTGTATGAAATATATAGATTGATCTTTCAACGAGCAAGAAACAGAGACTGTGTGAAGGCGTTCTTTTCTGGTGATCGAGAAGAAGTGTAAAACCTTTATTACCGAAGGAAGATCTTGATAGCAGATTCACGTGTTCTACATCGACTATCTGTTGTGAATCTACTGCTGCTAAAGTTGTGAAGTTTCTTGTAATATCTATTGCAACTGGATCGACTCAGAACTGTTTTGATTATAGATCTTTATTTTCTGAAGACGACGATCTATCTACTGTCAATTGCATTCTGTTGCAATTGTGAAGAACAACTGGAGAAGTGTTTTCTTTATCGAAACCCTTTTTATTTTTGAGTGATCAGCTTCTCGTTCTAAGCTGTGTGGGTTCGTGTTTGAACCAGGAAGGCTGTGTTTGCCTAAAACTTGTAAAGGTGTCAACTGCCTGTACTCAGTTGTGAACAGGTCTGTGGAAACGAGGACGAGATAGTGAAAATCGCCAAGCTCGTGGATTTGAGCGTTGGTGGAGTGGACTAGGGGCCTTCTGTTCCCCGAACCACTATACATCCGTGTGTTCATGCTTTTACTTTTTCCGCTGAATATTTAATCGTGCTAAAGCATAGTGGACAAAATTTGTCTAAATTGAAGAGATTGTAATAATTTTGAAAAGACACAATTCACCCCCCTCTTGTGTGTAATCCGTAGATTCAGATCCAACACATACATGTAGACACATAAACATACACATACACAAAGCACACGCACACATAACACAACACATCCATACACATACAACACACACAAATACACACACATACATACATGCATATACATCCACATACATGCACATTCATATATATATATATATATATATATATTTATTTATAGATACATGTATATTTATTTTAAATTATTTAATATGAATATAAATATATAAATTCAAATATGAATCACATGTTTAAAAAAATTCATTTTTATATTTATGTAATTATTAAAAAAAAATTAATATAATGTATTTATATTATTTATATACAAATTTTTTAATTAATGTACATAAATATACTATTAAATATTTTTATTAACTACTATAAATTTGATAATTTTTTAATATAAAACTATCAAAATAATATTGAAAATTATTTTTCATGAAAAGTTATATAAGTCATATTTATATATTTTATTTACATATATATATATGTTTATGTGTTGTAAAATATATCTTATTTTAAATTTCATAAATATGTATATATAAACTAAATTATTCATTATGAACTGTAATAGTTCTTTGTTGTGCAGTTAATGGTGGAAATCTTCTCAGCGCTAAAAACACTAACTAATGGTACACTTTTATCAGCCATTTTTTAGGGTTGATAATAGTTTCCTTTTTTGGTGTTTTTTTTATAGTGCTGATAAATGTTTCCCCATTATCATCTATTTTTTTAGCCCTAAAAAAGTCAGTTCTAAATATCACATGAAATGTAGTGGTGAAATATTCTTTCTTCACCATTACCTATACTATTGCATTGTGGAATATATATCTACAGAAGATGTGAAAGTTGTTGGTTTCTCATTCTTGAGACAATATTTATGAAATATTTTGGATGATATGGGTAGTTTTGTTCTTGTATTTTGTTGATATTTTGAAGGATATTGAGATGGATATAAAAACATTTGATATATAAATATCTATGAAGAAACATATAGATATCAGGGAGAGATTATCTGCCTATGAATAAAGACTATCATTGCACTTTAATTAAATCTTTTTAGAAGGTTCGATGCTTGGTACTTGGTTGTAGATTATAAGGTTCTTGGATTTGTTCATTTTAGATAGGTTTCCTGCCAATCTCACATGGTAAACATAAGAGGGTAAATTTATAAGTGTTGTGTTTTTTAATGAAGTGGCTTGGATATTTTTGTATTTTATTTTCAACGATAGTTTTGTTTTGTTTTTAAATTCAATATTTTTTTAAACATATTTTCTTATTTCATTGATCATGATCATTTCTTCATTTATTGAAGAGTGATTTTTTAATATAGAAACTAGTTATTAGTTTAATAATTGACCACAGAGTATGTTATGAGATATATCTAAACATGGCTTTAAATTTCCTGATTTCTATATAAATCGAAGTACATGTCCATATAGAAATGTGAGTTTAGTAATTTTAGAGTGAATTTATATCCATGGATTCACTTATATCAAATTATAATAATGGAATGAGTATCCATTACTTCTTTTTGTGATTTAATATTTCATAAATGTGTATTTATAAAACCATATAGCATTTTTCTTTCATAAATAATTTTTATTAGTTCTAAATTGACTTTTTAGTCATGAAAATTGTTCATCAGGAGTATTGGATTAGGTTTTTTCATACTAAGCACTTGTACTTGTGGATTATACCTCAAATTTCAGAAAACAAATACTTTTTTGTAGTGTAAGTTTTTAAGAAGAGTGATATAAATTTATAAACATGATTCATCATTAGAATTAATGAAACCTCATGTGAGGTCAATAAGCTATATAATTATAATATATATGATTTTTATCAAGGATGGATGAAGACAGTAAGATCCCCATAAGAGTGTTTTCTCTATTATAGTGACTACCCATCAGTAAATATTCTATGATGATTTCTTACCAATCCAGTACTGCATTTTAGGTATATACATTTATTATTTAACAATTATTTTATGAACTGATTATTTTTTTATTAAAATAATATTCATTTAATTTATATTTTTAATACTATAATCTTCTATGAATAATAAAAAATATGTCAGGAGTGTGATATTTTCACACCCTTGGGTGCACTAGTATATCCGACCGTAAGAAACATTTGGTAAGAATTTATTTGTTTTTTATTCTAAATTCATACACATACATCCAAAATTAATATTTTTTTTCTTATTGATAGAAATTAAATTTATAGAAAAATATTCAATATTGAGGGTCAGGTACCCCATTCCCTTATATATTTTCCAATATATAAGAGAAAGGATGGAAATCTAGTCAAAGAAGTCATGGGAGAACAAAATGTAAGTATAATCATATTTTCAATCAATATAAAAAGTTATTGAATGTATTTAATTTTTATTTTCTATCTAATTTCATAGGGGAGTAAATAAAATAAAAAGAACCATTTATGTCATAATGATCATTCAAGTCGTGATTTTTTTTGGGCACCTATGTCGGGATAGATATAAAAATTGAAATAAAATTAATCTAAATATATATTGTTTATCATTAAGAACCAATGGTTCTTAAACAACATCTATTTTAAATAAACTCTTAGTTGAAAAAAACAAACAAAAGAATCATATTAATTAAAAAATGACAACCATTTTACAATTTATATGATATATGATACCATGTAATATACCATAACAATTTTATACTTTGATGGCCTTTAATTAAAAATAATTTTCTCTCTATGGTTCACTTATTTCCATTGACCCATTTCTTGGTGATATTGATGATGCTGATGTTGGTGGTGTTGTTGTCATTGGTGGGGGTGCTATATATGGGGATGTTGGTGACAAATAAAATAAAGAAGTTGTTGTGGTGGAGATGGCTCCACTAAAAATTTATGAGAATGTAAACTATCCATTGGTAAGTTACTTTTCTTAGAAATATTATTACATTGGAGGTTCAATTTAAGTTATAAATTGTATAATATTTTAACAATGAAATCCACTTTTGAAGCATTTTTCATTTAATATTTTATATTGGACCACTTGGATCAAATCCATTGCTATAGTAATGGGGACAAAAACTAAATCAGGTCTATAATAACGACTTATAAGTAAGATTTATAACTATCAACTATTGGTTTTGTATTATATTTTTTGGTCTCATATTCATTATATTATAGTAGTTAGAATTCATTAATTAATTTTCATATTTGTTTCCAATAATAAAGTTATGGGTATAATCTACATTTGATCAATTTCTACCTGAATGGTGGAGTAGGGTATTTATTAATGTAAAAGAAAATTGTTTATCCATTAATTTCATATATGATATTTATTTTTAATATAATTTTAACATTGAATTATTGGATTTATTTTAATCTTATTGTAATAGAAAATGTGAGTGATTTGATAACCCCTAGAGTTTTAAACATACTAATTGAAAGAATGTGTTTTGAAAAAACTATCATATAAATAAAATGGTTTTAGTATAAAATTAAATTTAAAGCATCAATTTCTGATAATTTATATACAAATAAATTTATGCATTAACTTGTTTTATTTTTTAATGTCTTATGGTGAAGAATTTGATAGACAATTAACACAAAAATACATCATCCACCCTTTCTAGAATATAGTTGGTTGGTAAATTAATTACACCCCAATAAATTTCAAGAATTCATATTTATTTATGTTTAATTTAATATATCATTGAGTTTGTTTATTTAAAATTGAAATGGATATGTAAAGGTGTGTATTATGATATATTTGTAGAAATGTGTTTTCTTATGACTGAGAAAAATAATATGTAAAAAAATAAAATGTTTTAGTTGGTGGATTTTAAAAGATGACTTTTATAATTTCCGAATTTTTGAAAAGTGAATTCAAGATTAATGGGTTTAGTAAAAAATCAAAATGGTTTTTTCTATGAAAATGAGTTTTTAAATAATTTTAAATTGAAATCTTTCTAATGAAATTGATGTGGAGTGATTTATTTTAATTATAATGGTTTCTTAGTATTGATAATAATTTGAGATTCAAATTAACAGTGATGTTGGATTTCTGGGTAAAATATTTTTTAAAATTATATTTTATTATCACATGAATTAATATTTTGAGAAATGTATTGATAACATTAAATTAATTTCATGATACGAGAGGAAATCTAATTTTTAAATTAATTAGTGTTCTTGAAGGATAAGAATCTAACATATCTAAGATAATAAATTTCATTAGATTATTATTATGAATGTTTATTTTTCATGAGAGTAGTAATATAATGTTGAATTGTATGTGTATTCTTTTATAGACATCATTTAGTGGATTGTGATTAATATGGTGGATTGGGTTGGGGATAAATTCATTTATGTAATATTTATTCTGGGTTTTTATAGTAAGATTTTAATTAGGATGTGTTTTAAAAAATAATTTATCATTAAATATTACATCTGATATTTATTTTCAATACTTTTGAAATTATTAGTCAATATTATTATAAATGATTCTCATAATTACACAATATTTCTTATATCTTAATGTTTTTATTTAATTTAATCTAAATTTAGTTATTTTTAACTATCATTTGAGTATAATTTATATATTTTTTACTCTGAATTATTTCATATTTTGAAAAATGCAGTTAGTTATTTACTTTTAATTATGAGATTTTAATTTATTAGTGTCCTATATAAATTAATTTTGACTTGAAATATATATATATATATATATATTATTTAATCTATATTATCTATATTAGAAATTTCTAATTGAAATATGATCTTATTATTACTGTTAGCTGTATGATATTTTGACTAATTATATATTATATGTTTGTTGTAGCTAAACTAATGTTGATTCCAAGATAATACATGTTTCATGTATTTTAAAAATAATATAAATATACTTTTTGACACTATTCTATGTGCATGTGTGTGTGTGAGAGGTGTAAATTAAATATTTAAAAAAATTAGACATTATGGGTAAATTGACACATTTTGGTAGTTAAATCTATTGGGTTAGTTACCTTTATAAGATAATTCTTATCAAATTTCATATAATTTTCAAGAATACATTAATTTATTATGGATATATTTTGGTGGTTTAATTAATACTAGCTGTTTCTTTTTTCTTTGGTAAAGTTAAGGGGAAATTTGGGCTATATTATTTTGTTTAAATGAACCTTTTATTAGTATTTGTGCCTTAAATATAGTCCAATGTTATTATAATAGGTTAATTTTTTAAAAAGTAATTTATAAAATGAAAATACATAATCATTAGTTGTTTTTACATAATAGGGGAGATGATATGATAACAACCCCCTAGAATATATGTTTTTCTTAGTTATCTCTAATTGATGATCATTATATAAGATTATGGTGATATGTTAAGATCAACATGAATATGATCACTTGTATAGATATACAATTAATAACTCATGGGATATATGTTTGTGAAAAAAATTAGATAACTAACTTAATGTAAACTACATGGATTTTCATTTATGTATTATTGGTGTTACTTAAGAAAACACTGGCTATGGTTTCATTGGATTGAGTTTGTCATATTGGTTCTCAACATTTGAGATTTTATTCTTTGATACATGTATAAATTAATTTGATAATTTGTCATAAAATAATTTAATTGGGAATGATACTAATAAAGTATATGGATTTGATAAACCATGATAGTATATGTCTACTCATATGATAAGTTATGATATCATGGTCCTTGATTGAGTTTTGACTAAGTTAATGAATGGTAATGTAAAGCTTATTACATGTGATGTAGTTATATAAGATTCAAACAACTCAGTAATTGAGGAAAGGAGATATGTAATATTGGATTAAAATTATCCATGTGTTAGGCTTAATCTTGATATCATGGACAAAGGGAGATTTATAATGGGCATGTGATAGATAACATCACACTAACCCCCTTTTTAATTTGGATATCTATGACATGTCTTTATATATAACTCATAGTTTATTTTAATGAATGAGATTAATGATCAATTTCAACTTATAAAATGAATGATATTTAAGATCATTTTCAACCTAACAAAGGCCCGTTGGGGACACAAATAAGATAATGCTCAAAATAATATTGAGACTAATGTGACTTTTTTGTGTAAAAAAATATTTGGGTAGATTATAAATAAAAATAGGATTTCAGTTTTGTGCATTTGAAATAATTAATTTAATATCTAATTGGGTGTTATAATATAAATAATGAGTTATTTTTATTATCAATACATCAACATGTAGAAATAATCAATCTTAAATGGGATTTCAACATGGGCTTGGAGTAATGGGATTCCAAGCCCCATAACAAGAGGAAAATGTATTGTCATTATCAAAAGGCCATTTAAGAACTTCATTCTCAGATTTTAACACATTTCAATGCTCATTAATTCACCTTCCAATGTGATTTTTTTACTTAGGACACTTTTTTGATGGTATTTAATGTTCGGAATTTCCTTTAGAGGCTCATTATTGAACATCCTTTGGGTTTGATTTCAATTTTACTTCTCTAAAGGCTATTTAATTTCCATATTATTATAAATATTGAGGAAGAGGGTTCTATTCCTCATCCCATTTAGATAAATTGAAGGTGTTTCTTTGCATTAAAGTAAGATTTTAATTAATAAATATACAGAGAGATACAAAAAATGGTGGGAATCAAGGATAATGGATAAAATGAAGACTGAGAGAATCACCTCTTACAATACTCACACATTTGGGAGGGAGAGACCTCATATTGGTAAAAAGGGTGGGGTTCACATTCTATGAAACCCTAGAGGAAAATAAGTTATATGCCTTATTACCTTTATGCTAAGCGTGACTCACATATATTTGATCACTCTAGAGGAAAAAATTATTCAAATGGTATAATTGATGATCCATGGTATAATTGTTTGTCTATGAAGGGAAATGTAAATGATTAATGAATCAGTCACCACTACCTCCAAATCCATATTTCTGGCCCAAAAGATCATAAAGATACAATGCCTTTGGAAACATGAGAACATAAACAATTTATTCATAAGTGAACTAAATCATATCCAATTTAATCCATTATAACTACCACCCTTATTATAAATATAGCATGTAATAAATATCATTATAACATAGGGAAAATAAGTATAAGAAAATGTGAGATCAAATAATCAGTAATGGTAAATAAGGGAAATACATAAACATAATGTGAGCATAATATATTTAGAACATGATCATAACATATGAAAACCATACCATATAAAAAAATATAAAAATCTTGAGTCATGGAATAAATATTGGTAGTTCATAAGACATTAATCAAAATGAAATCAATGAATATGATCCATGAGAGCGTAACATTGACATAATACATGAAATTATGGCATACACATAAGAATAGAAAATCATTTCAATAGTAGTCAAGGATTATTGACAAATCTACCATATTAGAATGGGTTGACACCTGAAAACATTATAGTTTTCATGGTTCTCTCTCACGACTATCAAAGTAGATAAATTCCCTTACTAACATGGTTTTACTACCTAATATAATCTTATTTATCATATAAGATTTTAATATTTAACCAATGCTTTGGAGGGATATATAGGTCCCACTGATCACATAATGAAAATCATACATATGGGTGACACAAGATCATAAAACATTAATATTATCAATACAAATAAAAATAAATGGGAGTTATAAACATTTCATCATATCATAACCTATATAAAATAAATAGGTTTTAAAATAATTTCATTATTTCATCATATCATAACCTTTAAAAAAAGAAGTCTGTTTTCTATTCATTTTTTCATGGTATAACCCATGGATAAGAAATTAGTTTCATAAAAAAATCTTCATCATAAATATAAACCTTTAATAGAAACAATAAGAATTGTATTATTGGATAATAACCCTAGCAAATAATAAATAATAAAAAAGATACCATCTTTGTTAAAAAATGATATTGAAATATCACTTGGAATATTTCTTCAAGAAAATAAATGCTCTTTAAAAATAACTTTTTAAAAAATATAAATTCATAAATATTATTGGGATAATATTTTTTAGTAATCTTTTTAACATATAAAGTTTGTGTTTAAACATTTCGTGTTCATGGAATTATGAAATTATGTTTATTTCATACATGATACAAGAAATATTACTTTCAAATTTTGGGTACAATAAAAATTGGCATTGTTTGGAAAAAAAACATGAAGATTTATTTAAAAATACTTTTCAAGAAATGTAAAATATGGATAAAAATGTATTTAATAAAAAATTAGTATAAAGTTAAAATAATTTTGAAATCATTTTTAGAAAACATGGATTTGGAAGAGAATATTTTGGTCAACTGAAGAAAGAAATAAAGTCGATTTACATTAAAAAAATTATTTTTAAATCTTCAGTACATAAATAGAGAAAAATAAAGGGAAAATGTATAATAAGGAAATAAACATATGAGAATAAAATTCATGAGTTTATTGATATAAATATAAAAATATTTCATCATTTTATGCGTGATCATAAATAGTCCCAATATTGGATGAGATTGTAACATAAAACCCATATCACTTTAGTAATATTGAATCATAAGCCCCATGAAAGAATTAAATTAAATTAAAAATATAATACAATGATAATAAATAAATTCCTTATATTTCATGTCAATGTATCTATATATGCATTTTATAAAAGAAGATAGGTGCATATAATTACATATGTCCCAAATAAAACAAATTAAGACAAAAATCTCTTACTGATTTCGTAACCTTTGAACAGTCATCCTAATGAAATATATATCATAAATTAGATATGTAAATACTCATTATTTTCAGGATATTAATTATAAAATACATTCATGGACATTATATACATGTCATAAAATAAATATATGGTCAATATGGCATCTGTCTCACAGAAGTAAAAAGCGAGATGAAAATCCCTTACCTTAAGTCGTGATTTCCTTTGTACATGTTCAAACCACATGTATAATAAATATAAGTTTATTATACATATATTACATAACTACAATAATATTTAGCATAACATATCTGATTTATTTAAGTCCTTTTAATACCCATTTATTAATAATTCCAGGTTAAAATCACATTTTGAGCAATATTAACTTTTTTCGTGTGTGTTTTGATTTATTATTTTCGATACTATTAATTTGATCATGGTTAAATAATATATGAAATATTAAACATGATATCAATATCATATTTATATTCAGTATGTATTTATTTATATTATTCAATAAAATTTATAAATTGAAAATGAAGTACATCATTCATAGAGACGGTAGGTCGTATGTACACATGAACATTGTTTCCATTTTATTAATGGATGAAATGAGAAAAAGTTAAATAAAATATTAAATTTTAAATATCATTTTTATTTTATATATATCACATATATTCATTAAATTCACCCTGATTACCTTCCATACAAATTGTTAGTGAAAAATCAATCACATCACTTCGTGAGGCGGTAGTCCATCGCACACAAGAGCGACATTATTTTATCCCCCACAGAATAGAAAGTAATAAGGTATATGAGATATGATATATAAAGAAGTATAATTATGAAAAAATATCATATATATTCATTTTATCTATCCTTATTACCATCCACAAAAAATTGAAAAGAAAATCACATCCCATCGGTTCGTGAGGTGGTAGTCCATAGTACACACGATCGACGTTATTATTTTCAAATAGGATTGGAGGTAATAAGGTATATGTGGTATTATAATTATATAGTAATTTTAATATTATAAATATAATATATAAAAATTTAAACCACTATTATATTTATTCATGATAATTATTGATGTAAAACGAATAACATCGGTTCATGAGGCAGTAGTGTGTCATACACATAATCGATCATTTTATTTCCCATTTGATGGAAGAGGATATGGCTAAAAAAATTAAATTAATATAATAAAATCGAATTATATGGGTGATTATTTTAATATTATATCTGGATAATTTATTAATATTTTAAGTAGAAATAACAATAATTAAAATAAAAATGACTATTTTTAAACTTTACCTCTTCTTTAGACAATAACTTTAGGTTTAACCTAAAGCCTTCCTAGATTGGATATTTGATCTCAAAAAGGAATCTAAGGTGTGGTTAGGTATTTAATTAAGGTATTTGGGTAGTTATTTTTAAAAAAAATTTGGAAGTGTGTAAATGAGAGGATGGGTGGTGTCCTTAAATAAGTGGGGGATAGGATACACATGACATATTTTAAAAGAATAAAGTGTACCCATATTTTTCAAATTAAAAAAGGCACTTAAATGAGAAATTATAAAAAAATATAGGTTATAAGGTCTAAATATGGCCTATAAATATTTTTTTAATAATATTATAGGTCATTTTACCCCTAATATTTTTATTTTAACCCACTGATAAACATATATTAACCTTAACCGCAATAATTGATTTTTACCATTTTTTCTATTCATTTATACCAAAACTTATGTTGAACATATCATATAATATGAATTATTATAATAAAAAATATGTAATCCATTTTTCCAAATTCAATTCACATAAGTGAAAATTTTTAATTAGAAATTAAACCAACAAACCGATGAGAAAGTGGGTTTCCAAAGAAAAAATGTTAAACTGTTTAAAAATATTTATTTCAAAATTAAATATAAAACAGATTAAAATGACATAAATTACATTAATAAATATATAATTTACCTAAATAAAATTTCAAAAACAAATTGAAATAAAATTTATCTTATAAATTCTATGAATGAGAAGGCAGTTTTTTAATAAATTCAAATATTTTTCACTATTCACTAAAAATAATTATCTTTTCAGAAAATTGTCAAAAAATAACACAAAGATAATTATAGAATTATATTTTAAAAATATAAGTTAATTTTTGTTAAATAAATATTCGAAAATTCGAAAATTTTAATTTTTTAATAACCTCACAAAATGAAAAAACTACTTTTTGGAAAAATACTGTTTGTAAGTGTCAAATTGGATTTATTCTCATCTCATTCCTAGAAAATACATTAGATGATTTTTAAAATTTTCAAGAATATATAATATATAAATTTCCTTTAAATAATTCACTAATAGTTATTTATTTGTTTTATTTATATAAAACTCATTTTTCTACATAAAAATAGTTTTCTAGAAAAAGATTTCATTTATTTTCAAATGGGTTTTAGTTTAAATTTCTTAATAATTGGTCACCTAAGAATTAATTTTATAAACATTTGTAAACCATATATTTTAATAATTTAGTAAATATTATTCACAACCTCTATTCCAATATCAATGTGAGAGCAATCATATTAAATAATTATATTTTCATAGTGTGTCGTGTTTCATTAAGACACGGTGTTGCATGTAATGCAAGCTATCAAAGAATATAAATTTATTCAAAAAATAAATATTTCATAAAATCACGGGGTGTTACATTCTACCCCCATTAAAATGAATTTCTCCTTCAAAATTCACCACATTGGTAAAAAATTGAACCTACGTTTGTCTCATTACATCCTCAGGTTTCCACGTAGTTTCCTTAAATTGGTGATTTGACCATAAAACATTAAAAAGACTATTTTCCTTGATTCATAGAACATTATACCTATGATCCATTATTTCAATGGTTTTTTCATATAATAAATATAATTCTTCAGTGGTATAACCTCTAAGTTTAGTATATGTGATGGATCAGGTATGTACTTCCTTATAAGAGATACATGGATGAAATCATATACTTAGGAGAGGTTTTATAGAGCTTCCAAATGATTAGATACCATCCTAATATGATCAAGAATTTAAAATGGATCGATATACTTAGGTATTATCTTTTCTTTATATCATAATAAAATGTAATCCTTTTTTGTGATTTGGTTACTTTTCACTTCATCTCTTACTCTAAGAGAAAAAGATGAATTTGTTTTGTTTGAAGAACTAAAAGATCAAAATAACCATAATATAATGATAATTCATTCCTTAAATATATATTTATCATCATAAAAACGTTTATCATATGTTATACAATATACATAAATAATTATATAGTGATGTGATGCAGTAATCACTAAACCCTCATCAAATAATCATGAAAAAAATACTTATTGGATATCTAAACCAAGACACCAGATTTTAAATATGAGACACCTCAGGTTTAACTTATGTTATTTATAGTCATCATCTATTCAAATACTTCCAAGTGTATTTTAATGAAAATGTGAATTAACCAAAGCATATCTCTAGGGAGTGTCAAACTAGTTGTGTAGACAGGCCTATTATAGTATACCATGTAATGCTTGAGTCAATCCTAACATGCCTTTTCAGAGTTATTATCCCTATGTACATCTACACGAGAACCATATCCAGTTTTAGTACCTATATGGGGATGTATTTCTATCTAAACCGCATAATATCTTCCTTACCAAAACATTAGGATAGTACCCTATTCTTAGGATTATCAAATGGGTTCTCACTAATGATTTATCATCCTAGTTTCTAAAGTTTAACTAAACAAATCCATTAATACCAATAATAGATATGTAGACTTTTCATACATTGATATTACATATTTTCTATGAATATTCATTACATTACATAAACACACTCTTGAGGATCATAATGGTATAGTGCCTTTGGAAACTTGAAAACATATAAAACTATTTCATAAGTGAACTACATCATGTCACAATTTGTTCATCATAAATAGAACCATTCATAGATATATCACATATAATACCTATCATCATAACCTGGGGAAAGGAAACATAATAAAGGGTGAGATTAGATGATCATTAAGAGTAAACAAGGGAAATACATAAACCTAACTTGAGCATAAGGGTATGAGATCATGAAAAAAACATATGAAAACCATCCCATGAAAATTAGAGATAAAAATATTGAGTTATAGAATATATATTGGAAGTTAATAAGATATTAATCATACTGAAATCAAATAATATGATCCATGAGAGTGTAACATTGACATAAGGCGTGGAATTGTGCCATACACATTGTAAGAACCCGGTTCTTTCTTTGTGGTAAAAATATTTTTATTTTCAATTTGTACTTATGAAAAAGGAGGAAACATATTTCAAGGGATAGCTATGCACCAATTAAACAACTTGACTGAGGGTTACGCATCGTTTGATCATAGTACACAATGTGTAATGCTCTGGTCAGGACTTGTATAAGATGTGTAAGGGGATGTTGGATGAAAATGTGGACCAGGCATATACACAGCATGTACATGCCACGTATTTTTATTTTCATTTTTTCTAAAATGGGTAGTAGCGTTATTTTCTATCGATGGAAAAAATCATCACACTAAATTCATGAATAGTATAGCTGAGACAAGTTTTGGCTTCCAATTCATCATTAAAACTCAATTCTAACACCTTCAGATGCATTGGAACCCCTTCAGTGGGTTCCTGGTTCCCTATTTATCCATTATTTATAATTCCTTCTCTCAACCTATTTATTGAAGATTGGGTTTTTTTGTCATTTTTCAGATCTACTTCATTCTAGGCCAAATTAGAGGCTTCTACTGGAAGAGGAGATTCATTCGAGTATGAGGTAGGTTGTCTCATTCCTTTCACTAATTATCAAGATGTTTATTTATTCTCATGTGCCACACACCTTTTTTTGGGGTGTCTCATTGATTGATAATTGATGTTTTTTATTTCCTATTCTTTTTTAGGTAATTGATTAAGTATTTAAAAGCATGAATTAGGGGTTTTACCTTAATTTAGGGCCACCCCATGGACGTGTTTCCCTTGGATGATAGTTTATCTTCATTTGGACTAGGATTCCTATAAGGCATGCCATTAATTCTCATTCATGAGTTTTTGAAAATGGATTTTATTATAGGATATAATTTCAATCCTATTAAATTGTAATTAAATTTACCAAGGTCTTGAGATTAGTGATTTTCCCTTTTTTTACATGTTTGTAATGTTTTTCTATAAATTCTGAATCTACCCATGTGAGTTAGGTTATGTTAATGCTATGTAATAGTTTACTTTACATGTGTTTATTATTATGAGAATCATTTCCATGGAAGTTTATTAATTTTAAAGCCATGTAATAATTTAATTTACATTTATTTATTGTTATGTTAATTGTTCCCATGTGAGTAACTAAATTTACAAGCCTCATGCGGTCGGTTTTTTCTTGAATTATATTGGTTGCTTTATGGGTTTTGTACTTCACATACGTAATGAAAATTTTAATTTAAATATAATTTATTGAACGGTAGATAGAAATGCTTTAACCAAGGATTCAGATTTGAATTCCATGGACATGCGCATATGACTATTGTACCTTATACCTTAGCTGAACCATGGATCTATTGAGGGATGCCACAGATAATCTCAAAAAGGTTATTATGTATAAGCTGTGAGAAAATCTCGAATGTAGTGGTCGGGCTCATAGAGGATATACGTAAATTTTTAGTGAACCTCTATCCATGTAGGAATTCTATGGATTATCTCTATTTGTAATTTTAATATGACATGTTTTGACATTTACTTTTACCGCAACTAGAGTGGTACCGAGTTTATGAAAGGATCAAAAAAACAAGATCCTAGGATGTGGGTGGCATTGAACATAGAGTGGTACTTGAATTCTATCTTAGGAATGTCAAGGACTAAATCAAGTTGTAAATTGAATATTAAAATTGAATAACTTATGATGTGTTTTACTAGACAAAGGAAAAGCTTAGATTCAGACATCACTTATTCTTGCTTAGATTGAATTCTAAGGCATTTTATGTTCTTACATTTATACGGGAAATATATAGCTTATACTAGATCTCAAGACATATATAATCCAATATGAATTAAGTTTTAATGAACATTATATAGATGTAAATGGAAAAAAGTGCTTGTAGGACTATTAACTTTTGATTACTTCTTAGATTACTATTTTCACAATTATACACTACCTGTTATATATATTCACTAACAAATTGGAATATACCTTGGGAGGTTTATTATTGGGATTTAGACACACCCAGTTTGGGTCATGTTTTTGGACCCAAATAGATCATGTTGTTATAGGCGTCAATAAGGGAAAGATCCCTTCTCCAGGTACTTTATATGCTTTTTAGGAGAAGGAGATCATGGAACCAAGCCAAGTCTATAAATGCTTTTAAGTTTTTTTTTTTAAATTTTTTAATTTTGGTACATATATCATGTAATATTGTAGTGTAACCTAATTTGGATTTTTTCATAGAACATGTAACATGCAGTATCATCTTTTGTATAACATACCACCTAGTTATTTATTTTTAATTCTTCCACTATTTACTTCTGTTTCATGGTATTTCAGCTTCCACTATTGTTTTTATAATGTATTCGGATGTGTTATACTATTATAATGAGGGAATATCCTCTGTACTGTCACTCCTGGGTCCTCGCTACTAATTATAAGCCTCTTGCATTGGGGGAGATACGTTTGAGGCCATGTTGACAACTTGGTATGGGGTAACTTTGAGTGGCATCCAGATCTAGTATGTTACACACATTAGCATATAAAATCATTTCTATAGTATTCAAGGATCATTTTCTAATATATAATTATGGAATGGGTTCACTCCCCAAACCATTTTAGTAGTCAAGGATCACTCCAATGATTATCATAATGGAAAAGAAGCTTATTGAATAGGGTTCACTCCCCATCCAGTGCTTTTTATCTCATGATATTTTTATCATTACCCATTGCTTTGGAGGTATATATAGGTCCCACCATTCACATAATGAAAATCATGCATGAGTGTGCAATAAGATCATAAAAATTCATTTTATAAAAACACCTTAAAATAAATGGGTTTCATAAACATTCCATCAGTGCACAAAATATGGAAAAGAAACAAGTCTCATAATAATTTTATCACTTCATCATAGCATTACTTATAGAAAAAAGTGGGTTTCATAAGAATTTTTTCATTGTATAAACAATGGAAGGGAAATATTTTTCTTATAAATCTTGTCATAATAAAAATTGACAATTTATAGAAATAATAATAATGGTATACTTAGATCATATTCCTAGTAAAGTATAAGTTACATTAAATTATTTTATCTAATATGGAAAATTATTTTGAAAGATCACATGGAACATTTCTTGGAGAAAATAACCTTTCATTGAAAATAAATTTTTTAAAACTAGAAATTCATTAAATAATGTTTAAATAATTTGTTTTAAAATAACCAATGAAACTTATAATGTAATATTTTCAAAAATTTATGGTCATGATAATGGGAAATTCTGGTCATGTTATACATGTTAAAATAATCATTCCTTTTACATTTTCAACAAATTACAAACAAGAATTGTTTAGAAAGGAAAATAAAGATTCCTTTTTTTCAAAAATCCAATAATGGATAAAAATTTAATTAAAAGTTAATTTTTATATTGTTAAAAAAATTTCAAAACATTTTTAGAAAATATAGATACATAATAGAAAGTGTTTTTTGACTGAAGAGAGAAATAAAGTTGGTTTACATTAAAAATATTCTTTCTAAATATTGGGTACATAAAGAGAAGAAAATGAAGGGAAAAAATTTATTCTAAATACAATAACAATGATAAAACACATTATTTTCTTGATATATATATATATATATCAAAAGATGTTTTCATTGGAATCATAATCATAAAAAATCCCAAAAAATAATGACATTGTAAAATAAAACCCTTGCGACGTTGGTAACTATTAATTATAAGACTCATGAAATAATTAAATTCAATTGAACATATAATATCATTAGAATTAATAAATTCATGATATTACATTTCAATGGTCTGTATATACACCTCATAAAAGAACATAGGTGTATAACATAGTATATGTCCCAACAAAGACAAATTGAGACAAAAATATCTTAATGCATTGGTTACTTCTGAACTGTAAACCCCATGAAAAAGATATCTTAAAATAGATATGTAAATATAAATAATATTCATTAAAATAATCATAAAATAAATTCATGGTAAATATATACAAAACATAAAATAATTAGTTGGTGAATATGGCATGTGCCACCTGGAAGTAAAAAGTGAGGCGGAAATCCCTTACCTTAAATATCAACTCCCATAATACACATTGAATCCTTATGTGTAATAAACATAATTTTATTATACATATATTATATAAATATAATGATATGTATCATACCATATATGATTTACTTATGACCTTTTATTATCATTTTATTAACAATTCCATTTTAAAATCAAATTTTTAGCAATAACTTATTTGTTTTTTATGTATGTTTTGATTTGTTATTTTTAGTACCCTTAATTTGAAAATGTTTACATAAGATAAAGTATTTTTGCCATTATATAAATATAATATATATGAATTTATATTTATTTATATTAATCCCTAAAATTTAGGGATTAAAAATTAAGTACACCATTCATAGAGATGGTAGGTCGTACGTAAAAATGAATGTTGTTTCCATTTTATTGACGGATGAAATTAAATAATGGTAAATATTATATTAACTTTATAGAATAATTTTAATTTCATATATATTATATATATTCATTAAATTTAGCCTAATTATCATATATGCAATGTGTTAGTGAAAAATGAAACACATCGTTTCGCGAGGGGGTAATCTGCCATACACATAAATGATGTTATCATATCACACATGGAATTGAATGTAAGATTTTATATGTGATATAATAATTAAAAAATTTAATTAAGTTAATTATATAATATATATTATAATAATTTGTCCTTATTAAATTCCAAGTAAAACAGAAATAAAAAACACATCGTTTCGGTTTGTGATGCGGTTGTCCGAGGTACACACATGTGGGGTTATTGTTTTCCAACTGGTTGGGAGGTAAAAAAGGTATATCTGATTTCATAATTAAAGAGGTATAAAATATAAAATATATAATATATAAACTTTAAATCCATAGGTATATCCATCCATGATAGGTGGTGATGGAAAATGAATAACATCGGTTCGCGAGGCGGTAGTCCATCTTACAATGATCGACTACTTTGATTCCCATTTGATGGAATAGGAGACGAATATAAGTTATTACATTAATATAATAACATATAAATATATTTTAGATACCATAATTATTGTATCATCATAATTTAATAATATTTTAAGGATTTATAATAATAAGTAAAACAAATGCATAGTTTAAAACATTACCTTTTATTCAGACAACCTCTTTAGGATTAACATAACTCCTTCCTATATTGGATTTATGATCTCATAAATACATCTAAAATGTGGTTATTTATGTAAGGAATATATTTTTATATGTACTTTCTTAGTCAAATGGTTTTGGAAGTGTGAAGAGGATAGGACAGTAGAGGGAGTGGCCTTTTATAAGCGGGGGAGAGGACACACATGAAATATTTTAAAACAATAAAGGGAACCCACATTTTTAACATTTCCTAAGGATAAAAAATGGTCCCTTAATAAGAATTATAAGTTATAAGGTTGAAATATTTAATTAAAATTGATGTTGGGTAATTTTATAATTCAATATTACCATTATATTTTGATTTTAACCCCTGGTAAACCCGTTTTTATCTTAACCATGATAATTAATTTTTATTATTTTTCCTATTAATTTTGAAAAAAATTATGTTGAACATATTATATAACATAAATTATTCCTATTATGAATATGGAATAATTTTTTCAAAATTTCATTCACATAAGGGTAAAAATTATGTTTAAAATTAAACCCACAAAAGCTCTAAGAAAGTGGGGATCCAAAGAGAAAATGTTCAAAAGTTTAAAACATTTTTATATAAAATTCAATATGAAATTGTTTAAAATGTCCTAAATTGGATAAATATATATAATTAAAATATTTTTAATTTTAAAACCATATTAAAATAAAATTATTTTTAAAAATTCTTTGAATAAAAATATAGTATTTTTATAAAAATAGTATTTCCACTATTCACTAAAAATTTTCTCCTTTCAAAATATTATTAAACAATTGAATGATAATTTTGAAATTATGATTTAAAAAATTATAGTTAATTTTTTCAAAACAAAAATTCTTAAACTTCCAAAAAATAAATATTAAATTAGTGTGCAAAAGGCGATAAAACTGCTCATTAGAAAAATACAGTTTTAAGCATAAAATTTATATTATTCTTATATTATTCCAAGAAAAGACATAAGAAAAATATTATAAAGATTCATAAATATATTATATAATAATTTCATTATAGTAATTCACCAAGATTGTTTTTTTAGTTTATTTATATTTAAATTAATTGTTTGTATTAAAATAGATTTTCAAAAAAAGATTTCCTTTATTTTCCAATGGTTTTAAATTTACATTTTAGAATAATTGGTCACCAAAGTATTAATTTTATATACATGTGTAAATCATATATTTTAATAATTTAGTTAATTCTATTCATACCCTTTTTCCAAAGGGTAGATGATAACATCATATTAAAAAAATTATAATTTATTAGTCTATCACATTTTATTAAGAATTGGTGTTGTGTGTAATAGAAGCTATCAAATAATTTAAATTAATTTGAAAAAATATATATTTTATATAATCTTGCGGTGTTACAAACCATGCACCTATAATCAAAATTTTATCAACTACGGATATAGTCTATATACAATAACAGTTTTTATAAAAAAAACAATAATCGTATTTGGCATATAGTCACGATTTTTTTATCATGATTACAACTATTTTCAATAAAGTTATAGTTATGGTTATAGTGAATTATGAATATATAAGATCTTTTGTCATAGGTTTCTTTTTTGCATCATTGACTATAGAAATATCATGATGGTGACTATTTCAATAGTTTCTTGAACCATTATTATAACTTATAGCGAATGTTTTGGACCTTAAAATCATGATTTTTAATTGTACTATCTACCTAATTTGTTATAGTGAAAACCACACTTCAATTAACCCCAGCCCAATATTTTAATTTCAAAGATATTTACTATCACATTATTACCCACACACAACATTCCATACTTCAATCTCATGAATTCAGCCTAAAAATATTTTTTCAATGGAATATTAAATTCCCAAAAGAGTTTCCATCATTTTCACCAAATTTTAAATAAAAAATTCACCTAAATTATTCTATTTGTAAATAAATAACATTATTTCTAGTACAAAAAAAATTCAATCTATATAATACGATATTTATGTGTTCCTTTAAATCAATACAACACATAAAACACATATTATAAATAAAAAATGGTTTTCAAGTACTTAGAAACAACCACTAAGATATCAAAGAATCTATTAAAACTCATTATAAAACATTAACACATGTAAAACCTCGTTTAAATGTTTCGGTAAATCATTTTAAATTTATAAATCGCCATTAAATGTGAGTCATTGGTTCAAATCAACCAAACATCACATATATAAGCCATTATTGTTAATTTTTAGCACACATTATCCATTTAATATTATATTCATTAATGTTAATTACAATTAATCATTAAATAACAATTAAATTCAAAATAATATTCATTATTTGATCAATAAACTCATATATTCTTCAATATTTGGAATAAATTATATCTGTCTTAGTTTAATCAATTGATTTAAATAATTCTTTATTAAATCTAGTTCTATCTGACACTATTATCTCAACTAAGGTTGAAGTCACACATAATTTTATCATGTCACACATAGAAAATTTAGTTAAACTCTATAAAAGGATTTTATTTACTTGCTTGAAATCAAAATAATACTTCATACAAAAAATGGAAGCATAATTCCATAATTATTTTTAAAAACTAAAAAATCTACCAGATTATAAGGTAAAATCTAAGTTAAACCAAAATAGAAAATAGAAACCTCCCAAATTAAAATTAACCCATAGTATTTTCCATCATTTAGATATTATGATAATATTATTCCACCTTTTTTTCTGATATCATGATTCTAACATTATAAATTTATTTTAAATTCATCAAGAAAATAGATGTTTATGGCTAAGATGAGATGCATAAAATTATTGAGATGGTAATTAAGATATGGGATAAATACACACACAAAGGACACAAACTCAACCTTAATTACATGAGATGATTCAAAAAATAGATGTATTTAACCAAATATTTTTAACAGTAAATGTTTTTTTTAAAATCAATGTCAGGACAATGGCCCAACCTCTTACATCCTCTACCAAGAACTATGTCCACAATAAAAGATTTAATTTTTTCATAATAATGATAATGATAATCTTAATTTTAACAAGGGGATCATCTTATTTAACCCTTTCCTCCTATAATTCCTTTGACCAAGAAGGTTTCACAAGACCCCACTGTTAGAATTCATGCCAATGCGAGGTTCCTGAAAATAGCACACCCTCACGAATAGGAGTGGGAAATTTTTTGTTTTTGTTATAAAGAAATCAAAAATTGATGACCATATGGTTTTTCTAGTTATTATTTCAATAAAAAAATCCAACAACTATTTTTTTATTTTTTTATTTATATTATTCATTTCCCCTAACCATTCAATTTTTTTATTTTGATTTTTAGTTACCCATTTGGATAACCATTATATATAAAAAAAATATCACCAACTATGTTAAAAAAACTCAAAACACTTTTATAATTACTTAAAATTTATAAAAAGAGTATTTTAAAACAAATATTATATATATGTGTGTGTGTTTTTTATGGATATAACCAATCTCATTGGTTATTTAAAAAAATGAAATTAATAACAAAAATTATAAGTTATAATTATATTTATTTATCTATTTTTGATAATTAAAATTAATATTTATAACCAATAAAAAATTAATATTAATAAAATAAATCTTTTACTAACAGAAACATATTTAGTATACTCGTTCAGGGTTTTTAATTCCATTTTCAGATACCCATTTGGTTAACCTCCTAGTTTCCCACCCCTGCACATGAATATCCATTATACAAATCATTATTATTTTACTTGAACAATAATAATATACACTACTACTCCACTAAAATTATCTAAAAAGAAATAGTTAAACATTTAAAACTCATAAAAATGAAATAAATAAAATTTAAAAAACTGACAAAAAAACCAAAGTTATTATAATTAGGGTAGTTGCAGAAACTTTGGCATTATGGATACATCCATTTTTAAGGGGTTAATTTATCCTAGTTGATTCTAAGTAATGATTATGTATTAGTAGTGGGTCATATGTTATGTGTGGTAGTGAATCACCATAGTATAATGGAAAAAATCCAATTATGTGAGTGGGTAGTGAGTCCTGAGTATTTAGAATTTGATAAATATGTAATTATAATTTTGGGCTATAGTGATTCAACTATGGGAGTAGTAAATTCACCACACTACTTATAATAACTCCCAATTTTGTGGTTAAAAAAGTAAATATATAGTCTCTTTACATTTTTCTTATGTCACATGATTACACTACTTCATTTTGTATCGCACACTAATGAATATTTCTTATGTTTGTACAAAAGTGGGAACAATATATATCAACTATAAAAGAATATAAATTTAAATAGGTTAAAATTTTAAATAGGAGGTTGTCTCGATTCACCTTCAATGCAGGCCTTATCACGGGGAAAGAAAAAATTATTTTCATACCTAAGTATAATATAGTGGTAACCTATATAGTCTCTTGAATAAGTGTTCACAAAAAATGATTGGTCAATTTTTTTATTTTTATCGTGATTTTGGTTTGGTTTGAGATTTTATAATTTTATAAAGTAGTTAAAATTTGGTGTTTAAAAAAAATTGGTGAAAATGGTTATCAGGTCGGGCTTGGATAGACCTATTGAAATGCAATCACAATATACAATTTTACCAATATTTTTATAATAGGCTGGTAATAGATAGATTTCATGATTGTTTCCTCTCTCTCCCTTATCCAAATGGTGGGGGTTAGAATAAGCCTAACTAAATTCTCAATTTTCCTTATCCTCTTCCCAATATTTATGAGTGATGTAATATTCCCTGTTGGATGGTTTAGGCAATCCCTAGTTGGGTTTTTCTATTCCTAAATAACCTATAGTTCTAGACACAACATCACACACATACTAATTGTCACCAAGAACCCACCACGTAAACCAAGCATGTTATATCATACATAGAACATAATTAGGTGGAGGGTGAAATTAGAACATTAACCATGGTAGTAATTATTAATATAATTTAATCCTCATACAATCACATTTGGTATTAAATACTGAAAATAGACAATTGAAACCATATTTCAAAATAAAGAAATGGTTTTATAAAATTAAGAATAAAAATTTAATCATTACAATTTTGTAAAACCTTCCCTTTATCAATCATTAAAAGATTTTGAACCTACATGTAAAGGGTAAATGAAAATATTTTGGAGAAGGATTGTTGTTGGTTTTAAAAAAATGTTGCTAATGATGGAAAAAATTCTGAAAAACATTATAATGTTGTGTATATCATATTCAAGGATTCTATTTGACTATTATTTAGTCCTAAATGGAATTATTGGTTAAAATTTATTATTTTTCGATGTTATACTATTGAAAAATACCAACCGAGACAATTCTGGGGAAAAGTATGGAATTGGTCCCAACCTTCCAAAAGTACATGAAACTCTTTTAGGGTCATGAAACTATGTTGTACAATAATGGTGGAATAAAACATGTAAGCTCTGTACATATGGAATCCCGTCTCAAGAAACAAAGTCATTTTCACACAACACTATAAATTAGCATGACATAGCCAAAAGTTTCATGACACATGCAATGTTTCATGACACAACCTAGATTCCTATAAATATGGTATCAAAACACAATTTAGAGAGGTTCTCTATGATTCAAGTGTCGATTATATGGCATGTACAACTTGGGGTTTCACACTTCTTGTAACCCCCATTTCCCGAACTTGAGCGAAATTACCCTGACAAATTCCTTCAAAGAATGGGCTTCTTCTTAGATGGCTTCACACAAAATCATCTATTAGGAACATAATTTCACGCAAAGTAAACCATTTCACACAACTCTATTAGCAGGTCATGAAAAATTTTCACAACACAATGTTTTCTAAAATCATTCTTGTAGGCCATGGATTGTGGAGATTCCTTTTTTGAGTGCAATAGTATAGTTGCATGATATAGGTAAAATATGCATAACTACGTGAATAATTGTGAAAAACAGTGTTAAACAATGCTCCCACTGGCCCAATCCATAAGATATGTACCCCTTTACCCTCACTCAGAATTAGTACTAAAGTGGTCCCTTTACTACCGTCACTGACCCCCATGAAAAATGCAGAGTTACGTCATGAAATTTTCAAGATAGGTTATGGGAATTATTAATTGTGGCCTATACATCCCCAATGTCTACCCTATATAATACCATGAGTTGAGATAATCTTCTATAATCCCATTAATACCTTGAGTCAATGTACTCCTCTTGGTCTCTCCCCCATGTCAGAAGTTGAGATTCTTCTCTTGGATTTCCCAAATAGTTTGAGTCGAAACACTCTTGAAGAAAATTTGAAACCCCATCACCTAACGACCATACTGGGCCGAACCAAAAAGGACCTCTCTTATGAATGTCCCACACCAGCCATTTTAAGGAATATTTTACCTACTATTCCTTACAACATTACATTAAACTATATTATACCCAATATAGGAAGCATAAGATACCTCATGTGATGACCACGTGATGTATTATATGTCAAGAGTAAGATTTCTCATTTCATGGTCATGAGATAACCCCCTCAGTCCTCACTACATGACATTAAACTATATTATACCATGTCTAATGAGAATAGTATGCCTCATTTAAAATTAAATTTATTCCTTATGCATCAAACATATGATTCCTCTGTAATGATCATGAGATAACCATCAAATAACCTACATAGGCCTCATCCTCAAGATTAATCACACAAAAATATTCCTCAACACATTTGTGATTGAAGATTCTCTTATGACCATGTATGAGGAAGAATAATGGTCATACCTAGAGTGAAATCCCCCATTTACCCCTACTACTCCCAAGCACACCCATGGGCCGCCTCATTAGGTGTATACCCCAATCATATTCCTTAACCTACTTGTGAGAGGAGATTCCCTCTTAAATTAACGTGAAGAAGAAAGGATTTGAATCTCAACGCATAAACCCCACACACCAGATAATTTCACATGAAGTTAAACTATAACCTTACACTATTAAAGGAACATGGTATGTTCTGTATGATAAGTTAAGGATTCATTGTTTGATGAGAATTAGATTCCGAATGTGAAATGCATGAGATGATACACTATCACCCAAGTATCTTCCACATGTAATCCCCAAATCACACAATTACTGATCCTAATAGAACCCTAGGAATCTCCCACATGTAATCTACATTCACATAATTGTTGTTTTATAGAATAATCTTGGTAGCTTCCATTCATAATCACTCCTAAAATGATCCCACACATATTACATAGGAACATCATCAATACTCTTAGCAACACCTGAGCATAAACCATGCATAAGCCCCATTTATACCATTACTACCCCATTACAGCACACAGGGGACCCATATGCATTCTCCCCACATCATCCCTTGTTAATGCTCATTCCATGAAATGAACATCCTTACTATATGATGTTAAACTGCATGAACCAATCCTATCACATGACCTTAAACTGTTTCATTGTACTATATGAGTTTTGATACCTATCTTCTAATTATGGTATGCAAGACACATCCCTATGGTGAAATATTGATAACCACTATCTGTGAAATATTACACCTTGGGGGATATAACCCAGCAAATCGCAAGTGTTCAATCTTCCCCCCTTGAGGAAACACTTGACCAAACCCTCAAGTGTGATCATAAACCCTTATGTGTGATCATCTTCCCCCCTGGGGGACACTGTTATCCGAACCCTCAAGTGTCATCATCTTCACCTAGGGATACACTTGAAAAAACAATCATATCTGATCATCTCCCCATAGAGACACACTGCACCAAATCTCAAGTGTGAAATATTTCTCCCCCCGAGACACATGACCATACCTGCAAGTGTGAACATCTTCCCCCTGGGGATACAATTAAACATCTATTTATCCCAAAAAGAGATTTAATATTCCACCCACATGTCCCAAAAATACCTTAAACCTACAACCCACTTTTCCCCGAATGTCATTAAACCTACAACCCATATGCCCTTATAAGACATCAAACCTATAACCCTACCCCAAATCTCTACCCCATATAATAAACATGGGATGACTGAGCTAAAAAGTCTGATAAAACATACACCTTTGATGTTAATTACCTTATGACCAACATGGTATTCCATAGGTTATGTGCCTAAGATACCTCATATGATATGCCTATAACATTCAACTGATATTACTTTATAAGTTCCCCACACACCCAATATACAAAGATTCCCAAACATGCCTGATGTTACCACATACTCTGACCGAAGGTTTCTGCCCTGTTGGGATATAAGAAGTGTAATTAACTGATGCCCACCTCAAGATGGAACCAGGAAAACGTTTCATGAAAATGACTTAAATATTCAAGGGATTTTCGTACTAGGTGTATTGGTCCAATGAAGAATCCCTGGAATGAAGAAATTTCATCCTATTATCACATTTTTATCAAGTATCCAACATCACTAAAAATGGTGGTAGGGGAAACCCAACATCGGAAAGAGGTAATGTGGGGTAAGAAATATATTTCTCTATGATATTGTGCACCATAGATGCAAAATATTTGGAAATAAAGGATTCATGAGATTTTAAAACTATGAAAAGGAAAAGAAATAAGATTAAAAATATCAGTTGTTTCCATCATCCAGCACTTCCCCAGATCGAGTGATGATCCATAAATCCTCATACGACCTTGTATTTATAGGTATCCATCATGAAAGGGTTGTCCTTAACCCTCTATAATTATGAAAATTAATCCATTACAAGTCAATATTATGGATGAACTGGGTATCCATGTCAAAAGGCACGTGTTAAACTATTAATTATGTTTAAACATTCATTTTTAGGTTATGCCAATATGATTCATGGTGCAACACATAGTGTCATGCCATGAAATTTCATATACTCCTTCTATGTGAGTTTTTTTTCATTTCATGGGTTTATGACCTGAATTCCTTCATGTTTCAGATCATTAATCGACCATTCACAATGTCAATGATAGTTTTAGAGTATATTTTGTTCTATTTCAAAATTATTCTTCAAATTTGAATTTTAAACTCGGGCCATAACATATTATTTTTCCATGGTACATCATTTTCATGTCGAATACATCACTGTTTTTCTCATTTTCAACCATTCCTTATATCCTACCCGAAATGAAAAAAATAATTAAATATTATAAATATTAATCAATTTATTTGCAAAAACAATGTATATTATTTTGAAATAAGAATGAATAAATGGTTCTCCCAATTCCCCCATACTAAGAACTTTTTTTCATCAAGAATCTAATATAAATAACCCTAGAAAACAATTCCATTCTACCAATATTTAAATTTCAATAGAAACAACACTAAATGTTTTTCAATGAAAAATAAACATTCAATAGTCACAAAAAATAATTCCTCTAAATCTTCAATTTTCAATGAAATAAATTCAGTATTTTGTTTTATTTTACTTGATTGAATTAATAATGTATTTCCTACATTTAACTTGTATTTATTAATTCATCATTAATATGTATTAAAATTGCAATTTAACTCACATTAAATTATTTTTTAATGTAATTAAAAGTAATGAATGTAATTGGAATTTTTTTCACACCGCATGTTCATGTTACATTCCATATTATTTCCTGAAATCTAGCATCTCCATGATGTAAAGAAAAAGATAAAAATTAAACAAGAGGACATTTTATTAAGTTTCAAATGTATATGAGGATTAAGGTGGGTGGTTAATGAATTAAATAAGGCGAAATAAGAATTATTGACTTTATATCATAGTTAATGCTACACAAACATAAGATCAATGAAATACTCTTGTGATGAATATGTTATTAGTGCATTACCCAAAGCTCAAAGTGGGCACATGTTATGGGTAAGAATAAATCTTCAACTCTTGTATTGTAATTTTTTTCCCCTTTTTCATTTTATTTTCCTTTTTCAAAGTTTTTATTATGAAAAATCCCATATACACCACCTATCCCCATATGATCAAAAGATAATCAATTTATAAATGATAATTTCTATCCTCTAAAGACACACCACTATTTTTTCCCCAAAAATCATTTTTATTGTAAGAGAGGTTAGTTATGAAGTATACTGAGTGATAATATGGAAACTTCCCAAATCACAAGAAAACCCCCAATAAAACATCATCACATAAGTACATCATCATCCCCTTTAGAAATCCTCTCCCTCATAATTAGTCTTTTGAATATCATGAAACACACTGAGAGTAGGGGTATAGAGGATATAACATGCTTGAAATGTGGCTCTTTCCATAACAAGGTCACTCATTGCTTCTATGGTGAAAATTAGGATTCAATGTCAAGGTGGGTCCAAGGATAAAGGGTTAAATAATAAAATATCTAAATCATATTAAAAGTGATTATTTATTTCCATATCATTGAAAAAATTTCAAGAAAGTTGTAAAAGGAAACATACCTGATTCTATCAAGAAATATACTATAGAAAAAATAGAAAATATTGGATTAGAAATTATCTTGATAAAAAGAATATAATATTGGTAAAATTACACATGGAAATGAATAAAAATAATAAACCAATCAATATCAATTTCATAAATTCAAAACATGCCAAATATATGAAGAATTTTATCTAAAAGAATTAAGTCATTTGCAAAAATTATAGTTTATTAAATTCGTCCCCTCTTTCTTAACTCTATTCATTAATTTTCAATTTCACTCATCTAATCATGTAAATAGTAAAAATTAGAACATGGAATAATGATTATCCTATGAAATTTTTGTCTCTTTGATCGACACTAGAGTAAAAGAGTTCAATGTGGGGCATGAAATTTCTTATAAAGAATAAAAAATGAATTATTAAATATAGGTAGTGAAGATAAACAAGTAATTTAAACCCATAAACACCTTCTAATAATGATTTTATTAAGGTTTCCTTGGTTCTTCTTATTTAAGTTTTCTTCTGTAGAATTTTTCTACGTGAAATTCCATTTTATGGCTTGAATTCCATTTCCACGATGTGAATTCCCTATTTATTGTTTGAATAGTATGTATTTTATTCAATATCACTTATTTGCCATTTGATCCATGTTTATGGGCCTAAAAATTAGTATACGAAATAGTTAAAGTGTAGGCCTCTTCAATTATGCATAAAAGGGTTTGAGGGAAAGAATATACTAAGGGAAAAAACATTCCTCAACAAATGGAATCACTTTTGGTTAGTGTCATTGGCTAGGAAAAAATGAAAAATTTAAACAATATCATATACTATAATATTATTTCACCAATACTTAATTAATGTAGTGTACATAATGAGTTCAATTTTATTATTCAATTGATAATATTTTAAATTAAATTACCACATTCAATCAAATTTTATGTAAAGGTATAAAATTGTGGGTCTTTATTAATTAATAGGTAAATATATTGTAATATACTCCACTAGTTAATGAGTTATGGTCCAATTGTACTTCTTCATTATGTGACCATTTATAGTGAATGTGGTTTCTTCTCTTTTATTTTTAATCTGCATAGAACAAAGAGGGTCTGCAAGAGTAATAATAAAGGTTCATTTCTATATGGAATTATTTTTACCTAGAATCAGGTAAACTATATAGTTGTATGACAACAATTGATCTCTAGGGTGGAATTCTCATGGTTTAATTATCTTTTCATGGTTCATCCTTGTTCTCTATTTATATATGTTATAATTTTCAAAATCATCTCTCTTGATTTCTTCTAGATCTTAAAGAAATAATATTGTTTCCCTCCTTGAATTTTCATGATCTATATTCATCTCTCATATAGTAATGTAGGCTTTGTGTTCTAATTCCATATTGAGGTGGAATCTCTTCACATATATCAATTAGTAATGGATTATTCATATGAGTGTCTTTTATATGGTCTTATAAGTCTATAAGATATCTTCCAAGCATTTTCTCTAATCCATCCTATTGGGTTTGAATGTATTTGACAAAATTTATTTAATTTTTCTTTTAGAAATGTATTCATGGTTGTTTTCTTGAGGGAGGTATGGGTTTTATGTTTTATCATACACCCCATAATTTTTCATTATTTTTTTTATTATCCTATTATAGAAATTATTTCCTTGATCGTTGTTGGTGGATAGTGGTACTCAAAACCTACATAATATATTAGCCTTAAAAATATCACACACAACTTTATCATCATCAGTCCTCATGGACTTTTCATCCACCAATTTTGAAACATAATCTAAATTTATCATAATATTATAATTACAAAATTATATAGGGGATTTTCCCATGAAGTATATTCCCCATACTTTAAAATTTTAACAAAAGATAATTTTGTTTTGAAAAATTTCTTATCTTTTTTTGATATTTCCCAAAAAATAGCATTAATTAAATTTTTTATGAAATTCATGTGCATCGAAAAATAACATGTTCTAGTAAATTATAAATTCTATTACTTTTATTTCTATACTTTGAGGTCTAAAGTGGTCTCCAAAAGCTAATGTGTGATAGAAATCATAAGATAATTAAATTTCACTTTCATGAAAACATATTATAATTACTTTATCATTCAATATTTTATATATAAATGTATCATCACAAATATAAAATCTACAGTCGAATATGAGTTTCTAGTTCTGATGGGAGTTAAGATGAGATGGTACCTGAGAGGTCACTATATAATTGACTGTGTTGGTGTAACATGGTACTTTACCTTCCATACTGTATATTGTTTCTCCTAGAAGATGATTAATTAATGGATTCTAGTCTATATTTTGTGCCTTGGTGGTGTTTTGTAGTTTACATTGGTGACCAGCCACCTGATTTTTGATTCCCTTGATTTCCTTGATACTTATATTGAACTCTTTAATGTGTAGAATCTATCTTACCAAAAATGTATTGGTATTGGATTTCATTATCAAGTTCCTTAGAGATGATTGATTAGTAAATATGATAACTTTAGTTCTATGAATACAAGATCTTAATTTATCTAGCGCAAAAAAAATAACAAGGAACTCCTTTTAGTTGGTTGTGTAGTTGAGATGAGTATCATACAACATCAATGAGGAATAAACTATGACTTGTGGTTTTCCTTCAATCCTTTAAGAGAGAGTTTCTCCCATTAATTAGTTTGATTCATCATAAGGAAACTCAAATGGATATCCCTAGTTGGTTGGTTTCATTATTGGTGGGGGTAATCAATCTCTAATTCTACTCATCTTACACTTCCCTACAATCAGTATAAAAACAAAATTCAACTTCTTTTAATAGTAATTTTGATAAATAAAGATCAATCTTACTAAAATATTTGATAAATCTTATATTGAATCTTCAACGGCCAAAAAAAGATGTATCAATTTTCAAATAAGTGGTATATGTTTATTGATTTATTTATTAAACCATCGATTTATCTACCTTAATGCCTTTTTAATAATGTTACCGAACACTATTCCATTCTCAACCATGAAATAACATTTTTTAAAATTTAGAACTACATTCTTTTTAATGCATGTTTCAAAACTTTTTCCCAGTTCCCTATGAAAAGAAAAATATAATTACCAACAATAATAAATTCATTGAGAAATACCTTTAGGTAGTCCTCAATATTATCTAGGAATATACTTACCAAGATCCTTTGAAATATACCTAGGTAATTTCATAAGCCAAAAGGAACACTATTATAGGAAAAGGTTAAAAAATGAAATGTTAAGGTCATCTTTTCTTGGTCTTCTAGTGGAATGCGTACTAAAAAGTTTCATAAAAATCCATCTAAGAAGTGATAATGAGTTTTTTCTGATAACACTTAGAGAAATTGATCAGTATATGGGATGTGAAAGTGTTTTTTTAATGTGAATTGATTTTTCTTTATATAATCCATGCACCCTCTCCATCTATTTTGATCTCTCATTGGTATTATTTCATTTTGTTCATTTTTGAGAAGGGTCGGACCATTTTTTTTGGAATAACATTGATTTGGATGACGCATTATGAATCAAAAATTTGGTAATTGATGTCTATTGCTGATACATTTCATATTTTTTTTACTACCTCTATGGTGGTGGGATTATGTCTTATCTTATGATATCTAACTATTCAGGAATCCCATTCTAATAAGAATTTATATGAGTAGGTTTTGGGGTTAATTTTGGGTATATATTCTAATATACATCTTATATATTCTATGTTTTTTTGGAAGATAAGTTATAGTATTTTTTGGAATGGGATGGGTTATTGGAAATGATCACAGGTAATATCTGTATTTTTATGTGGATGACATACTTAAAATCATAGGAAAGTGGTTTTAACTCTAGACTTGGTGTTTTTTCAAGAGATGATATTTTATTTAAGTTTACTTTTTATGAGGCATCAATTTCATATGTAAAGAGAATTATATCGTATTTTTCATCATTTCATAAATCATAAAAGATATCAAATGTTACATCTTCTTATAACTTGAAATTAGAATATTCATATTTTTTGGTACTGGTACATTCAATCAAAAAGTGCTCTCTTAAAGATAAGAATTCATGGATTATATATGAATCTTCAATAGTTTGTGTACCTTATTTATGGTAGAGTGAAAAAATTTGAATGAATACTTAAAGAGTGTTTCATTGATTCAATAATGTTTAAGTGTGTTATTCTATCTATAAGCTTCATTTTAAGGGTTCCTTATTGCATATTGATGATTTTATTTACTGAATTTAGGAATAGACTTCCTAAAATAATGGGTGAATGGAATGATGTTGTGTCTTATGCCTGGTTTAGAACATCAAAGTCATCCAAAAAAATTAGTCCTTTTACTCCAGTATGTATTTCTTCTATAACTCATATTGGGAAAATAGTGGATCTATTTTTTAATTATACTACCACTCATGTGGGATTCAATTCACTTATATATAAATATAAAAACATGAAGTAAGGCATAATATTTATGGAATAAAAAATATAGCATAAATTATTATAAATATTTGAATATCCGATGATTTATATAATAGAGAATGTCCCAAGATCTTGACATTTTTATGGTATCAATATGCGATAGGGTCCAGGATGATTATTTCTAAGATTATTCTTTTATCCCCATAAATTATCAGTCATTTTTACATATTTCCTTGAGAAATGTTTCATTCTTGGAGATTTATTAGATGGATTCCAAGAGAGGGATGTTGATTTCAACTTTATAGAAGGTTTCTCGAATTTATTTTTGGAGTTTCTCTTCTTCCATATTAATTGAAAAGGTAAACCTTGAAGTTAATGGTGGTAGAATGTCATTATTTTCCAATTGTTTATTTTTCAGGGGTGTTTTGGGTCTTCCATTCCTAAACCTTGTCCTCATCTCTTCTTTCTTCTTATCATAATCTAGTTGGATGGATGGAACTTTAGAATTATATATGGAATTTCCATCCTTGATTTCTTCAATTTCTGGTTAAAATTTATTGGGTTCTGTTGGATGGATATATTTTTCACTCCTTATTGTAATCAAAATGAAATTATTCTTTGGATTTGGGATTGTTTGGGCTTGATGTTTCCATCGATTATTTATCATCAATTCCCTAATATGTCTCAACATTCTAATAAAGATTCTATGATTTCATTAAACCCCACAACCTCAGAATATAGCTATCATTTCTCATATAATGGTGCACTAGTTGCGGTATACTCATAAGTATTTTACTATAAAGGGGTTCGTTAATTGGTTTTTTGTTGGTAGGGTTGTTTAAATTGTTATTAAAATGGTGTTGGGTTTTGGTATTGCTTCTGGTATGGGATTTAGGTGTGCATTACTTTGGAAAAAAGCGCTTACCCTGATTTTTTCTATATCTTGGTTTTATTTTAGGTTTATCTTTTCATGGTTTATTTTTTTAGAATTCCCATGGATGAAAATATATCACAAAACATTTTATTCTATGTAATTTGGAACATTGTACAATAAAATAATTAGGTAACGAATATAAACCCCATGCCTGAGGTGGATCCTAGTATTCACTTTCTTTAATCATAGATAAGTTTTGCAATAAAATGATTTGTTTTTCAAATTTTTTTCAAGTACAGATGATATATTTGAGGTTATCACATCATGAATAGATCTTGTGCCTATACCACTTGTGATGGATTTTTTTATTCTCTAAGAAGTAATTTCAATAAATCCACATTCTTTTACTAGGAATTTTTCTATAAAGGATCCCCTAGATAAGGCGTTTATTAGGTTTAAACCAACATCAATAATTCCTTGATAAAAGAATACAAGTAAGTGATGTTCCTTCATGGATTTATCTAGGAAACTTCTGTAGAGATTCTTAAATGATTCCCAATATTCATAGAGGGTCTCTTCAGATGTTTTTAATGGAATATACCACTTTTTAAATTTTATCACTTTTAGAGGTGGGGAATAATATTTTTATAGATAATTGTTTTAGTTATTCCCTGTTATTAAATTATCCTAATAATATATTATTCAACCATTCATTCATAACCGCTTTAATTGAAAAGGGGAATTTCCTCTATTTGACATTTTCTTCAGTCACTCCTCGGGACTTGATGCTAGAGGGAACTTAGGACAATTCTTGGATATATCTATTCAATAATTCTCATATAATACCATAAAATTTTGGAATAACATGGATCATATTAATTCTCAATTCAAAATCATTTTTTAATGTAGGAACACTCGATTGATTATGGTGTTTAGTAAAAAATAGTGCATAAATATTTCAGAGAGATTAGTCGGTATTTCTAGCCATATTTTCATGTTCAAACTGAACACTAAGAGTGTCACTTGAATATATGAGGATAATTTCCTTAAAGAATATTTTTGGGATATTTTCCCTTAATCTGGTTAGCATTAATGCAATTCCTAGATCAAATTCTATCAATTGATCATCTGAACTATGTTTAATTCAATGTTTAAATTTTTTATTTGGTGGAACTACCTGCCCATCAACAAAAATATGTTAAAAAAATCCATATAATAGAGTGTGGAATTAAATTTAATACCAAATTATAATATTGTGGTAACCTAGTTAGTCTCCCATAGAGAAGTGCACACGAGATAGTTTGTCAATTGTTTAATTTTTTTGGTTTGGGAATTTAGAATTTTACAATGTAGTTTAAATTGGGTTTTTTAAAACAAATGATTAAAATGGTTATTAGGTCAATCTCGTATTGACCTATTAAAATTCTCTCAATAGTTTCTAATTCCACCAATATTTTTCAATTAGGTTGGTAGAAGAGAGATTATATGATTGTTTCCTCTCACTCCCTTAGTCAAATGGTGATGGTGAGAATAACCATAACTAAAATATTCAGCTGGTTTACTATCTGTCCTATGGTTAAAAAACTGTAATGGGACCTCTTGGTTAGTTTAGTAAATACTCTATTGGGTTTTTCTATTAGTAAACAACCAATATTTCTATCCATAACATCACACCTGTGGTGATGATCACTCAACACCCACCACATAACCCAAGCATATTCCAAATATATAAATCAAATTTATGTGGAGGGATAAACTAGATCATTTAATTGAGTAATAATTATTAATAGAATATAGAACTAATACAATCACATTCAGTATTAAAAAACTAAAAATGGAGAATCGAATCCAGACTACATTTGAATGAAAGCATTTTATAAATAATAAAAATTAAAACATTACAATGTGGTCCAACCACCCCTTCATTGATCACATAAAGAATTTACTCCACCATGTGAAGGGTGAATGAAATGATTCAATAAATGGGAATCATCAAAATATTTGAAAAATAATAATAATAAAAGAATGTATAATAAATACATCAATTTTTTTTCTTGTCTAGCACTTCCCCTCATTAAGTGATGATCCATAAATCCTCTAATGGCGTTTTATTTATAGGAATCTGTCATTCTAGGGTTGACTTTAATACTCTATAATTGTGACAATAAATACATTCTATGTCAATCATGGGGGTTAATGATGCATATGGATCAAAAGGTGCATGTTTTATCATTAATTACATAAAAAAAATAGTTTATGAGTATGGAAAACATAATCCATAATGTGATTCATAATGTTATGATATGAAATTTTTATTAGCCCCCCCCCCCCATTTGAGTTTTTTTTACTCTTTGGATTTGTGTCCGGAATTACATCATGTTTTACATAGTTAATAGACCATTCTTGACATGAATGTTGGTTTTCCAATATATTTGGCTCTATTTCAGCTTACTTATTTAGTTCAAGCTCCAAACATGGTCCTTGAATTATACTATATCACTAAATAGTATTTTTAGGTTAAATTTATCATTGTTTTTCTCTTTTTTGACCATTCCTTGTATCCTTTCAAAAATCAAAACCAATTAAATTCTAGAAATATTTATTAATTAATTTTTAAAAACAATGTGATTTATTGTAAAATAAGCAAGAAAACAATGTTTCTTCCAATACCCTGCCCCCCAGTACCCTCTCTATTTCTAGAATTGTGAAATATATCCACTGGTAAGAAGGATATAAGGATTCGTTGGGGTTAAATAACAATTATTAATGGTAGAAAAAGTGTAACGTCCTGGTTCCAGAAGCTGCCCAGAGGCGCCCCATACCTGGTTGATCCCATGGACTCAAGCACATTTTCTCTAATTCTAGAGGTTGTCGACTTGTAGTGAGGTCCATGGGTGTGATATTGGGAAATCTATTCCCTCATTGGCAGAGTAACATAGCAGAAGTAAAAAAAATGGAAAAAATGGAAGCAATAATAATCCATACAAAAGTAAACAACAGAAGACTGGAAATAATAAACTGGAGCACACATATATATAAATGATGCCTGAGACATACATCTAGGAAAGTATCCAAACAAATCAGAATGATGGAATACAAAACTGTACTAATCCAATGTACAAAACAAAACAGATAAACATCTCCTCAGCACCGCAAGCCTCATCTTGGTCCTATGCTCTCCATCTCTACAGCAAATCATGTACCTGATGTAAAAGGGTGCTTTCCCTTGTCTATACCTACAACAATATAATCTGTTTGGGCCCAAAATCATGGCCCAAACATGGTGTGAGACTAAATCTCCATAGGCAACGACCACCAGATCTGTACATAATAATCAGTGAATATATGGCAGGTAATGAGTAAAAGGAAGCAGGGAACAAAAAAATACTCGGTAGTAAACAATCCACAGTTTCAATGCACTAAATTTCATATAACAAGAAATAGCTAACCAAGTTAGGTAAACATAAATAGGAAAACCTCTGGGAAGTACTCACAACCCATCCCCTATGGTATTCCCTAGCAACACAAGTAAGAAGCTAAACACAAAAGGTAACCCTCTGGGAAGTACTCACATCCTATCCCCTCTTATCCTACCTAGAAACACAAGCAAGCTGCTAAACAAAAATGGTAACCCTTTCGGAAGTACTCACATCCTATCCCCTCTAGTCCTACCAAGAAACAAAAGAAACCCTCTGGGCAGTATACTCAGTCTGACCCCTCTTGTTCATCTTAAGCATAGACTCTTTAAGGAATCACTCACCATCAATTCCTCCTATAGTCTCGTATCGGTAACTAAAGGCACTCTGGGGAAGAACATACATTTCATTCCTCATATGGCTTGTATTGAGGAACTACAGACACTCAGAGGAAGTACTTACATCAATTCCCCTTGTGGTATAACATCATAAGCAAAAACAGACACTCTAGAGAAGCCCTTATGTCCATTCTCCATATGGTCTACTACACTAGGTTCTCATTTCCCTATGTAAGTCAAGCAAGCATAGAAGCACGTATTGGCCAATGTAAACCTCAATAACTACTTGGATAACAGTCTACATCATAATAACATGTCAGAACAACATTCACACTATCCTACAATACTATTCATGGGAAAAACAAGGTAGTCTAATAGTCTAAATAGTACCAAAATTTCATAATCAAAACATGCGTGGGAAAACACCTCCAAATCATTGAAATTTACCCCATTCACATTCAATTAACCTCTAATCAAGCACACATGCATGGAAGGCCATTAACAGGGCTAAAACAATAAACACGCAATACCTCATTCAAGTGTATTGGACAAATTTGCACATATAACTCAAATACATTCAATAGAAAGGCACAAACCACCTACGTTGGCATTGTTGGATCCCTATACATGAACCTCAATCCATGAATCACCAAAGAACACCTTATATCTACAAAAACATATAAAACATTCAACCGAGGATAACTCGAGAAAAAGGAGGAATCGTGAAATAAAGATCTAGAAGGAGGAAGAGCTTACTGAGGTGATTCCAATGCAATCGACAACGGTTGAATCAGAGATCAGATGCTTGGTCAGGTGCTTGGAGGAAGACCACTGTCGTATGGGTTCTCTCAAAAGAACTAGGTCAAGAAGAAGACCTTTCTGGTGATTAGACGCAACCCCGGTACGTTTAATGAAAAAAAATACGGAGTGAGTACTTTGTAAGTACCCGGTATATATTTTCCATTTCCATACTCCAATTTAGTCAGTCTCTAGGTCACCCCCACAGGGCCGTGTGTGCGACCATTACACGGCCAGCACATGAATTCATGAGGAAACATAGTACATGGAGTGTACTCATAAAGTAAAGAGTGTGTACTTCAAAAATATCCATAAATTTCTCTTTTATAAAAAATGATCATAAAAGGAAAACTTACCTGAAAAGAAGATCTAGTTCATTACAAACTCACCCCTTAAATAAATTCATCAACAAATTTCTCTAGTAAGGAGGCGTAGAAGAATAATCCTCAAATAGCTCCGGCCAAAGTGATTGTACATTGGCCTCCCTCTCACAGGTCTCGTACTGTACCCGCCTGTGCTTCCATAGCAGTCGTACCAGAGGAACAGACCAGCCATGGAGAACCTTCATAATGTGATCAACAATCCGAATAGGATGCTCCTCAAATGAGGCGTCCACCTCTAGCTCAACATCCACAGGTTGAAAAGCATGCGGCAGGTCTGAGAAGTAACATCAGAGCTGAGAAATGTGGAAGATGTCGTGAATAGCCCTATACCCCTAAGGTAACTATAATCAATAGGCAACTGGCCCAACTCTCACCAAAACCTCGAACAGCCAAACATACCTCAGTGAAAGATTACCCTCTCTCCTAATCCTTCTGTGTCCCAACCATGGTGTGACACCTAGGAAAACCCGATCCCAACCTTGAACTCCAGTGGTCATCTTCGCAGATCATCATAAGACTTCTGTCAAGACAGTGCAATAGCCATCCTCTTCCGAATCAGCTCTATCTGCTATGTGGTCTCCTAAACAAGAAGATGTCCCTGCATAGCTACCTCTCCTACCTCCATCCAACATAATAGTGATCGACATGTCCTACCATACAAAGCCTCATAAGGTTCCCTCTGAATAGTTGATTGAAAACAATTATTATAGGCAAACTCCTCAAGAGGTATGTGCTTCTCCCAAGATCCTCCTAAATGTAGTATGCATGCTCAAAACATGTCCTCAAGCACCTAAATCGTACACTCGGACAGGCCATCTGTCTGGGGGTGGTAAGATGTAATCAAAAGTACCTGTGTAGCCAAAGCCTTCTGAAGCCCCTGCCAGACCCGAGAAGTAAAACATGCATCCCTGTCTAAAATAATAGAGTGTAAAACCCCATGTATTATTAGAATCTATCAGATGTAAAACCATCCAAACTCATCAACAATTAAGGTCTCCTAGATCGGCAAGAATTGAGAAACCATCGTGAGTCTGTCAATGACAACCCAAACCACATCATTCCCTCAAGGTGACCTTGGAAGACCTATCACGAAATCCATTGAGACATTATTCCACTTCCACTCAGGAATGGGTAACTGCTGAAAAATCCATGATAGTAACTGATACTCCTCCTTCATCAACTAATAGGTGGAAAAACTCATAACGAAACCAGAAACATCTCTCTTCATACCTAGCCACCAATACTAATAGTGTAGATCCTGATACATCTTGGTGACACCAGGATAAACTGTCCAAATTGAGGAATGAAAGTCCTACATCAGATCCTCACATATGTCTTCTGACACCCATATGCACCCATGAAAATGTAAGATCTCATCCTTGCCTATGGTCTATCTAGGAATAAATTCCTCTCTTGGCACCCTTTCTCATAGGACTAGGCCTTCAGAATCTGATAGCTGCCTTATTCTCACTCGATCAAAATTAGTAAAGGTAAAAACTACAGAAGAAAGAAACGCCTCCCCTTCCTATCGTGCACCTCAAAATGCATCTTATAGAATAGGTTTATAAGCTTCCACTCACTATTGGCCTCCTAAACTGACTTTATTTGAGTCCTCCTTCTCAACGCATCAGCCATTGCATTGCCTTTCCCAAGCGTATAGGCATGTTCAATGTCAAAGGACTAAAGGTACTCAACCCACCTTCATTGTCTCAAATTCAAGTCACATGGTGTGAATATGTACTTGAGGCTTTTGTGGTCAGTGAAAACCAAAGAAAATCTCTCCCAGAAGATAATGTCCCCAACAGCGTAAGGCATGATCAATTGCCACCAACTCGAGATCATGGGTTAGTTAATTCCCCTCATGTGGCCTCAACTACCAAGACACATATGCTACGACTCCTTCATCCTACATAGGCAAAACTCCGAGATCGATACATGAAGCATCATAGTACATAGAATAGCTCTTACCTGGCTCTGAAAAAACTAGTATTGGTGTTGAATTTAGTCTCCTTTTCAGCTTCTGAATGGGTGACTCACAAGAGTCTGACCACAAGAACTTTGCACCCTTCTTAGTCAAACCCATAAGTGGTGTTGCTAAGCATGGGAAGTCCTATATGAAACATTTCTAGTATCCAGCTAGCCCTAGAAAAGTATGTACCTCAAAGACATTCTTTGGATACTCCCAAGAATATATTTCTATCACCTTCTCTGGGTCTACTGATACTCTTGTCTTCGAGATAACATGACCTAAAAAGTGAATATCATCCATCCAAAAGGTTCATTTTGAGAGCATAGCCTATAACTGATGCTCTCTCAGTATACTCAAAATGATCTCAAGATGGGTAGCATGGTCATGTAGATATTGAGAGTACACCAAGTTATCATCCGCAAAGACCACAATGGAAGAATCCAAGTATGGATGGAACACTTGGTTCCTCAAATCCATGAAGACTGTAGGCGTGTTCATGAGACCGAACAACATAAACACATACTCATATAGATCATACCTACTCTGGAAGGCTATAAGAGGTATATCAGATGGTCTAACATGTAACTGATGATAACCGGATCTCAAGTAAATCATTGGGAACACCCGGGCTCCTTGAAGCTAATAAAAGAGATCATCAATAATAGGCATGGGATGTCATTTATTGAAAGTTAACTGGTTCAGATTTCCGATAATCCACACAAAGCCTGAGGGTAATGTATTCCTTCTTCGCAAACAAGACTGGTGAACCCCAAGGAGAAGTACAGGGTTAGATGAATTCCTTTGGTTACAACTCATCCAACTGGTTCTTGAGCTCCTTTAACTCTGGTGTACCATCCTATATGGAGAAATGGAAACCAATGATACTCCTGGAATGAGCTCAAAAAAATTCCACCTCTCTCTCAAGAGGAAAACCTGAAAATTCCAATGGAAAGACGTCCCTGAAATGATCTTCCACTAGAGGAATGTCTGACTATGGAGTCCCCTGGACATCATGATATAGAATAGAAATTTGGGTTGTAATTCCTCCTAACCCATGATGATCAGGTCCCGCTCTGATCGTTTTGACATCCCACTCTCCTTTATGAAGACATAATCTTTCTTCTTGTGATGTGAAACTCACCCTATGGAGGTATAAATCGAGGACTGCCTGGAAATGAACCAACCAGTCCATTCCAAGAATGACATAATATCCTTTTATCTATAGGACATAGAGGTCCCAAAATAAGTGACACCCAACAACCTCTAGAGGTAACTCCTTACACTAACACAGACTAGCTGTTCTAGTCCCCAATGAAGTGTCCAGTGTTAAGATATCAGCAAAAGAAAATATTTAGAGTCGAAGGCTCTCCATAATAGAAACAGATATAATGTTGTAGGAAACCCCTGTACTGAAAAGAGAAGAAGCTAAAACTGAGGAAACTAAGATCATACCTAGAACTATAGAAGGTCTGTGATCCTACTCCTGGCAAGGTCTACTCCACTACAAAATTCTGGCATGTACCACGATCATGTGACCATATGTGACCACTCTGAGTTGATCTGCCCTGATGTCACTGAAATCCAGGTGACTTGCTATCACATCCACAATCTCCACCTTGACCTAAATGGCCAAAAGAACTCCAGTTCCAAGATAGATGAGAAACTAGTGGCACTACTCGTGAATGAGGTGTCATAGAAGAACCCATGTCACCAGCTGCTGGTGAGAAGATCTGATATAAGTGCTGAAGATGACCCATCTTGCTGCAAGATCGGTACTCCACTAGGTCTCTCGAGTAATGTGGCCTTGTATGCCCACTTTTCCCGCACTTGTATTACACAACATGGATACTAGAATATATCTCTCCCCTCCTTGGATATCTATGCATAGACTCCCCTATAGCGCTTCCTGCTATCAGTATGAGGGATACTAACTCTGGATGTCGAGCCGCCCAGGCTCACAACTCCAAAATCACTTATATTGCACTATGTAATCAGTTTCTGGTTGACGATAGAAGTGATAGAAGTCAACCTGAATATTTTCACCTACAATCTGATGTCATTCCTTAGAACATTCTCAATGTTCATTTCCAAGAATAGCTCATCACATCCTGGAATAGGCGTGAAGTGCTATAGATCAGTGAAGTGAGAAGAATAATCCATAACTGAAAGAGTACCCTTCTCCAGAATCATAAACACTTGGGATTGATTGGCACTTAATGTCTCTGGGTAGAAGTAGTCATAGATGGCATGCTGAAACTCATCCCAAGAAAAAAATTTCTAGCATCCAACTTGTGAGATCACATCCCACCATATCTTAGAGGAATCCCATAGTATATAGGTAGCGAGCTTCACCCTCCTCTCTGGAGGCGTCTCTAGATGCTTGAAGATATAAAGCATGGATTCTAGCCATGACTCTGCAGCCTAGGGTCCTCTTTTCCATATGAAAGTGGGAGGATGCTGCTGCTAAAAGACATTTTTTAAATCTAAGATAGAAGGGGTAGGATGTGGTACTCTTCGAAAGGTCAACATGAACCCCATAAAGCCTTCCTTGAACTGAACATCAGCAACTGCATCAAGTATAATGGTTGGTGCCAGGACTAACACCACTGGAGGATCTGTAGGTAGTCCCTGATCATCCATATCTGGTGTCTGGTCACTGCCTAGAAACTAGCATATGACTGGAGGGCATCTTTGTGGCATGACTCTGCAAGGTCAAACACACACCTTAGAATACAATTATCCAGGACTAAAAACTAGATGTGTATGAAGGAAACAAGAGAAATAAAACAATAATGTTTTCAAAACATGACTACACGGCTTGTATAATTACTACACTTCGTGTTAACTTAATCCTTTTATATGGGAGTGTACTTCTGCCAGAACTGGTAGTGTAACACCCCAAACACATGGAATGTTGTCCATACACACGGGGTGTACTTGAATTATCTTCAATTTCATGAGACATTATACGTGGATAACCCACACGGTTATCCTAAGAATAAAATTACATGGCGTATTAGTGCTAGACATGGAGTGTACTAGATGAGCTTCACCGACCCATGTTGTTCGTGACACGGCCGGATACTTGGCTGACACTACACGGCGGGTTCCAGATGGACACGGTGTGTACTAAAAAAATATAACACTGAATCGTGTTGTTGATTACACGCTAGGATTCCAATATTACACTACAATACATGTTTAGTATTGAAACAACATTTATAACCTATGATTTTTATATCTGTGTTGTTAGTCACACGGGTGGAAATAGGGTCAACATGACATGGCGTGTACAACTGGTACACAGTGTGTTCCCACAAGAATTTCCCTATGTCGTGTATCTGACCACATGGCCTATTACATGGTTAGTGACTACATAGCATGTGTGTAAGGTACACGAATGTACTTAATAAAAACAGTTTCTTCTTGAACAGAAGAACACATGGAATGTAGTCAAAAATACACGGTATGTATTCTTGGTTTCTCCAGACAGTAAGCCTCATAAACTACTCTAGAGCCCAGAAAAACACTGAAATGAACACCAAAGTTCCAAATTCTGATCCGTCAAGGCCTATACTCCCCAAAAATCAAATCTTGGCATCTTATGAATTTTATAACAAGAAAAGGCAAGGTAATGATCCCCCAAATTCCGGTCTATGAGGGGCCATAACACCTCAAGAACAAATGTTTGGCATTCATTCAAGCAAAAACTCCACAAATCAATACCCTATCAAACAGAAGGCATTATATCAAGGAATCTATCACAACAGCATGCATATCTAGTAGAACATCTATCACAAAAACATGCAATCACTAATGCACACAAAATGGAATTGAAAGTATGCATGACATTTGATTTCTACCAATTGCCTATATGATGAATGAAATGGAATACCCTCATCTCATCGGGTTAAAACAGAAATGGAACCATAATAAAATCAACAATAACAACACAATACATGTGTGTCACCCAATGGTGAAAATCAAATCAATTGTAAAATTGAATAACCAGAAAAAAATTGTAATACGAGGTAAATAGACTTTTCCCTATACATAGGTTAGCTACTCCCAGGAACAACTTATTACCAAGTACCTATTCCATATTATCCCTGGCTATAGGCTCCAAAAAGTATGTCAAATAAAACAAACCCCTTTTGATAACACATTGTAACATTCCGATTCCATAAGTTGCCCAGAGTCACCTCATACTTGGTTGGTCACATGGACTTATGTGCATTACCCCAAATGACAGAGGCTGCCGACTAATAGTGAGGGTCTTGGGTGTGATAGTGGGGAAACTATGCCCTCAATAGTAGAGTAACACAATGGAAGTAAATAAATGGAAAAAATGGAACCATTAATAATCCATACAAAAGAAAATATTGGAATACTGGAAATAATAAACTTGAGTACATGTATATATAAATCATGCATGATATAGACGTCTAGGAAATCAGACAAAAAATCACAATGCTAGAATACAATGTAGTATTAAATCAATGTAAAAAGGAAAAAAAATTAAACAGCTCCTCAACATCACAAGCCTCAGCATGGTCCTATGCTCTCCAGCTCCACAGCAAATCAAGTACCTGAAGTAGATGGGTGGTTTCCCTTATTTATACCTATAGCAATATAATCTATTTGGGCCCAAAAGCATGAACCAAACAGAGAGTGAGAATAAATCCCAGTAGGAAACCACTAGAATATTTTTCCTAATATCTAGTGAATATATGGAAGGTAATGAGTAAAAGGAAGGAGTGAAAAATAAAGTACTCAGCCATAAACAATGTGGCTTACCAGCTCGTGTTGACATCTGGATCTACTGCCTGCTTGGTGATGGTGTTCTGGTTATCGTCTCAGCTTCAGCAGTGATCGACGTCGGCTTCAGCATTCGGCTCAGTGATGGCTTGTCTTGGAAATGGTTTCCCAGCCTCCCTCATTTTTCCAACTTTACCTCTATATCCCGACATCATCTTCATTCTAGTGTTGGTGGTCTTGTCCTTGTTTTGTCCTCAGATCTGGCGAGTTCTAGTTCGGAGTACTCGACCTTCCGTCGGTGTTGTTTGGCTAGGATTCAGATTGGGTTTTATTCTAAGTTCAGGCATCGAATTCGATTTGAGGTTCTTCATTGGCATGGTTCAGTGATGGATCTGGTGCGACTCGCTTCACCTACGGCTTCAGAAGGGTGGTTTGGCTCATCTTCGACATAACTCATAGAGGGAGGTTTTGGTCTCCGTTTGGTTTTGCGGTTTGGTAGTTTGAGGTTTGTGGTTCTTTTACAGGTTTTGTTTGTTTTCTATGTGGTTGGTGTTCATGAGGAGTCTTAGTTATCAGAGAAATCCCTCCTTTTTGGTGCCATTTCTTCTCGTGGAATGACCAGTTCGGATTTCTTTGAGGGTTCTTCTGTATTTTGGAAATGACATGCTTCATGTCCAGGGATGCATTGCTAGCTTTGTTCGGCTCAGATCCTCTCAACGGAAACACATCATTAATGTGTTTTTGGGCCTTCCAGTCCAGGGTGATGAAGACTCAAATTTACGTTCCTGGTGTGTCTTCCTCTTCGGGTTACTACATGTGGTGTGGGAGGTTCCCCATGGACCATCATGCTTTTGTGGATTTTATACCAGCATTATGTTTCTCTTATTCTCTTTTGATGATGTTTTGTCTGCAATGGTTCTGTACATGGTCTGTTGGAATGGAGATAAACCTGTGTCTGGTCTCATGTAGAAAGTCGCATAGGAGGTTTCAGAGCTTGTCTTTCTTCTTTGTAGCTCGTTATGGATTTGGAAGTTGAGAGGGTATGGCGTCAGCCATCGGATCAGGCCTGTGCTTTGGCACAAGACACTGGCTTGCTATACAGCCATGCATCGGTTGAGGGTCTTTCATGATAAAATGCTAGGGAGGGGTATCTCCATGTTGTCAGGTTGGGTTGTATCTCTAGACCTTTGGGTTGTGATTGCCCTATGTCCATGATGTTTGTTTGGGTTTTCCCCCTTCATCCCTTAAAAGGGAGTTTTATTTAAAATAAAAAATTTGAAGGCCTTTAGGCCATTGGATGGATATCGAAGAGTGGGTTGTTGGGAATGTGAGTTATTGGGTGATGTTTGGGATGGGGGAAGATATGTTCCACAAGAGCTCTTACTTATATATGATATGACCTATTGGTCACAAGGGAGATAATAGATCTTAGATATGGGACTTGTGAGATTATTGATATGGAGATTGTTGTTTATTGGATATGTGAAATATGAGGATAGGCTAGGAAAGGGGTTATCCTGTTTTGTGAGTGCTATATTGATGAGATGTATGGGTATATTCTTCTAGTTATATTATTGGTTAATGTTAGGTACTACTAATTTTGTCGTATAGGAATAGTGATGCCTTGGATAATCTTGAATGAGAAAAAATATTGGTTCTTTTACTATGATAAGTCTAGCTTGCATAGAAGGCATGGTCATCATAGTCTTGTGATATGACTTGGGTTTTCAAGAGGTAGTGAACAAGAGTTCCTATTATTTTTGTATAAAATTTTGGTTTCAAGGGTTGCATTAGTTGATTGTCAGACATTTTGGTTCTAGATTCACTTTTGGTGGTGTGATGAGAGTGTGGGTAGACGTTGTGGATTATTAATACAGTGTCAAAATGGTGGGTGATTGTGTTGGTTTCCTCAATATGTTGGAAATGCAAGGTTTGATGGAAAATATAACAAGGGTGATTATATTTTATGAGATTGGCATGTTATGAGCATGGATAATGATTTAAGTGTTTGAACCTATCATCAATTAAATTCATATCATGGGATCATGAGTTGGTTGATGAGATGGGGTGGTACTGAATCAAAAACCCATTTAGTTTAGATTAGATCGAGGCAGTATATGTTGGTTATGTGTAGTTTCATTGTGTTTTAGATCATTGAGAGGTTGTGTAAAAATTGAGGAATGATGGAATTAATGGAATTCTTACATACTTGGTTTCATATGGTTTTAAGAAAAACTATAAATGTACCTCTATAGTAGATGGTAAATTGAAAATATATTGGGTTAACTAACATGATTGACCCAAGGTTGTACCCTGACATGTATAGTTAAGAATTCATATTTTTAGAATTTATAGTGGATGAGAATGACTTGGGAGTAGTAACATGTGTTTGAGGATACATAATGATGAGGTTGTGCTCAAGGAGTAATATAATTAAATCCATGTGATGGGGTGTGCACCATTGGTCGGTTGAGGTTGTGGTCCTTGTTGTGAATATAATTATGATGGATTTTGTGGATGATATTCATGATGATTCAGGAATGATTACCATTTTATATTTTGTGTTGTTCCCCATTTATGATCAAGAAGACAATTTCCAGTCATTACATACATTAATGTATATAGTGTGATTCAAGGATGAGAAACCCCATGCGGGTAGGGTTATGGGTTCTTGAGACCATTCAATGGTCAATTGTGGTTGTATAACAATAATTATAAGGATAAGGGATGTATTAACCCTATGTGATAAATGTTTATCCAAGATATATTATTCAGTTAATGGAAACCATGAAGGGTGTCCTGACATGATGGGAACTAGGGGACCCTGGTGGGTGCCCAAGTAATATGCCAACCCTAAAGATGATGTATACGGAAATGGATAGTGATGATCATGGGTGTCACCTTAGAACCCATACAGATAATGTGATCCCAAATAGGCTATAGTGAAAATTAATTTTGATGATTATAGTGGGACTCACATCCCACTAAAATGTATTGAGATAAATAAAATTCCTTTTACTAGCTCATTGGATCCATGTTTTGAGCATGTTACTATGGAATGTTGAGATATCACCTGGGGTTCAGTGATAATTCATGATATTATCATATTCCCTATAACCATCCCCTAGGGGATATTAAATTATTCTTGACAATATTATATTTCCTCAGTGTATCCCCTTAAGAGTCATTTTTCAAGACTGGGGCTATTAGATTGCATTGGATCACCCCCCCCCCTAAGAATTAGTTATGGAGACTGGTAACACTATTTTTCCTAGGCTAATCCCCCTAGGAATCAACTATGGAGAATAATATACTAGAACATATAGCTTCATCCCCTAGGAATTATATTAATGCTTGATTATTACAAGATAACCTAGTATTACCTCATAGGGATTGTAGATGATGCCTGATGAATTTTCATCACCTAGGATTATATTATAAGGATCTGTGTTGATGCTTGATTATTATTTGATCACATGGGATTACCTCATAGGGAAAAAATTTATAATAGATACTATTGGGATGACATTAGATAATTCCAAGGATCTAATGTCTTTGCTTGCTGCTATATGGTTATTAGGCCTAGTAATGACTTGAATGGTTATGTAACATGCCCAAAGACACCCCAACACTGGCCAAATCAGGTTTGGGTTGATAATGAGATTCATTTGAGAACCCAATGATCAATAGTGGAAATTTATTTATTTTTACTTATTGTATTTTATATATATTTTGTGCATATCACATGTGTATGATTCATTTATTTGTTTTTATGGGACCATGTGGGTGGTGCACTACTGAATTGTACTAAAACCTATCTTGGGAATCCATGGAACATGGTTATCCAAGCAAACATCACTGATCACAAGTATATATTTGACTTGGTGGGAAGCCAACGTGTTTATGTGATTATCTGTCTGCTTCCATGTTCATTTATTACTATTAAAGATTGTTGTTCATTACTTCCACATACTATGAGGATTATTATTTTTTATCGATGATTGGTTATTTATCTATTGTTTTTTACTATGATATGGGGTTATATCCCAAAGGTACAATCCTAGAGGCATAATTCTAGTCAGTGGCCTTTGGGAGATGAAGAGGGATTCCTGAGGTTACATGGAAACTCCATTAGATCAGTCATTGTTCAGTGGATATGGACTAAATATGATTGTATATAAAAAACGTGAATTCTAGAATTTTTTTCATTTATCCATGATATAGTGTGAACTTGGGACATGGAGTATTTTAATCACATAAATCCTTCCCATCTGCCCTCTATTCATAGAGTATAGACCAACATGGTCGATGAATATATCACTTGTAATTCATCTACATGGATGAGGGAATCATATTCCACTCATATAAATAAATATATAATATATATGTGTGGACTCAAACTCTCACGGTCTATCTCAATTGGGGACCCTAATGTCATACTCATCATACAAGAGGAAAAATCCCCTATCTAATTGCAATCTAACATACAACATGACTAGTACCATACCCAACCACCCTCTAATTAGTTAAGTTGACATGTAGACTTAAGTAATTAAGGCATAAATGTATGAAGGTTCTCACTCTAGGTATCTTGAAAAACATAGGTAGTGGTGACCCAAATATGATCCATTCACACTAGTATAATATATAATTATATATAACAGTCCATATGGTATACTTAATTGGTCACCAGCACACAAAATGAATTTTTATACCACACGAGAATATATTTTTTATCTATACAAGAATACAAATCTTGCTAACCTTTTATAATAATGTATACAACTCCATGAAGAACTATTTTTAGGGATAACTCAATGTCATACATTGAGAGATCAGTTATCATTACTCTTCACAAAATGTATATATATATATAGCCAACATGAAAGAATTGTAAATTGGATATTGGATGATTTTTTATAATATGATACATCCATACTCTTAAAACCTTTAAGAATATTTAACAAACCCATCATAAGCATCGGTTTACCATATCATATATAACAATCTTCCAGATCAACCTCATGCTCATTACACTTTCTAGGTTTTGTTAACACAATACATCTATATGTAATTAATGACACAAATATATGTGACCATCTCATAAAATAATCCCACTAAACTCTTTAAGTAAGTGATATATATAAATAAATAAATTTTTAGTAATTTTGAGACTTAGGTTTCTTATTCCCAATGTTCAACTCTTTAAACATACTAAAATTCCCTAACTTTCCAATATGGAATGTTATTTAATCAACTTATGTTGGATACATTGACCGTTTTCCATGTTCATTGTCATTATCCTTATAACCCTATTATAGTAAAAAATTTCTTTTAAATAAATAAACTACTTACATATTTTTTACCAATATATCCTGAACTCTTTTAGGATAAAGTGATGTCCACTTTATTACATTAACTAATGTAATTATTTAAATTTTTATTTATCACCATACCCTAAATTTATTTAGGATATAAATTGTTATTTTATACGTAATTTTACCAGTACAATCCCTAAATAAATAAAGATGTTAACTTTTTATGATAACTAAATGTAACTAGTTTCATTTTTCATTATCGATATCTTCCCCAAACACTTTAGGATATTAAGTAAAAACACTTTAATATTAGACTCATAAAATACATTATTTATTATATTTTAACTTACAAAATTCCAAACTAACTCCGACTAGCCACTAAAAAAATTATTTTTAGGAAATATTGATAAGACACACAAACTACTTTGTGTTAAATAAATAACTTGTGTTTTTTCTTACTGGGAATAATTTACTGATAAATTTTTATTAATATATAGTATTATTTGTGTTTGAAGTGTTATTATCATAAAAATGAATTTATTGAAATATTTCACCAATGGATGGTGAGAAAATATTCTCGTATATTTTATCAAACATCTAGATAAACACTATATTTTGGATAAAACTTTTTTATAATTGTGTCCTTTTTCCAAATTTGTGTTAGGGAATTTGATGAATTATAAACCATGTGTATAAAAATTATCATACCATATGGTTCAGAACATATCTTTATTAGCTAAAAAATTCTCATATAATATAAGAGAAATTAGATAAAGATATATATCATTTTAAGATCAATTTAATCTTAATATATTCTTTTATATTTAATATATTGATGTAGATTCCATTTTCAATTTTACAATAATATTATCTTAAATCTATATGAATTAATTTGAAGATTTTGAACTCTTGTATATTTATATCACTTGTAAAGTATGCATTCTCTATCATATACCTTTTCAAACACTACTATAATACTATGTTATACCAATGATTTTAGAAGCTATTATTATATAGTTCCCTAAATATTATTGGCGCTACCCCCCTCCTTCCCATTATGTGTTTGGCTCCCCTTAAGCAGTGCTCTCCTTAACCTCTAATTATATTATCTATTCCTCCATTACTTCTCATTTTTATAATGATTTTTGAGTGAAATAATCAAATTAGGTTGTTTAATTCATTATTTTTTCTTATTTAATTATTTTTTTTGTATTTTCATGGCCAATATTGAAATGGTTCCTAGGGTTTTTATTGTACAAATTTATTTTAGTTATTTTATATTTAAATTTTATAAATATAAAACAATAGAACATTGTTGGTTTCTGTTATTAGAACAATAATTGGAATATTTTTATACCCATATATTTATATAACAATGAATGGTAAAATTTATTTAACTAATTTTTCAAAGAGGTTAATTTCTCATGTTCATTTTCTTTTTATTCATAAATTATAATTTTATATTTAACTATGTTGGACTTGGAGATTAAGTAATCATGTGAATTTTCTACAAATTATGAATTAAAATTTTATATTAATGTATTAAAAAATCTAATGTGAATTTAGGTTAAATAATTAAGGTATGATACTTAAATTCTTAGTTTCTCTTATTTTATCCCTGCTTTTCTGCATTTTCATGCCCTAGATTTATAAAAAACTAAAATAGAACATATTTTCCACGTGTTTGATTATGAATGAACATAAATATTTGAAATCTAAATTTTTTATAAGGGAGTTTTATAAAAGTGGTGTGGATAAATTTATATTTTATTTATGATAGATTTCATTGAAGATGAATTTTCAATTCTTTACTATCTATATGGGATTTAAAGGCTTGTTTAGAAAATATATAATTTTTTTCAATAAATACATGATTGAAATTTTATTTTTAAAATGAGTTTACATAAAATGATTTTGTTGTTTAAATGTAAATTGTAAAATCATTCTATATATAAGATTATTTTATTTGAAAAAGAGATTTTTAAAAATTATCAAAACATTTATCATTTTATTAAAAATATTTATAGTCAAAAATATAAAAAAAATGATTAAAATAAAAAAGTGATATTTAGAGACCATATTTCAAAAAAATTAATGAATAAGTACTTTTATTAAAATTTGTTCTAAAAATATACAATTCGAAAAGTGTCTGTATTATGAAAAACCAAATATGTATTCATTTTATATGAAAATAATAACAAAAGACGTGAAAATGATGAAAAATTACCCTAAACAGCAAGATGTCAATAAGATCCCCAACCTCTAAAAATGGTCTTTAAAGGTATTAATTCCATATTTAAATTAAAAAGAATATTTTATAATACTCTCTAATAAGATTGTTATTCAGGTGAAAATTTTAAATACCATACACTCAAACTAGTTTAGGGATTTACATAACGGACATAAATTATTATATAATGTGATATTAAAAAAATAATTTACATATAAATTGGATTATTGTCTAAACTAGGTTTCTGTAAAGGTTTTCGGTTTACCCCAATTTTCATTTTCTTTTATAGTAGATTTATTTCAAGAATAGGTGCCTATTTTAATGTGGGGTGAATGGATCTAGAACTCCTTTTAGTAGAATTAACCAATGGATTCCACTTATTACTCCCAACATTTATTGAAACTTTCATCCAATATAGTTTTAATGAAGGATGGTATTCCACAAGTTTCTTGGAATTATGTAGGGAGTAATACTAAATAAAGTTCTTAGTCAGGAATTTTTTGACCTACAAACATAGGCGATGGTCACTTAAAATGGAATATTTCCACACTTTGGGGAGAAACCCTATATTGTATCATTTTGGGTACAACTGAGTTTATTATAAAAGTATGTGTTAATTATTTCTTATTCCACATCTAATACTTTGTTTGGGTCATTACTAGTATGAATCAATTTTTAAATATTAAATAACTTGTGCTATTTTTTTGATATCCACTAGTATTATTTGAAAACATTCATATTAAAATGGTCATTTCTGTTAGATTAATGGATATGTTCTTAATTCGTGCGATTTTAATTTATTTCATGATAGTGTTATGAAATTTTTCCCTAGTAATATCATATATATCTAAGACAAGGGATTCCATGTTATTTAAAAAATATTTTTTTTAAAAATGATTTATCGGTGAATAGTTTTTTGTTTGAATTTGGAGTTTGTACCCATGAAACATCCACACATGTGTTTAAATTTCCTACTATTTTCCCGTTTTTCAAAATTTCAACCATGAAATTTCCCAAGACTTTTTGGAAACAAAAATACATCTATTAGAGACATATTTTAACCTTTATAATCAAATTTCAATTCATCTTAATCATTCCATCACTCATTCCACTGAGAAATATTATAATTTTCATTGTTTTTTTGTTGACATGTCCTTTTTTTTAAATCATGACTAAAATTAATTTCACACAAATCCAATATGCTTTTTTAGACATATTACACATGGTTCAAACATTAGTGATCAATTTTGGATCTATGTGACACCCAAACTACTCTATAACATCTAAATATCAATAAATATATTAGAAAAAATAAATTTAAAAATATATATACAACAACTAAACATTCCCTTGACCATAAATTATAGCATCCATAAATGAAATTAAATCTAAATGTTTTTTAAATATCACAAGTTAAAAAACTATTGAACCTTAACATATTTTAAACATCAAAAATAATTTTTAACCAGTTAACTCAACTCCAAACTAGTTATAAATATTTAAATTAGAATACTATAATGAAACTAATAGAATATATATGTTATACATTGCTTAAAAAATATTTCTTGAAAATACAACAAACCCAAACAAACCCTTATTCCTTGATTCAGATTACTCTTAAAACACATTTTACATAAAAATTTAAACACAACCTACATTTCAAAAATCCTCCCATTGAAACCATTAATTTAAATTTAAAAAAATCCTTTTAAACATTTTTATCCCAAATATAACCACCCACTAAAAATAAAAAATTCATTTTAACTATAAGTCTTGATATTAATAACTATATTTTTTTCCACAAAACGAGGAATAAAATCCAATAAAAGTATGTATATATTTATGGATGTATGGATGGATGTTTGGATATATGTATGGATGCATGCATGCATGAATTTATGTATGCATGTATATATGTATGTGATAGACACAAATATATTGAATTTGATAAGTCATGTTTCAATGATTTATGTGAATTTTTAAGCCAAATGCCCAAGGATTTCAATGTTTTATTGAATTAATGGGAAATTATAATAATTGAGTGAATGTGGTTTGAAATAAATGTAAATGTTTTATTTTGTAGATATGGAATTTTTAATGTTTTATTCTTGAACTTTTAATAAGTGTTTGAAACTTATGTTTTTAGGAGTCAACAAAAATTTAGGCTGAGCTCATGCAAGCCCATTAACTAAGGCCATCACACATCTTATCCATCCCATGAGGTTCAATTGGATATGATAGACTTGGGAGGTACTTCATGAGTTAGAGGCCTACAAGGGGAATTGTACTCATGTGGGGTCCTATAGAAATGTAATATGTGAGCTATTTTAGCTTGGTCACACCTAGGAGCATCGGCCCATGGTGGTGAAACCCACTATGTGGCTAGAGGAGAGAATTTTCATCATGGGGTGCTGCACGGTGGTGGGTTGGGGTCCCTTGACACCCATGAGAATTCATTGTGAGAGTGATCTCATGCTTCGGCATATAATCTAGTGTGATCACATGTTCTTATTTTGATGTGGGACATAATTTTAATCGGATTAAAAAAATAATGTTGTTTCCAACTACTCCTACTCACCCATGCTTGGTTATATCACTCCAGTGCTCATCATAACCTCTACTACCCTGATATTTCTAGACTCCTCCTATGTTAATCATAGAAATCCATATCCACCCACTAGAATGATTGGGCTCAATCTCCATCACCATACTGAATTTTGGGATCACTTGGGATCATATCTGATGCCTCAACCAATCTCTATAAATCTTTTATTGTAGCTCCCACTGGCCACATTGAAGGATTAAGGGATTAAGGAGCTCTATATTTCACTGCATCTACCTTATATCACAATGTGTGCCCACTTCTAACCAAAAAGGGCCACTCGAGGCTCATCTAGCCACTATTAAGGCAGGATGACAAGGAGGAGAATTGGTTCCATGCCCCATTATCTCCACTACTACATGCATGAAGTACTACCACTTCCACCTTATCACATCCATGTATCCATAACCATTCATGATGATTCCACTACCCCCATAGAAGGATTCCATTTTTAAATATAAACTCCTGATATCCTTGGGTTTTTAAGAATTCACACTCTTGGGTTTTAGGGAGATCTTGGAGGGATATATGGGTGAGGTTTTATGATTCCCCAAAGATAATATTTTACCATTTAAGGATTCCACCAATGAGGCCCTCCCCACCTCTATAAAGGGTCATTCCCCAAATTTCACATTATTTATATTGGTTTTACTTATTTTAATTTATTCTTATTCTTTTCTCATTTTATTTTTATATTATCTTATCTACTCTTTCTCTACGACCTCTCTCATTATTTTTATTCTATATATTTTTTTCTTCTTTTCTTCTTTTTTATTCTATTTTATTTCTTTTATTCTATTCTTTTATACTCCATCGTTGTGATATTTTACTCTTGATAATGGGAGGTTGACCCGATGCTTGGCTCAAGGGAGTTCAATGTGTTCTTGAATTCATTCTTAAAGTTTATTTTGTGTTTATGTTATAAGAGAGTGACATGCGCTGGTGTGGAGAATGTCCCCAAGTCCATGAACTGAAATTTATTTCTATTATTTTATCTATCATCCTTGGTTAGATCTTCACAGAATAAATCTTATCTAATCAATGGATGAAATTTCATTAATGGATTTGGGAACTTGATGATCGAATACCAAGACTAAGGCATGTCATCATCCTTGATTACTGGAGGATGTGTGATTTATATTATTTTAGGACTTTGAGATTTCACAATTTCTAAAAAAAGGATAGAAATTCCTCATGATATTTTATATTTTTATTATCAAACTAAAATTAAAAAAATAAAGGAGAATAATAAGGGAACCAAATACCAAATGTAATACCAGGTTCCTTCTTCCTAATTTTTTTATCCTTATATTCTAGTTTAGATTTTTATATTTCTTGTCCTTTAATTGTTTTAGAAAGTAAAAAATAATAAAAAAATATTATATATTTATTTCATAAAATAATAAAAAAATAAAAATAAGTAGTGTAGATGAATTAGAATAAGTAGGTGGACAAACTTAGAATATCCTTAAGTGAGATGACCCTAGTCAGCCATTATGTTACACTATGGAAATCATTATAAATTTTATTTTTCCACTCCTCATGATAAGCATGCGTCAAAACTGACATCATTACTAGGTAGAAAATTAGTAGTTCATTCACATTTTTATTATAACATTTTCTGTAGGTTTTATGACATTAACAGAAAACAAAAAGAATATAAAACAATCTTTGTTGTTTTTAAATGATCATTTTTTCAATACATGGAACAATTAATCACAAGTGTATGAATAAGAAATAGATTATACTAAAGAGACCTTACAATGTAGAGTTTTTGCTCTTTTGATAATGGCCAAGCTTTATCAAAGATACATAATTATGGGAATATAACCTCAAGATTTGATGTCAATGGTCAACAAACTCTGAACTGACTGGAAAAGATTCAAGGAAAAGAAGGAAGTACAACTTGTTTTCTACAATTTCATTAGAGACATCCAAGAAGATGATTCCAAACTCGGGGAATATCAATAGACCAACTATGTGAGGTACCAGATTCATGATAACCATGATAAGCTAGAGTGGATTCATAATGAGGAATTATTTCCTGTTGAGCTAACTATGAGAGATCAACAATATCTGGATAACTTCTAGAATGAATATGAGGTGAAATTTGACCTCCTTGATCCTTAACAAGTTAATGATCTATTAAAATTTCATATCACTCTAGACATGGAGGAAAAAACATTCTAAGTGATGGAATTCAAAGAAAATATTGAGGAACTCGACTTCCTACCTCAACATTCAACCATATAACTCTAGTTGGGAATTTCCACTGAAGAAGATATTCAATAAAAACCAACTTTTGTAGATGATGAATTCTTGAACTAAAAATCATTCAATTTCATTGATACTCAATTGAGTATAACACCATGTTTTAATGATCTACAATATTAGTTTACTCTTATTATTACATTGAAAATGATGAGGAAAATGAAATTTAGTTGACAATGAACACATGGAGCTCCCTGAAATTGATTAACATTCATTTGAGGAGGCCCAAGAAGAAATCCAAGTAGCTGGGCCTGAGGAAATCATGATAGGGACCACTAATATTGAAAGTGATAAATTGCTTATTAAAAATTAAAATTAAATTTAATTAAATTAAAATTATATTCTTAATTTATCTTTGACTATTAAATTCATATATCCCATGTTGATCCAGCACTATACAAGGAAGAAGAGGTTGAACATGAAAAAAAGGGAAATAGATGATTCATACTTTATCATACCCACCCCATTAAAGTTGTACTTATTTCTGAAGGGGGTTGATCTGGTGTACTCTATTCATCGATAATTCCTCACCAAGAATGAAGTATCATGATCTTGTAAAATCTACATGTGTTGGTTCAAATCAAATAATCTTCATCCACTATAAAACATTGGATAACAATAGGTACTTCCCTCTAGAGGTATTAAAAATTAAGGGCTCACTTGGGAGATTATACCAATAATTATAGCATTTACTTTCTTTATTTAAATTTTAATATCAATTTCATTATTAGTAAGTTTTCCATCATGAATCCCACCTCTATGATCTTGTTGAGATCAAAAGATATTACCCTTATGATTAATTGAGTAATTCTTTTTTATTTGTTTATGATGTTAGAAAGAATCACCCAAGAACATAAATAAGGAAAGAAGACTAAGATTCATGAGAAAGGGAGTTCATTTTTATGATTATATTTTAAACTCCCTACATTTTTTCCAACAACCTATTTGGTACATTATCTAGAAATTTCATGCCCTTGCTTGAATTAATGTTTTATTTAACATATCTAGGAAACATGTGTTTCTTAGGAATTCTATGATGAAATGTTTTATATTTCAATGCTAATGACATTGAATGAGTAAAATGGATAATTGTATGATTGAACTGAAACATGTATATTAAAATAAGGACTCAAAATTTAAGTGAATTGACTAATCTTTATAAATAAAATTTCTCAAAAAATCACACTTTTAAAATTATAAATTTCATGTGAATTGATTTGTGATTATTAGTCATGCATTGAGTTATTTTCCATTCACTACTAAAAAATGGTTTTATTTAGTTCTTGGGCTTTAGAAATGCTATCTTAAAATACTGTTAAAGACCCCCTTTGTCAGTGCTAAAAAATATTTGTTAATGGGGGACCTTTATCAGCACTTTGTTATAAGCGCTAATAAAGCCCCACCATTTTTTAGTGATTTTGAAAATAATTTTTATATTGGGTATTTTATCTGTGCTTGTAAAAAACCACTAATAAGGGGGGGGGGGGGGGGGGGGGGTTATCAGTGTTTTTTTAGAAACACTGATAAAGACCCCCCTTTATCAGCATTTTTTAGTAGCGGTGATATGGGTATACATCAAAAAAATATATCATTAAAAATAATATATAAATATATAAATATATTTATATTAGTATAACTGCAAAATACATTTTTTAAAATACATCTTAGATAAGGTCAATATGAATTATCACTTAATATATAACATATTTAGAGAAAATGTCTTATAAAATAATTCAAAAAATTACTTTAAATTAAAAAATTTCTTTTTATTACCAATTAATAGTAATTTAATATCAATTTGAAGATAAAAAATAAAAAAAACAAAAGATCTAAAATTAGTTGAAAACATAACTCGAACTTCAAATGGCGAAAACTTTTGATCGAGGTGTCTATTTGGGATCTACCAAATTTCAAATTGAAGCTTGAGATGAGCTCTATGAACTTAATTTTTAGGTAAAGATCTATCTAGTTTTTCACAGAAAAAATTTCTTTAAAAGCCACCAAAATTGAGTTTTTAGTCAGGGTACCCTAATGTTTTAACATTCGTTGGGTTTTTAGCCTCATTTAAGGGGGTATTATTGCATTTTTTAGTAGATACTGAATTTATTCTTAGATCATACAATCATATTGATATTATGGTTTTTAAATTTTATCATTTCTTAAAAAATAATTTTACTTATAATTAAGTATATGCATTTTTTATTATATTTACCTATAATAATTCACTCATATAAATACATATGTCAACACATTTACCTAATATTGTATATTATAATATATGTAAATAAATATATATTATAAAAATGTATTTCAAACATTATCTAACCGTGTTTTACAATATAAATATATATTTATAATGTTTATATATACATATATGTGTGAATTAATAAATAGATATATATTTATATTATATTCTAGAATATGTAAATGAATTTAATATATAACATACTTAAATAAATATAAGATTATTTATATCACACTCAAAATATAATATATAAATGTATTAAAATATGGTTATATAAATATATTATTAAAAAATATATATTTAAATATATATATATAAAAACCGAAATATCATTAAATAAACCACAAAACAATATACTGTAGTGGTCAAGGAATTCTATATTTTAATGAGAGGTGCAGGGTTCGAATCCAGGAAAGCACGTATGAGGATGAAAATTCTCAAAGTGCTAATAAAAGGGGTGGTGGGGAGAAAAGTGCTAAAAATGTTGTAGGGAGTGTTGTTAAAGGTGTTGTGGAAGCACTGATTAAGTGTTCGGGGCATATGGACATCCAAAAAAATATAATTTAACCCCATTTAACAGCACTACAGTAGTTATCAGTACTAATAAAACTGTTGTTAAATGCCCCCTTTAACAGTGATAAAAAACATGTTGTTAAAAGGGCCCTTTAATAGTGCTGTTAAAGGACACTTTTAAGGGATATTTTTTAGTACTAAAAAAATATTCAGGATTTTAATGACAATCTGGTTTTCATTTCATTTTTAGCACTATTAAAAGCCAATTGTATCTCTGTTAAAGGTATATTTAGTAATAGTGAATATAAAATGTTCAATTCCTATGAGGATTTATAGACCAACTACATAATATTTTATCTTGAGCATCTTTATTGATTGATCATGGGGAATGTCCCCACCAAAAACATTCATTTGAACTTATCAAAAATATAGATGTGAAAAAACACATTTAAAATGATTCCTGTATCTTTTTAAAAGACATTATCCTTAAAAGTTCACATTTACATCAATTCTTATTTAAAACCATATAAACCAAGAATGACCTTGTTATGAATGAGCCAGGTTTCATGAAATTTTTATCCCTTCTACCATCCTCTTAGTGATTTCATGATATTTTAATGGTGATGTGTGGGGGTGAATGGGTTCATGGGGAAAGGGATAAAATAAATTATGATAGAAAATTAATGGGGTGATATTTGTGGGAGATAGAAAGGTTTTTTATTTTTATTTATTGTACTATTTATTTTTTAACCCCTCTTGATAAAAAAATACAGATAATGAAGAAAAGAGAACAAAAACTAATGAATGGGTTGGGATTTTTTCAAACCAAAAATCACCATTACTAGACCTATGATTTTTATCATACGTGGTTAGGTGCTGGATGTGAGGTTTACTCTAAAAATAACCTTCAAAAAAGAAAAAAATGATTAAAAAGTTCTTTGAAAAATAAAAAATATGTATAAAGATGGGGAAATCGACATGGTGTACAAATCATTTATTATACATTATTTTTTATCATTACGATTACTTTGAGTTTTGTGGGAAATATGAGTTTTCACTTTGAAAGGGATAATTCTACAACACTTTCATTTTTGATATCATACATTGTACTGAAGAGAGAAACATCCCCTTTAAGCCTTAATTTTTAAACATCAATTCCTACCAACCATAAGGCTCAAATTCAATTAAACCTTGATTGAAAATACCTCATGATTTTATGTGTATTTGTCGATTAAAAAGCGGAAAAAATATTTCCTTTAAAAACCTATGGATAAAAAGCATATTCTCATGATATATGCATAAATATACATGAATTATATCATAATTGATTAGGGGAAGGATTCCAATGTGAGGTAAATCATGATTTTTCATGTTTAATAATAATGAATTAAAAAAACTGAATTAATTAAATGATAAGTTCCTCCATTTTTCAAAAAAATCTAAAAGTAAAATTCATGAACTTATTGTATTATTGAAAATTGAGAATTTGAATTGGTATTTTATGTGACATTTAAAAAATTTATTTGACATTTTTAATTATTTTCTTTTATTACATTGAAAGTTGAATATTGATAACATTGGTGACCTCATTAATATAATGATGATTTTTTATGGTTGTGGACAAGGATGGTTTAAATGTTGTGTTATTTTATAGACATAAATTTGATTCATTTTAAAAATAATTTTCATTGATTTTAAGTAGATTTTTATACCAGATTCCCATGTTTTTAAATGTTTTTTTAATTAATGGGAAATAATGAATATAAAATGAAATCATTTTGAAATAAATGTAAATGTTTTATTTTTGAATGTGTAAATTTAATTCTATTTTATATTGAAATTTAACTATGTGTTCAAAAATTTTGTTCTTATGAGTTTACAAAAATTTAAGTTGATTTGAAGCTAGTCCATCAACCAAGGCCATCCCGCCTCTTAGCTAGCCCTAGGAGGGATTTCTTAAGTCAGAAGCATGCACAAAGGATCAATCTTGTGCAAGGGTCCACAGAGATCAAATCTACAAGATATTTTATTTTGGCGACACCTGGGAGTATTGTCCCATAGTTTTGAAATCCCCAAGGTGATGGTAGGAGGGTGTGGCCGACACATGGTGGTACAAGGCAGCAGTGGTCCCCCCCCCCCTGTGACTTTATTTAGGGGGTGATCCTGCACTTTGTCTTATAAGCCATCGTGCCATAGTGTTCATGATTCGATATGGGGTGGAATTTTAAGCATATTTTAAGAAAAATTATGTAATTTCAAGCATCCCATTCTCTCCAATGTTTGATTAGATCACTCCACTACTCATGGTTCCCCTAGAACACTGATCTCACTGGACTCCCCATATTTTCATCATATAACTCGATCTCCACCCCTAGAATTCTTGGGTTCAATCTCCATCACCATGTCAATGGTTTGGATAACCAGGGATCATATTTTATGCTTTGTCCAGCCTTTGAGAAGTGTTTTTTAAAGCTACGCCTGCCACTCTAAAGATCATATGCATTGAGGAGCTTCATCCTTCACTGTCTCCAACTCAAATCACCATTGGCACCCTCTTCCATCCAATAAGTTCCATATTGAGGCTCATTTATCCACTAATAAGGCCAAATGAGAAGGCGGAGCAACAGTTCCATGCACCATCTTTGTAACGCCCCGACCCCAGCTACCCAGAGTCGGTGCATTATTGCGTAACATTGGCATGATCACAGAAGATCATGTCTCGAAAGACCGATTATTTTAGTAGCCTTGGAAACACTAGATACATTCATAAATGGTACATTACGTCAAAAAGTGAAAAACTACAATAACAAATTCTTCATAGTCCACACTCATATCCTCTTCTGAATATCCCTGCAGGTCATTCATAAAACACTTCTTCACATCCTGGAAAATATTAAAACATTGAAAGGGGTGAGCTCAGATGCTCAGTAAGGATAACAATATTGCAGAAGCTTTCATAAATAAACATTAACATTTAAGGCAATGTATAACTAAAACAAAAGCCTTTTAAACATGAACTTCAACATAATATGGCAAATGGAAAATGAGATAATTCCATTTACTTATTCACATGGATATTCTACTGGTCGAATAATCACATGCAATATCAATAACCACTTTCAAAATGATGGAATGCATAATGCCAGACTATCATAACCACGTTGTCAAGGCCTCATGCCAAGACCACAAATAAGATTTTGTCAAGGCCTCATTCCAAGACACTAGTTTGTCTCATTAGACCTAACGATGCATCGAGGAGTTGTAGCGGTCTCCACCCGTCACTTATTAAGTCCAATGCATTCCTCATATGAATAGGTTTAAACATATCATAAACCATAACATAATCGTATCACATAAAACATGCATAAAGGAAACATAACATTTCCACATTTCAATCAGAAGATATCAATACAACACATTGATATAATAAAAACACTTTCAAAACCATTTTCAATACCAAAATAAAAGAAAGTTAAAACTTGGTATTTATTTTTCATTTAAAAAAAGTTATGGCTTGTAGAGGAAGTCGAAACACAAATAATGCTCATGGTGGCAGAGAAGTCGTTTTCGCCACATACGTAAGACAAAACACTCCTTTTGTCGTTTAGTAAAACGCTTTGTAAAAAAATATTCCTTTTTGAATAAAAGTCAAAGTCAAAGGGGTTTATACACCGTATAAAAGAAAGTTGTGTATAAAACAAAATATGCCTCAATGAAAGGAGATTGAGACGAAGACCCTTAAAAAGATCATTTTTTAAAATAAAGTAGATCTATTATGTGTATTCACTATAAGTACACATAAATAAAGTAAAAAATACAAGATAGGAAATAATAATATCATGACATAATTTGAAAGTAGGAGATTAACCCAAAGAATAGAAATTGGGTTAAGAAGTTCCCTTACCTCGTGTCCGACTTGACTCGATCGTTCCTTAACCTCCTAAATAATAAACTAGAGTTAATTTCTATTTACATAAGAACCTTTTCCATGTTAATTATTCCTTTTATATCACTTATTACCTTGTTGTGAACATTATGTAATTATTTAAGTTAATAACGGTCATTTTGTCGATCTTTGGTACTTGAGTCAAAAATAAACTTCTTATAATTACACTTTGTTCATGTGGTAATATATCCATTATATCCATAATTATATTAATGATGTATATATCATATAAATCATATATATCCAGTATATACATTCATTTATAATATTACATAACATTTAGAGGTAAGAAATGAAATACACTGTTCAAGGAGACGGTAAGTCGTACGTACTCATGAACGCTACTTTCATTTCCATTTCATATTTAATGGAATGAATTCATAATGATATAAATGTATAATATAATTCCAGTATAATATAGTGTATAATACTATTTACTCCATCCTTTATACATCCCACATATGGTATTAACGATTCAAATCACTTTGAGGGGGCGGTAGTCCGCACTTCCTAAAATGAAAATATCACGTTTACCCATAATGGAAACCATAAAGGTATGCCATCAATGAAAAATAAAAAATCATAAGGAAATCAAATACATAATATATATATCATATATAAAAATAGTTTCATCATAATGGCCACCATTATAGGTGTTATATGAGTGTTGAACAATCATCGTTTCGTGAGGCAAAAATTCGCCATCCACAGAAACAGTATGTTCTTTAACCATTAGATGTAGGTGTGTGTAAGTGTAGCTATAATCCTTATTATAACAACATCCTAGTATATTGATTATACTGGTGTTGTTACAAAAGAAATGAATAAAAATATTTTAGTGGGTTGGAGAAGCAAAATAAAACATAAGAACACAAGAGAGAACACTACCTTTAAAACAGGTAACTCTTTTTGATTTGAGCTCAAAGAATTCCTTGGGAAGACTTCTGCCCAAAGTGAGGCTTCTAGGAGTAATAGAGGGAAGTTGAGAGAGTATTTGGGCAGAGTTTGGCCGATCCAAAAGGCTTTGAAGGTGTGAGTAAGGTGGTAGTGTTGGGGGCCTTTTATAAGTGGAGAGGAGGGGAACTCTTGGAAAGATTGAAATGTTACATTATTATGAAATGATTTTTCAGATTATAATGGTCAGACACTTATATATTTCGAGTCTAAGGTGATAATGGTTCTAAATATACTCATCCAATAGGTTTTTTACAAGTGTAAGCCTTGGATTTTACATTATCTTTTCATTTTATTTAAATCGTTAATTAATGAGGTAATTGTTGCATCATCATGGTGCCATAAATAATTTACTTTATTTAATGTCTAAAAATTATAAAAAAATAGCATGATGTAGGAAAGATTTTTAGATTTCTAATGAATATTTATAGTAAAAAATATGACTTGTATAACCCCATTTAAAAATTGTTTTAGTAAAACAACTCTTGTTTGTGCCCTTTTTATTTTAACATTAAATAAAAAGTTATTTATGTCCTTTTCCTACCAAAGTGGCTTCATGGGGTCCCCAAGTTGACCCATGGATTGTCTTGGTCGGCCATAAAACATACAATAGTGGTTGGACAAGTGTAATGGTCATTCCATTTTTTATAATACTATTTTTAACTTTAATTTCACTAATTACCTTTAATCGCGATTAATTAAACAAAAAAGTTACTATTCACCAAAAATGATTTTAATCCCATTGAACCACATTTTACTTCCTAATGACAACCATGTATGTAGGATTTTTGAAAATCACATCACAGAAGTGGTAATATTTCATTTAAACGCAAAATCTTTTTTTTAACTACCACTTAGTGGTTTCACTATTCATCAAAAATTGAAGTTTTTTAGAACAATGCCAAACTTTCACCCTAAGCTATAATTGGTATTCCGAATTCAAAAATGATGTCTATTTTACAAAATTCAAAAGATATAAGTTGCATTAATTAATTTTATAATTAATTCCCGCTGTCACAACAAATAGCGTGTTTTTCAGAAACAATATATATCAAAAGATTGACAATTGTTTATGTCAAATTTCAAAGTAAAATTTATTCTACTGAACACCATTGGATAAAATGGTAAAAATATTTTATAATTATAATTTAAAACCATTCAATAGTATAATTTATCACTATACATTATTTTTATTAAAAAAGTTGTTTTTAAGTATTTCTCACTATTCATAACAAATTGGAAATTCTCAGAAAAATACGAAAAATTCAACATAGGATAATTTCGATATTACGAACCCAAAAATGAAGTACATTTTGAAATATAAAATTTCTATAATTTGAAAAAGTTGGTATTACTATTCATAACGACTACTTTGATTAGTCACGGTGTGTTAAAACTCGAAGTTGTGTACAATGCAAGCTATTGAATTATTGAATGAGAAGCGTATCATGGAAGCTCGGGGTGTTACAATCTTCTCCACTACCACATTCATATATCACTGCCACTTCCACCTAATCATTTCCACATAACCAGAACCATTAACAATAAGGTTGTTTCCCCTGTACATAGCTTCTATATTTAAATAGCACCTGAGTTCCTCGGGTGTTTAATATTTCACACTCTCAAGTATCAGGGAGATCTTCAAGGGAGATGTAGTCAAGATTTGATTAATCCTATAAGATCATCCTTAACAATTTAATGAGGCCACCACTGAGGCTTTTTCATGACTCTATAAATGTTTCCTTTCTCATGGCTAACAAAAAAGTCGACACCCATATAATAGAGAAGGGAGCTCTTCCCCTATTTCTTCTTATTTTATTTTAGTTTCTTTTCTTTTATTTTATTTTTTATAGTTCCATTTTAATTTAATTTTAATTTTATTTTATTAAAACAATCCAGTAATTTTAATTTAATGTGTTTCTCCACCCATCCACCTTCACTATTCTTCTTCTATCTATTCTCCTTCTTATTATTTCCTTTTATTCATTTAAAATTATTTTTAGATTTATTTTATTCAATCTATTTTATTCAACGTCTTTTTTTATTTTCTTATTAATTTATCTTCTCACTCTGTTTATATATATATCTATCATTTTTTATTCTTTTTTATTATTGTTTATTTTATTTTATTTATTTTATTCTATTATTTTTCATTCCACCATTTTAATATCTGACTCTTGATAATGGGAGGCTGACTCGAGGCTTGTACTAGTAGAGGTCAAGGTGTTCTAGAATTACAACTTAAATTTTATTTTATGTCTATGATAAATGAGAGTAACATGCATGGGTGTTGTGAATCTTCCCGAGGCCATGCCCTAAAATTTACTTACTTTATTTCATTCAAACTATTTTCACAATCTTTATTGTTTATCTCTTCACATGGTGGAGTTGATCTAATAAATGGATGAAATGACCCTGATGTAGTTCGAACCTTGATGACGGTATATCATGACCAAGGTGTGACATCAACCATGATTATAGGAGTAGGTGGAATTTTTATTTCTTTAGGCTTTTGATGTTTCAAATTTTTTAAATAAAAGGATAATAATTCAATATGATATTTCATGTTTGAATTATCAAACAAAAATTAAACAAATAAAGGATAATAATTATGGAAACCAAAACCTAACCTAAGACAAAGTTCATTCTTCCTAATTTCATTTTTTTTAGAATTGTATGCTAGTTTAGAATTTTAAATTGCACGTTGTTTAATTTTTTAAGAAATGAAATAGAAAAACAAAACATTATCCAATTCTTTCATAATATAATCAAAATAACAAGAAGAAGTGGTTTGGGTGAAGAGTATAAGTAGGTAAAAAAACTAAGAGGCTCCTCAATTGAGATGACCTTGACAAGGCAATGTGTTTCACTAGGAAAACATTAGAAATTTTCTTTTTCCACTCCCCATGATAGGCTTGCATTAGTATGTATGTATGTATTTAATGAAATTTATGATGTCCAATCAAGACCTTAAATTATAAAAACTATAATCTTGTCCATTGAAAATCATTTTTATAAGCCAAAATAAATGGATAAAAACTTCAACCACAATATTAAAAAATTTCATTACATGTTTGAGAGAACTAAATTAATGAATTTGAATGAGTAATTTATTTTAATTTAGCATTTTTAATAATCTAAACCCATGAAAATACACAAATAAACATGAAAGTTCAATATATAATTCAACTATAATTAATCTAAATTCAAGAACTTAAAAAAGGGAACTAATTAATTATTAATATTTCAAGAAAAATTCATTCTTTCATTTATAAAGTGTAGAAATGAAAAAAAATGTTTATTTTTTATTAAAACCAATTAAAAGGTGAAAACAATCATGATATTAAAAATGACCATAAAACATTCAAAATGAGTGGAATTTATAAGCTCTCAATCATAGAATCTTCCCTTAAATCACCTTAAATCATTCAAAAAACTTATGGTTTCAATGCCCCCTTTTATATACCCCAGATGATTTAGTATCAAATAAATAATCCATTCAAAATAATTTTTTAAATTAATTTATTCATTACATTTCATCAATGTAATTAAATGTATATTACAAGGAAATTACTTTTTTATAGACCTAGTTTAAATATAATAACACCCCTACATTTATTATATCAAATAAATTTAAAAAAATTACAATGAAATGTATTAAATAGAAATGAAATCATTGAATATTTTACTAAAAAATGAATAACATCATTATTTAAAAATAAAACATTCAATATTAATATATAAAGTGAAAACCATCTGAAATGATTAGAAGACATACTTAATTTCCAGAAACTCTAAATGAAATATATATATATATATATAATAAAACTAATTTAAATTAAAACCCATGATTTAATATAATTTCTATGATGAATGATACATGCTTTAGTTTAAAATGTTAAACTACTTATAGGATAGAGCCCTACATTTTCATACTAGGATTTACTCTATAATGAATTTGGTTTTTCATCTACCCTAACCATAGTTTGTAACTGATGTTATTAGCTTGAATTTGTTGGGAACAAGTTAGTTATATGTTTTTTTGGGATGCTAAAAGATGTATGTTTTGATTGTTTTTAATTTTTTCCATTATGAAAAAAATAAAATTACATTGTAATTTTTTAGTGATCAGATGATAAGAACTAAAGGGGGTATAGTAATCATAACATTAGACAATAAAATTATTAGAAATTGTATTTGTTTTGGTTTTCTATTTTGAATAATTTTTATAGATGAAATTGTTTTTTGGAATTACCTTGGGTTTGGAATGAGGGTTTGAATCATAATGGGAAAATGTATTGGCGTTTGAATGTCTCCATACAAAATCTGATGATTCTTTGCAGATTTGTAATTCTCAAATATCATAAATTGTTTGAGAAACATGTGATATAAGACTTATGAAGGAAAGGGGGATAATATGTGTTTGGTTCCTTAATTCAAACAATGAAATGTTGATCATAATGTTCTAAAAGTCATGAATAATTCATGATATAAGAAAATGATTATCGAGGAATAACATCTGAAAGAAAAGACGTCAATGCCAATAGCAGCCCATCGAAAATGGCGTGATATTGATTCATCCAATGAATAATTGTTAAGAATGTATGTTGAAACATATCAGTAAGTTATAATTTTTGGGAATGATGAATGAGAAGAGTTCTGAGACCAATCAACTGGATGATGTTCAAAAATGTAGTCCACCATTTTCCTTATGTTTTTTGTTTTATTTTAATTTGGTCAAGAGAAAAGGAAACTCTAGTTTGTTTTCCATGTTGGTCAAGATTCATTGGATGATTAGTGGTATTGATTAATCAAACATATACATTGATAAATCCATTAGAAAAATTCTAACACAGATATTTCATTAGAAACAGTCTATGAACATTGTGGAAAATTGAAGAAAATGTAAAATGTTGTGATGTTGTTATAAAATTTTTTTCAAGGGGATTTAAAACTAGTGTTGAAGTGTTGTTAAATTGTGTTTATATCATTAGAAGATGAAATAATGTGTATATAAAAATAAAATAAATATATGTATAATGAAGTTACAATAATATTTATATCATAATCATTTCAATGTATTTAGTAGGTGTTTTTAAGTTGTTATAGATCATTGGTGTGAGATGGATATTAGCTTTTTCAAGTGGTTATCATATTGAGAAGTAGTTAGTTTTTCTTATATTTCATCACAATAAAGAACAATATTGGTATGACCTTTGTATCAGAGTGCAGAATTGTTAGAAATTCCAATGTGGGATAATGTTCTGATAAGATTAGAGAATGTTCAATAAGAATCTATAAGAGTTGAGAAGCATTGAAAGAGTAAAATTTAAAGTTTAAATAACTGTAAAATTATAGTTTTTGAAAAATTAGTTGTGCTGGAAAAATATTTATATTCCCACCAATACTACCTTTAGCACACCTATAAGTAGTAGGATGTAAATTATAATTTCTAACAACAAAGTAATATTCATGTGTGAAGAATGATAGAGTGCTAAATGAGATAGAAAAAAAAATTCGTACAAATTTTTCGTGAGAAAAATTTCAGGATAGAAGAAGAATAAGAAAGGTTTGTAATGAAATTTTACTATTTCAAAATGATTTGTAAGAAATATATTTATAAGGAATGTTAGAAGTGGTTTATAATTATTTCCAATGTATTATTTCTTTATCTATTTTCTGATGTAAGCATCCAGACAAGGGAATTTAAATAAGCCATCAAGAATGAGGTTTTATATAAAAGTCGAGAAAGTTTTTTTCTAACTACTACTAGGTATGAAACTGAAGATTTTTGTTTCGAATCATATTAAAGTGGCATTTGATAAGGATGTATAGTAACTTGTTTTGAACCAACTGTTAAAGTTTACTTAACTTGTTACAAAAACTTTTTTCATATCATTCATTCTAGAAGAATCAAATGAATTGTTGTATTGATCATACTGCTACACAGTTATAAGTGTATGTCCTAATATTTTTATCCACCCAAAATAATGTAATTCTAGTGGATTGTGTGGTATTGGATTGGTGTTGTTTCCAAACCATGCTAAGGATATAGCTACTTTTGTTGAGTAGTGAACCTTGTAAATACTATTGTTCCTATGGATGTGTGGTTTTGTTGTATTATGTAAAGTGATAAATATGTACTAGGAGGTTATGGTTTTCTCAATAGAAAAGAAAAATTAAAAGTAAAAGATATCACCGATTCACCCCCACTCCCACTCAGTGATACATTGATCATGGATGGGCATTAACAAATGATATTAGAGTTATGTTTCCCTTTGTTTACTTGTTGATGACTTTTTTTGAGAAGTTATTATAGTGAATCTGAATTTCATGAATAGTAAGGGTATTTCGATCATTGATAGAAAGAAATAGAATATCTGGAAAGATATAATTTTTTCATATCTTATGTCCCTTGAGTATGATTTTTTTAATCTTATATAGATGGATTTCCTCCTATTTATTAAAAAGTATCCCTTACATCTGTGCATAAGAAGAATATTAAAAATTATGGAATAGATAATAATTCTTTACACTCATCACTTTTGGAAATTTATTTTCTAAGAGTGAAGGGATATTTTACTGCCAATGTTATTTGGGAAAAGTTGAAGAACATTTATGGAGGAAACAAAAAGGTGAAGAAATCCAAGCTTCAAATATAGAGGCTGAAATATGAAGATCATAAAATGGGTAAGTATTAATATGTTAGTTACTTATTTACAATAGTGAATGATACTGTTATAACCATTATATGTCTTAGTGAAAACTTGAATAAATTATCTATTATTTAAAATATCTTAAGACTTCATTATGATATGTTTGATGCCAAATATTTGTATTTAGAAGATCGAGATCCAAGAACACTATCTCTGGATGACATTCATAGTACTCTCATTACTTATGAAATTAGAAGGGAGAAAATTATGAAATTCAATACCAAAGATGATAAAGAAAATTCCTTCATGGTTTTAAAGAAATAAAATCTAAAAAAATTTAATGATGAATATGTCAGTGAATCTAAATCCAAAAATGTGGTATGTAACAATATTGATGAATTGTAATCTGTGTTTTCTAAAAATAATAAAATAGGTACATTAAAGTGTAATGTAAAACAACTCTTGAAATGTTTTGAATGTGAAGCTATAGGGAACTTTATAGTGAATTCCCTTGAAGAGTGAATGAGGAACATAATAATGAAGAAGATATAAGGCTATGAAGATATTTTAAGAAACAAGGTGATAATCCAATATCTTATTTCATGGGAAAATATAGAATGTTCTCTAAATCCAAAAGGATAAGATTTTGTCTAAATTTTATAAACAATAAGATAGTGAAGATAAAGATGAAAAATTTACTAAAGTTTATAGAGAAATTACTTACATTGAAATAAATAATCATGAAGAGTTTGTGAGTATTAGTTCTGAAGATAAAGAGGCTGAGTTATAATTTCATCTGAAAAGAGAACTGAAATAATGTATTATAAATATTATTAGACATGAAAGAGGGAACAAGAAGTTTAAAATATAATGTAACACAGAAAACATTTAATAATGTCGTTATAAAGATAAGTATAAGTTACTTTAAGATATTAATAATTTGAATAGGTCTCTTGAGAAATAAAATAATTGGAAAGAACATCTTTAATTAAAGATGAAATCTATGGATGAAGTGTTGGAACTTGTTCATTAAAAGTTTTCTAACATTGATAATGGATTTAAAATTTTCAAGAACTAAATCATTGAAGTTGATAAATTTTTTGAAAATGTAAAAATTAGAAGGATCAAAAGTTACCTTCAATGGTTTAGAATAAGGTTTATGTTGTGCCTATGAATAAGAAAGTAGATAAAATCATGTATGTGGCCAAAACCAACAATGTTGAAACATCAGAAGTTTCTGAAAATTCTAAGTCTAAAACAAAAGTTTCAAACACTTCTGATTCTGATAATGTTGGAAATAAATATGAAATAAAAAAAGATATTTTGGATAATGATATAAATTTTGGGACACAACAATGGTTGGACGTGAATGTTAAGACAATTTCTGAGAAATGTGTTCAGAATTCTGAACAGTGTGGAAGTTATATAAGGAAGTATTCTTTCTATGGTTACTGATAATATTTTTGTGGATTCGGGAATAAGTAAAATATGTGTCTGTTTAATTAAAAACATTAAAACTATCCCATGAATTGTATAAAGAAATATTTGAGGGGGATTAAATCCTCTCCAAATAATAAATCTAAGAACAATGTTTTATAAAAAATTGAGAAGGATGTTCTAAATGCTGAATATAGATTTCAACATTTGGAATGTTTTATGAATGATTTGAATAACCTGTATATCTGGAAAAAGGATGTCTTGTTTTTTAACATCACAAAAAAATTTGTATAAAAATATCAAAAGATAGAAGTGAAGAAAGGTAAAGGTAAGGTAAAACCTCTTGTTATTAAAACCTCTCTCAAGCCTACAAATTTAGAATGGACTTGGATCTTTCATAGTGGTTGTTCTTCTCACATTATATGATATTTTAAATTTTTTAAAAATTTGAATGACTTCAATGAAAGAACAATGATATTTCGCAATGATGAATCCCTCTGAATCAAAGGAGTTGGATCCTATATTATATGAGAAATAAATTTAAGTCCAATAAAGATTTTTTATTGATGGGTTGAAGAAAAATCTATTGAGTGTTTCCAAACTTTTTAATGAAGGTAATAAATATGTTTTCAAAAAGGGTTGTTTTGTTGTGAAAATAGAGGAATATAGAAATGTTTTCACAAGATGACAACATAGAAAATGAAACTTATTTTAAGTTCATTAAGTTTTTAATTAATGTTACGTAAGAATAATTGAAGAAAATTAGTTGTGGAATAAAATATTGGGACATATATGTCAATGAAACATGAGCAAGTTATCAATTGTATTTAGTGTCTGATATCTTTCTAATATGTTAATAAGAAGAGATTGATTTTGTTCTATTTTTCAAAAGGGGGAGATAAAAAAATATATAGATAAGATAGTTTATATACATTAAACTACATCCATGGAACTTATATATTCTAATATTTATGGGTAAATGACAAAGAAATCAATATTCAGAGATAAGTACTTCATTTATTTTATTGATGATTTTACTCACATTAATCATGTGATTTATTTGAAACATAAATTAAAAGATCTAAATATGTTTAAGTGTTTTAGGATAAGATATTATAAGGAATATGGGTATTCGGTAAAGATTTTGAAAAATCAAAATAGTGGGGAGTATAAGAATGAAAAGTTCAGAAGTTATCTTGAAAAACATGAAATTCTGCATGAGTTTAGTGTACTATATACACAACAAATAATTATATTTTTGAAGAGTGGAATAGATGTTTGGTTGAAATTTTGGCGTAATATGTTACTCGAACATGGTATTTAATGTTACATATAGACGCAAGCTATGAGCATAGTTGTTTATATTCAAAAATTTTGTTATTACAATCCAATTTCTTATATGACTCCTTATGAAATGTTTTATGATAAAACTCCATGATTGAAACAATTAAGAGTTTTTCAGACCCCATACATCATAAATAATAAAGGTGGAATCCATGGAAATTTTTATTATAGAGTTGAATATCGAATCCTTCTTGGTTATGATATATATAGAAGAGGATATAGATGTTTCAACGAAGATTCGATAAGATTATTTGTAGTCTCTTTATGTAAATGTTTTTATGAAATATGAGGAATATGTTTCACAAATCAATGAATATGAGGAATATGAATAGGATAAAATAATTGTTGTTATGAAACATGATAAGGACACAAGAAATTATGACTCCATAAAGATAGAAGAACCGAACTCATCTATTTCCAATGATGAGGAATAAACTCATTTATCACATCCTTTGATGAGGAAGTAAGTGGAATCTCAAAACAATATTGGTGACCAACATCATAAGGTTAATACAAGAAGAACATTAAAATGTGTAACAGATTATTATTTTTATTCCAAACTTGAGTTGAAATATATGAATGAATCATTTGACCATGTTAAATGGATTCATTCCATGAATAATGATTTGTATCGTATTGAGAAAAATGATACTTGGGAACTTGTACCTAAACTAAATGAGAAAATTGTTATAGGTGCAAATTGGTTGTTCTAGAACAAGTAAAATTATTATTGTGAAGTGATAAGAAAAAAATAAATAATGGTGTGCAAAGGCTAATAAAAAATTAAAGGTATTGATTTTGATTGGATGTTTTCTCTAGTGGAAAGGTTAGAAACAATTAGAATATTTCTTGAAATTGTTTCACGATGAAGTTATAAAAATTTTCAGATTGATATAAATTCATCATTCTCGAATGGAGATATTGGTGAAGAAGTTTTTGTAGGGAAAAAATGTGATTTTTTTATTTATAAGGATGAATGTTATGTGTGAAATTTGAATAAAACAAATTATTGTCTAAAATAAGCTCCGTGTACTAGGTATTCCAAACTGAATAAATTTTTAAGGAAGTTAAACTTCAAGAAAGGATGGGTAGATAGTATTCTATAAATCAATTAAATTCAAGAGATTTTATTCAATGTAATTGCATATGTGGATGATATTATATTTTCTATGAATGATGAATGAACATGTGAAAGGTTTGATGAAGAAATAAAACATTTGTATAAAATTTCCTTGTTGGGAGAAATGAGATACTTTCTTGGGTTACAAATATCATAAAAGAAGAAACACATATTCATTTCTCAAGAGAAGTGTGTTAAGGAACATCTTTTGAAGATTGGAATGGAGAATTAAAAATTTGATTCCACATTAATTTTAGTGATAACAAAGTTGAATAAATATGGATTAGGTAAGTAAGTTGACTCTAAAGAGTTTATTAAAATGGTTGGAATTTTATTATATCTTACTTCCTCAAGAAAATAAATTTTTTATATTGTTACCTTTTTTGAAATATTTCAATTCTCTCCAAAATAATCTTATCTAATGGATGGAAAAATAATTCTAAGATGTATCAAATGCACAAAATATTTTATAATTAGGTATGATAGCTCAGAAAAAAAAATTGATTTATTTGGCTACAAATATGATTATTGGGGAGGAAATATTGATAATAAAATATCCAAATCTAATGGAGTTTTCTTTTAGTGAGAATTTTTTATATGTTGGAATACTGTGAAACATAATTAAGTAACTCCAAGAATAGTAGAAGCTGAGTGTGTTGCTCCTACTCAAGCTGCTACCCAACATATGTGGTTGGACACTCAGTTTGAAGACTTACATGATGAAGTAAATTTACCCTTTCTCTTAAGTTGTGATAATTAGAGTTCTATAAACCTTATAACAATCCCAGAACAATGTTATAATTAAAAACATATTTATATCAAATATACTTTTATCAAAGATAATATGAAGAAGAATGAACTCAAGTTAAAGTATATTCTTACATCCGGACAAGTTGTTAAAATATTAACAAAAACTTTACCAAATGATGAATTTTTCAATCTATGGTTGAACGTGGGTGGGAAAACTCATTCTCTCCAAGGTTTAGTTATATGTCTATGTCCCCTCTCTCATTTTTTTCTTTGGGTATTTTTGTTAAGGGGGATTCATGTTTAAAAAATATATCCATTAGTATGTGCTAAAACTTTTAAAGAAGAATGTATATATGGGGAGTTGTTGGAAAGATATGAACTCAACATGCAATACTGTGAACGATTTTAATAGTTTTTTGAAGTTTTTATAGGAAAATTTTATTTTAAATTGTAAGATATTTGTGAATATGTGGAAATTTTGAATGGTTCTCATGTTTCTAGAAGGAATGTTTTGTAATTCACTAATTTGGGTTAGTATGGTATTTTTTATCAATGATTATTGTTTTATATAATGCATTTTCTAATGTAGGATTAGAATTTTTGATATGTAATCCATATCTTGAGGTATAATTTTCAGGTATTTATGAACCCTATTTGGAAAAAAATCCAATTGGTGAGATTGGTGAGACTAAGTTGGCTAGAAGTAGTTTTTGTGAAGCTAGAATAAGTATGTGATGATTACTTTACACTTTTTTCATTATAAAAAAATCAATTCACTTGTTAATGTTTTAGTTATTGGATGGTATGAATTAAATGGTACATAGTAATCAAAAAATAAAATAAAAAATTATTATAAGGTTTAATTGTTTTTGGTTTTTTTCTGAACAATTTTTTTGGATGAAAAGGTTTTTCAAAGTTACCTTGAGTCCGGAATGAGAGTGTCGATCATAATTAGAAATGGTATTGGAGTTTTAATTTCTCCACACAAAATCTAATAACGCATTTCTGATTTTTAATTATAAAATATCACAAGTTATATAAGAAAATCATGATGCAAGCCTTATAAAAAAAGGTGAGAATATGTGTCTGGTTTCTTAATTTTGATGATGATATATTGATCTTAATATTCTCAAAGTCATGAAGAATTCATGATACAATCAAATTTTTGTGGAGGAAAAATTCTATAAGAAAATAATTTGATACTAAAATCAGTCCATCGGACACGGCGTGCGACATATTTATTGAATTCAGACTGGTTAATAATTTTTTTTGAAGTCAATTAGTAAATTGGAATTTCTCAGATCGGTGAAAGAGAAGAGTTAATAAAATGATCTACCAGATGATGTTTAATAATGTTGTCAACCATTTTCATTAGTTTTTTTGTTTCATTTAAATTGGTTCAAGATAAAAATAATCCTTAATTTTTTTTCTAATTGGTTCAAGATTCATCAGACAAGAAGTTGTACTAATTCATCATATGGATATAGAGACTGATCTATTGAATTCATGTTGACATTAATATTTCATCAGATTTGATATGACGAAGTGGTGTAAAATTGAAGAAATGGTAAAATTTTATGATCTTTTGGTCAAATTTTTATCAAGGGGGTATGAATCTGGTGTTGAACTGTTTTCAAGGGGTGATGATATATTTAGAAGTTGAAACAATGATTATGGTAAAAGAAAATCAAAAAAATTATAATGAGGTTTCAATAATGTTTATGGCAGAATGATTTCAATGTTTTCAACATGTTTTTTTCAATTGGTATGGAGAATTGGTAAGAAAAAGCTTAAAAATTTTACAAGTGTTTATAAAAATCATTAGTTTTCAGTTTTTCATATGTTCCATCGTAATGAGGAACAACATCAGAATGAACTATATATTAGAATGAAGACTAGTTTTCAAGTTCAAAGCTGGATGAAGTTTTGAGAATATTCGAGAAGGTTTGATAAGATTTAAGAAGAGTTGATAAGTGTTAAAATATTCAAATATAATGTAAAAATAAATGTGAAATTTGATTTTTGGGAAATTTTGTTGAGAGGGAAAACATTTTATATCCATTACCATAATAAATTTGGAAGACCTATAAATATTAGGAGGTAAATTGCACTTTCTAATATCGATGTATTGTTCACGTGTGAAGAATGTGAAAGCGGTAAAGAAGAGTGAAGAAGGTTTCCAGAATAATTTTTCCTAAGAAACCTCTCTAGATAGAATAAGAATATGGATTGATAGTAAACATAGGTTACTGAATCATATTGATCCTTTAGATGTATATTTTCATGGAATGTTAGAAGTGATTCAGAATGTTTTTTAGGGTATTATTTCCTTACATATTTTCTAGAATTAGGATTCGTACCAATGAATCTTATTGATCCATTGGACTGAGTTTTCATAACTAATTCCAGAATGGTTGTTTCTACCTACTTATGGTTTGGAATGTGATGATTGTTTTGAATCATATTAAATTGGAGGTTGATAAGGAAGAACAATAACATGTTTTAAACCAACAGTTGAAGTTTTCTTAAATTTTTTCATAAACATTTTTAAAATCCTTAGTTCTAGAAGAAGAATATGATCTATTGTATTTATCATAGCGCTACATAATTATAAGGTCATATCCTAATTATTTTATCCACCCAAAAAAATTATTTTCTACTGGATTGTGTGCTATTGGATTGTTTACAAACCATGCTAAGGATGTATCTAATCTTGGTGAGTAGAGAACCTTGTAAATACTTGGGTTCTCGTGGATGTGTGATTTTTTTGTTTCCGGTAATGTGATAAATATTTAATGGGAGGTGAAGGATATTTCGAAATAACGGAAATTTATAATAAAAATATATCACTGATTCACCCCTCCCCCTTTTAGTGGTACATTGATACTAGATAGGTATTAATATAATTTAGTTTCTGAATACAATATTTTCATATTATGCATTACAGTTTTAATGAATTGAATTCTCAATTGAGTAAGGTATCCTTATGTAAGGGAACTTAGGGACGGACTACCTGCCTACCTAGAGGCTTATGCCTTATTTAGGTAGGTGGGGTTAGCTATCTATCGCTCTAAGCTTACTCATGTAGATATTTTAAATCTGATTTACTTTTAAACATTTATATAAGTGTTCATGAACCTTATGAATATGATTCATGTGGATATGTATGGATATACTTGACATCTAATTTTGGATGAGTTACAGAAACCTGTGAGATATATAAATAGTTAGGCATCAACATGGTTTTAACATATTGATTTGGTAGTCGGAATAGGATTACAAATTATATTACTATAATAAATCATATATAAAAGGTAATAAAATGAGATAATATAGTGAGATTAAGGTCTCCTTCAAATGATAAGAATGATATTCCCTCTAAAGAAGCACTTTTCAAGACCTCACAACTGGAAAAGGACCCTACACCCATAGTTGTAAACCGTAGGTATAGCCCCAAAAACCATGGGTATAGTTTTTAACAATGTTTTTAATAACCATGGATAGTTAAAGAATTGGTATAAGACTATAACCATGGTTTTTATATAAGATTTAGTTATAGTACTCCTATATTTCTCTATACACATTGTTTTCAAATGGTGGGTATATGAAATCCCATCAGATAATCTATACAGATGGTTTTAAAAATTGTGGTTATAGGTTAGTACCAGCATTTGGAAGTATCTCCCCACAACCTACCACCTTATTCCCCAAAAATTTGAACATGAAAATCAAATAAAACAAATAATATACATTCCATGAAGTATATATTTTCTACATTTAGCATCGAATCAATAGGATTTAACAATTTTCCAACCATTTTAATACTAAAATAGACAAATATATCCATAATAATTCAATTTAGGTCATAACAGAACAAAAAATTATCCTTCTTACCAAGTCAAAAATGAAGGGTATCAATATCTACCCCATCACTAACATACTCATCCTCGCCATCAGCAACATCATCATTATCATCATCATCAGTATCAGATGTAGTATCCTCACCAATAGCATCATCTGGAGTAGTAACATCATCAATTGCATCATCTACACCACCTTCAGATCAATCACCATTATGCTCATCATTAACATCACTGAGACCATTATTTAAAGAATTCATTGATGAAATATATGAATCAATAGTATTATTATCCTCTGAATGAAGTGACTGATTGGTAATTGACCTAACTTTAATGAACTTTTCGATGATTATCTTAATTCTTTCATGAACTTGTTTATTTATTTCATGCTCCTGTACTATTATTTTTTTTCTTTAGCTTCTTCTGTACGAGTGCTTTTCAGTTTGATGGCATGAGATCCTTGAGAGGAGCCATATGAGGATCAATACCTAGAGGGGATGATGTTTTTCCTCGGTCTACATCAATCTCTGGTCTGGGGTTCCTCACCTAAAACCGGACTCAAATGATCATTCATCCCATAACTTTCATCTTCTTTATCATCAAGGACCTTCAAGGCAGCCTGTTGAAAATATAAAGAGGATATTTAATTTGTAATTTTGTATAAATATTTGAAATATAAATAAAAAATAGACAATATTTTCTTATTTTTTTGCATTTTCTACACTTCCATTGTTTTTATCCTACATTAGAAAAATTATTTTAAATGAGGTAGACGACCTTCAATTCCCTATATATATAGTTTGATTAGTATACACATATTAACAATTTAAACATTTTATAATCTTGAATAATAATAAAATGGAATAACTTAAAAAAACTGAAAAAATCACAATTAATGTGAATGGACTATAGGCCTAATTGTCTAATTGTCCTAATGTCCTATAATACAATTGGACATTTGGTTTAGATTCCAATTTTCCATTAGGATAAGAGGATAATTGTCCATTGCACCAATTGGACTATTTGTCCATTAGACATATAGGACAATTGGAAATTAGTTCTATAGGTGAATTGGTCATTAGGCCTAATGGCATAATGTCCAATTGGCCTATAGGTCTATGAGCGTAATGAAAAATTGTCCTATAGTCCTAATTGGCTAATTGGCCATTAGGCCTAATGTCATATTGTCCAATTTCCCAATAGGTCTAATGGTCAATTGGCCAATTGTATATTTGGCTTTTATGACTATTGTCTATTAGTCCTATAGGACAATTGGACATTACTCCTATAGGAAAATAGGTCATTAGGCCTATAGTCCTATTGGCTAATTGGCCACTAGGCCTAATGGAATAATGTTCAATGGGCCTATAATCCTAATAGACAATTATGTTATAGAACTAATGCCCAATTATCCTATATGTCTAATATGATAATTTTCCATTAGGCCTAATGTCCAATTGGGCATTAGACATATAGGTAGATTTCTAGTTAGGTCTATTGTCCATTAGGACTATAGGCCATTAAGCCTAATTGTGCCTTAGGCCTATATTCCAATTGGGTATTTTACAATTATGCCTAATTTCATAATGTACAATTGACCATTAGGCCTATATATTAATTTTCCAATTGTCCAATAGGTATATAGTCCAATTGTCCATTAAGAATTTAGTTCAATTGGACAATTGGACAATAGGTCATTATGCCTAATATCATATTTTAAAATTTCTATATACACCTAATAAGCCAATTTTCCATTAGGGAAATTGCCCAATTGGCTTTTAGGTATATATGCCAATTGTCCATTAGGCCTATATGCCAGTTGTCTATTAATCCTATTGGCCAATTGTCCATTAGTCCAATTGGAGTTTTGTCAAATTGGCCATTAGTCCTAATGGCATAATGTCCAATTGGTTTATAGGCCTAATGGACAATTTGAATATAATCTTATAGTCCATTAGGCCAATGGAATATTGTTCAATTAGCCTATAGGAATAATGGACTATATGTATAAAGGGAAATTGGCTTATAAGCCTAATAGAAAAATTTTCAATTAGGAATATAGGACAATTGGACATTACGCATATAGGCCAATTGGTCATTAGGCCTATAGTCTAATTGGAAATCATTCCATTCGGCCTAATTTCCTATTGGACTATTGGCCAAATTGCCAATTGTCCAATATAACTAATTTCCAATTAGTTATTATTCCTAATTTTCTATTAGGCCTATAGATAAATTGGATGTGATTTTAATTCAACATGTAAAGATAACTAAGTAATAATATAAATAAGGAAATTAATTTAATTCAAATTAAAATTCCCAATGCTTCTTATGCTCGGGGATTGTAGTGTTCCCCAATATGTGTGTATATGTCATTGAATCATTTTTAAAATTTTCAATGATGTATCCTAAAAAATATAATAAAAGTAATAAGAATTAAATTTTATTTGAAAAAAATTTAGTATTGGAAATACATTAAACTCATTAGTCTTCTAATGTACAATAATTTTTTTATATTTCGTTTTAGGACAGTCGGGGAATGTGGGTATAGCCTCTAAATTAGAGCCAAATCTACTCTTCCAACCAATATGCATCTCATTCTTGTATGATTTCCATAACTCCACAACATCAATCAACCTTGCAGACTTAGTAGATTTTATGTCAGAATAATTAAACCGAATCTACAATGAACATGTTATTTCATATACTTAAAATAATAATATAGATATAAATTAATAAAATTTTCCTACCCATATCTACTCCCACACTTTTTCCTTGATGTCTTTATGGAGATGTATCCATGAGACTAGTTCCACCAGAATGATATCATGGTATTTGGCTAAAGTGGCCATGAAACTTCTTTATTGCCTTCCATTTTTTACATACCATCAGATTTTCATCATTGTAATCAACCATTATTTGTGTCTCGTGATTCCAGGATCTTTGCATATGAGTTCACCCATGTTACATAGAAGAAGATTCCACTATATATGAAGGGGGGGTAATTAAGTCATGATACAACATGATAAAATAAATTTACTTTATTTGACACAGTTATAATAAAAACAACCTACTTCATGCTGCATAATAGATTATGATTGTTCCATGGGATATCCTAGATTAGGAGCCTCTAAATGAAGTGTATGTTCCAATGCATTCTCTAGGTGGTATTCATGCACTAGAGTGGAAGATGAAGGAACAGGCTCATTAGATGTTTGATGGATGGTAGGAATTGGAGGAAGCAAAGACATGAAACAATATGGTTAGTAGGTTGGGGATACATCATCAGATATGGATATGGTAAACATGGGAACATCCATGGTGTTGGTGTACCCATGCAATGGGAAGAAGTGGATAAATGAGAAGATGGATGCATCAGTGGGATCATACATGGATGCAGCATAAAAATGGTATGTGAATAAGAGGGTAGTTGAGATGATGACGGTGGCATGGATAAGATCATGCTACTCAAAAGAACGATGTAATCATGTGGTAGATGGGGTGTCTACTAGTGGGTAAGTGTGGCGATGGGTATGATGGGTGGTCCATCTCGGTCTAGGAGCATCCCCACTAGGACCCGTGCTAGAAGGATGAGATGTCAAATCTAGTGGAACAGAATGTCCCTAGATAAATTTTGATAAATAATATTAAGATAACATTATGTGTAATCTAGAATAAAAATATTACAATTATTATACTCACTGAGGGAAGTGAATGAGGCAAAGCACGCTCACACACCTATCGATCAGGATCAAATAGTCACTTCCTTCAATGTTCTGAATTATATGGCATAAGATGCATAAGAATGAAATGTAAATTTTTAGAAACAATTTTTATAAATCATGCATATAACTTAAAAGTCAAATAAGTCATAAGAAATGTCATAACATCTTTTAGTAATAGTAATTTAAATTCATGTTATACATTTTTTTTAAACTCATTTCAAACCCAGTTTCTTAAATTGAAATAAATATAATTAAATAAAATGATATTAGAAAATACTAAAACAAACATATCATTCAAAAATGAAACTAAAATAATTTAATTACAGTAATACTAACTAGATAAACTAATGTGAAGGTAAAATAAATTAACAATGAACATATATGGGTTCTTCTATATATTACCAACCACTTAATCAGCTTCAACACCAAATCCCACAATGGAAATATCTGAATCATAAAATGAAATATTTTTGTCAACACTAATGGGGGCATCAATGGTGGAAAATTCGTCACCATTAAAATGATAAATATGTATTGGTATTACTTCATTAATGACACCGTAATCTGGTATCTGATGATATTTCACATAAAAAACTTGTTATTCCATTGATGTCAAACTATATGGTTCATTAGTATACAAGAATCAGTTCATGTCAGTAACTCTAAATCCATATTCATCAATAAATATACCCTATCGCGTCATTGAATCAAACCATTTACATTTGATCATAGTGACTGGACCTAGAGTTTAATAATCTATTGTAGTAGTTGACATAACACCATCATTTTTTGTTCTCATTTTCTCTCCATGATCAGTTTTAACAAATGTATACCCATTGATCATTAAAAATTTTCATTCACGAACCAATGAATTGGGACCAAATTCCAATGCTCTTAATTCTTATTAAACTGATTCAATAGGTAAACTACTGACCTGAAATATTTATAAATATTACATTTAAAAGGATATCTATATTTTATTCTAATTAATGTAATGGTCATGCCTTTTATTTAAACCAAGTAGGAAACTCCATGCTATGTAAAGCATCTATCCTTCACAAAGGTAAAGATCGGCGAATTATACTTATTATATTCTTATGTTTCTGACATAAAAGGATAATAAAAGACTAAGATAAATGTGAAATGTCATAATATGGTTTTACATATAAATATCAAAATTACTTACTTGATATAGTCATCAAACAAAACACAATTAAACAAGACCTTGTGATGTGCCATATCGCACTCTTCAAGGCTGAATGTAGTCAATGTATAAGACCCAACAATTCCTTCGGTTTAGGAAAGAGATGGAAATGAGGGATTAATTTCTCTATAGTAGTCTTTTTTATTTATCATTGTTCAGTTATGTCTGGTTCTCACATAAAACAAATACATCGAATAAAAATCAATACATTCTTGAGCCAAATAACCTCTCACAATCGAAACTTCAAGATAAATATTGTTTTGAATATATGAATTAATTGTGTAAATATTTATTTCAGTAGGATACATCAACCAAAAATCAACTGGTCCCCCAAGAAGTGTTTCAGTTGGAATATGGACAGTTAAATGCAATATGCAGGTGAAAAAGGAAGTAGGGAAAAAATCCCATCTCAAACAAAATTAATGCTGCCTCCTAATGTAATTTTATCAATAATTCCTTGTATAACCATTTAGCACAAAGGTATCTAAAAAATGGAATAAGAGAATCATTTTCACCATTACAATATTCAATAGAAAATTACAAATTTCTTTTATAATCAATTCATGAAGAAGGATTTCATAATAATGAGTTATTAGGAATTCTAGTTTCAAATACCTTCTATTGACTTATTTAGATATGTTTCTAGAATACCCCTCAGGAACATTGATATTCTTCAATACTACCAGAATTTATCATTCTATGATAGTTTCATCACATAAAAATCATAAAAAACATTCCATTTATTTTCACGGATATACAAAAGATGTAGTTCTAATTGAATAACCCAATCAAACAAGTCATGATAAGATTAGAGTCATATTTGGTCTTCCCCATGATATTTAGAAGAATTTCAGGAAAACTTTCACATATATTTCTCTCAATGTGTAGTACAAATAAACAATGATGTAACAAATTTGTAGAGCAATATGGAAACTCAAAAAAATATACTTATAATTTTCCAATTTCATGTGTCTTCAGTGTCAACATTAATCCTCTTTTTAGATTTCTACTAACCTTTCCCTAAAAAAACTAAAATCTTTCAATTCATTAAGTCCACCACTACCTATCATACATTGAGGTGGTTCTTTAGTTTCAATATTATTATCAATCCTCCAACTATTATTCCTATATTGATTATCAATAGTAAAGAATTGGTGATTCTTTATAAAACTGTAACTATGAAAATATTTAAGACCTCTCAATCATCTATTAATCATAAATATAGGGTATAATACTTTTCTCTAGGTGCACCAACTAGAAATCATTACATATGTATGGAAATAATTTATAGTCTATAGAACATTATCACACATCTGAAATATACATTCTGAAGAAGCATCGAATGATCGCACACCCATATCCCAAAGTTTCTTCAACTCTCTTATTAAATTATGAAAGAATATATATATATATCATTACTGTGATCAGACGGTCTACATATAAGTATACTAAAGAGATTGAAATGCTTTTTCATACACATCTATAGAGGAAGATATTAAAATGAATATAAATTGGCTATGTGTTGTGAGTAGTAATCATCTGACTAAACATATTAAAACCATCCCAAGATATACCCAACATGACATTACACACCTCAGCTGCAAAATCAGGATGTTGTGCATCAAATTCTCACCATGAAAATCCATATTCAGGATGAACCAACTCATTATTACCTTTAATTCTCCAAGAAATATGCCATCACATATTGTTTGGGATTTTAGCAGACATGAATAGATTTTAATGTCTAAAATTCCATGAAATGTGACACATGACTTTTTGTGGCACACGAGATTATGATCCATCTACATTTTCCTTCCATATAGATATACCACATTCTATACAGTCATATGTTTCCTCCCAAAATAAACTATAGTCTTTCAAATGAGTATGAACATTATTAGAAACAAATCTATGATTCTTATTTTACTTCCATACCTGGTAATTATTTGAGAGAATATCTACACCATTATAATTAAATTACTTCAAAAAGGTAAGAATATAATCAATGGCAGTATTATAAATTCCTTAGATGGTTTTTCCAATATATAACTACATTAAAAATTACATCTTGGTAATTTTAGTGTACTCTTGATGTACTGGAGTTCTCGCATCATCCATTAAAATGTTCACTCTCTCAACATCATCATCTTCAATATTTTCCCATGTGTATTGAAATAATTTTCATCTTTTATAAGAATACTATCTCTCTCATAATGATTCACAAATAGAAACTAATCAAATATCAAATTCTTGATACAGTTCTTTGTTTTCGTTCATGAAAAGAATAATATTGTCTCGTCTCTTCATAGTGATACCAAAAAAAATAGTTTTTTTTTGAAATCCATCTTTTGTTATATTGTAGCTTACTTCTACCTGGATAAATCATGGTCTTCCAGCACAATTATATCATGAACACTATATAAAACCCTTATCTGAATCCTTTTTAAATAAAAAATCTAAAAAAATCAAAAATCTTTTGAAAATCAGTTGAAATCCAATCGGTATGATACATCATGTAACATCACATGTAAATAAAGAATAATAAATTTTCATATTTATTAATATTTGTGAATGAAATATAAAGTTTACTTAAAAGGGATTTGATGTTCGATATCGTACCCAATACGCAACAACGAGTTTCTTTGAAATCTTACGTTGCACACTAATAATGTAATAATATTATTTGAAGTGGTATTTAACACGTAGTCATTGTATTGGTGCTAATGAATAGAAATAACTAAAATTTGATTATATATGTTCTTTATATGTTTTTACATTTATCCAATAAAGGATAAAGGCTTAAAATAAGAAAATAATTCAATTTTAGGCATAGATACTCTAATATTCACTAAATGGTCGATTTATCACCTTTTGATGGCGAACCCTCTTTAGAAATAGTTTTGGTCACTATTATACATTCTATTGGACGAAATTAAATCCTTATTTATAATTGGGACATCAAAATTTACATTGTTTATGTTTTTGTTATTTTTCTGATAAAGTTCATTTTTAATGAATAAGTGAAAAATGTTGTATTTTAATTCAAATCCTCATTTTAATATAATTTTTATATGATTATATTATCTTTTTAATTGATGTTAAACTTAAATTAGAATATATTTTTACCAATTAATCCAATTTTGGTCATGGGAATTAATTTCACTATGAAATTTGACTTAAACTAGTGTCAATCTTTTGATATCTATTGTTTCTTAAAAACACGCTCTTTGTTTTGACAACGGAAATTAATTATTAAATTAATTAATGAAACTTATATGATTTTAATTTTGTAAAATATATATCATTTTTGAATTTGGAATATCAAATATATCTAAGGGTGAATTTTTTCTATTTTTCTAAAAAACTTCAATTTTTATGAATAGTGAAGCCAGTGAGTGGTAGTTAAAAAACTGAATTTTTCATTTAAATAAAACTTTACCACATTTGTGAATTGAATTTACAAAATGAGGCATACATGGTTGTAATTAGTAAGTAAAATGAGTTTCAATTGCATGAAAGTAATTTTTTGTTGAATAGTTACTTTTAAGTTTTATTAATCTCGATTAAAGGTAATCAGTGTAATTTAAGGTAAAAATAATGTTGTAATAATATGAAATCACCTTGAGACGTGTCCTACAATAATTTTATGAGTCATCGGAAACCAATAAAATCCATGTGTCAATTTATGGGACCCCATGGAGCCACTTGGGTAAGATAATGACATTAATACCTTTTATTTAAAGTAAAAATAAAAATTTCACAAACATGTTTGTTTTACTAAAAAAAATTTACAAGGTGTTACACAAGTTATAATTTTGAATATAAATATTAATTATAAATATAAATTGATTTCCTACAACTTGAAAATTTTAATATAATTTTTAGACGTCAAATAAATAAAATTATTTATGACACAATGATGATGTGGTGGTTATGTCATTAACGAAAAATTAAATAAATAAGAAGATAAAGTTTTAAACAATATCCAAAACTTGTCCAATACCTACTGGATGATTTTATCTCTAACATGGTACCCTGTATAATATACATTAATGATTTTTGGATCTTGATAAACTGAATGTTATTTTATAATAAAATAATAGTTTCAATATTTCCAAAAGAGCCCCTCCTCTCCCTTATAAAAAGACCCCACTTACTACCCATCTCTCACACTTCTCAAGCCCATTGGCTCATAAAAACTCTACTCAAATAAGCTCCCAATATCCCCCTATTAATCATAGAAGCCTTACCTTAGGCAAAAATCTCTTCAGGAAACCCTTTAGGTTGAAACCAAGGGGAGTTTCTCGATTTAAAGGTAAAGTCTTCTCTTTGTTATTCTGTTTTATTTTGCTTATCCAACCCCCTAAATGATTTTTATTATATTATTTTCTAACAAAATCAGTATATTCACTATACTATTATGTTTTTATGTGAAGCATTTTATTTAAACTTACACACACCTCCATCTAATGGTTAAAGAACATACTGTTTCTGTGAGTGGCAAATTACTGCCTTACGAAACAATGATTGTTCAATATTCTTTTAACACCTCTCATGGTGGCCATTAATATGTCACTATATTTATATTATATATATACATTATGTTTATTCTTTCCTTATGCTTCTGTATTTTTCATTTATTGCATAACTTTATGGTTTCCATTATGGGTAAACGTGATTATTTAATTTTTGGAAGTGCATACTACCACCCCCTCAAAGTGATTTGATTTATTAATTCCATATGTGGGACATATAAAGGATAGAGTTAATGGTATTACATGTGATATAATATTGGAATTATAATATACCTTTATATAATTATTATTTTATTCCATTAAATATTAAATAAAAAATGAAAGTAGCGTTCATGTGTACGTACGGCTTACCGTCTCCATGAACGGTGCATTTCATTTTTTACCTCAAAATGATATGTACTATTATAAATACATGTATATTCTGGATATATATGATATATATGATATCCAAATCATGAATTTAATTATGGATATAATGAACTTTTGGCCACATGAAGAACATGTAATTATAAGCAGTCCATTTTTGACTTAAGTACCAAATATCGAAAAAATGAATACTATTAACTTAAATGATTACATAATGTTTATAACATGGCAAAAAGTGATATAAAAGGAATAATAGACATTAAAAAGGTTCTTAAGCAAGTAGAAATTAACTTTAGTTTATTATTCATGAGATTAAAGAGCGATCGAGTCAAGTCAGAAACGATGTAAGGGACTTCGTCTCAATCTCCTTTCATTGAGGCATATTTGGTTTTAATACAAGACTTTCTTTTATACGCTGTATAAACACCTTTTACTTTTAATTTCTTTCAAGGGAAATCTTTTTCTACGAAGCATTTTACTAAACAAAAAAAAAGAATGTTTCTTTTAACGTACACGGTGAAAATAACCTTTGCATGACCACGAGTACTAGTTGATCTTTGACTTACCTAACAAGTTGTACTCTTTTTAAAAGAAAATAAATACCATATACTCTTTTATGTATTTTGGTATTGAAAATGGTTTTGATAGTGGATTTCTTAAGACAATATATTTAAATGATATATTGTGTTTGAAATGTGGTAATGTTATCTTTCCATTATATTTGTTTTACAATTTTATAATGGTACTTGGATATTTGACGGGTGGTTACATGATAAGCCAAATGATGGGTGGTGTCGTAAATACCAGGATGAGTGGTTACGTTATAACCTCCAACGAATTGGGTATGGAAGTCAACTGTATGGCTATTCCATTTAGTGATATGTGTGGAAGTCGACCATATGGTTATTCTATTTAAGTATGTTTATGTCCCAAGTTACCTTTATATGTTATGTGTTCTTTATATGGGTTTTATGGTAATATTTTGGTTAGAAAATGGTAAGTATTGATATTTTATTCAGTGAAGAGTATTTACTACATCATAAAGGTGAAAAGTATTACTTATTTTAATGTATTCATGGTTTACTTGTTGTTCTGAAAAACTAACAGTTTTCATTCCTTGTGTATCCCTTACTTAGATTTTTATGCTCATCCCATGTTTTTGAAATGTTTTTCATAAGACATAATGTGGAATAGGGTCAAGGATGGGATCAAGGAAAATCCTTGATGTGTTAAACATGGAACTCGACGTGACACTTTTTTTCAAGAGTTCATGTTTTGTAAAAAAATGGAAATTGTGTAGAAGTGTCTAATTTGAAATCTTTTAAGATGTAATAGTTATATCCTTATTCTCAAAAAATCTAAACATAAAAAGATCCTCAATTTGAATTATTTATTTAATTCAATATTAAGTAAGGTTTTAAGGCCGGTTCCTTATAGTTGGTATCAGAGGTCAGTTTTGACAACTTTAGGAGTTAGAAAATTATTAAATTCATGTACGTAAATTAATTTATGGTATTATTGAAATGATATAGCATTTAAATATTACCATGTTTCTTTGCTTGAGATATTTCTGTGTTCAGAATGGATTTCCGCAGAGAAAACAAGGAAGCTATGTTGGGATGACATCAGGACGAAGACAACCTTCCAAATCATAAAACTGAGATGGTCGGAATCAGAACAGAATAGTTTTTTGCAGTGATGCAACAATTGAATCAGGCTATAAATGGTGTTGGTATCCATGCATGAGATCACCTAGATCAACTGTAGAGGAACATGTCAGTGGTGTAACATTACATGAGGCAACATCCCCCATCATTCAAAGGATCATCCGACCATGTGCTAGAAGAAGGGTGGATTAAAGCACTGGAAAATATTTTTTATGTCATGGGGTGTTCAGAGAATCAAAAGGATAGTCTTGCTGTTTTAGTTTTGAAGGTGAAGCTGATCAGTGGTGGTCGATGGTGAAAAATATCATGGATATTGAGGAGATTGATGATCTTCACTGGGATTAATTCAAACGTATGTTTCTTGAGAAATATTTTCCTAAGGTTGTTCGTCTTAGGATGGAAAAACAATTCCTAGAATTAAAGCAGGAGGATGGCTTAGTGGATGCTTATGAAGTAAAGTTCACTTGACTGACAAGGTATTCTCCAAATTTCATACGAGATCTTGATAGTAAAATCAATTGTTATTACTTAGGGCTAAAGCCAAAGTATCTATGGGATTTAGCTTTTTGTGAGTTCAAAAGTTATGAAAAACATGTTTGATGTGCAGAGAAGGTGGAAATGGAGTTTGCCGATGATCTGGTGTTCTTTGATAAACAACATATTAAGAGGTCTAGTTTGCAGGCAAAGGGAAATAATTCATCAAAGAAGCCTGGAGGTAAGAAAACCAAATATCCATCCTATGAGAAGTTTGGTAAAATGCATCCGGGAGAATGTTTATCCAAGTCTCTAAAGTGCTTTCAGTGTGGTAATTCTAGTATTATTTCTTGTAACTATAAGTAAGATGATCATGCAGGCAATGAAAATCCAATGGTAAGATGTTTTCAGTGTAATGAAATGGGTCATTATGAAATTGAGTTTCTAACGAAGAACTCAACTAAGGGAAAGCATCCAGACTACAAGAAGAAAGGGGTGGTGAAATTTTTTGCAACTACTTCAACAGATGTTGGGCCATCAAATGAAGTTGTATCAGGTACACTGTTTGTTGATTCAGATTATTCCAATGTGTTGTTTCATTCGGGGTCTACATATTATTTCATTTCTAAGAAGTTTTATACTAAATTGGGAATTCCATTTCATGATATTAATCCTTAACTTATGGTAAAATCACCCGGAGTAAATGTTGTGACAAAAAGAACTTATAAGAACCTTCCTATAATTTTGTGCGGAAGTAATCTACCTGCAAACCTTATTATTTTACCTCTAGTAGAGTTTGATGTTTTTTTGGTCATGGATTGGATTTCTGATTATCATGCTAAGATTGACTGAAGAGCTAAAGAGGTTTCTTTTCAGAAATATTTTCAGTTTTTGTACAAGAATGAACCCTTGATTTTGATAATATATTAGGAAGTTGAGAAACTAGTAAAAGAAGAAAATGAATTTTACCTTGCACATATTGTTAAAAAAAGGAATTGTTCAGATTAATGATGTTCCCGTGGTAAATGAGTATCCTGATGTTTTTCCTGATGAGTTTCCTGGTATTATTCATGATCAAAATGTTGAATTTACAGTTGACTTAGTTCCTGATTCTAAGCCAATTTCAAAACCCCCTTATCGAATGGCTCAAGTTTAACTTTTAGATTTAAATAAGCAATTACAGGAGTTATTAGATAAAGGTTTTATTGGACCTAGCACATCACCAGGGGGTGCTCCTGTCTTGATTGTTAAAAATAAATATGGTTCAATAGGACTTTTCATTGGTTATAGAGCATTGAATAACATCACGGTTAAGAACAAGTATCCTTTGCCTCATATCGATGATTTTTTTGATCAGATCTAGGGAGCTCTGTATTTTTTGAAGATTGACTTGAGGTCGGGGTACCATCTGTTGAAAGTAAAAGAAGCAGACATTCGGAAGACTGTGTTTCATACTAGATGTGGCCATTATAAATTTGTAGTTATGCCTTTTGGGTTAACCAATTCACCTATTGTATTCATGGATATAATTAATATAATTTTCTATGAGTTCTTGTAACGACCCGAAGTTTCATTAATGGAAAATACCTCTTGATCCAGTTAAATGTTTCTTTATGAAAAATGTTTTTATAAGATATCAACTTTTTTTAGTTTTACTTTAAGATTTGTGACCGTTACTTTTATAGCCGTTGAACAGTGATCATCTGGGTAGTTTAAATATAAGGCTTTAACGAACCAATTTTCTACTCAGACAAAGGAAGCGATGGCCTCATCCAGTAGAATTGCCCCTTATGAAGCCCATTTGTCGGAGCTCGGAAAGGAGGTGGCGTCTTTGGGCTTTGCCCTTGACCAAGCCCAAGCTGAGCTTCATCAAGTCAAGCTCGAACGTGATCGTCTACGGGAAAAATGGAAGTTGATAGAGATTACCACTCGAGCGATGTTATCCGAGCAACCCCAAGAGTCTGTCACCATCACACACCTTACCCTTATGTCTTATGCGGCTATTTTAAGGGGTTATGTAACAAATAAGTAGCACCATGTTCATGTACATTATCTTTTTATATAATAATGAATATAATTTCTAGTCATTTTTGATACATTGTAATTAGTTTTTAAAGTACAAACGGTGTTTTTAGTTATTATTTAATTAAGAATTATATTTTATTAAATTAAAGGATTTTTGAATTAAATAATATTTTAATAAAATATTATTATTAATATTAAATTAATTTTTATTAAATATAAATGATCATATAATTTTATGAATGCAATTAAATTTTTTATTAAGGTTTGAAAGCCATTTCTGTCAAAACCCGTGAATTTTTTTATAAATGTCGGTTTTTATTTTAAAAGTAAAAATTCACATATTTAGAAAATTATTTAGATAAAATAAATATTGTTTTTGGAATCAGGACGTCGAAATTATCCAACGGTGAATTTTTCATAATTTTCTGAGCCAGTCAAATTTTTGGGTAAAAATTAAATACAATTTAAATATATAATGTGTTTTATGACATCATAATGACCCAATGGTGATGTAATAAAATACCATAATCCTTATGTTCGGCCAATATGTGTTTTATCATTAAAATAATGAGGTTTTGGGTTTGTTTGACTCACTTTTCAAAGCATTAATGGAGCCCTCAAGACTTATTCAACACTTTGCCTTTTTAAATTAATTTCCATGGGAGTGTGACTCACCTCCACATAAGAAACCCTAATTTTTTAATAAGTTCGGACCTTGCCCTGGTAAAATATTGTTTTCCTCTTTCCTTTTCCAGAAACCATGGGCAAATACCATGGGATGGTTTGTGGTTTGGATTATTTTAATATAAGGGGTCCCAAACCTAAATAATAAATAATTTTCTCACCTTTCCTATATAAACCCACCCAAGCTCCCACTTCCTCCTCACCCAAAGCCCTTAAAGTTCTTCCAACCTCTGCCCTACTCTCTCTATAATCCTCTCAAGGTGCCCCAAGCTCCCAAGAAGCCTCCCACAAGCCTCTCTCTAGCCTTTGGAAGCACACATCCAAGTAAGGGTTTTTTCTTCATTTCTCATTTTTGTCAATTTTCTTTAAGTTGTATTGCCCTTTTAATTTCAATTATGAATGTTGGGGTATGTTTTCGCACCTCTCCCATACTCCCCTCTTATTGTTTTAATGATGGGAGACCCCTTTCTCTATCATTAAATGCCTCCCATGTACACCCGTTACTATGCCGAAATTCCGAAAGGAACCTTTTTCTCCTCTTTTATATTCAAGCAATACTTTTGTATCATGAATCTAAATTACTTTTGAATTGTTGGGACATGTATCTATATGACCTTATTATTGTCCATTACATGTAAATATGATGAGGAACCCCTTTCTCTCTCATCATCCTTTTTTATGAATTCTTATGTCACGCCGTTACACTGCCGAAATCACACCGATTTTCTAAGCCAATATCATTGTGTAGTGAATACCATGCCCATTTCTCCATCAAGGGTATTCACCTTTATGCACATTTACTTATTGATTGTAAAGTTTCATGTATTAATTCCACATTCCTTTATCATGGAATAAATTATTATGTTTTATGAATCCATGTTTTATGATCCATGTGGCACACTTATGCATGAAATGAAATGTTTAAGAAGGGTGCGCCCTTTATAGCGCTCCAATGCATTGGGTAAAGTATAGTATCATGATACATCATGTGCAATGAGTGTTGACTCAAGATAATTCAAGTTTAACGAGGGTTTACTCGTGATTCAAGTGCAATGAGGGTTTACTCATGCTCCATGTGCAATGAGCCTTGGCTCATGCTAATTCAATGTTAAGTGTTGTTGCCACATTTCCATGTTATGATTATCATGCTTTATCATGCCTTTATGTTCATGTCTCTCTTATGCTCTATTGATATGCCTATTGCCTAACATGTATTTTACTCCTCATGTTATTCATTGTGTACTCCCTTACTGGGCTTTATAGCTCACCCTTTTCTTATGCATGTCCTCAGGTTATCCCATGCAATGCTAAGTACGAAGGAATGTAGTGGTCATGTAAAGGAAGTTTTCAATAAGGATGTTGTATTTCAAGTTTAAAGTTTTTATGTAATGATCCTAAGCCCCAAAGACACTAAACCTCTCGATCTTCTTTGTTGTATCAAGTGAAGTTTTATGTAATAAAGCATGTTTAGGTTGTAATAAAAAGCAGGGTTGTCATAGTTGGTATAAGAGGATAGATTTAGTTATTTTTGGGATTAGGAAACCCTAGTAAAGCCTTAGATACAAGACTAAGCATAATAAAAACATCCCTAAGTTTTGGTAAATACTAAGTAAGTGCTTTATCAAAAAAATACATCCCTGTCTGGATACGAGTAGGTAGAGGCGGCTCTGGCACAGATGTATCCTAGGGGTAAAACCCGAAAACACCGCTTTGAGCTAGACTCGAACGGGAACCGGTGCACGACAACGGGCCTTGCTGCACTCTTGGTTACGACACTCCCGAGGGATATGTTTTGATAAATTCACAATCTTAGTATGAACCCTTATTAAGGGAAAATGCCCCTAAGGATATATGTTAAAAGGAAGATCATGAAAATCCCGGATTGAATCCTATAGACTCATGAGTTAAAGAGATTAAAGTTTATTTATAAGTCATCAACTTTTGTCTTTGGATTACCCGTTATGTGTTACCCCTAACTTTCCTTTTATTCCAGCCAATGGCCGGTAATAGGAGAACTCGGGCTAACAACCGTTGTGAAGATCAGTGTGATGATTGTACTTATGAGATGCCCAATCCAATGGGAGCGGGAATCGCGAACTTTGTCACGCTTCTCTCTCAGCTAACTCATGTTTTGAATAGAAACACTGGTCAAGAGGAACGTTCAACCCCCCCTAAGAAAGAACAAGTCGCTATTGAAAGCTTCATGAGACAAAGGCCTCCTACTTTTAGTGGATCATCTGATCCCACGATTGCCGAACAATGGATCAACTCCATTGAAAAGATATTCTCCATCCTCCAATGCTCTGAAAAAGAGAAGGTTCTCCTAGCGGCTTATCGTATGGAGGGTGAAGCTGATCAATGGTGGACGTTGATCAAAAATATGAAGCCTGAGGAGGAGATCGAGGCTTTGGAATGGAAGGTATTCCGGAAGATGTTTTTCGATAAATATTTTCCACGCACCCTCCGTCTTAAGATGGAAAGGGACTTCCTTTACCTCAAGCAGAAAGATGAGGAATCTGTGGGAGCGTACGAGGCAAACTTCACAAGGCTTGCACGATATGCTTCCGGCTTTGTCGTTACCCCCGAATGCAAGGTTGACCGCTTCTTTGGTGGGCTGAAGCCTAGCTTGCGGAAAGCATTAGCGATCCGTGACTTTGACAGCTATGAGGAAATTGTCCGATGTGCCCTCAAGGTTAAAATGGAGATCGGAGAATCACAGGGGTATCATGGGGACACGAAGCGGAAGATGGACTTCAATGCTGGTGGTCCGATGGATAAATCCAACGACGCTAAGAAATTCCAGCACCCCACTTGCCAAAAGTGTGGAAAGAAGCACCCTGGAAATTGCCTTAGGGGGACAAGAAAATGCTTCAAGTGTGGAAGAGAAGGGCACCTAGCTGTTAACTGTCAGCAAGAAGGACCCGCGACTGCGACAGAGGAGAGGAACGCTCCGTTCGAACCTCAACGCGTTGTTCAATGCTTCAAATACAAAGAACCGGGTCATTTTGTGAATCAGTGCCCTAATCCAAGGGTTATCAGAGGCAATCAACAACCTCCAAGACAGCAAGGAAGAGCTTTTGCCATCACTTCTGCCGAAGTGAACCCCGACAACGAAGTGGTGACAGGTACGCTAGTTATTCATTCAAGAATAGCGAACGTACTTTTTGATTCAGGTTCTACGCATTCCTTTATATCTCAAAATTTTAGTAGAACAATCCCTGCACCACCACAAATCATGGAAGTAAAGATGTCGGTGAGTACGGAAAATGGGGCAATCATTGCATCCCATGAGTATAAGTCCTCCCCTGTTATAATCTGTGGATTGAATTTCCTGGCGAACCTCGTCATACTCCCTTTGGTGGAATTTTATGCAATTCTTGGCATGGATTGGCTTTCCTTATATAGAGCCAACATAAATTGTCGGGAGAGGGAAATCACACTCCATATGGAGAATCGACCCCCGATTCGTTACAAGTGTCAGGAGGAAGATGAATCTCCTTTAGCTCCATCATCTCAAGCATGGATATTACTGCCTTATGAGCACGCATATCTGGCTCAGATGATTGAGTCCAAGGAAGAAAACACCCTTGGAGAAATGCCTATTGTGAGGGAATTCGCTGAAGTATTTCCCGATGAACTTCCTGGTCTTCCTCCAAGAAGAGATGTTGAGTTCTCAATTGAACTTATACCTGGGGCGCTACCAATATCCAAGACTCCATATAGAATGGCTGTGGTTGAGCTTGAAGAACTGAAGAAACAACTACAGGAGAATCTGGATAAAGGGTTTATACGCCCAAGTGCATCACCATGGGGTGCACCAGTCCTCTTCGTCAAGAAGAAGGATGGGTCAATGCGGCTTTGCATCGATTATCGTGAACTTAACAAAATCACGATAAAGAACAAGTATCCTCTCCCAAGAATCGATGACTTGTTTGATCAGCTACGTGGAGCACAATACTTCTCCAAGGTCGACTTGCATTCGGGATATTATCAAGTAAGGGTGAAGAAGGAAGATATCCCCAAGACTGCTTTTCGTACAAGGTACGGGCACTATGAATTCATAGTAATGCCTTTTGGACTCACCAATGCTCCAGCAATATTCATGGACTTGATGAATAGAGTCTTTAGAGATTACCTAGATAAATTTGTGGTAGTCTTTATAGATGATATTCTAATATACTCCAAAACCAAGGAGGACCATGAGGAGCATTTAAGAACTGTACTGGAGACTTTGCGCAAGGAGAAGCTCTATGCCAAGTACAGCAAGTGTGAGTTCTGGTTGAAGGAGGTCTCATTATTGGGCCATATCATCACAAGCAATGGGATATCTGTGGACCCCTCCAAAACAGATGCAATTGAGGGATGGCCGAGGCCAACATCGGTAACTGATATCCGTAGCTTCTTGGGGTTAGCTGGATATTATCGACGATTTGTGAGAAATTTCTCACGATTGTCCAACCCTCTTACCAAGCTAACTCGAAAGGGAGTAAAGTTTGCTTGGAGTGATGAATGCGAAGAAAGCTTCAAGGAGTTGAAAAGGAGGCTTATCACTGCACCCGTGCTCACTTTACCCACAAGTGGGGAGCTTTTTGTGGTATTCAGTGATGCTTCGAAGAAGGGCTTAGGATGTGTGCTGATGCAGAATGATAAAGTGATATCCTATGCCTCAAGGCAGTTGAAAATCCATGAGCTAAACTATCCAACGCATGATCTGGAGTTGGCGGCGGTGATCTTTGCCTTGAAAATCTGGCGGCATTATCTCTATGGAGAGAAATGTGAGATATATACTGACCACAAGAGTCTTAAATATATATTCACACAGAAAGAGCTTAATATGCGCCAGAGAAGATGGATAGAGCTCATCAAGGATTATGACTGTTCAATACATTACCACCCTGGGAATGCGAACAAGGTGGCGGATGCCCTAAGTAGAAAGGATCCAGCAATTCTATCAATGATGAGAATTGAGAAGGATCCAATCTTCTTAGACTTGATGAAGTTGGACGTGGGAATCATAAAGAAGGGAACATCATCAATCCTTTCACAAATGATTGCTCAACCATCTCTTTTGGAAAGGTTAAAGGATGCTCAAAAGGATGATGCAGGAATCCAAGAAAAAGTGGAAGCTATCAAAAAGGGAAAATCCTCAGAGTTTAATGTTAATGAAGAAGGAATTGTGCGGTTTGGGAAAAGACTATGTGTTCCATCAAGTTCAGAGCTGAAGAAGGAAATTTTGGATGATGCACATAGTTCAAATTTCTCTATTCACCCAGGGAGCACAAAGATGTATCGAGATCTCCGAGAAAACTTTTGGTGGGATAATATGAAGAAGGAGATCGCTGAATATACATCAAAGTGCCTAGTGTGTCAGCAAGTGAAGGCAGAGAGGCAGAAGTCTAAGGGGATGATGCAACCATTGCCCATACCTGAATGGAAATGGGAGAACATCACCATGGACTTCGTCACTGGACTTCCAAGGACATCCAAAGGCAACAATGCAATCTGGGTTGTTGTGGATCGTCTTACAAAGACTGCACACTTCATTGCTATTCGAGAGGATTTCTCTTTGGATCAACTGGCACAGATATATATCAGGGAAGTGGTACGGTTGCATGGAGTACCACTATCTATTGTGTCTGACCGAGATCCAAGATTCACCTCTAAGTTTTGGAAGAGTCTTCAACATGCTCTGAATACTGAACTAAACTTCAGTACGGCCTATCATCCTCAAACTGATGGCCAATCCGAGTGGACTATCCAAACACTTGAGGATATGTTGAGAGCGTGCTCAATGGACTTCAAAGGAGGATGGGATCAACATCTTCCTCTAGTTGAGTTCTCTTATAATAATAGTTTCCACTCAAGCATCCAAATGGAACCATATGAAGCCCTGTATGGGAAAAGGTGTAGAACACCGGCATGTTGGGATGAGGTCGGTGAACGTAAGCTGCTTGGACCAGAAATGGTCGAAGAAATGGTGGAGAAGGTGAAAACCATTCAGCAGCATATCAAGGCAGCCCAAAGTCGACAGAAGAGTTATGCAGATAATCGTCGATGAGACCTTGAGTTTAAAGTCGGAGACATGGTTTTTTTATGCATATCTCCGTGGAAGAAGGTCATGAGGTTTGGAAAGAAAGGGAAGTTAAGTCCAAGGTACATCGGCCCATTCGAGATTCTTGATCGTGTTGGGGCTGTGGCCTATTGACTAGCACTTCCACCTACTATGGCCAAGGTGCATGATGTATTCCATGTATCCCTCTTAAGGAAGTACATACCAGACCCTTCACATGTACTCTCTTCCGAGGTGGTACAATTAGAAGACGATCTTTCTTATGAGGAGCAACCAGTGAAGATCTTAGATCGTAGAGAAAAAGTTCTACGATATAAGACAATGCCCCTCGTCAAGGTGTTGTGGAGAAACCACAAGTTTGAAGAAGCAACTTGGGATTCGGAGGATATGATGAAGCTAAGTTACCCACATTTGTTTTAGTGTGGGAAAAGGAAAATTTAGAGGGAGAAATTTCTTAAGGGGGGAATGTTGTAACGACCCGAAGTTTCATTAATGGAAAATCCCTCTTGATCCAGTTAAATGTTTCTTTATGAAAAATTTTTTTATAAGATATCAACTTTTTTTAGTTTTACTTTAAGATTTGTGACCGTTACTTTTATAGCCGTTGAACAGTGATCATCTGGGTAGTTTAAATATAAGGCTTTAACGAACCAATTTTCTACTCAGACAAAGGAAGCGATGGCCTCATCCAGTAGAATTGCCCCTTACGAAGCCCATTTGTCGGAGCTCGGAAAGGAGGTGGCGTCTTTGGGCTTTGCCCTTGACCAATCCCAAGTTGAGCTTCATCAAGTCAAGCTCGAACGTGATCGTCTACGGGAAAAATGGAAGTTGATAGAGATTACCACTCGAGCGATGTTATCCGAGCAACCCCAAGAGTCTGTCACCATCGCACACCTTACCCTTAGGTCTTATGCGGCTATTTTAAGGGGTTATGTAACAAATAAGTAGCACCATGTTCATGTACATTATCTTTTTATATAATAATGAATATAATTTCTAGTCATTTTTGGTACATTGTAATTAGTTTTTAAAGTACAAACGGTGTTTTTAGTTATTATTTAATTAAGAATTATATTTTATTAAATTAAAGGATTTTTGAATTAAATAATATTTTAATAAAATATTATTATTAATATTAAATTAATTTTTATTAAATATAAATGATCTTATAATTTTATGAATGCAATTAAAATTTTTATTAAGGTTTGAAAGCCATTTCTGTCAAAACCCGTGAATTTTTTTATAAATGTCGGTTTTTATTTTAAAAGTAAAAATTCACATATTTAGAAAATTATTTAGATAAAATAAATATTATTTTTTGAATCAGGACGTCGAACTTATCCAACGGTGAATTTTTCATAATTTTCTGAGACAGTCAAATTTTTGGGTAAAAATTAAATACAATTTAAATATATAATGTGTTTTATGACATCATAATGACCCAATGGTGATGTAATAAAATAACATAATCCTTATGTTCGGCCAATATGTGTTTTATCATTAAAATAATGAGGTTTTGGGTTTGTTTGACTCACTTTTCAAAGCATTAATGGAGCCCTCAAGACTTATTCAACACTTTGCCTTTTTAAATTAATTTCCATGGGAGTGTGACTCACCTCCACATAAGCAACCCTAATTTTTTAATAAGTTCGGACCTTGGACTTGTAAAATATTGTTTTTCTCTTTCCTTTTCCAGAAACCATGGGCAAATACCATGGGATGGTTTGTGGTTTGGATTATTTTAATATAAGGGGTCCCAAACCTAAATAATAAAGAATTCTCTCACCTTTCCTATATAAACCCACCCAAGATCCCACTTCCTCCTCACCCAAAGCCCTTGAAGTTCGTCCAACCTCTTCCCTACTCTCTCTAGAATCCTCTCAAGGTGCCCCAAGCTCCCAAGAAGCCTCCCACAAGCCTCTCTCTAGCCTTTGGAAGCACACTTCCAAGTAAGGGTTTTTTCTTCCTTTCTCATTTTTGTCAATTTTCTTTAAGTTGTATTTCCCTTTTAATTTCAATTATGAATGTTGGGGTATGTTTTCGCACCTCTCACATACTCCCCTCTTATTGTTTGAATGATGGGAGACCCCTTTCTCTACATTAAATGCCTCCCATGTACACCCATTACTATGCCGAAATTCCGAAAGGATCCTTTTTCTCCTCTTTTATATTCAAGCAATACTTTTGTATCATGAATCTAAATTCCTTTTGAATTGTTGGGACATGTATCTATATGACCTTATTACTGTCCATTACATGTAAATATGATGAGGAACCCCTTTCTCTCTCATCATCCTTTTTTATGAATTCTTATGTCACACCGTTACGCTGCCGAAATCACACCGATTTTCTAAGCCAATATCATTGTGTAGTGAATACCATGCCAATTTCTCCATCAAGGGTATTCACCTTTATGCACATTTACTTATTGATTGTAAAGTTTCAGGTACGAATTCCACATTCCTTTATCGTGGAATAAATGATTATGTTTTATGAATCCATGTTTTATGATCCATGTGGCACACTTATGCATGAAATGAAATGTTTAAGAAGGGTGTGCCCTTTATAGCGCTCCAATGCATTGGGTAAAGTATAGTATCATGATACGTCATGTGCAATGAGTGTTTACTCATGCTAATTCAAGTGCAACGAGGGTTTACTCGTGCTTCATGTGCAATGAGGGTTTACTCATGCTCCATGTGCAATGAGCCTTGGCTCATGCTAATTCAATGTTAAGTGTTGTTGCCACATTTCCATGTTATGATTATCATGATTTATCATGCCTTTATGTTCATGTATCTCTTATGCTCTATTGATATGCCTATTTCCTAACATGTATTGTACTCCTCATGTTATTCATTGTGTACTCCCTTACTGGGCTTTATAGCTCACCCTTTTCTTATGCATGTCCTCAGGTTATCCCATGCAATGCTAAGTACGAAGGAATGTAGTGGTCATGTAAAGGAAGTTTTCAATAAGGATGTTGTATTTCAAGTTTAAAGTTTTTATGTAATGATCCTAATCCCCAAAGACACTAAACCTCTCAATCTTCTTTGTTGTATCAAGTGAAGTTTTATGTAATAAAGCTTGTTTAAGTTGTAATAAAAAGCAGGGTTGTCATAGTTCTTGGATAATTTTTTGGTTGTGTTCATTGATGATATTTTGGGGTTTATTAAAGTAAAGAGGAGCATGAAATTCATTTAAGGATTATCTTTCAAACCTTAAAATAAAATAAAATGTATGGAAAATTCAGCAAGTGTGAGTTTTGGTTACAAAACATTTCATTCCTTGGTCACATTGTTTTAAAAAAAGGCATAACTGTTGATCCTGCAAAAACAAAAGTTGTTGAAGAATGGACAATACCCAAAAATATAACTGAGACCCACAGTTTTCTTGGTTTGGCAGGTTATTACCGGAGTTTTATTGAAAAGTTTTCATGGTTATCTAGTCCAATGACTAAGTTAACTCGAAAAGGTGTTAAGTTCATCTGGAAAAAAGAATGTGATGATTGTTTTTATGAATTGAAAAGAAGATTGGTGAATTCTCTAGTTTTGGCACTTCCTTTAAGAAATGGTGAGTTTGTTATCTACAGTGATGGTTTCTTGAAGGGACATGGTTGGGTCCTTAACAGAATGATCAGGTAATTTCTTATGCTTCACGTCAGTTGAAAACTCATGAGTTAATTACCCTACACATGATTTGGAATTAGATGTTGTTGTTTTTTCTATAAAAATATGGAGGCATCATTTTTATGGAGTAAAGTGTGAAATATATACCGATCACAAAAGTTTAAAGTATATATTAACTCATAAAGAATTGAACATAAGATAGAGGAGATAGATGGAATTAATCAAGGATTATGATTGTAAAATTCATTGTCATTTGGGAATATCAAATAAAGTGGATGATGCTTTGAGTCTAAAATGTAATGCTTCATTAACCATGCTATGTTTGGAACGAGATCCTTTGGTTTTTGATTTTATGAACTTTTTCATAGAAGTTTTGGGTGCAGGAAGTTCTTCTGTTTTGTTTCAGGTGTCAGTGAGATCATCTCTATCAGACATAATTAAGAAAGCACAGAAGAAAGAAAGTGGGTTGTTGAAAAAGGTTGAGCTGGTTCAGAAGGGTAAGTTTCCTAAATTTAACATTGATAATGATTGTGTTTTGAGGTATGGGAAGAGATTTTGTGTGCCTTGTGATTCACAATTGAAGAATGAGTTTTTATGTGAGGATCATAGCTCACCATTTTCAGTTCATCCTGGAAGTACTAGGACGTACAGAGATCTACGAGAGTGTTACTAGTGGGATGGAATAAAAAGAGATATTGCTGATTTTGCCATGAAGTGTTTGACTTTTCAGCAGGTTAAAGTATAGCAGCAGTTACAAAAAGGGATGCTTCAGTCATTACCAGTGCCAGAGTGGAAATGGGAAAATATATCCATGGACTTCATTGTGGGATTACCAATGACATCTCAAGGTAATAATGTAATCTGAGTTATTGTTGATCAATTGACTAAATATTCTCATTTCCTTCCTATTCAAGATACTTTTTCTCTAGATCAACTTTCTCGATTGTATCTTAAAAATATAGTCCGGTTACATGGCGTTCCCCTATCCATTGTAACTGATTGTGATCCCAGGTTTATGTTTAACTTTTAGAAAGGCCTTAAAAAGTGGTTGGGTAGGGAATTAAATATTAGTACATCTTTTCATCAGCAATCAGATGGGAAGTCAAAATGAATAATTCAGACCTTGGAGGATATGTTACGTGCATGCACGATGGATTACCATGGATTTTGGGACCAACTTCTTTCTTTGGTTGAATTTTCTTATAATAACAGTTTTCATTCTAGTATATAGCTGGATCTGTTTGAGGCATTATATGGTAAATGATGTCAAACTCTTGATTTTTGCGATGAAGTAGGGGAAAGGAAGCTGATGAGACCAGAATTGGTAGAAGAGATTGCAGAAAAAGTTCTGTTGATTCAAAAGAACATGAGAACCGCTCAGAGAAGATTTCAAAACATGACATGGCTCTTGCATATACTTTCTCAACATCAAAACATGAAAAACATTGTATTGGCGAGAATGAATATAAATAACTAAAATATGATTATATATGTTTTTTAAATGTTTTAACATTTATCCAATAAAGGATAAAGGCTTAAAATAAGAAAAGATTTCAATTTTAGGCATAGATACTCTAATATTCACTAAAAGGTCGATTTATCACCTTTTGATGGTGAACCCTCATTAAAAATATTTTTGGTCACTCTTATAAATTGTATTGGACCAAATAAAATCCTTCTATAGAATCGAGACATCAATGTTTACTTTGTGTATGTTCTTGTTATTTTTCTGATAAAGTTAATTTTTAATGAATAAGTGAAAAATGTTGTATTTTAATTCAAAACATCATTTTAATCTAATTTATTTATATGATTATATTATCTTTTTAATTGGTTTTAAAGTGAAATTAGAATGTATTTTTACCATTTAATTAAATGGTGGAAAATGGAATTAATCTCACATTGAAATTGGACTTAAACTAGTGTCAATCTTTTGATATATATTGTTTCTCAAAAACACGCTATTTATTTTCACAATGGGAATTAATTATTAAATTAATTAATTCAACTTATATGATTTGAATTTCTTAAAATATACATCATTTTTGAATTCAGAATATCAAATATATATTAGGGTTAATTTTTGATATTTTTCGGAATAAAATCAATTTTTCACGAATAGTGGAACCACTAAGTGGTAGTCAAAAACTGAATTTTTCATTTAAATGAAACTTTACCACATCTGTGAAATGAATATCAAAAATCCGACAAACATGGTTGTAATTATTAAGTAAAATTTGGTTCAATGGGATGAAAATGATTTTTTGGTGAATTGTATCTTTTAAGTTTTATAAATCGCGATTAAAGGTAATTAGTGTAATTTAAGGTAAAAATAATGTTATAATAATATGAAATCAACTTGACGCGTGCCCTAAACTTATTGGATGAGTCATGGACGTCCAAGAAAATCCATGGGTAAATTTATGGGACCTAATGGAGCCACTTGGGTAGGATAATGACATTAATACCTTTTATTTAAAGTAAAAATATAAATGTCACAAACATGTTTTGTTTTACTAAAACAATTTTTACAAGGGGTTATACAAGTTATCATTTCGACTATAAATATTCATTAGAAAAATAAAAATATTTCCTACAACATGGTAATTTTAATATAATTTTTAGACATCAAATGAATAAAATTATTTATGACACAATGATGATGTAATGTTTACGTCATTAATGAATAAATTAAATAAATAAGAAGATACAGTTTAAAAAATATCCAACACATGTCCAATACCTATTGTATGATTTTATTAATAAAATGGGCCACCGTATACTATACTTTAATTATTTTTGGAGCTTTATAAACCAAATTTTATTTTATAATAAAATAATAGTTTCAAGATTTCCAAAAGAGCTTCTTCTCTCCCTTATAAAAAGACCCCACTTACTACCCATCTCTCACACTCTCAAGCCCTTTGGCTCGTCCAACCTCTACTCCAATAAGCTCCCAATATTTCTCTATTCATCCTAGAAGCCTTACCTTATGCATAAAGCTCTTAAATAAACCATTTTGGTTCAAACCAAGGGGAGTTACCCGATTTAAAGGTAATGTCTTCTCTTATGTTCTTTTTTTTTATTTTGCTTCTCCAGTCCCGTAAAATATTTTTATTCATTTATTTTGTAAAAAAAAAAGAATAACAAATATACAATTATGTTTTTATGAGAATTATTTGATTTACACTTACACACACCTCTGTCTAACGGTTAAAGAACATACTATTTCTGTGAGTGGTGAATTACTGCCTCACGAAACAATGATTGTTCAATCTTCTTTTAACACCTCTCATGGTATCCATTAAGATGTCACTATATTTATATATTATATAGGTTATGTTTATGTGTTCCTTAAGCTTCTGTATTTTTCATTTATGGAATACCTATATGGTTTCCATTATGGGTAAACACAATAATTTCATTTTAGGAAGTGCGGACTAGAGCCCCCTCAAACTGATTTGATTCATTATTTCCATATCTGGGACGTATAAAGGATGGAGTTAATGGTATTACATAAGATATCATACTGTAATTATAATATAAATTTATATAATTATAATTTCATTACATTAAATATGAAATAAAGTGAAAGTAGCGTTCATGCGTACGTACGACTTACCTTCTCCATGAACGGTGCATTTCATTTCATACCTCTAGATGTTATGTACTATTATAAATACATGTATATGATGTATATATATATGATATATATGATATCCAAATCATGAATATAATTCTGGATATAATGAACCTTTGACCACATGAAGAACATGTAATTATAAGACGTCCATTTTTGACTTAAGTACCAAATATCGACAAAACGAACATTATTAACATAAATGAATACATAATGTGTATAACATGGAAATAAGTGATATAAAATGAATAATAAACTTGAAAATGGTTCTTAAGAAATTATAAATTAACTTTAGTTTATTATTCCGGAGATTAAAGAGAGATCGAGTCAAGTCGGACATGAGGTAAGGGACTTTGTCTCAATCTCTTTCATTGAGGTATTTTTGGTTTTAATACAAGACTTTATTTTATACGTTGTATAAACACCTTGTAATATTTATTTCATTCAAAGCGAATCTTTTTCTACGAAGCATTTTACTAAAAAACAAAAAGTAATGTTTCTTTTAATGTACATGGTGACAATGACCTTTCCGCAGCCGCAAGTACTACTTGATCTTTGGCTTCATTAACAAACTGTAATGTTATTAAATGAAAATAAATACCATATACTATATTATGTATTTTGGTATTGAAAATGGTTTTTATAATGGATTTGTTATGTCAATATATTTATGTGATATATTATGTTTGAAATGTTGAAATTTTCTCTTTCCATTATATTTGTTTTATGATTTTATAATGGTACTTGGACATTTGATGGGTTGTTACGTGATAAACTAAATGACGGGTGGTGCCATGAATACCAGGACGGGTGGTTACGTTATAACCTCCAACACATTTGGTATGGAAGTCGGCCATATGGTTATTCAATTTAGTTATATGTGTGGAAGTCGACCATATGGTTATTCCATTTAAGTATGTTTACGTCCCAAGTTACCTTTATATGTTATGCATTCATTATATGGGTTTATGGTAATCTTTTGGTTACAAAAGGGTAAGTAATGATCTTTTATTCAGTAAGGATTATTTACTACTTCATAAAGGAGAAAATTATTACTTATGTTAATGTATCCATGGTTTACTTGTTGTTCTGAAAAACTAACAATTTTCATTCCTTGGGTATCCCTTACTGAGCTTTTTATGCTCATCCCAAGTTTTTGAAATGTTTTTCAGAGGACATAATGTGGAATAGGGTCAAGGATGGGATCATGGAAAGTCATGTTGTCTTAAACATGGAACTAGAAATGACTCTTTTTTTCAAGAGTTCATGTTATGTAAAAAATGGAAATTGTGTAGAAGTGTCTACATTGTAATCTTTTGAGATGTAATAGTTTTGTCATAATTTGCTAAAACTCTAAAACTGAAAAGATATTCAATGTGAATTATTCATTTAATTAAATATTAAGTATGTTTAGAGGTCGGGTCCTTAAACATCCAGCTTCTATCCATTCTATTACAAATCTTCCATTCAAAAATGTAAGCCATACTTAAAAAATTCATTATAATAAATTTTAATATTAAAGTAATCAATGCATACTAGAATCTAGAAAAATAAAGAATAAGTGAAATAAAATATGCTATAAGTGATGAATAAAAATAACAAACCAAGGTGGGTATCTCTAACATTTAAGAATTCACCATCATGGTCACTATCCAAAAATCTCCTAAAAAGATCAAGAGGTGGAAAAACCTAAAATGAAAAAAAATATAATCCTTTTTATAAGGTTTTATAAAATGAAATGAAAACACATAAAAATTGTGTTAAAACATGGAACCTTAGCCTAAAACATTACTTTTATAACAAATAGAAACTCAAATTTTCATTAACAATCAAAAAAACATTACTATAAAAGTTATTCCATACCTATTTTGTAAACAACATTTTACACTTTAAAGAACATAACCTATCAAATTTATTTACAAAAAATTTTGAAAGAACTATATGATTACACTTTTATTTAATTCTTTTAAAATTTTATTAAATCCCACTGCAAAACTTAGAGATTTTAACCATGCACAAATAATAATAAAGCACATAGGTAAGAAACACTATGTCATCCCACACAAAACGGATAAACAACATGAGAATAGGTTTTAGATAATAATCTAAGAATATAGGGATACAATCAATATACTAGATGGTCCACCACATACCCGATGAGTGTCCCTAATCCCCTTATGCTGACAAAAAGCATCAAGGGTGTCACACATAACCATTTGAGATATTTTCATCCTCAATAACCAAAAAATATATATATATATATATATAAATCAAAAAATAAATATAAACAGTAAAATAATGAAAAAATACCTCTACTCACCCATAGTATCTCACCCCTATATACTCAAATTTGAAAAGCCTCCCATAGATTCCTTTACATCATCCCCCCGAAGATATCACCACACTATGATTTAAGAATGAAATAAAATTCCTACTTAGTTGATAAGATAAATTAAACTAAAATAAATAAATTATCGATACACTTGCACAAAATATCCCTTATGTTCGATGGTCACACCGTGTCCAAACCCAGAAAAATAATTAATATGATGTGAAAATATGAACCAAACATAAAATTGAAATATATAATTGGCATGAGCATAAAATTTACTATTTTTCTACCACCCACCTTACCACAAGACTACCATTCAATAATAGATCAATTTTCATGATTTATTTGAAAATAATATTAAAGTTGGGTTTTTCTTTTACAAAACAAAAAATAATACTATATACTTAACATTAATGAAAATAATTTCTATTTTCATTTTAAATTTAAACCTTATTTTATAAAAATATTTATTTAGTGCACACCATAGTCTTAACAAACGCCTTTGGAAAACCATTTTCATATGAAACCATAGAAAAATTCTTGGTAAAAACCTTTTGATTATTTAAAGGTTTATGAAATATAAACCATTCTTTTAAATAATTTATCAATGAAGTAAACAATATAAATTTATAAAATATGATAGAAATCATACTTTAGAAGGTTTTATGAGAGATAAAAAGCTTAAATTTTTATATTATAAAATAATGCGAACACTATAAAAATCCATTTCTAAAAATATACACCATGAGATAGTGTTAATTCATCTATTGTTATTGGGATACCTAAGACCTCATATCAATATGTGAGATAATATTCAATCCATGTGTGAACACAAACCACTATGTAGGTCATACCATAACCCATTAGGATGCTTCCACCCATCTGCGACACCACATCCAATCCCCTACTATGGAGTAAATTACTTGGACTAGTGGTGCAGTTTCACCCCTCCATGACACTAGGAATGTCATCTAAGTTTATTTAATTAGTAAATTAGAATAATCTAAACATATAATTTACTATATTCTTCTCCCTTAGATACCCATGTTTGCACATGTTTTTTACATTTCGAACACTATAATTTTCATTCAAAATAGTATTTTCATCATCCAATCAAAATAAATTGTCTCATTAATGAAATAAATGCCTCTTTAAGACATGTACATTATTAAATCAAAGTAAAAGTATTTTAAACACCCAAAAGGGTATTCAATGAATCATAATAACCAATGGATCCATTGATAAATAACATTAATTAATATTTATATATACATATATATATATCCATTAAAAACTATAATATCACAGCTTTAATTTAATAAAATACCTTTTTATAAAATACAAGAGGTAGAATAAAGCATTAAAACTATGAAAATTCTATTTTCATTGAAAATTATCTTAAATTCTTGCCATAGTCTCCAATTTTGATAATTAAATTTAAATTCTCAAGGATTCTCTTCCACTATTCCCATATGAAATCTCTCTCTCTCTCTATAATTCACACACACATAGATATATATTCCTATTATTCCATAAATTCACATGTTTCTAGGTGGATATGTATGCTTAAACACACACACAAATATATATATATATATATATATATACACTCATTTATTTTCCCAAAAAAAATAAAATAAAAGGAATATAAATAATCTCACATTAATTTCATCCAAAATATTTTTTAAATGTTTTGAAGTACTTTTCATTTTAAGTATTACATGAAATTAAAAGTAAAAATTTAGAAACTGGCTGAAAGTTTACTTAGAAGCAAAAAAAATATTTTTCTAATCTAACAATTTATTTTAAAAGTGACATTCGAGCAAATATTCAAAATATACGGTGTCTGCGGTAAAAGAAATAAGGATTTGAAATGTATCACAAATTAGAAAAATCCCCTCATTTGAAATGAAATATATTAAAACATGTATTTAATTTTTATAAATTATTTAACACAATTAATAAAATAATTATTAAAAAAACTTATCAATTAAAAACCAAATCAATCGAAGGTTCAGATTATTAAAGAGGAAAACATGGGAAAATGTTACCCCTCAAAAATAGAAACACAATATCAATTGAAAAATAGTGGGGTTACAGAAATTTCATGAAGTGGGTAGTGGGGAGGCTGAGATCAATTTAGGATAGCAGTTGGGTGGCTAAAAGTCACTTGAGAGGAGAAGTGGGGAAACTGAAATCTACAAAGCGGAGGGAGGAGGCCGACTGAGGTCACCTAATGGGATGGGGGATGCAGAGACACGGAAGAGGGAAATAAGGTTCAACTTAGGAGGATGGGAGGATGAGCCTGAGTGGGATTCTAAAATTTACAAGATTATGATAAGAAATTCAAAAATACATTGGTATAGGCAAACCTATTCCAATGATTTTTAAAGAAACATTAGTATAGGCTTGAACAAACACCTCTATACCCATGATTCTTCTAAACCGTGGGTATAGATCTATTGGGATAGGTCCGTTTTCCCGTAGTTCCTTGATCATTAAACCAGTTAGGTTATGTGATAATAGTGTACCCTTGAATTTTCATTTTTAAGGAAGTCATGTAATAAATTGCACTAGATCATCCTTGGGTAGGATATGTCATAGTAGAGTTACCCTGAGTTGTCTCTTGTTATTTTTTTTGATGTTTTCTTTGGGTTACACTTAGCTGGGAAGCTGTTAGAAAGGATAAATGAGGAATTGAGTTGTGTTCATCAATATTATGGATTATAAAAATGGTTTTCCACCCAATAATCCAAGAATAATATATCATATGATAAGAATATTTTAAAATCTAAATAATTTGGTGATGAGATAAATTCCCTAGAGAACTAATTACTTAGTGAAATATGGATCTTGAATCACTAATGGATATGATTAATTTTAAAAGGGGTCATTATTTTATTGTAATCACGTTAAATAAATGTACTTAATAAATTTTAAATAATACATGATACTCATCTTATAAAAACATCTATTATAGATAAATATCATCATCATCATCATCATCATGCTAAACATTTTGATCAATCCTTGAAGGTGAAATCATAATGTAAGATACTCCTAAGACTTGTAACATAAGAAAAGTTCTTTTGAAATATCTCTATTTTAAGAATAGATATCAAGGAAATTTTTTAAATTATATAATATTTCTATCCACATTAACCTTGTGTTTAAATTGTTAAACAAGTTAATTGATAGGCCCATTTTGGCATCGATAATTCCCTACAGAACTTACAAAAAAATTATTTATATAGACTAAAAAAATAAAATTAATTAATTAAAATAGAGGTATTAGTGAGTTTAGATCAAACCCGTGAGTTCATAAAATTAGATATCTTTAGGTTTTAAAAAAATTTACTGATTTATTTTGAGAAAATATGGTGAATAAAGATAACTGATTTTTTAAATGAGTTTTAAGAAAAATAGGGATGAACGCAAATTAGTTCGGGGTGTTGAAGATCATATTTGGAGGCAATATAGGGTTTATATAATTTAGGGTTCAGATGAAATTGGATTTAGAAATTAAATAGATTAATAAATGGTGTTTTTAGATTCGAGATGAAGAGGGTCTATTTGTCTAGGTATCCCATCTTAAACATGATAATCCCCCTTTTTACCATGGTCTAGTAATTCAAGGCATTGCTAAATCGAGTTTGTTTCGATGCCATTTTTAAATCATATTACCATATATTACCCAATGTTCTTGGTGTAATGTAAGTAAATGAGATGAAAATTTGAAAAAATTAATTTCCTAAATCTATTCAATGATCATGATATATAAATGGGAAAAAATAGAAGATGATTTATTATTTGTGGAAAACCAAACATGAATAAAATAAATGAATACAATCCAACACACTGTCCCCTATTGGATACATTACCAAAGCACAAGGCAGTATTTTTCCCCTAATTATAGTTATGAGGGTGTATGTGGGAGGGATGAGTGATTAATAAAACATTAAAAACAAAGATAAAAAGCGGGGAGGTCTCATCAAATCATAGCTTCTCGCATGAAGATTTTATCTTCGGAATGATATTTAGTAGTAGTTTCTTTTTTATATATAAATGTCTTCAGGTTTCTTGGGTTGTATTTAATTCACCTTTAATGCGTTAAAATGGATTCCAAAGTTTTTAATGGATTTTCCAAGTTGTTTTGTGCCATAATAATAAAACCTATTTCAATTCCATGTTCAAAACACATTAAAATATGACAATATAGATAGGTTTATGGTGTAAATGTTTTTTTCACACCTTTATATTCATGAACCATGTATTTGGTCTTTGGAAATTCTCTTCTTGATAATATTACATCACAAATGAAAATTTTACAACACAACTCCATTTGGATCTCTCCTCCGGATGAGCTCATGAAATAAATCTTATTCTATGCACAATTTACATCATATATGATACAAACAATGAAAATTCCTTATTTTTAGATTTTTCTAGCTTCTTCACTTCTATACAGTAGCTTCAACCCAGCTTCAAACTTATAATGTTATACTACGCTATGAAGTTCCATGGTGTGAAGTATCTTCAACTCGTAATGTTCATCTCTTTAGATGGAAATCATTTTTTATTTTTATCCTTTTTATCATTTTCCACAAAATTTTATATCCTTCCATATATGAACAATTTCATTAAATATTTGTGTAAGAATAAATTATTTATGTCATAAAATTGATTAATTTTAATAATAAAAATAATGCATGAAATGTATATATCCTGAATCTAGATGCTTATGGAATCATAGATTGATTCAATTAATAATTTTAAGGGAATTAAATTCAAAATGACCAAATTTTTTTTTGAATTCACTCATATAATCAATACGAATAGGTAAATCAATGATTTTAGTCTCATATACTCAATATGTTTGGGTGCATCAAATGATATTCAATGTGATTAAATATATTAAAAGAACCAGTGAGACTAAAGGTTTCCTTAAAGATTTATTGGCAATAAAAATAAATTATATTATTTTGAAAGATATATGACATCAACTATATGATTTAAAATCATTGAAAATATACAAATTGTTGGAAGATAAATATAATATAAGGTTGAAGGTTTCTTTGATTTAATGGAGAAAAGGAGTTGTTATATTTATAACATGGATGCTTTAAGCCTGGATGAACTTTTTATAAGATGTGTAATATATTATTTTTCCTTTGGTAAGAGAATGAAAATAATGGTATTCTAATAAAATGAGAAGAGGTTTTTTGATACATATAGTTATTATTTGTTAAACTCTATAACAAACATAATGGGATAATAAAAATGGCTTTTTCTGGTTAAGAATTTATCTTATTTCCTATATGAAAATTCCATGACAATATGATTAAATTCAACAAATGTTTACTTTATATTCTCAAAGTGTTGAAAATATAAATATTAACTATACATATGATTTCTATTTTTAAAAATACTATATAGATAGTGCTTGTAGGTGAAATTTTAAACAATAAGAAGAAAAGTTAGTTGAAATACCCAATTGTGTTTCTTCAAAAATACAATCAAGGTCATTGAAATATAGGGATTTCAGAAAGGAAGAGTAATAATTCAATATGATTAGATTATCCAATATATACCTAAAAGTGTTTTTGAAACTCTATGGAATTCCCATGTCAGGTATGAATTTAAATAAATTAATTTTGAAAGGAATGTGATACCAGATAAATATTTTAATAAAGAGCTATTTTCAAATACAAAAATTTCAAAACACATAGAATAACACATATGATAGAATTTATTTGTTTAATAATACAAATAAAAGGAAAAATATATTTATTAATAAAAAAAAATTGTATCTCTGAAAGATATTTTTAAGAGCACATAATGTCTAAAATTCTATTGAGAGTGTGTTTGGAATTAAATAAGTATATAGTTAGAAAATAAATAATTACACAAATATATGTTTAAAATGAATTTTACTTAATATCCTAAGAGTGTTTGGATGTACTATTAAAAAGATAATGAATGTAGTCACATTATTTCAAGGAATAAATTTGATGGAATAGGGTTCCAAGTAAGATGATGATGCACATAGAAAGAGTTTTATGTAGACAACATAAGTTGACATCGTACAAATTGATTTTGTAAAGTTAATAAGATTGAATATGTTCAATAATTGGAATAATGGGGAATATAATTCCTATGTCTCACAATTATTCAAACTAGATTACTTCATATATATATCTAACTAAATATATTATTTAGAGTGTTTTATCATATGGTCGCATAGATATGTGACATTTATTTCATATGATTTAAGGTTTTTAAAAAACCCAAAATTCTTGAAAACATAAGGTGGATGTGCCAGTTTATCATATATGATATGATCAACTAGTGTTTATATTGGATTTATTAAATATGATTAAAGAGTTTAAGAATATTAAAACGTGAAATATTAAAGGAGACCTCCATTTTATCATTCTATAGCATTGGATACATAAATGTATATATAGATGTATATTTCATTAATTGTAATGATAATTTACCCCTCAAAGTATGTCTTTGAGTTATCCCTGACCAATTTTTTTCATTAAGTATTATAGGTTGTGATGATAAATTAAGGTTATAATAAGTATGATTCTTGTACAGAGATACAAAATATTCTCATGAGGCACAAAAAAAAGAATAGTATTATTTTTTGGCATTGGATAGCCTTCTAAGTATACTATATGGAGTGTTATACGGATTTATTTGGTTTACTAGGGGTGAATAGATCATATTTCAGTCACCACTATCTGAGGCTAGTGAGATTCTGAGAATGTGATCCTTCGTACTTTGATAACCTAATTACATAATTATAAATATTTATTTGGATAATACAAGGGTATTTGGGTACGTTGTTGATTATGTCGTCGGTTGGAGATTAACCAAGATGGGATTTGTCCTCTAGTATGACGATTATGATATTTGGGCTCTCGATTGAGATAGATTATGAGAGTGTGTGGTTGTGCCTAGAAAATGTATATCTATATGGATAAGGGACATGTGATTTTCTTATCTATAAGAATGAATAAAATGTGATGCATTCATCGATTAGCTAATTTTATACTCATATAATCGAGAACAGATAAGTTGGATATATGGTATTGACATGATATGTGTCTTAGGGTTACTATATGTATTAGACAAAGGGAAAATATGAGAATGAAAATTTTCATATGATACAGACTAGTGAAAATAGGTATAATGATAAATGTGTTTAATGGAGATCATTTCATATCCCTTTATATAGCCTAGGTATCATTGATGCTTTGGTAGAGGCTTCTCTTTACTTACTCTTATGGATCTAGAGATTTTTATTTTTTCTTTTACACTATAAATTCTATAGGGTCTCACTTTGTTTTTTATTGAATTGGGATTGCGTTTTACTTATTGATCTAATCTAAAAAGTATTTTAGAGTTAATCAAAAATTGTTTTGGATGTGTATTTACAAGGTATTTCATTTGATGTAATAAAATGTGAAATTAATAATAACTTTCCTAAAGATTTTTGAATGATATCTGAAAAATGTTTTGAAAATGGTTTCATATGTTATTGTAGATGATATAATATAAGGTGAAATGGTATAAAGTCTATTAAGATTTAGTGAAAGTGGGAGATTTAAGGAGATGTCTCTAAAGCTATATTTATATATGATATATTTATGGTTTGTAAATAGGATTTCATTGAAATTATGATTTTCATGAATTTGGTATATTATGGGATTTTTTATTGACACTTTAACAATTCACCTAGATTAGTAATCATTAAATTAAATTATTTCATATTGATATGAAACATATAGGGAGTAAATGCATATGATACATGAAGTGACTTTGACATTTATACATTTGTTTTAACACGTGAATTAATGCATACACCGTCCTTGAGAATACCTAATATAGAACCTAATTCCATATGATGATGTATGTATGTGGATTTTTATCCTCATGCTTGTGAAAACTCCCTAAGACCCATATCTCCCTTCATCACCCTTCTTTGTATATTTAGGTTCTAATATGCAGTGGAGAGAAGATGGATCCAATCTGAACATTGTATGATTCTATGTAATGCATGGATACGGTAAAAAGGTAGTAAAATTTTGTTTTACACTTTTTTATCTTTATATTACTCATCCAAAGAAGATTAAAATTAGTCAATTGCTCTTCAGTGTATGCTATGCCATATTTAAAAAAATTCTTCATTTCAGTTTTATCATGTGTTTCATATTATCTTGCATAAGGATCCTAATATTTTGTTTCTAACTGCTTATATTGTATCAAATAATTGTTTTTAGATTTTTTTAAAACCTAACATACATAATATATAAATCATAAGTTGGTACATAACATTAAAACATTCCTCAATGAAGATAAATTGAGATGAAAAATCCTTACCTTGGATTCCAATAAACATGGCCTTTCTCTATACTCATGTATAAAAAACATAACTATAATATTTTTCTATTTTAGGACCACTACATATCTATATACTTTTATAAACATTATTTATATAGATACCCTTGAATTATATTAGATTTTAGTGTTCATAGTACGAAGATAGAAATCAAGGAATGATTTGGGCATCCTGACGACTATAGAGAAGCGATTATAAAATGGATTATAATAATGTAGGTTCTTTAATAGAAAAGAAGAGGGAGGAAATCTAGGAGTGAATTTGGCATCATGATGTCTATACAAAAAGATTTATAGAATGGGTTTAATGATAGGGAATGGTAGTATCTCGTTAATAAAGAATTATTAGAATATTAAAGGGTTTATTATGAACATATGAATGAATAATCAGCTGAAAATCAAAGGATTATCACAAAAGAAGTACTTGAATCAAAAAAGAGGAGGAGAACCCTTACCTTGCTATGTGGCTTCTTAAATCATGGGAGGAATTATTAAAAACTTATTATCTCATTTTAAGGACTTTATAGATGAAGATGGACGTTTATTTCATGATTAAGGCCTTTGGGGTGGATATTAATGAGATAATGAATGGGAGTGATCTCCTTTTATAGTTGAAAAAGAGGAGATTCTTCATAGAAAACTAGAGTTATATAAGTGGTGTGAATAGAATCACATGGTTTTTAGGTAGGTTAGGTGAGTTTGGTAAATGATGTGGGGAAATGGTGGGTGAGACATTTGGGTATGACATTGACACCTAACAAGCCTTTATATAAGGTCAAATAACCTTCTATTTTTTAAAAATTCAAGATTCCTTAATAACCCATTTTTACCTTTATTAGTCTTGATTAAAAATTAATCATTGTAATTATTTTTTTCAAAAATTATAAGATTATACTTCTTACCAAATTTAGAATTTTTTAATATGAAGGTTTGAATTATTTTACTGAATTAAATTTTTAAATAATATAAAATTATCCTTTAAATCAAAATAAATAAATAATTTTTAAACTATTTTTGTAGAATTTTTTAATCATTAAGTGTTATTAATCTTATTTACAATTTATTACCAATTAAATGAGTTTTAGATCATTTTTATATACGTTAAAACATCATATAAGTGTATTAATTTAAAATAAATTCATTTAATTTTTAAAATACATGATATTTAGAAATGTTTAAATTCTTTGAAAAATAATTGTTTTACTAGGGTAACTAATATTTACCCCAGGATTATTAATATTTATTCATAAAGATAATGTTTCATTTATTAGATAATTTAGACCCACTTATTTAAAATATTAAATCCATTTTATTTGATTAAATAAAAAAAATTAAAATACTAATGTATAATTTATTTAAAAAAATTGTGAAAATATTTTTTATCTTCTAAAATATCAGATATATGTTTTCAATTAAAGAATAGAATTTTAAAATATATAATGTTCCTTAAAATACATATATTTTTTCGTCAAAAATGTTTCCATAAGTTAATGTTATTCTCGTTTCCAAGTGACGTTATAAAAGCCACGATATGATCAAAAATGTTATTTTCACTATTTTCCTAAAAACATTATTTTAGAAAAAAAAAATATTAATCCTAAATTATTATTTTTATTAGTTAAAAAATAATTTTTTTTTAAAATATTATTTTTAAAATTTGAATATTTATTATTTATTTAAATTCCCAAAATATAGTGGAAAACCATTTATGTTGGAAAATATTTTTTTAAATTGTCAACTATTTTTATTATTATTTCTTATCAATTTATAATTAACTTTTTGGTAATTTATTATCAATATATTTTATTATTATTTAATCATAATATATATACATTCTTCAAATAAAATACATGATTTAGAAAATTTTATTTTTAGCAATAAAATGAATTTCATAGTTATTTTTGTTATACTAATTGAATTTCATTAGTATTAAAAGCTTACATTATTTTCATTATAAACATATTTAATAATATCCACTAATTCAATATCTAGGTTTTAATAGTTATATTACATATTAATGTTTTATGTAAATATTTCATTGTTATAATTTGGTGTTCTGTGTGGCACAAGTTATCAAATACAATATTTTTTTAAGGAAAATATATAGTGAAATATTAGGTCATTACACAAACACCCTTGTGTGCCACCACAACTATTTTTCCAAAATCTTCTGATATTCTAATCTCTATGAATAAGATAACTCATTGGGAATTCAATGACTTATTTTCATAAACAGCTTATGGGAAACCTTTATTAAAGACATTGGAAATTTTTATATATTAACTCATTAAATAGAGAAATTTAAAACCAATAAAAATTTCAATAAATTAAACATTAATTGATCATTATTAGTATGAATAACTTCTCAATTATTAGATTGTGTTATGTCATCACATATCCCTTGTTTTTCTTGATAATTAGTATGTCTTAATTATGTCATATAACCACTTATGTCTTGTGTTACGTACATATTATTAATGAATTTTTAATTAAATGCATATTTTTTTAATGTAAGAAATGAAAAATATTGATGATATACCAAAGAACAAAATGTTTGAAAGTGATCAGTGCATGAGATAAGGTTAAAGATGATGATTCTTGTGAATATGTTCATTATGAGGGTAATGATAATGATAACTATGATACACTGGGTGATGATGGTTATAATGGTGGTGGGGGTGATGAATTTCTTATAGGTGCTGGTGATTATGATGATAAAGGCAATAATGCTAGTGAGGATGTTCATAATAATGATAGTGATGGTAGTGACAATGATGGTTGTGGTTATCATGGGGGAGATAATGATCCCCTCCATTTCTGGATTTATATTTATGAAATGACCATGTGGATGGTGTTTGATGAAATAACAAAACATATATGTGTTCTAACTTTATTTTTAATTTATCCACTGAATTAATGTGAATTATACTATATAGTTGTTGTATTTTATGTGTATTCTTATTGGTTAAATAAAAAATATGTTTGTAACATGAAATATATGGGTTGAATGGTATTTGAGGTGATGGTGCTAGCTGGTTGTTAGATTGGTTCAATTTGATCTTGTACCAATGGATCTGTATTTGTTGGTAAAACGGATTATATCAACTATTTAATAAAATTTTGGTACCCTATAAGAAAAACTGAAATTCATGGAAATTTTCAAAATCATACCTAAATATTTTGTCAACATTTTTAGTATTCATTTTTTAAAAACCACTATTAGATATATTTGTTTATATTAAATTTTTTATTTACATATTTTCAGCAGTAAATTTTAAAATCTGTCCTGAATTAGTGGAATTTTATTATGAAACCGACACTAAAATTAAATAAATTTAATTAACAAAAAACTTACTTCAACATCAAATGACCATAACTTTTGGTCCAGTTGTATATTTTAGCTTCACAACCAATAAAATTGAATCTCACAAAACCAAATACAATGACATTAGCTAATCTTTTGGAAATAATTAATAGAATAAATTTATTATGTTTTAATAGAAGTTAAAAAAACTTCAACATTAAATGACCATAAGTTTTTATCCATGAGGTCGTTTGGGCTCCATCATATATCAAATAAACAATTGTGAAGATATTTAAGCCAGGTTAACCAAGGGGGTCCCCATTACTTATTTTTAGGATAAAAAAAATCTCAAAAGTCCTCCAAAACTATGTTTTTTTTTGTTTTAATGCCATGATTTTTTAACATTTTAAGTATTTTCACCTTCATTTACTCCAAATGGCCCAAAGGCCTTCTTTTTTATTTTATTATAGATAATCCCCCTTTTAAGGGTTGAAGGGGAACTCGTACATGACACGTAGGCCCAAGGCACAAGGCCCGACATGACCCGCAATACATGACCCAAAGGCCAGAGGCATACCATGCCCATTACATGACCCGTAGGCCCATCTTACTAGAACTGCCCCTCCCCAGCATCTTGCATCATTGATCGACTTAGCTCCCCACCTTGCACTACTGATTGAAATGTATTGCCCTGTACAAAGCTGCATGGTTCCTGGTCCCGATGGTGGCTGCCATACCCTCTCATTCTTCCTATCGTGTTAGCTCTGCATCTGGTGGCTACTACTCCTGCTACTCGGATCCTCTTATGGGGCATGTTCTGTGTGAACTGGGCTACTCCATTGTCTTTATATGTTTATTGGGTTGTCTATGATATTATTCCTTGTATTTACATTTCTATTGACTTGATATTGTTGAAATTGTTGTGGTTTTTCCTCTTTTGGTAATATATTATCTATTATATATATAGATGTTTGTATGTATGTATGTATGTATTTCAATACATTTTTATATATGATTTTTATTTATATATATATTTATTAATATTTATTTAAAACATATATATAATTGTATCTATGCATATAAATTTATTTGTATTTATGTATTTATTCAATTTAGTCTAAATTTATTTATATTTATGTCCATTTATGTATATTTATATACATTAATGTATATTTATATATATAATATATATTTATATATATGATGTTGGAATATATAATTATTTGCATTCTTCTGGTTAATGTGTGTGCGTGTGTGAGTCTTGGTGCTTGTATTTATATACATTTATGTAAATTTATTTACATTTATATATTTTTATAATATATATAACTATATTTAAATACATTTATATGTAGTTATATATATTTACTTACTATTTGTTATTTATTATTTACAACTTTTAAATTATTATTTCTTATTTCTTATTTTTTATATCTTATTTGTTAATTCTTAATTCTTATATCTTATTTCTTATTTCTTATTTCTTATATATTCATTAATTATTTATTATTAATTAATTATTAATTAATTATTTATTTATTATATATTAAATAAATCTTAATTTATTATTTATTGATTATATATTAATTATATATTATATATTTGTTATTTATTATTTATTATTTATTATATATTATTTATTTATTTATTTATTTATTTATCTTTTTAATTTTTTATTTACTAGTTATTTGATATATAATGATTTATTATTGATTTATTTATTTATTTTATTATTATTATTTATTATTTATGGATTATTATTTATTATTTTTTATTATTTTTTATTTTTTATTTTTTATTTTTTATTTATAATTTATACTTTATTATTTATTATTTATTAATCACTTGTTCGTTAATTATTAATTATTTATTATTAATTATATATTTTGTACTTATTTGTTATGTATTATTGGTTTTTTATTATTTATTATTATTTATTATTATTATTTAATATTATTATTTATGTATATGTATCTATATGTATTTCATATATACTTATAAGTATATTACATTTTGTTTACTTATCACATGAAGAGCTTGTTGAAATGGTAGTCTTTGTGGAATAACCAAGAGGTAAGTGGTTCAATTCTCTCCCAATGCGTATATATATATATATATATATATGTTGAATTTATTCATGGCATTCATGGCATATGCGTGAATGGTATGATAAATAAATAAATATTAAATATTAATCAAATAAATAAGAAGTAATAAATAATGAATAAATAACCCAAAAGGGTACCTGAAGAACCAAAGTTGAATTTTTCAACTAATTTTTCTTCTTTAGGTTTAGAAATTTACCTACTTTTGTTTTCTATACAACACTTCAGAAATTATATATCATATTCCTAGTTAAAATATTTCCCAACACATTGATAATATTATGTAAACATTCCTTGAATTCAATCATATATTTAAAGAATTTCCAAAATTGATAATAGGATAAATTCATTACCCAAAATAAGCGATTTTTAGTCCCCCTTAAAGAATTTTATTGAACTGAACAAATCATTATCTATGTGTATTAAAAAATTCCATCTTATTTTATTAGATACCAATTGTTTACTTGTTCTTATCAAGATCTTAATGGGATAAAAATAAACATCTTATGACACATTTATCTAAGCTTTAAGTATCCTTGTATTTGTTGTAGCAACACATTCTCTACATTATATAAAATAATCCCACAAACTCTAATATTAAATTATTTATCCTCAACTAACATTTTTGTATATTTATGACTTTTTGTAAAAAATATGGTTGATATTATATATCTATATGATTAATAGAATTTAATTCTATAACAAATAAAGCCTTAATAAAACCATTCATCTCATAGAATCTATAACATATTCAATCTTATTGAATATCATTTGACATACCCAATCATATTGAGTATATAAAAATAATTTTCCCTAGATCATTTAGCATCTAATACCTTTAAAACGCTAAATCAATCACACTATTCTCCCATAAGCACATAGGGTCACTTATTGAACAATTTCAACAGTTTGTTATTCCAGAAGATTTTGATTCAACACATGGAACATTTCTTCTTATTTGAATATTATTCTAAAATTTCAGTAATGCTCAAGAAATTTGAAACCATTTAGTTTCTCCTCCGTAAGGATATATCTCAAGGTTATGTTTAATGATTATAATTCCATTTATCTATATTATAATATTTTTGTAACACGTTTATCATGTCATAACATTTAATAATTACTTTTACTAAATGTGATCCCACAAAAATGATGAGTGATTTTGTAATATATCATATTTATTAGTGTAAAATGATCCATATTTCACCATGACTTAAACCAATTTTTTTACAAAAATACACAATGATTATTTATATAGGGAATAATCCTAATTGTAAAATATGTGACTCTTTCATAGTCGAGTGGATAACTATTTATCTAATCTATCATATGGATAAACTCAAATACATTCCTCAAGTATCTAAACTATTAGGATTTTCTAGCTAGTATTACCCAATGAAAATGATGAGAATAAGTTAACAAATGAAAATAAAGGGATAATAATCTTAATCTCAACCTATCACATAAGATAATATAGAGTTACTTATATCTTTCTTACCTTACATGAGATAATCTAGGGGTATTCATGTTAAGCATTACAATACCCAGTTAAATGATCGAGGTCTTCAAAAGTGACACTTTGGAAGGAATCAAACACATAGAATTTGATGGGTATTTAATCTCAACATCTTATCTCATCTTATTCATTTTTTGTATTCATGATTCTAGTGATTTAGTTTAGAACCCTATTCTCATCCCCCTAATTTATATGTTTAAACCATAATGATATGTAACACTTTAAATGACCCACATGTTTGTGTCCCTCACAAAAATATATGGGCCAAACATATTCAAAATTATCGAAATGAATCCTATTATTAATATATATAAACACTTCATGTAAAGGATTATAGTCATTTGATATTGAAAATATCCACATGAGTAAACTTGAAGAGATAGATTACTAATACTATTCATCTTTCTATACAAGGTATAAGACTCTAGGTCGGTAGGTAGTCCGATGCAAAGTCCCTTTACCTAAGGATTCATTACTCAAGATATAATTCCATTCATAATAACTCTATTGAATAATATTCATAAACTCTATTCAATAACTACTTTCAATCTATTAACATTGATTTCAAACTAGGGCCAAGTTAGATGAAAACTAAATTCATTATAGAGTCATTACTAGAAAGTAAATAAAAGGATCAATCATAGAACAATTTATTGTATAAATTTTAGCATACAAATATTCATAATATAAAAAATATATATAGATGAATACATCATGGAATAAATTTTTAATAAATGAACTATTCAACTATTTAAACATGTGACAACTATTTTTAAACAATTAATAAATACAATATAACTATAAACATTTTCTAATTAATCAAATAATTATAGACATTCAATAATTATGAATAGGAAATATTTCTATTTATTATATTATGAACTCTTTAATATTATTCATTATATGTCATTAGACTTAAATATATTATATTTTATAAATTATAATCAATTTATATGGGGGTTTTGATAAAGAAATCACAAGAGATTCAATCTCTTATTCTTCATGATGTCTAGGTTGTAGACTCGATGGGTTCAAATATTTATTGCATCTTTGATCCTTTCGAGGTGTATGTATATCCCTTGAAGAAGGGTAAGGTCATAGTGGAAGGCATGGATCAAATATCAGCTCAAGAGACATCGTCTTGTGTTGGAAGGGAGATATGAAAACCCATATATATTTATTTAAAAAATAATATTGCTATATAGAGGGATAATCAGACTTCCAATACTGGGAAATCATTCAATTTTTTTACATTGACTCTCGATATAATGGAACTAATTTACAGAAAAATATCATGAATAATGGAGGTTTTTATTTCACTGAAGCCAACCCTAAATTATTTTAGGATTGGAATATATATTGTAATCACTCAATCATTGGGAGGTAATCTCTCTAGTGTAATATATGGAATGTAGAGGATTCAAAGACTTAGCTTTGCCAAATTTGGGGATTTGATAAATGGTATATTTTCCTGAATGGTATGGGATTCTTTGGTATCATTTTCCACTCATAAGAACTAAAATTGAAATCTTGTAGTATTGGATTTATTTATCATAAACTAGGGACCCTATGATTATATGATTGGGATCCCTGGTTTGATCTAACAGGAGCCTATAACTGAAATACTCAATCATGGATTTAGATTAAGAGATTAGTTTGGTTATTTTCAAAACCTTAGAATCTATGGGATGCTTCTTTAGCTATTAGTATCCCAGTCAAATTTTTCAAGGAGGATTAACATGCCAGGTATGATAATTATTCACAATTTTTTGTAGAAGTTGACCTTTGTTCTCCATTGATTGCAACTATTTTTGGGTGGCTAATGAATTCAAATTTGTACTTTTTTATATGAGAATGTTATTGACTTTTTATTTATCTGATTTTATATTGGGTATATTAGGAAAAGATGTATAAAAAGGATTAAATGCATTGACTGTAAAAAAGAATGAGCATAATATTGAGAATTGTAAATTTAAATTTCCCAATGGAAGATAATGGGCCTTTTTTAAGGGGAAATGTTATGGGTTCTATGTCTTTTATAAATATGGATGTGAGAGGAAATACTAATGCTTGTCTACTAGGTAAATCCCTAGAATCCAATAATCTAGGGGTAAAGAAAACAACCATTGGGATAAAGATACACAATATCTACTTGACTCATTGTCTTTTTTCTAGAGTTATTATTGGTTCTAAGGCTGGTAATTTTGGGTAATCATATATTAACACTCAATTTGTAAGAAATTTAAAGAATGATCACTCTGTGGTTCTAAATAATCTTTTTTTCAAATGGTGATATAGGTGTGGATCCAATCAAGTTGAGCATCTCAATAGTGGAGTTAGAGGAGACATTTCTATGTTCATTGAGGACCATAACTTGTTTAGTTGTAAGGTGGCCTTTTATACATGATCACTCTCTTTGGAGCACAAGAAGGGTAGAAATTATTTGGACAAGGAGGTGTCCAACACAAAAATGAAATAACTTTCTAAGCCTCGTGGGGTTAGGGATGGGGATCCAGCGACATGTTTGTCTCTTGAATGGAATGAACTAGAGGGGTAAAAATCCCCTTCTATTGGAAAGGCGTATTTTAATACTAAAAATAAATCATTACATACTAAGAATGGTAGATATTTTTTGGTTATGTATGTGGATAAATTAAAGATTAAGGTAGCTATAAAATCTATTGAGGTTGAGGTTGGGGATCCAGATACACATGTGTCTCCTCATGGGAAGAAACCTAAAGGGGTTAAAGTTGTCACTCCCATACATGGACTTGGTGTATTTCTAGTGAATAAAACGGCTTATGTTGAAGGATTTTAAGAGGATACCAGGGAATCTAGTTATTCTAGTAAGGTAATTATTGTATACAGTAATATGAGGTAGTGTCTTGATAAAGGAGTTCATCAGGATGCAAAGAGTGATTCAAATTTCTTCACCATGTTTGATTCCATTAACACCCATTACTTTATAATTTTATATGTGGAATGTATCATGAAGATTTGGTTTATTTTACAAACACGTGTCATAGGGCCTGGAAAAAAAGAAAGTTTTATGTTTTTCAAGTGAAAAATAGAGGTTCAAAAAGGTCATCTCACGTGAGGAGAATTATAGTTTATTCTATCACTAATTCTATTCCACCTAATCTAACTCTTTTTTTATTGTAAACAATGGTATTTTTTATTATGAAAACAATGTAATGTGGAAATACACTATCATAAATGTAGATGAATATACACACGGAATGAAATTATGGAAGAAAGGTTTTGATCCCAGGTTTATCTACATGGTTTCATTTTTTATTGAATTCAATTTGACAATTCATTACTTTCCATTCATGGAGTGATATTCCCCACCCTTAGCTGAATTTTTATCATGCCTATGAAACATTTTTGGTGATCCAATCTCCCTATCATTGATAGAAAATAAAATAATTTGAGATCCAAGATATGGTGGACTACCATCACACCCATGCAGTTCTCTTGTATCCCCCATAAATTAAATTAATACATTTAAGAGTTAAATTTAAATAATTAATAATTTTTTGAAACCTCCTCCAAGTCCAATCATAGGGTTTTTCACTTTCCATTTCCAAGTGAAAAGAGATTGTGGTGGATAGAGGAACGATAGAGAAATTGAGAGAGTGAGAGAGATGAAAGAACTTTGTATTGGATGAAAATGGAACACATGAAATAAAATATGATTATGTTAAATGGTAAAATAAAACAAAAAGAAAAGAAATGATAAAAAATGAAAATATAATGCAGTAGTATCCCTACAGTGCAGTGTAGCAGGAAATCCTTAGGAACTGGTCCCTTTTCTCTTTGACATATCCTTGTATTTTTATGCCTCAAAAGAAACATTTATTTCCATTAATTAAATCATAAATGGGACTCTTGTGGTCTCAAGTTATCAAGGGGAAATAAAAGTATGTTATGGGTGTTAAATTTCATAACAATAATGCTTTTGAGAGCTTCCCAAAGGATTCATGTTGTGTAATTTTTTCACGGTGTGTAATATGCAAATCCATAAAATCATCTGTTTTTAGTATCAGCAAAAATATTCATGTATTGAATAGTGATCTCCTAACATAAATTGTGTGGGGATAAAATTCTCATTACTTTCATTTATTTCTTGTAATTCTTCATGAAACACATCGTGAATGAATTACACGATGCAAAATATTTATTTCCAGTTATTTTCACTATGAATCAGCCCAATTTTTTATTTTAAAGCTTCATACATAATCCTTCACTTATACCTTTATCACATGTAATCATATACATCATCAGATCATAATCTTTTAACTTCAAAAATCTGGTGATACATTGTGTTGCATCGTGATTCGGGATGAAGTGTTTGTGGCTCACAATATTCGTCTCTTTTTGGTCATCTTTTATCAAACATCATATCATTCCCCAAAACATAAATACAATTAAATACAAGTAATAATAATAAATTAAATTTTCAAAACATTGTGTTTTATATTAAAAAATATATGAAAAATTTGACTCTATCAGTATTCCTTTCAATGTGTTGGTGGTTGAGGATGCCAGTAAGAGACCCTTTCATAAAGTGGAACTCTCCAAAAAAAGGGATTGTTGTAGGGGATGAAAAAAAGACTCCAGAGGGGTGTCACATGTTGGTATAATATGACCATGTTGCAGAACATGATAAGGAAGCTATTTAGGAGGTTGCATAGAAGCTAGTAGATTCTAAACATGAGGAAGCTTATATATCAGCCACTTTAGACAAGGACATTGAAGTTGTATTACAACCCTTCTACATAGATTGTGAAACCATGAATGTACTAGAGGAGGTGGTATATATAGATGACTCTGTTGAGATATTGGATGATAAATTTGGACTGTAATTCACCCCAAAATGGAGGAGAGGTTTCCATTCCCAAGGTCATGGAAATTCATGGAATGTGGGCAACAAATGCTACCAAGGATAAGCCTTTCTATTTTGTGTTATCTTGTGGGAATGTAATATTTTTCAATTTTATTTCGTTTTGGTGGGATGTGTGATGCACCCTTTATGCCGCAACCCCTTGTACTTGTGTCTTGACATTTTTTATCAAATTTTTGGGGCCATGAGTTTTTAAGCTTTTGGTTCCCACAATTATGAATAACAATTTTATAATCCAATTTCTATTATTTAAAAATTCATAATCTAATATCATATACTTAACATTATTGAAACTAAGATTAAATGAATCCTCAAAAATATTTTGATATATTTTAAACAATATCCAAATAAGATCCTTTTAATTTGAACAATTCAATTAAATTATTTATGAACAACTCATAAACAAAATATAAATTTATTTTTATTTATTCCTTATTTATGTAAATTATTAACACTTTATAAATTACTATTATTATTTTTAAATAAAAAAATTTATTTCTAGATCATAATACAAGTTGTAGAATTTATTTAAAAGGTATTTTAAATATCATCTCTTAATATTTAAGAAATATTTAATAATAAATGGTTCACAATCATTTATGAATTAATTATAAAGAATTTGTAATTAATTAATTAATAATTATTTTATTAATTAATAAATATCCCAACAATTCCTTTTTTATAATTTATAAATAATTTATAAAATATAAGTAAACCTAATAAAACACACAAAAATTATGTTATTTGTTTACCTTTAAGCTGCAAGGATCGATTTCATAGAGTATACCAAGATTACACTTATATTGATCCCTATGTCTAAGGGTATGCACTTATGACCCTTATATAGACTAATCTATGTAAAGGTAAATCAAAATGACCCTTAAATAAATCACACTATTTAAAGGTAAGATGGGATGACCCTTAAACAAACCACTCTAATTAACGGTAATTTTAGATGACCCTTACACAGAACTCTTTTGGATAAGGGCAATTCAATACGACCCTTACACAAAAAATTTTCACATAAGGGTAGCCCATTTTACCATAATATATCATCAAAAGCAAAATAATGCTATATTTTTTTAGATTTCTTAATTTTTTGCATGATTTCTTAAAATTAAGATCATGGGTTGTTCTGATACCATTGGAGAGATTCTTTAGGGTCCAATAAGAATTATTAGAGGCAAAAAAGTGATTTAAATACCTTTAATAAGGATCCACCATACAAGAAATATGAATCCTTTGTAAACACTAGAAATGAATAATTTTTGATAATGTGCATATCGTTCATCTAAAAAACTTCTATAATATTTTTTTCTTCATCTGATATGTTTGATAATTATCACCAAAGTGGAACAAAAAATGCTTCCATATCCAATGGTATATGAGAGCCAAGATGAATGTATCATCATATAAGAGGGACTCTCCTTCACCCATGGTGTACTAGCACTTTGATGTGTTAAGGATGAAGAAGAAGAGTACTTCAGGCCTCTAAGATTTTTGATCAAGCATCAATCAATCACACTCTACTAATTACATCATCTGGTTGTGGTTTATATATCCACAAGGATTCTCCCTATGTTTTTTCATTTACTCATGTGTTTATAAGACATGAGTATATGCTATATCCAGTTCATGAATTCAACATATGAATGTCTCCCCTTTCAAAGATTTCATTAAATGATTCAAACTATTTATTGATAGCTTGCTAGGGAATGGCTTGGGTAGTGGATGCATGCAATAATATACCTTATTTATGCATGAAAACCATAATTTTCAAGGAATTAAAAATATAGTTTATATATAAATATCAAATATATGAAAATATTTAGGGCATAAATATCCACCAAAATCCATTTCATTGGTATAGGAACATACACAATAGTTAATAATGTGCATGATACAATGACTTTGACATACAGTTTAGATAATAACTTTACATCAAGGTATTTGGTTGATGTTATGAGTGCACTTTTTTTTACTAGGTGTCCCTAATAGTATACATGACCAATAACTTTTATGTGTTTTTGTGATATATTAATTTTTTAAAAAATTTCTTAGATTAGTATTTACCCTTGAATGAAGCTTTTATGGGTCTGACCCCCTCGAACAGTTAAGGAAAGTTCGTATATCACGGTCTTTGGTATATTATCCCAAAGCATGTGTTTTCATGTGTATAAAATAATATAATATCATGAATAAAACATACTTTGGTAATTAAGACATAAAACATATGATTTGATAGTAATGTCGGTACATAATATTTATATTAAGAAACTTAATGTATAGAACATAAATATGATTGACTTTTTTCTATTAGAAAATGATTAATATTGTAGTATTTTGGTCCATTATATATAAGATATGGATATTAAAACTATTCCACAACCCATCGTACCCTTATTCATTTGTTGGAGTACATAGTGACTTAAGACAACCCATTGGATCATTATGGCCAAAAAAGGTAACCTGGCCCCAATATATTATGTCTAAATGTGACTTTTTATGTTAATTCACTATTGTAAAATATGGTTATCCTCATGCCTCTATACACACGATTTCTATAAACCATGGGCATAGATTGAATAGAATCTGTCTGTACCAATAGATTATGTAAACTATTGGTGTAGATATACTATCATAATGGTTTTCAAAAAACTGTTGGTATAGGTTTTGATATACCAATAGTTTTTAAAAAACTACTAGGATAGATTCCCTCATATTCCCTCGGCCTCCAACCCTCTCCCCCCTTACTCAATACCCATCTCTCCTACTTTAGTCGATCCATATTCTCCCATCACTCGAGTGATGATGGGTGGATATCCTACTCTTTCTTCTACCCTAATTCAAAATTTTTTATGTTACTCTTCTTCAACATCAAATTAGTGATTTATAAATTCTTCTTATCTTCTAATGACTATTTTTTACTTTTTTATCAATGTATACAAACCTAAACAATATATAGTTAGGTCACAATTATTATGGATTATTTAAAATAATGTTCTTTGGGGGAAATGTTTTATTTTTGGGATTTCGGTTTAGTGATTGTAATTTGGATGAGGGTTTAGTATTTTGTTGTTGTATATTTTGGATCTAGTTAATGGTTATATTATGGGAAGTGATGGATCATGGTTTAGGGTTTTCTCACTAATTAGGAGTAAATATTTGTTTATGCATGGGTTTTTGGTTGTGGTTTTTGTTTAGGTACGAGGTCTTGATGGTTGTGAATGAGTGAGGGCCTTTTTAACACATCTGGGTAACAATGGTAGATGACCCTTATGTGTATATTCTTTAATAGACTACTCCTACCCTTATGAATCCTCCATGTCATTCTTTAAGTAGCTTTTCATAGGTTTCCAATAACACCTATGTAGTCTGTATAACTTTCTTCAAAAATACTTCATTCAATTCATGAAACATATTAATATGATAACTCATCAACTCATTAGTCCAATATGATTTTCATATTTAGAGCCTTAAAGTTCTCCTTTAATACATGTTAGCATATTTCATTTGAGTTTACATAAAAAATATCATTTTTAAATAATATAGTTCAACCTCCATTGAAGCATGAACTACTACAAAACATTCATATATCATATAAATTCATATTTTTTTATTCTAAATAGTAAATTCACCGATTAGAAATGATATGTCCACAAAACATCATGGACTATTGATTTGGAGCTTGGTGTAGGAAACAACGGTCAAAGATAAAAATGACAATTTTATCCATATTTTACTCTAAATACATAAACCATATTGTATCTTGAGTAATTAAATATTATTTTAATATTTAATAATGTCTCACAAAATCTTTTAATTCATAATATTTAATGTACATGGATGAGGAACATATCACTTGAAGAGATAGTTTACACCACTAGAAATCAATTTCTTCCAATTTCTAAATAATGAATTATTCTTTTAAATGAGGCAGAGTAGATTTTATGGGGAAATGTTTATCTCCCCCTTAATTTTTCAACCTCTAGACACCTCTTATTAAAACCACTTTGTTGGTAGAATTATTTTTCTAACTAGCTTCCAAATATCACGAAAAACACTCAGATGATACGAACATGTTAGTTTATAATAATTCACATGAAAAAAATTCCAAATAGAATAGCATCATTAGTAAAACTAAAACATGTATTTGAATCTAGAATCACTCAAAATTATTATTTAAATCCACTATATCCTTAATATTTTTGTAGATTCATTTATATTTGAGCATGCATGGTAAAATTCACAATATTCTACAGTATATTCAAGATTTGTGAAATTTTAGAATTATCTAGAAATTAAATTTCCTCATGAACTCTTGTATTTTTAATAGTTATTTTAAGAAACACATGTTTAATATCACCATGTATTGTATCTAATCTGTCATCCCACATCACTCAATTTATCATATTTAACAATAATGTAATAGTGCAGAGGGGTACTTTGACATCCTCCTTTTCATGATTAAGGTTTTTCTTGAAGAACTGACTCTTTTATTCTACTCTTCCCCTAATCATTGATAGTTCTTTTTCTCGAAAAATCAATTGTGATGATTCCATTTTATATGTTCTCTATTAGATTCATTACCCTTCTTGGATTAGGTTCCTTTTCCATTATGACATTAATCCCACTAATACTTGTCTCGTATTTTGATACATTTATTATACACCCTTCAATATATTTCCACTTTTAGTGGAGGGATCTTCTATAAAATTTACCTATTTCCTTGAGGAGTGATATGTGAGATCATTAAGGAATAATTTGTGCTTTCCCTCTTCATTGATATCCATAAGAGTCACTTCAGACATATTCTTCTATAGTGATTCCTTCATTAAGAGACCTTATTTCATAATTTATGCATGATCTATGTATATGTAGACCAAATTTACTTTGATTTTGGTTTCATAATGTTATTGGTTGAGTTAGTGAATCATTGGATATTATTCGGGATTATGGAAGGATATAAGTGATAGATTTTTCCTTTCCAATTATAGATGAAATATTTTTTCTCAAAAATATTTTATTGCATTTCATATATCATACAACCTAGATCTTCTATCTCATTTATTAAATTTTGGATATATTTTAGTTATTTTATAAATCATAATTTCTATTATATTAGTACTGGATTATTATTTATATTTATGTAAAATATAGTATAATTTCAATGAAATTAATATACCATTTTTTCTGGTTTTGATGTTGGGTTACACAATGATGTTATTCTTGAGTAAATTCCTTTAATAATAAAGATAAGTATATTTAATTTAATTAATGTCATATTAAAAACATGAATGTTTTAGAACCAATTGGTTAATAAAGATATATACATTTAATTGTATTGTGTAATAGTTGTTTCTCATTCCATGTCTTATACATTTTTTAGTTCTTTATTTGTAGGTATCACTTATAACATATTTTATCTCAATTATTCTTTGTTTTTATAGCTACTGGTATGATTTGATGAATTTCATATTAAAATTTCATGATATGAATTTTGTAATTATGGTTTAAATTTTTTATTTGAATATTATTTTTTTCCTTTAATAGAATGGATAGAATATGTATGTACCATAGAGATCAAATTTCAACTGGGTTTAAAAATAATTTGAACATGCTTCAGATGGAGGTTGTATATAGTGTCCATGTTGTAATTGTTTTGGAAGATCACGGTTATGTCAATAAAAATTTTGCTTCCACATAAAACACATGGAATTCAAACAAACTATTATGTTTGTTATCATAATAGAAAGATAAGATGATCTTCTACTATTCATGAATATAATGAAAGAAGTGGTATGGTGAATTTGATATTTGGTAGGATTCAATTTGTGTAACATCATGAGATAAACATTATGATAGTGTAAGAATGAAATGATATCAATACACATGACAAAAAATATTAAGATGATGATGATGAAGAGTGAAAAAATTAATGGATGATGCTAGAATTCCTATATATCAGTAATCTGCTCAAATGAAAAATTTAGAATCATTAATGTTGTTATAACATGGGAAATTTTTTTATCGAATTTATAATACTACTATTGACAATGTTTTTACCTATTTTAAAGAATTGTTTCCAGACGGTGCATATATTCCCTCAGTTCAATATAAGGTATGAAAGTTATTTAAGAAGCATTGATTTTCTATGAATAAAATTCATACTTGTCCAAACGGATATAGTTTATTTTGGGATGAATCAATATACCTTAATGACAATAAAAAATGCGGCACATCTTGATGGAAGGAAAATTTATACCGAACACCATATCATGTTCTTTTGAAAGTCAGGTGGATATCTCCATTGATTCCCAAGATTAAAAATCTATTTATGTCTATAGAAATCTCAACCAATATGCAATGGCATGTTATATAGAGAATTAATGATAATGATGAGTTGGTTCAGCCTGTAGATTGATTATCATGGTGGGTATTGGAATTGCAACATCTTGATTTTTCAGCTGAGGTTCGTAATGTCAGGTTGGTTCTATATTGTGATGGTTTAAATCTATTTGGTCATATTCTTACTGCTCATAGAATGTGGCCAATTTTTATTCATATTTATGATATTCCTCCATGGATATTAATTAAAAAAAATCAATTTATTGATTATACTAATATTTTTACCTTCATATCTTGACAATGATCAAGAATTTTACTTTCCACATTTAATAAGAGGGCTGAAGCAACTTTGGGATATGGGTGTACACACATTCAATGCATCTTCAAAAAATATATATTAAATGTGTACTACACTTATATGGGCTATAAATGACTTCCCTTCTTATGCCATGATGTCTAGTTAGATCATGAATGGAAAAATATCATGTCGTATTTGTATGATGAATATATGATTGAGAATAGATTAATATCATTATAGTTTCAATTTAATTATCCATTGATGATTCTTATTAATGGATCATAAATAAACGAAGAAACAATGAATGTTTGAAAAAATATTGAAATTGAACATCCACCACAATGTATGTAAAAAATTGATGTTCTTAATGAATTGAATGAATTTTGTTTTTCATTAGGGAAAGGATAGATGAAATCTAAAAAGAGGAAGAATGTTGACTCTAAAGGCACTTATAATTGGAAAAAGAGAAATATCTTTTGTGAGTTTCCATATAGGTCTACCAATTATTTATGTCATTGTTTAGACAAAATGGAAATTGAGAAAAATATATGTGAATTTTTGTTTTCAATTCTTCTAAATATAAATATGACTTACAATCTTATCGGTACATGTTGGATTGAGGTATTTGACCATAACTGCATCTTCTATATATTAGTGAAAAAAAATTGAAAGTTAATTATGGTTCTTATCTGATGAAACCTTTAGAGAAAAATCCATTTTTGTTATTATTGGATAATTTCAGGATTCCTCATGATTATTCCAGCAACATATATAAATGATTCAATTGAGGGGATTTCAAACTAAAATCACTAAAAAATTATGATTACCACATCTATCTTCATTAATTTATTATAATAATAATTTTACATTTACTATCCAATAATGTAGAAATTATGGTGATTTTATTATGCCATTTTTATATATACATTTGTCTTAAAATTATATCTAATTATTTATTAATAAAAATGTGGCAAGAGGCACCATTGATTTTCTGTGAGTTGAAAAAAAATACTCCATTATTTTACACAAGCATGCTACATTTAATAGATCATTTTCTAAATGAACAATTTTTTGGGGGACCCATTTCTTTTATTTGGATTTATCCTACTAAAATAAATATATGCACAATGGAATCTCATGTCCCAAATAAGAATCAACCTAAAGGTTCCATTGTGAGAAGTTATATGTCTCAAGAAAGTATTAATTTTTGTACAATGTATTTGTTTTATCTGAGCACATGACATATACATCCAATGAAAAATTAATATGATAAGTATAGGGATTTTGATCCATAATATCCATATATTCCCTAAATAAGAAGAATTATTGGGTCATATACATTGGATACATTGAGCCTTGAAGAGTGTGATATGGAACACCACACAATCTTGTTTAACTGTGCTTTGTTCGATGAATATATCAAGTAAGTAATTTGAATATTTATATGCTATATCATACTATGTAATTTAATATATACCTTAATTATTTATTATCAGTTTATATTGGGAAGATAAACAAATTAGAAGTAGTGTTCATCGATCATTGCCTTTGAGAAGGAGAAGGGCTTTGCATAGTAAATAGTTTCCTACTTGGCTGACATAAAAGGTATGAGAATCATCATAATTAAAATAAAATATATACCTTCATTTAATTGTATTATTCATGTTTATTTTAGCTATTAAGTTTCCATTATTTACTCTATCTCTCAAGAATTAAGAGTGTTGTCTTTTGGTCCAAATTTATTGGTTCGTGAATGAAAATAATTAAAAATCAATGGGTATAAATTTGTTACAACCAATCAAGCGGTGATAATAAGAACACATCATGATGGAATTATATTAACTACAATAATGAACTATTATGATAGTGCATCAGATAGTAGGCCTCAATATGAAAATGTGACTTATTATGAACTTGTTGAGAAAATATTGTTCTTGGATTAATACTCTCATGGTCAATTCACTATAATGAAATGTAAATTTCTCGATTCAATGATGTGATATAGTACCTTTATTGATGTCTATTTATTTAAAGTTACTGATATGACTCGACAACATTCTACCGATGAACCATATATTTTGGCATCAATGGAAAAAAAGTGTTTTCTATCAAAGACCATATGAGACCTAATTATGTTTTCATTATTGAAGTAATCCCAAGACATATGTTTCATGATGGTGGGGTGGAAGTTAACACCATTGACACCCCCATTGGTGTTGACCAAAATATTTTACTTTATGAATCAAATTGTCCCATTGTGAGAATTGATGTTTAAATTGAAGTAGTAGTGGGTAATATATAGAAGCTACTATATATGTTCACAATTCATTAAGTTTACCTTGACATGGGTTTTCAGTTTGGTACCACTGTAATTACTTTAATTTAGTTTCAGTTTGGAATGATATATTTGTTTTAGTATTTTTTGTTTTTGTTACATATAATTGTATTTATTTCAATTTACAAAACCGGGATTAAAATTTATTTTTTAAAAATTAATAACATTATTTTAAAAAATAGTTGGTAGAATATGTTATGACATTTTATGACTTTTTTGACTTGTAAATTGTATGTATACTTTTTAGAGGATGTTTTTAAAAAATGTACATTTCATTCATATAAAGATTATGAACGATATTGAATAATTCTAAGGGAAGAGAATTTTTGACAATGATTGACGGATTCAAGATCTAGGGTTTCTTCCTCTGGTTCCCTCAGTGAGTATAATAATTTTAATATTTTTTTTCTATATTACATTTAAAGTCATGTTCTTATTCTTTATCAAATATTTTTTATGGACATTCATCTGAAAAAATTTGATTTATCCTTATCCTACTAGTATAGGTCCAAACGGGGGTGCTCTTAGTTTCACATGGAGAACCTATCATACCCATTCATACCCTGATCTTCCAGTGGACACCCCATCTACCACACATTTTCATCCTCCACTTGAGCCTCCATGGATGTTCTCACCCATGCCTCCATCATCATCTTATTTATCCCCTTTTTCTCATACCATGTTTACACCGAATCTATGGATGTTCCCACCTATACTATAACCATATCATATGATGAATCCCTATCCCTCATATCCTTATCCTACCATGTTTACACCGCCTCTATTTCCTATTATCCATCCCAATTTTGATGATTTTGTTTCATTAGTTTCCACTATATTTCATGAAGATGACCTAGTGTATGCATTAGAATATGCACATCATTTATAGGATACCAATCTAGGACTTCCCACAGATCCATCAGATCTTAATGAGAAACCTACATCAATTTTTTTTAAATATACGTATTTTAAATTATATCAGATAATTTTTTTTCATGTTTTACTAAGAATAGTTATTCTTATTTTCCATTTATCATATTCAGTGGGATATTCTAATAGGAAATGTGGGTGCACTCGTATGCATGAAACTTGTAATCATCAAACACAAATAATGGTTCATTATAATGAATACAATGAAAGGATAATTAAAAATTTTAGGTAGTGTAAAGGATTTAAGGGAACTTTATCCCAGTACAATGATATCATTCTAGTGAAAAACGTCTAATGTAGACATATTAGTAATGAAATCAAGTAGAAATCCATGGCAAAGATATGGGTAATAAAATTTGTTAAATTGATTTCTATATTATTATTCTGTTTATATGAATTAGCTTGTGTATTGTAGTGTCAGTTTATCTTTCCTAAAGGTGAAGCTCCTATGGTCACACAATTTATGGATCTTGGGGAGTTGTGAAGATCATAGCCTCAACCAGCCCCCGCTTTAGGCGGTCTTCCAGGTTACCTACATGGCTATATAGTCGGTCGTTACGCAGCCAGTACATGGCTACACACGGTAATCATGTACACAATGTGTACTCAAAAGTAAATGGTGTGTAATTAGAAATCTTCTAAAACCATACTTTTTCCTCATAAAAATCCCAAAATAAGGATCCATACACGAAATGAAGATCCAGCTTCTTACAGACACCCATCATTAATAAATTCATCGCCGAATTGATCTTCCAAAGGTGGTGAACAAGAAACTTCAAACAACTATGGCCACTATGATCGTACGTCGGCCTCCCTCTCCCATGTTTTGTCTTATACTTGTTTGTGCTACCATAGAACCCATACCATTAGAACAAACCGACAATGGAGAACCTTCGTGTTGCGATCCACAATATGCATATGGTGCTCCTTGAAGGATGCATCCACCTCCAACTCAACCTCCTCAGGTTGAAGAACATGAGGTGGGTCTAAAAAGTATTGTTGTTGACATGAAACATGAAATACATAGCGTATAGCCCAGTCCCTCTAAGGTAACTAACCTGACTCGATCCGAACCCTCGAAGGACCCAACGTGTCTCGGTGATAGGTTTCCCTGTCTCCTAATCATCAAGTGTCCCAAACTCAGTGTGACACTTAAGAAAACATGATCTCCGACCTCGAACATCAGAGGCCATCTCCGTTGATCAGCATAATATTTTTGCTGAGACTGTGTAGTAGCCATACTCTTCTGAATAAACTCCACCTGCTCAGTGGTCTTCAACACAAAACGAGTTCACAACATAGGTGCCTATCCTACCTCCATCTAACATAGGGGTGATTGACATGACATAACACACAAAGCCTCATAAGGTTCCATCTGAATAATTTCCTAAAAAATGTTATTGTAGGAAATCTCCACTAGGGGTATGTGTCTCTCCCAAGATCCCAAGAAATTCAGGATTCATCCTCCCATAATGTCCTCCAAAACCTGAATCATGTGCTCAGACTGACCATCTATCTGGGGATGGTAAGATTTATTCATTGGTACATGTGTACCCAAAGCCCTCTGTAGTCCCTGCCAGACACGAGAAGTAAACCGGGCATCCCTATCTGAAACTATATAGTGTGGAACCCCATGTAAATGTACAATAAATCGGATGTAAAACCTTTAATGCTCATCCACTCTGAAGGTTTCCATGATCGACAAGAAATTTTCAAATTTTTTGAGTCTGTCTATGACAACCGAAACAGCATCATTCCCTCGAGGCAAACTCGGTAAACCCTTCACAAAATCAATCAAGACATCATTCCACTTCCACTCAGGAATGGGTGACTTTTTTAATAGTCTTTCTGGTCACTGATGCTCTTACTTCACCTTCTGACAGGTGGAACATCTCATGAAAAAACTAGCTACATCCTTCTTCATACCTGGCCACCAATACTAATGGCGCAGATCTCGATACATCTTGGTGACACCAGGATTAACTTCCCAAAATGAGGAATGAAATTCTCGCAACAGGTCATCGCATATATCTACTGACACTCATACACACCCATGAAAACACAAGACCTCATCCTCTCATATGGTCCATCAAGGAGTAGGGTTCTTGTCTGACCCGCTCTCCCATAGGACATGGCCTTAAGAGATAGATAGCTGCTTCATTGTCACTTGATCTAGTAGAGTAGAGGTAACATATATAGAAGAACAAAATGTCTACCCCAATTTGTCTTGCATCTCCAAATGCATATCTTATAAAAGCGCCATAATCTTCCACTCACTATTGACCTCCTAAACTTCTTGTATCTGAGTCCTCTTGCTCAACGCATCATCTACTGCGTTTCATTTCCCAGGCATGTAGGCAAGCTCAAAGTAAGGACTGGAGGTACTCAACCCACATTCGCTATCTCATATTCAGATCCTACTATATAAAGATATACTTTAGGCTTTTGTGTACAATGTATACCCCAAAATTCTTTCCCAATGAAAATGTATCCAACAACATAAAGCATGCACTACTACAACCAACTTGATATCATGTGTCAGATATTTCTTCTCATGTGGCCCCAACTACCGATACCTGTACACAACGAATCCCCCCTTTCAAAATCACTACTCCCAGCCTCATACCCAATGCATCACAGTTAAAGGGGTAACTCTTTCCTAGTTATAAAAAAAACCATATCATTGTTGAATTAAATATTTCATTTAGCTTGTGAATGGATGAATCATAGGAATCTGTCCACAACTACTTTGCACCCTTTTTAGTTAGGGCCATCAATGGCGCTGCTATGCATGAAAAATCCCATATAAAGTTCATGTAGTAACCAGTTATCCCTATAAATCTTCATACCTCAAAAACTTTCTTCTACTTCTCCAAGGAAACTACTACTCACACTTTAACCAGGTCTACATATACTCCTATCTCTGAGATAACATGACCCAGGAAGTGAATATGATCCATCCATAGGTGGAATTTTTAGATCTCAGAATATAATTTATGCTCTCTCAGGGTACTAAATATGATCTCATGATGGGTAGCATGGTCCTGTTGAGTGTGATAGTACACCAAGTCATTGTACTTTAATACTACCACAAAATAATCTAAGTAAGGATGGAACACTTAGTTCATCAATTCCATGAAAACTACCAGCATGTTCGTGAGAAAAAATGGCATAACCAAATACTCATGTAGACTATACCTGCTCTAAAAGGCTGTAAGAGGTATATCTGATGGTCTAACACAAAAATAATGACAACATGATCTCAGTTCAATCCTCGAGAACCATAGGGATCCTCTAAGATGATTGAAAATAACATCAATCCTCAGAAATGGATATCAGTTCTTAAATTTCAACTGGTTTTTCTGCATATAATCCACACAAATTCCAAGAGTACCATCAACCTTATTCGCAAAAATGACAGAAAACCCACAAGGAGAAGTATTGTGTTAGATGAAACCCTTCTCCTGTAACTCCTCTAACTGATTATTGATCTCCTATAACTATGGTGTAGCCATATTATAAGGATGAATGGAAATGGGTGCTGCTCCTAGATCAAGATCAATAGAGAAATATACCTATTTATCTAGAGGTAAAACTAAAATGTTTTTTGTAAATACATATTTGAAATGATCTACCACTAGAGGAATGTCCATCTGGGAAGTTTGTAGTCATCTAGATATAAAATATCAATATGGCATGTAATTCCTCCAATAACATGATGCTCGGGTCCCACTCTACTTTCTATGACATCCCATTCACCCTTGTGGAGAAAAGACCCACCCTATGGTGATGTGAAACTCACCCTATGGTGATAGTAGTCAACAAAGGCCGGAAAAGTGACCAACTAGTCCATTTCCAGAATGACATCGATGCCTATCATTTCTAAGGAATAGAGGTCCCATAAGAAGTGACACCAACCAACATCAAGAGGGAACTCCTTGAACTGACATACGCTAGCCACCCTAATCCCCAATGGAGTGTCCATCATCCTAATAACCTCAGAAGTAATGTTATAGATCCCAAGGCACTCCAAAACACCAATAAAACTATAGGAAGACCCTGTATCCAAAAGAGAAGAAGCTAAAACTAAGGCAACTAGAATCTTATCTCTAACTGTATAGGGTTCGGGATCCTAGTCCGGCTAAGTCTGGTTGACTACAAAAGTTTGACCTGTACCATAGCCTTGTGACCCTGTCTAAGTACCCTGTTTTGATACACCTTGATGTCACTGAAAACATTCCTTCTAGAAACCATGACTACATCCACCTCCATGGCCTGAATGAACTGATGAACTCCAGTTCCATTATTGAAGAGATAATGGTGGTCCTGCTCCTAAATGTGGAGTCATAACTTATCCCCTCTCACTAGCTGCGAGTGAGAAAAACTATAAAATAACTTTGAAGATGACCCATCTTGATGCAAGATCAGCACTCAACTGGGTCTCTCAGGAACTGTGGTCTCGTATTACAATTGTTTCTGCACTATTGGCACCTCACCTGGATACTTGTAGATGCATCTGTACTACTGGAATCACCGCATGATGGCTTCATGTGGTGCTTCATACTACCCGTCGAAGGAGTACCAAACTTGGATGCTAAACTTCCACAACTCAAAACTCCTAACTCCTTTAGATTGCGCTCAGTAATTAGCACATGGTTTACTATAGTCGTCACCAATGTCAGCATGAAGACATTCACCTGCAATCAAATTTCATACCTGAGACCATCCTCAAATAGCCTAGCCAAAGATAAGTCATCACCTCCTAGAATAGGTGAAAAACACTAAAACTCTGTAAAACAAGAAGAGAAATCCATCACTGAAAGAGTTCCCTACTCCAAATGGAAAAACCCTTAGGCTCGGTCGGCCCTCAATGTCTCGGGATAGATGTAATCATAGAAGGTCCTCTGAAACTCTTTCCAATACATATCCTGATGACGTATTGCCTGTGTGATAACATCCAACCATATCTTGGAAGAATCACATAACATGTATGTCGTGAGTTTGACCCTCCTATCTGAAGGTGTCTCCCAATGCTCAAAGATAGCAAGTATGGCATCCTGCCATGGCTCTGTATCATGTGGTCCTACATCACCTAAACTTGTGGGAGGATGTTGCTGATGGAGCACCAGCGTCAGCTCTACCATAGATGGGGCATAATACAGTTCACCCTGAAAGGTCTGTAACATTCTCAAAAAGCATTCATAGAACTGTGCATCACCACCTGTGTCTGGAATAACAGCTGGTGCCAAGATGGGCATGATGGGAGGATCTAATGGTATTCCTTGATCTACCATTTCGGATGTCTGACCATCACCCAGTACCTAGAGTACAACTTGAGGAAGTCTTGGTTGCATGACTTTTCACGGTCAAGAACACACCTCAGTTCAAGATTATCAAGGAGATAAACTTAGAAGTTCAAGAAAGGAAAAAGAGAAGATATAATTCATGTTTTACAAAGTAGGGTTACATGAAATGTATAAACGCTACATGGCGTGTTCCCTTAAGCTTTTAACATGGCATATACCTCTTCCAATCCTGGTCATGTATCACCCCTTACACACAACGTGTTCCTCCTAAGACCTGGCATGTACTTGAATTTTCTCTCATTCCTTAGTCCTTCTACACGACTATAACTACATGGTTCTATCCTGGTGTAACACTACATAGCGTGTTCACCCTAGACATGGTGTGTACTAGATATGTTTCATCTACCCATACCATTAGTCACACAGCTGAATACACAGTCGAATCTACACGACATGCATGAAAGGGACACGATGTGTACAACCTATGTTTCATCCACACATGTCATAGGTCACACATATGGATACAAGATTGACTCTACACGGCGTGTAAAATCTAGACCTGATGTGTTCTACCAATGTTTTATCAACCCCATGCCTCTTCTCACACCATTAGTCGCACGATCAAAGATTACACAATTTTTACATATGGTACGTGAAATGTATTTAAGAAAAGTTGTTTATTCCATAATAGAAGAACACATGGCGTGTGTTCATAACACCACATTCCATGTTGTTTGGGTTTTCTGACAGTAATCCTCTTAAACTTCTTCAAATACCTTAAAACCTAAAATTTTGTCCATGTAAAGACAAATTATGACCCGTGAGGGCCCATAATTCTTGGAAATCAATGTGTGGCATCCTTATTCATATTATAACTTGAAACAATTCCATTAAAGTTCAAACATTATCAACCAAATTCCGATCTAAGAGGGCCCATAAAACTTCAGGGACCAAATATTGGTGTCAATTAAATTGAAACATTATATATTCTAATATCCTATCAAAATAGTAGGTATTATATCAGGACATCTATCCCAACAACATGCATATCTATCACAATACCAATCACAATAGCATGCAATCATTAATGCATCCTAAATGGCATGACAAGAATGCATGATATGTAACCTCTAGAAAGTGCCTATATGATACATGAGATGAAATACCCTCATATCATTGGGTTTTAACATAAATAGATCCATAATTATATCGATCATAGTAACAAAAAACAAGTGTGTCACCCAATAGTGAAATAAAATCAACTGTAACAATTGAAAAACTAGAAATATTGCAATATTTGAGGTGACACGGTTTTTTCTTATACATGGGTTAGCTACTCCTTGGAGCAACCTATTAACAACTACCTATTCTATCCTATCCCTTTTTATAGGCTCCAAATAGTAAGAAAAAGCAGAAAAAACCTTTTTTATCACCACTTTGTAACATCCTAGTTTTAGGTGCCGCCCAAAGGTACCCCATACCCAGTTGGCCACATGGCCTCAAGAACATTTCCTCGAACTCCATAGGCTGAAAACTAATAGAATGGGCCTTGGGAGTGATAGTGTGGAATCTCTGCCCTCATTGGCAGAGTAACACAACAGAACAAATTTTAAACAGTTGTAGAAGCAGTAATACTATACTACAAAAATAAACAATGGAATTCTGATAGTATAAACAACTGAAACATATATAAATAAATGATTCCTGTCACATGTTTCTAGGAAAGAAGAAAAACAAGTAACAATCCTAGAAATACAATACAAAAACCAATGTACAGAAAATAGTAAACATCAACAGCAGCCCAAGTCTCATCTTTGTCTCATGCTCTCCAACACTAATAGAAATCTTGTACCTGATGAATAAGGGTGATTTCCTTTATTTATACCTGCAACCATATAATCTAATTGTGTCCAAAAGCATGACCCAAATAGAGTGTGAGGCGAATCCCAGTAGGCAACCACCAAAAGATCTATGCCAAATAGTCAATGAATATATATAGCCGATAATATGCATAAATGAAGTAATAAACTATGAAGTAATCAAATGTATAAAATCCTATAGTTTTTAGTCATGTTCATTTATATGTATGAATTATTAAATATTTTGAATAATTAATTCTTAGGATCTAGACTAAGCTCTATATTAACCCTGCAAAATTAGCATAGATATCCCAGAAGAAAATCTTACAATCTAGTAAGACCAAGTCCAAGCTTCTTCATTGACTTTAAAGACTCATCACAACCATTCAATTAACCATAAAAAACCCTCTGGGAAAGCACTCACAGTCTAACCCCATTGTTTTAACATAACATCATTTCATCAAAAAATGACCATCTGGGAAAGCTCACATAGTCTATAAAGGTTCCAGGTGCAGCGGAAGCATGGTTAGGACGACACCCAATTTTGATTTATACAGTGATCAATGATTATTTTGGGATAAATATGAATATGAACGTCAGTCTCCATAGAATATAGTCAAAGATTTAGATAAAGAAGAAAGAGGCCTGACACCAATAGAGAGGATCTTGTACATCATGTTTATAATTAATTTAATGAATTTCATAAAGAAAAATAATACATGTGTTTTGGTATTTTTATTCATTGATAATGTTGATCATCTAGATTGAACCTTCCTGATTATCATCTTGTGCTTGTAAGGATCCAAACTAGAATCCCTATAGAGGTGATCCACATGTGCTCTGTGGCCTTCGATCGACACCACTCATTCTCCAGGTGCTAGTGCGGCGAAGCGCGTGTCTTGTGTCGGTCGTTCTTGATCTCTTTTTCTTCAGCCTTGAAGAATGTCTCTTGTTCTTGAGAGGGGAGAGAAGAGGATTTGAGAGAGACATTGTTTGGAACAATAATTCTCAATTAACCAGGCGCGTGTTGAGGTGTATGGCACAATAGGCGTACTTTCCTATTTATATACATTGAATTTCAGTTACAATATTTAATTTCATAGAAATAGTTAAATACATTCATAAACTTAGAAAAACCCATACATTTAATAATAATACCACATCATTATTTATGGTATGCCACCTTTCACATAACGAAATTATAAATACAGTTCCACGTCACAAAATAATAGCAGCATTATTTTAATTTGTGTTAACGAGTTAAATAATTATATACAATCTTGGAAATAATTATTTTACTACCAGGCTGACCATGGACCGCTTGAAATCCACTTCCATTTATTTAACACATGAATAAATAAATAAATATTTTTTTCTCTTAAATAAATATTTTATTTAAAATCTAGTAAATTAATATTTTATTTACAAACTAGTAAATAAATATTTATTAAATTTTCAAAAAAATCAATAAATAAATTTTATTTCATTTATGCGATCATTTTAACTTGAATAAAATTATTCCAGTCTTGAGAATAATATTTATTTTATTAATTAAATTAAAATAGAATTTAACTGAGACCATCAAAAGCACTTAGTGTGTGGCCATCTTTGATTCTTTCTCGTTGGCATTAGGCGTACCTGCCTAATGTCCAAGAGCACTGTCTACCAATGGATCAAGGCACCTAAGAGAAAGAATGTAAAGTCTCAACAACGACATCCATATACGATTACTCACAATGTAATATAATCTCTTTGTCAAAATATCTCATTAAGCAGGTTTCATGTTTGTGTCATCAACATTTATGTTTGATACGTCGTTCTTTGACTACCTGAAATAAACTCTTCATTACACCATGGAAATGGAATTTCGCACGATGGTTCTTTTTCAATCAAAGGGCTGAGATATCAACATCCATAAATGGAAGGGAAAATCCTTCCTCAACTTATCCAATAATTACATGCCACTCGTGATGCACCCAACATACCCTACTTCCAACTAACTGTCTGTGTGACATTTTTCGTCAGTAAATCAATGTTCATAAGTCATGACATGCATTAATGATAATCTTAAAGTATAAGGATCATTACACATGCTGGCAGATATAAATATCTGATGACACTAAAACATGTGGAATTCCTACCAGTGAGTTTGTTCCTAAAATCTCCTATCATAGAAATTACTAAGTGTGAACTTCATAAGAGGAAGTCTCATCTTCTTATGAGTACTCGCACCTGACGGCCTGTATGCTATGTGTCCCATCATAACATGTCATCCCACAACAAGAACTATATTTAAGAATATTGTTATAGAATTTCAAGGTTCTCATCATATCGGGGAACTTCTATGACCTTATTCATGCAACAAATGCTCTAAGACATTATTACATCATAATCATGCAGAACAATGAACCATATGTAGTAATATATAAAATATCCATGTAATCAAAGTAAAACCAGTTGGTTCTAGGACACCAACTCTTACAGTCTAACCCCTTTGGTCCCACATAACACTAATCATTTACTAATGTCCACCTGGGTAGCTCTCACAATTAATACCACTAGGCTAGCACAACATAATAAATACATAAACGACCTTCAGGTAGCTCTCACGGTAAATACCCCTGGGGTTAGCATATCATAATCAATCACAAATGACCTCTAGGTAGCTCTCACGGTCAATTCCCCCTACGTAAAAATCTATACCAAGGATCTCATGGTCCTGTATAAATAAATAGGAAACCCCAACAGTTTTCCTAGTCCAAGGATATCATGATCCATTGGAAGATCAGCGTGCATATCATAACAAGGAAGAACATGTAATCTATAACTACTACCTGACTAACATTCACAAGCAAAACACATGAAATTAATATAATCAAACAATCTTCATCCTAAAAAACTCAAGGCATGGAAATAAGGTATGCCTTATAGACAAACTCGGACAAAAAACCATAAATAGTCAAACATGTGAATATATCCATGGGGTGTCCCATAAACAAGGGAATACAATCTTATACATAGGCAGTAACCCTTATTCAAACAAACAAACCATAGCAGGTATTAAACAGGGTCGAAATCCAAAACCCACAATACCCCAACATGGGTATTCGACACTTTAAGCATATATAATCCAAATACAATCAACGGAAGGCACAAACCACCTGCCTTGACATTGTACAATGAAAACTCTTAAACATCAGCCCTTGAATCAGCCTATAATGATGTAGATCTACAAAAAGTGTAAAAACTATCATCCTCAAAATACCTATGAGAGAGGAGGAATCATGAAGAAAGACTCTTGGGAATTATGTAATTCAATGGTAGGAATCCAACGCACCCAAAGGCATCTCAATCAGAGATTGGTCGAAGAATCGGGATGAGCTCGATGTATTTCGGCTTTCCTTCACTCTCATGTACGAGACATGAGGAGAAAAAGGATGTTCCATATGTGAGACGTGACCCTGCACCAATTTATCAAATAAAATGAAAAGTGCATGCTGTGTACAAGACTCAACCAACCCCTTCTTTAGGTATTCTTCTAGGTCACCTACACAACCATGTACTCAGCCAATACGTGGTTATATGTGTCAATCGAGTAAATTATATATACTCAAAAGTACACGGCGTGTACTAAGAAAATTTCCAAATTCTCCCTTTTCCTAAAAAACAACCCAAAATAAGTATCCATACCTGAAATGAAGACCAGAGTTCGTACATGCCACCTACTATTTGTATGACCTTGACTATGAGATGATATTCCCATTATGTTTGCATTTCTTATGTTGATGGACAATATGCCCATTTATTTTGATAATGCATATGGCATGGGATGACATGTTTATTGGGATGGTTTTGCTTATGTTATGGTACAAATTAACCACCTTCCATGTGTTGTTATGATATCGGATTTTATGCCCACTGTATTATTCATATATTGGGATGCTAGGCCCTATTATATGATATTGTTCATGGGATGGTACACTATGCCCACCTATTGATATTTCCATAGAAGTGGATGATAGGCCCACATGGCTTTATATGGCTATAGGATTGGGATGTTATGCCTATTTTCCGGATGTTGAGTTAGTAGTGGATGTTATTCCAACATGATTTATATTATAATTTTTTGGGATGAGATGCCCTCTTGTTTGATTATTTTATATTACGAGACACTATACCCACCCAACCTTGATTTGTATTATGAGACAAAATGGTATTCCCAATATAGGTTTGATATTTTGATATGGTGGATGTAATGCCAACCTTTGTCATTGAAGGTGTGATGTGTTTGTACTTACATGAACACCGGCTGAGACAAGTATGGTCTATCCTCGGTGTGGCTTGTTAGCACTCAAGGGTGTAATAAATATTGTTTTTGTTATTGTTTGATTTTTATTATTGTCCAATCACATCATGTATGAACATATATGTTTTGGATTTACTTACAGACACCATTGGTGATGACATAATGAATTTTACTCGCACCCTACATGGAAATCTCAGTGCACATGCATATTTTATAATCTGGGATGCAGGTAAGGGAAAGCTCTCTATTTTAGATGGATGTGTTGGATTAATTGTTAGAATGAGAGAAATAACTATGTAGAGACTCAGATCTTGTTTCATATTGGTCTCTATTATTTTAATATTTTGATCAATGACTTGTTTTCTGAATATCATTTGTTTATCCACTAGTCAATGTTATTCTAGATTCATTCATCCATCTTTGCCTCCATCATGTAATATGTCTTTTTTTGGTGAGTGGTGGGAACTTTGACCACTCTCTGGAAAAACTATTATTTTGACCCTATTGTTAAACAGATCGATATTCTTCTTCTTTTTCTCATTATTTTTATTCTAGATGATGATTTTATACTCATGAAAGAATGAATATTTGGGTGTTTTTTTACTAATGGGCTTCTATTTCTATATCAAAATCTGTTTTTCATTGGTTTATTGTTTTTATATTTAATTTTTGGTAGTGTTTATTGCAGAAACATCAGAAGCAATAGGCAACAAACGATTCACAAAAGAAAAGTAAAAGGGAAAAATAAAAGAAAGAGATGATGATCACTTGATACACAATTATTTACATGTTTTGAGAAATTATCTCTACATCCATGGAGAGACAAAAATTTCACAATGATCAAGAGTAGAATTATAGGAATAATTTCAGAGTTTCAGACACAAAAACCCTAGCACTATTGTGCTAATGAAGATAATGACACTACTTTTTAACCAACCACATGAAAATTCAACTATGCTATAGTGATTTGTGGTTAGATGTTTGTGGAGATATAATATTGCTTTCTCCAGTAATCTGAGATGTTTCAACACTGCTATCTTCAATGTTTGCACTCCTATAGTGTTCTGTCGGTGTCAACGGTTAGCTCTGCTATAGTATGGTCAGAGTTGGAGTCTGGTGTACAGTTTGGGCTGCTAGAATTAAACCCAATTTCACCCAAATGGATCATGTTACATCATCCCAATAATTGTTATTAATAATTGAGATTAAAACATTAAAGTAATTATTTTTTATAAAATCTTTTTATTTACATATGTATAAACTCTTTTGGTATATTTTGATATCATTTGTAGTTGAGTAGGTGTGTTCATAGATATGTGGTCATTCTTTTTCATTGTTAGGTGTATCATTCACCCTAAGATATGTAATGGTTTTCCTGGCGGGCAAAGAAATTTCAATTAACAATGAATCGGTGTCCAATCTTCAAAATAATTCTTTTCTTACTGTTTTTGAGATAATCATCTTGGAATAGCCCAAAGTTGATAACAAAAACACTCCATTTTACACCTCAACAAGAAGAGAATACCATTTTCTTATATTTGGATCCACCAAATTTAAAGAGTGACTGAGCTCAGAAATCATCACTCATGTACTTTTTTTCTAATTACACTAATAGATGAATGCGAGCAGCAGAGCATCCCAAGCTTACTGGCATGATTTATACAATTTTTCCCAACGATCCAATAACCTCACTTATAAATGATCACCTGGCTTGTTATCTCATTAATATCAATGTCCCCAAAAATATTTTATTTCTTAAGGGATTATGGAATTCAATATTAGATTAGGAGAGTTTCTTTGCATGAAAATGCCATGTTCATAATTCTTTAGACTTTATCATTCTGAGAATTTCGTTTCAAGAATTTTTACATTGTTTGATTCTAATTAATGAATTTTATATTAATTTTTTATTTTTTTTGCAGATATCAATCCCCTACATTTCTAGTATGTGGTTTAGAATTATTTTTTTTGAGCCATTGTAGATTCATATATTCCACATTCCCTGGTAAAATGAAGATCAGTTGTATCTACATCGGAGAACCCAATTTTCCGCTCATATGACGAGTCCCTCCTTGACCCATCTTTGTGGTTTTTCCACATGTTGCGTGTAGCAGGACAGAATCACCTACTTCAGCTCTTCCAATATCATCCAAGCCAAGCATCATCCATTTTGGAAAGAAATAATGAGATTAATTATACTTATATAGTTGGCCAAGTTTATCAATGATATGTAATGAGAAGAAGACTAATTTCACTCTGGTTTACAAATTCCTAAGGGGGATTGGTATTGTTCCTTATGAACTCGAAGGATTAGAGATTCCCATGACAGTTGAGATTGTGAGAGAACATGTCGATATCCTCCATACATTAGGGATCAAAATCCATGATATAAACAACCACCCCCTTGTGCTTGGATGTAGTGTGATGAAGAACACAATTCCCATTCTTAATTAACTTGAAAAACTGGGCATTCATAAGTCAAATATTACAAAATTTCTTGAGAAGATACCCACATGTTCTTCATGCTAGTGGTGTGATTGATCTTACTATTGTAGTTACGAATCTTCAAGGGATGGATGTGAAAACTAGAAATGTGCATCTGGATCTTTAGAGGTATCCTAATGTGTTTGGATTCAACCCTAGTGGCACAATGAGTACCTCAGTAGCTTATTTGATTGGAATTGAGGTTTCCAGAAGAGAGCTAGGGGGATTCTCACAAGATACCTGGAAATATTGGGGATGAGAGTCACATGGGTGATAAAACTGTTTGTGACGTTTCTCGAAAGCCTGGGTTTCCCAAGATTATCCATTTCTTAATTGGTTGAAATATGGCCTCACATCATGGGGTTTCATTTATATGAAATGGTGAAACCGAATCTCATCATCCTTTTCGAATTTAACATGCGAAGATCATCAATCGCTTCCATAGTCTTGCAATACCCAGATATCATGGTAATTGAGTTGAAGCTATATCTCATCAGTCGGTGGATCTTTCTCAGTCATTTCATTGATTTACAGGATGAGGAATTTGGAAGGGTTGTGGAGAAAATGCCGCATGTTTTTTGCATCAATGAAGGATCAATGGGGAAGATGTTAGAATAACTCACGTGACACGTGGTTTAATTTAAGATTATTATAATGGGATATTAAGGGATAGAAAACTATCAATTGATGGATGTTGACAATTTTTAAGTGACCACCCATATAACTGCTTTATCCCTATTTAAAGGTCTTGTCCTTTCCAATTAAGTCTCAATCTATTTTCTGTACATTCCATCAATTTTTGCTGCAGAAGAGAAAATAGGCAGAGGATATAAATCCTTTTAAGTGGGAGAAAATCAAGGAGATTCAACTAAAAGATCTCATGGATCAAGGTATGTTTTATCTTAGTTTAAATTTGGTTAATCTATGTTATAAAAACAAATTTTAAATATCCTAAATTAAATGAAATTTAATTTACATGTGGTATCGGAGGAGGGTTAATAAATCTGTGTTTTTTCCATGTATAAATTCATTATGTGTTGCATTAAAATAAGAATAAAAAAATCTAGATTACATTCTGCAAGTAACGTGTTGCGTTAAATCTGAATTCTTTTCTTCTTATTTTAAATGGTTGTAAATATTAAGTGATAATATGTTGCCTCTCACTTCAATCATGGGGTGTTTTGTAGTGTAGTTTCATTGTTTAATAATCCTTGTGCTGTTATTATTATTATTTTTAAATTATAAAATCTGATGTGCATTTGTTTTCTCTTCCCAAATATTAAGTGCCTATTTTTTGGGAATCTCAATTTGCTGCATCTTCTCCTTGAATTTAGATTTTGAAATTTCCCTTTAGTAATTTATTATAATTGATAATAAAATGAGTTTTATATTTGAAAATTTTTTAATGATTAAAAAAATGGATAAGGTTGCCCACCTTTACGAAATGGTTTTAAAGGTAACATGTTTGCATTTATTTATTTATTTATTAGATTTTTGTAATGGGTTTTTCAAACCTTAATAAAATTGTTATATTAAAAAATATTGATTTATCATTATTTTAAATAATTATTGGAGTTTTAAATTTGAATCCAAAACAAATTAAAGAAAGAGTAAACAAAATTTTGGATTTATGTTTATTAAAAAATTTATAACTATTTATGATTATGATATTTTTTATTTGGAAACAATATTGCATGAGATTTGTTAATCAACAAAGTGGTAAAATCATAAAGTTAAAAAAATTTCAAAAATTATGTCAAAATGATATATATTGATTGCTCATAAATTTGATACTATTATGATATCTTATGAGTAATTAAAATTCAATATTATAAGATATTTATTAATTGCCCAAAGGAAATTTGCATATTAATATAATTTATGAATATAATTGTTGGTAATATATACTATGCAATATGATATTTATTTATATATCCAAAGATAATTAATAAATCTAATTAATGCATATATTATTTCCAAATAAATTTACTTTTATTAGTATCAATTGTGTTTGTGTATTAGTGTTTTACCCAAAGGAGAACACTAATACACATTTAAGTTAAATAATTTGTTTGAATCATTGTATTAGTATTATTTAAAAGCATTAATTTTAAGCATGTATTTATTGAAGTTAGATTTTCATCATCATTGCACTCACAGACATCATCTGTTTTGATCTTTAATGGATTAAATTTCTCTGATTGGAGTGAGCAAATCCAATTTCTCCTTGCTGCATTGGATCTTGATTTAGCAATCCTAGTAGAGAAACCTGCAACTACAACTGATGATGGTAGCTATGACGATAATGTATATTATCCATCATGGGAAAGATCAAACAGATTAAGTTTGATGTTTGTAACACCCCGAGACTTTATGAAAAATATTCTTTTTAATTTCATTAATGACTTGTGTTGTACGCTACACCAAAAGGAGCTTGCACAACACGTATCCCTGACTTGGCTTGCATTACACGCAAGCGCGACCTTCCATGATAGCGTGTGTTGTACGTAATACCGAGTTTCGCTAAACAACAATATGATATTAACATATTATTAAAACTAGCCGTTATGAATAGTAATACCCAATTTTTGAAATTTTATAAATTTTATTTTTGAAAATGGACTTCATTTTTGGATTTGGAATATCAAAATTAGCCTAGGGTGAAATTTTGGTATTTTTCTGAAAATATTCAATTTTTGATGAATAGTGAAAGCACTGGGTTATTATTTAAAACCCAACTTTTTATTTAAATAATTATTTATCATATTTAAATTTATTTTATGTCAAAATTAAAAAATAATACCTATATAAGTTCAATGTAATTAATTGGAGTCATTTTATAATAATTTTAGATATATAAAAAAAAAATTGAACTTTTGTCCGTCTTTTACCCACCTCCTAGGAGAATTTGCAAATTTACATAAAACTTAATTTTGCCACTTCTGTGAATTGAATTTCAAAGATCTGACAGACACGGTTGATGTCAGTAAGTAAAATTTGGTTCAATGAGATGAAAATAAATTTTTGTGAATAGTAACTTTTTACTTTTTTTTACCACGGTTAAAAGTAAATAGGGTAATTAAAGGTAAAAATGATATTATTATTACCCTAACACATATCCTAATTCTATTGGATAAGTGTAATTCTACCAAAAACAACCATAGAAAAAAATATGACCATTTAGGCCCACTTGGATTAGATTAGGACATTTAATAATAATTTATTTAAAGAAGGGTTAAAATTGTTAAAATCAAAGTTAAATAATTAAATCATTTTTTATATAGGGTTATACATAAGATAAATTAGACTATAAATATTAATTAGAAAGATAAAACTATTTCCTACAGAATGGTATTTTATTTTTAATTTTTAGACTTTAAATAATTTAATTTATTTATGACACGGTGATGATGCAGTAATTATCTTATTAATGAAATATTGACATAATTGATGTTATAAATACCCAAATAAATGTAATTTGAGACTTTTAATTAATTCCACTAATTTTAAAGGTTAATATGACATGTTAATATTGATGTAATTAACTTAGTTCGAACTAATAATTATGTTATTATTTTCACAAAAATCAATTACCAAATAGTGTCAAAATTGACATAAAATAGTTGTTAAAACAAATATTTTATTATTAATTGATATTTTATTCCTAAAAATATAAGGTTCGGCCACATTACTTGGATAAGGTTATATATATTAATACTAAACATATTGGGGTTCTTTTGGCTTGTTATAGTAAGTTTGTTAACCTTATAGTGTAAGAAAACAAGAAGGCAAGGTAAGAGTAAAATTATTTAACTTAAAGTTAAATCTAATTGATACGGTTAAAATAGTAACCTAAACTTGTCCAAATTCTATTTTATGAGAGTATTACGACCCATACCCACCTTAGCCTCGAAATAAATCAATTTGGAGCTATTTAAAACCGAATATGACTTTATAATAAAATAATATTTTTAGATTTTCCAAAGGTGTCCCTCTCCTCCCTTATAAAAGGGCACCACCTTTTCCTCTTCCTCACACCACTTTGAGACTTCCAGCTTGGCAAACCCCTGAAAAATTCTCTTCTCCACTTTCCTATAAAAATCATAGAGGTCCTGGTCTCCTTCAAAGTCAAATTTTAGTTCCCTAAAAGGAGGTCTCAAAGAGGCGCTTCAAGGAAGAGGTAATGTCTGTTACCGATTCTTCCATCTTTATTTCTTCTTCCACTTCTTCTTCTTTAGTTGTTTCATTATGAATTAATAACATAAGTATCACTAATATACTGATATGTTATTATATGTATGAAACAACCCTATTTCACCTTCTATCCATCCTATGGAAAACGAAATCACCGCATGTGTGTACGTACGGAATACCGTCTCCACACCGTGGTGTAATCTATTTTCCACCACCACCTTACTTGGATGGGTAAAATGGTGTAAATAATGACTATATATGATTATTGTAAATTGATATTGATTCTGAAATATTATACATACACTTCAATACAATTCCATGATCATGGGAATGATATCATCGCTCGTGCGTACGTACGGACTACCGTTTCCATGACGCGATGAGATTCGTTCTCCATGTTAACCATTAAAGAATGAATATAAAGTATATATAAGTAATAATGATGAAATATATGACATTATAAAGCTACTAGATTTATTTATATATATGTATGTCATCTACTTAATTCCATTCAACTCAATAAGGAAATGAAAACAACGTTCATGCGTACGTACGGCCTACCGTCTCCATGAACGGTGTATTTCTTTCCATTTATCGATATATTATATATATGTATATTCTGAATATATATTATATATAAATCATGTTTTATTTTCTGGAATTAAGTAATCATGATCTAAGTAATCATATGAATAATTTCAAGTCAAAACACGGACGACAAATGAAACGATTTTACCCAAAATCCTCTTTAACATGGAATTTACAAAAGAACGGGTAATATAAAGTCATAAGTGAACCATATATGATATCATAACAATGAATATGATTCTGTAATAAGTCAGTGACATTATTTATATCATTATACAGGAGTTTCAGACATGTACGAAGCATATCGGACCAAAGGTAAGGGATAATTATTTCAATCTCATTCTTATCCGAGATTTGTTATTCGTAAGTATTTACTAGGGGTTATGTTTATTATCCATGTCCTTATGTTCTCAAAATGTCTTCATAAAATGTTTAATTTCCTTCCATGTATGTTTAAAGGCATTTTTACCCCTTTCTTACTTTTACCACATCGTATGGATGGAATCATTCTTTTTTTTACCATATGATGTACTTTTTGACTTTTCTGACAAATGTACGAGGAGAATGTTTTTTAACTAATACGGCATGAAAGGATTTTTATGGTTTTATAAAGCCTTATTTTCCTGAAGTTTCCTCCAAAATATTTCATGAATATTTTCAACAAAATCCTTTTCTTTTAAAATTGAATGGAATTTTGTAAAAAGAAAATGATTTTCAAGATGAAAGGATATTTTCCTCAAGAATTAATTTTAAGTACTTTATCAAAAACATTTTCCATCTAAGATGACATTATTTCATATGTGTATGTTTCCAGTATAATGTCTCTATGATTTATAAGGTTTCACTTTTCTTATTATGAAATGATATCCATTTATTTTATATGTATTATGTGATGATGGGATGATGTTTATGAAACCCATTTTATTCGTTGGGTTATTATGAATGATGTATGTTTATTTTGTGGCCCAAGTAAGAATGATTTCATTATGTGATGGGTGGGACCTATATCTCCCTCCAATGCATTGGGTAAAGATTTATATCTCATTAGATAGACATGGCTGGAATGGTAAGTTAATCCGGTTCAGTGTTACAGGACTGAAATGAGGAGTGAACTAAATTCAGAAAGGAACTTTGTCCACTAAGATGGTCTTGGCAGCAATGCCTTGGCTACTATGGAAATCATGACATGTGATGAATGGTTGAAACAATTAAATGTTTTATTCCAATTATATTTTATCATGGTTGACGTTCCATTATGATATATGCCTTACGTACTTCCATGATTTGTGTCTTTGATCAAGATTTTGCTGTTTAAATTTCATGTTCAAGTTTTTTCTTTCAAATGATTATGGATTGTTTTATGTTCTATATGTTTTCCCATACTGAGAATTTGAGCTCACCCTTTTTATGTTTTCTATTCCCCCACGATTAAAATAAGTATTTTATGTAAGGAATCAAAAAGTGGAAGATCTCTATGAGAGATGTTGAAGATCATTCACCACGATTAGAAGATTACGTTCCGAGTTTCCAAACACACTAAACTATTGCGGTCCTCATGTGTCTGCATTTGTTATGTATTAAGTATTCTGAAAAAGTAATGTAATGCCCATTACGTCAAGCTTCGGGTCTCTACAGTTGGTATCAGAGGAAAGGTTTAGTCATCCTTTGGAAACTAGGATACAGAAACTTTAGTGAGATCCCTAGAGATATTTCTAAGGTATGTCTAGGGATGACCCTAAGGTTAAGTATACGAATAGGTTATAGTCCTAGAATTGCGCTAACGATCTTAGAATTAAACCTAAAATGTTAGATATTGAAGGTACACCCCCTTTAATATGTTGTTTTCCCTAGCATGATTTTTGCCTCTCACACTATTCTTTTTGGGTTTAAGAAAATGGATGGAAGCAGGATGATTCATTATAATGGAGGATATGACAGACAATGGAATGATATTCTTCGTGAGAAACCAAATGAAATTGGATTTGGAAGTCCAAACAATGTTATTATGCCTAATCAATAATCTCATAATATGATCAATAATCTCAACTTTGGTAAGTTTCCCAACTCAGATAATAAGAGAAATATGGAGTTTCATGATGATCATAGAGGAAAGAAAGTTCAATTTCCCTCATGTAAATCATGTGAGAAGAGGCATCAGGGAGATTGTTTCAAAGGAACTGGAAGATGCTTTGGGTGTGGAAAAGAAGGACACCAAGCTAGTAAGTGCAAAGGAAAAGGTTCAGTTAACACCATGGATGAGGATAATGGTATTGCTACGACATCAATAATGGTTAAATGTTTTAAATGTGGAATGTACGGGCATTATGCAAACCAATGCCCTAAGGGAAAGTCTCATGAAGAGAATCAGTATGGTCGTATGGCTAGTATTTATATTGATGATGATAAAGAGACTACAAATGATATGTGAGATGAAAGAATTGTTGAGCTCGGTCAATGGTTTAAGAAGTTAGTGGAATGATTACATGTTTATCAAGTGTAATATTGTATAAGTAATCTCATGGTACTATGGAATAAAGAGACATCTATGGATTGTTACACTATTGTCTTTCCTTAAGTTTTGAAAGTGTATGATGAATGGTACCAATAACCATGAATGGTTATTCAGATATTTTTGGAAATTAGATGATATGCGCATAATGATGGGATAAGGAGAAAATTAAATGTTTGATAGTATTCATGAGCTCATGACTGATATAAGAAGAAGGTTATATCATGGTTTGAGTATATAGAATTTTTGGTTTTTGGCTTGGGGAAAGTGTTAAAATTTAACAACATTCATGTTTCCACTAAGATTCGATGGGTATTCATTTTTCAAGAGAATACATGATTAAGTCCTTCGAATATTTTGAATGTGACCAATAAGACATATCTTATGATATATGGGGATCAAAGATGGTATTAACATGCTTGTTATATGAAATCTCTGGTAATCATTTTCACTATATTATGAGAGTGGACTGTAGTATTATGGATAAGCCTAAAGATTGGAATGGATTATGTTGGACATAAGTTAGTATTAAGGATAGAAGTTTTTTCGATATTATTGATGGGATGTTATAGTAATGTAGTTTTCAAGGACAACCTGCAGGACGAGCGATAACCCATCGCGTCGGACAAGGATTTGGAAGTCGAACCCACAACTGAAGTGCGACTGGCCTTTATCGCATACCACTAGCCTACAGGAAGACCCTGTTTAGTAGAAAATATTTTTATTATATTAAGCAGTATGATATATGAAGTATAAGTCCATTTTAGGAACCATATGTGATTAATCTCACTATAGATCAACTTATGTATATTTAATAACTTTTGCTAACCTTTTGTTTGAGATATATGGAATGACCCGTCATTCTATCACATGATCTGCTAACACTTCACGAATAACAAATTCAACTTCATATGTTTAAGAGATGAAGTGGAAATTGTTTAAGGTACGAACAACAGTGAGATTGTACCGAAATAAAGTAAGTATTTATTCTAATTCAAATTCTTCAACTTTAGGGAAATGATCTTGAAAAACAAAAATGTTGTCCTAGTACCCTTATATCCGATGAATCGGATGGTACCCTAGATCATCACAAATTTATGGCTTTGTGATTGTTGGCTTTTTCATAGCCATGTTCTCTACCACTCTCCATCAAAACCTGATGGATAGATTTTTCTCCCATATCCATATCTTCACATGTGTTCTCCTACATGAAAACCCAGTGATGAGTTAATTTGGGTAACCGTTATGTTTCATACTTTAGTTTTTAAAGCCATGATTTGGTATTCCTTTTTATGATGTGGGTTTCTATTAAAGAAACTTTCGAGTTGTAAACCATTTATAACCCCAATGAATTTCGAGGGCGAAATTCATTTTAAGGGGGGTAAAATGTAACACCCCGAGATTTTATGAAAAATATTCTTTTTAATTTCATTAATGTTTTGTGTTTTACGCTACACCAAAAGGATCTTGCACAACAATTATTACTGACATGGCTTACATTACATGCAAGCGCGACCTTCCACGATGGCATGTGTTGTGCGTAATACCGAGTTTCGCTAAACAACGATATGCTATAAAAATATTATTAAAACTAGCCGTTATGAATAGTAATACCCAATTTTTGAAATTTTATAAATTTTATTTTTGAAAATGGAATTCATTTTTGGATTTGGAATATCGAAATTAGCCTAGGGTAAAATTTTGGTATTTTTTTAAAAACTTTCAATTTTTGATGAATAGTAAAAAACACTGGGTTATTATTTAATAACTGAATTTTTATTTAAATAAATATTTATTTTATTTAAATTTATTTTAGGTCAAAATTGATACATAATACCTATATAAGTTCAAGGTAATTCATTGGAGTCATTTTATAATAATTTTAGATATATAAAATATTTATTGAACTTTTGACCGTCTTTTACCCACCTCCTAGGAGAATTTGCAAATTTACATAAAACTTAATTTTACCGCTTCTGTGAATGGAATTTCAAAAAATCCGAGAGACACGGTTGATGTCAGTAAGTAAAATTTGGTTCAATGAGATGAAAATAATTTTTGCTGAATAGTAACTTTTCACTTTTTTTACCACGGTTAAAAGTAAATAGGGTAATTAAAGGTAAAAATGATATTATTATTACCCTAACACATGTATTAATTCTATTAGATAAGAGTAATTCGTCCAAAAACAACCATACGAATAAAATATGACCATTTAGGCCCACTTGGATTAGATTAGGACATTTAATAATAATTTATTTAAAGAAGCGTTAAAATTGTTAAAATCAAAGTTTAATAAGTAAATCATTTTTAATATAGGGTTATACATAAGATAAATTAGACTATAAATATTAATTAGAAATATAAAAATATTTCCTACATAATTGTATATTATTTTTAATTTTTAGATTTAAAATAGATTAATTTATTTAAGACAAAATGATGATGTATTAATTATCTTATTAATGAAATATTGACATAATTGATGTTATAAATACCCAAATAATTGTAATTTTAGACTTTTAATGAATTAAACTAATTTTATAGGTTAATATGACATGTTATTATTTATTTAATTAACTTGTTTCGAACTAATCATTATGTTATTATTTTCAAAAAAATCAATTACCAAGTAGTGTCTAAATTGACATAAAATAGTTTTTAAAAGAAATATTATATTATTAATTGATATTTTATTCCTAAAAATATAAGGTTAGGAAAAATGACTTATATAAGTTTATATATATTAATAATAAACAACTTGGGGTTATTTTGGCTTGTTATAGTATGTTTTTTAGCCTTATAGTGTAAGAAAACAAGAAGACAAGGTAAGAGTAAAATTATTTAACTTAAAGTTAAATCTAGTTGATAAGGTTAAAATAGTAACCTAAACTTGTCAAAATTCTATTGGATGAGAGTATTTCGACCCATCCCCACCTTATATTCGAAATAAATCAATTTTAATCTATTCAAAACCGAATATAACTTTATAATAAAATAATATTTTTAGTTTTTCCAAAGGTTCCCCTCTCCTCCCTTATAAAAGGGCACCACCTTCCTCTCTTCCTCACACCACTTTGAGCCTTCCAGCTCGGACAACCCCTGCCAAATTCTCTTCTCCACTTCCCTGGAAACATCCTAGAGGTCTTGGTCTTCTTCAAAGTTCAATATTTGTGCCCTAAAAGGAGGTCTCAAAGAGGCGCTTCAAAGAAGTGGTAATGTCCGTTACCGATTCTTTCATCTTTATTTCTTCTTCCACTTTTTCTTCTTTAGTTTTTTCATTATGAAGTAATAACATAAGTATCACTAATATACTGATATGTTATTATAAGTATGAAACAACCCTATTTCACCTTCTATACATCCTATGGAAAACAAATTCAGCGCGCGTGCGTACGTACGGAATACCGTCTCCACGCCGTGGTGTAATCTATTTTCCACCACCACCTTACATGGATGGGTATAATGGTGTAAATAATGACTATATATGATTATTGTAATGTGATATTGATTCTGAAATATTATACATACACTTCAATACAATTCCATGATCATGGTAATGATATCATCACTCGTGTGTATGTACAGACTACCGTCTCCACGACGCGATGAAATTCATTCTCCATGTTAACCATTAAAGAATGATTATAAAGTATATATAAGTAATAATAATGAAATATATGAAATTATAAAGCTAATTTATATATATATATATATATATATATTTCATCTAGTTAATTCCATTCAACTCAATAAGGAAATGAAAACAGCGTTCATCTGTACGTACGGCCTACCGTCTCCATGAACGGTGTATTTCTTTCCATTTATCGATCTATTATATATATATGTATATTATGAATATATATTATATATAAATCATGTTTTATATTCTTGAATTAATTAATCATGATCTAACTAATCATATGAATAATTTCAAGTCAAAACACGGACGACAAATGACACGATATTACCCAAAACGCTCTTTAACATGGAATTTACAAAATAACGGGTAATATAAAGTCATAAGTGAACCACATATGATATCACAACAATGAATATGATTCTGTAATAAGTCAATGACATTATTTAAATCATTATACAGGAGGTTCAGACACGTACAAAGCATATCAGACCAAAGGTAAGGGATAATTATTCCAATCTCATTCTTATCCGAGATTGTTTATTCGTAAGTATTTACTGGGGGTTATGTTTATTATCCATGTCCTTATGTTCTCAAAATTTCTTCATAAAATGTTTAATTTCCTTCCATGTATGTTTAAAGACATTTTTACCCTTTTCTCAGTTTTACCATATCGTATGGATGGAATCTTTCTTTTTATTTACCATATGATGTACTTTTTGACTTTTCTGACAAAAGTACAAGGAGAATGTTTTTTAACTTATACAACATGAAAGGATTTTTACAGTTTTATAAAGCCTTATTTTCATGAAGCTTCCTCCAAAATATTTCATGACTATTTTCAACAAAAGCCTTTTCTAATAAAATTTAATTGAACTTTGAGAAAAGAAAATGATTTTCAAGATGAAAGGATATTTTTTCCAAGATTTCATTTTAAGTACTTTATCAAAAACATTTTCCATCTAAGATGAAATTATTTCATATGTGTATGTTTCAAGTATAATGTCTCTATGATTTATATGGTTTCACTTTTCTTATTATGAAATTATATCCATTTATTTTATATGGATTATGTGATGATGGGATGATGTTTATGAAACCCATTTTATTAGTTGGGTTATTGTGAATGATGTATGTTTATTTTGTGGAACAAGTAAGAATGATTTCATTATTTGATGGGTGGGACCTATATCTCCCTCCAATGAATTGGGTAAAAATTTATATCTCATTAGATAGACATGGCTAGAACAGTATGTTAATCTGGTTCAGTGTTACAGGACTGAAACGAGAAGTGAACTCGATTCAGAAAGGGACTTTGTCCACTAAGATGGTTTTGGTAGCAATGCCTTGGCTACTATGGAAATCAAGGAATGTGCTGAATGGTTTCCACAATTATGTGTTTTATTCCCATTATATTATATCATGTTTGACGTTCCATTATGATATATGCCTTACGTACTTCCCTGATTTGTGTCTTTGCTCAAGATTTTGATTTTTAAATTTCACGTTCAAGTTTGTTCTTTCAAATGATTATGGATTGTTTTATGTTCTCTATGTTTGCCCTTACTGAGCATGTAAGCTCACCCTTTTTATATTTTCTTTTCCCCTAGTATTAAAAGAAATATTTTAGGTAAGGAAACAAAAAGTGGAAGATCTTTATGGGAGATGTTGAAGATCCTTCACCACGATTAGAAGATTACGTTCCGAGTTTCCAAAGACACTAAACTATTATAGTCCTTGTGTGTTTGCTTTTGTTATGTATAAAGTATTCCGTAAATGTAATGTAATTTCCATGTACATCAAGCTTCGGGTCACTACAATGTTCATGCGAATGAGCATAGCATGTAACATCAAGTTAGGTCTGCCTAAAACTGAAAGTGATAAAGAATTTATAAAATCTATGGGAGACTGGTATCAAACTATAGAAAAATCTCTAGCTAGAACATTAATGAGTACATTGACCAACATGAAGTATGATGGTTCTCGTACCATGCATGAGCATGTCATTGAAATGAAAAATATTGCAGCAAGACTTAAGTCTTTAAGAGGGGAAGTCAATGAAAGTTTCCTTGTACAATTTGTCCTAAAGTCATTACTTTCTGAGTATGGACCTCTAAAAATGAACTACAACACCATGAAAGATAAACTGAATGTGCATGAATTTCATATTACGTTAGTTCAAGAGGAAACACGTTTAAAGAGTCAATGAATCCACTCCATCCATTATGTGCATCATCAAGGAGGAAAGAAGCATGGAATGTAGAAGAATGGAAAATTAATGGGACCATTGAAGGTTAATGAGTATTTTAGAAAGAACCAGAAGAACACAAATAAAGATAAATGCCATTTTTGTGGGAAATTTGGACATTTCCAAAAGCAATGTCTGAAACAAAAGGCTTGGTTTTAAAAGAAAGGTAAGCAAAATGCTTATACATATTATGAATAAAACTTAGCTTATGTTCCACATAATACATGGTGGATTGATTCTGGTTGTATGACTCATGTTTTGAATACAATGCAGGGATTTCTTTCAACCCAAATCACAAATCCAGCTGAAAGGTTTATCCTCATGGGGAATAGAATGAAGGTTCCAGTAAAATATTTCAGGACTTATCATTTAATCTTTGATAGTGGATATAGTTTGGATTTATGTGAAACCTTTTATGTACCTAGTATATCTAGAAATTTGGTTTCTTTGTCAAAACATGATTCTACTGGATACATTTTTAATTTTGGGAATGGATATTTTAGTTTGTTTAAGAATACACACATGATTGGATCTATTTTATTGTATTACGGTTTACATAAACTAAATCTTGATAATATGTATACTGAAATACTTATGACCTTGCATCATGATTCTGGTACTAAACGTGGTTTAGTAAATGACAATTATTATTATTTATGGCATAAACTTTTAGGTCATATTTCCAAAGAATGATTGGAGAGATTGATTAAGTTTGAAATCCTTCCAAAATTGGATTTTACAAACCAAAAAATTTGAGTGGATTCTATTAAAAGAAAACAAACAAAACACACAAAGAGAGGTGCCACAAGAAGTAATAAAATCCTTGAGATCATACATACCGATATATGTGGACCTTTTGATGTCAATTCATTCGGTTAAGAAAAATACTTTATCACCTTTATTGATGATTTTTCACGTTATGGATTGGTCTATTTGTTACATGAGAATTCTCAAGAAATAAATACCTTGGAAATTTAGGTAAATGAAGTTGAGAGGCAATTAGGCAAAAAGGTGAAGGTCATAAGGTCTGATAGAGGTGGTGAATATTATGGAAAATTTGATGAAAGTGGACAAAACCCTGGTCCATTTGAAAATTTTCTAGAAATTCATGGCATATGTGCACAATACACAATGCCCGGTACACCACAAAAAAATAGTGTAGTGGAAAGGCTTAATAGAACATTAATGGATATGGTAAGAATTATTTTAAGTAATTCTTCTTTACCCATATTTTTGTGGATTTATACTTTAAAAACTTCTATATATTTAATTAATAGGGTTCCTAGTAAAGCTGTTCCAAAGACTCCATTTGAACTTTGGACTGGTAGGAAACCTAGTTTAAGACACCTACATGTATGGGGTTGTCAGACAGAAATAAAAGAAAATAATTCAAAACAAAGAAAACTGGATGCAAGAACAATCAGTGGACATTTCATTGGTTATCTAGAGAAATCAAAGGGGTATAGATTTTATTGTCCTAACCATAGTATGAGAATTTTTGAAACTGAAAATGATAGATTTATCGAGAATGGTGAATCTAGTGGGAGTGAAGTTCCAAAAAATGTGGAAATTAAAGAAGATAGAATTCAAGTTCCATTTTATTGTATTCCAACTTCGCATGTTGTTGTTCCTCAAATTATTTTATCACAAAAAAATCAACTAGAACTACAATAGAATGTTTCACAAATTCACAATGAAGAAATGGTTCAAGAACCACAAGAAATAGTTTTAAGAAGTTCCCAAAGGGAAAGAAGGTCAGCTATTTCTGATGATTATGTGGTATATCTGCATGAAATAGAAAAGGATATTGGCATTAATAATGATCCAGTTTTATATTCTCAATCCATGAAGTGTGGTAATTCTGATAAATGGTTAGATGCCATGAAATGTGAGTTGAATTCCATGAAACAAAATAAAGTGTGGGATCTTATGGAATTTCTTGAAGGATACAAAAGAATTGGATGTAAATGGGTCTTCAAAACCAAATATGAAAATCTTGGTAACCATGAACGTTACAAGGAAAGACTTGTTGCTAAAGGATTCACTCAAAAGGATGGTGTGGATTATAAGGAAACCTTCTCACTGGTTTCTAAGAAAGATTCTTTCAAAATTATTATGGCATTGGTAGTTCAGTATGATTTAGAGATACATCAAATGGATGTTAAAACAACCTTTCTAAATGGAAACTTAGAGTAATATGTATATATGGATCAACCAATGGGTTTTTCAATTTATGGAAAGGAGCACATGGTATTAAAATTAAAGAAGTCAATATATGGACTTAAAAAAGCTTCCCGACAATGGTATATTAGGTTTAATGATACCATTTTATCTTTTGGAATTATGGAAAACATCGTTGATTAGTGTATATATAAGAAGATCAGTAGGAGTAAATTTATATCCATTTTTCTATATATTGATGACATATTGCTTGCGGAAAATGATCTTGGTCTATAATATGAGACCAAGAAATTCCTCTCTAATAATTTTGTAATGAAAGACATGGGAGAAGCCAAGTATGTGATTGGAATAGAAATATTTCATCATAGAACTTAAGGTATATTGGGATTATCACAAAAGTCATACATCATTAAGATTTTAGAGAGGTTTAGGATGGAAAAATGTTCAGCATCACCGGTTCCAATTCAGAAAGAAGATAAATTTAATCTCAATCAATGTCCTAAAAATGATTTGGACTGAAAACAGATGGAAGAAATTACTTACGCATCTGTTGTTGGAAGCCTGATGTATGCTCAATCATGTACAAGGCCAGATATTAGCTTTTCAGTTGGTATGTTGGGAAGATTTTAATGTAATCCTGGATTCTATCATTGGAGATCTGCAAAGAAAGTTATGCGATATTTGCAAGGAATAAAGGATCACATGCTTACTTATAAAAGATCCAATGATCTTGAGGTGATTGGATACTCTGATTCAGACATTGCTGGTTGTTTTGATACAAGAAAGTCCACTTTTGTTTATGTGTATCTTCAAGACGAATGATCAATATCATGGAAAAGTGCAAAGAAACCAGTTATAGCTGCTTCGACCATGGAAGCTGAATTTGTAGCATGCTTTGAAGCTACAATTCAGGGTACATGGTTGCATAACATTATTTCAGGACTTGGAATTGTCGACAGTATCTCCATGCCCTTGAAAATTTATTGTGAAAATACCGCAGTAGTATTCTTTTCCAAGAATTACCGATATTCCAAAGGAGCTAAACACATGGAATTAAAGTAATTTGCAGTTAAGGAGGAAGTTCAAAAACGTAAGGTGTCAATTGAACATATTAGCACAAATATTATGATTTCTGACCCTTTGACGAAAGGGATTCCACCTAAGACATTTATTAGACGTGTTGAATGTATGGGAATTATCATTGAGTAGGTTTCTTTGTATGTATTGAATGTTATGATTATTACAGTTAACTTATAAATGTTTTGATCATGTTGCCTTTTTTCAATAAGTATACATGATTAGATGGAATAATGATAGAAGACACATTCTTTAATAAAGTCATTATTGTTGGACCAATATATATATATATCCCATTTTAATTATGATATGGAAAATGCTCATAATGTAGAACATGGAAGGGAGTATATTAATAGAGAATATACAACCACCATGACTCATGTGGACATTATCCTTTATTATGATGAATTTTGTATACATGATAGAATATATATAAATGCGCATAAATGACTGATTTAATATTAAATTTCATGAAGAAATATCACATGAGTTAAGTGGGATAATGTTAGAATAACTCAAGTGAAACGTGATTTAATTTAATATTATTATAATGGGATATTAAGGGATAAAAAACTGTCAATTGATGGACTTTGACAGTTTTTAAGTAACCTCCCATATAACTACATTATCCATATTTAAAGGTCATGTCCTTGCCAATTAAGTCTAAATATATTTTCAGTATGTTCCATAAATTTTTGTTGCAGAAGAGAAAATAGGCAGAGGATAGAAATCCTTTTAAGTGGGAGAAAATCAAGGAGATTCAACTAAAAGATCTCATGTATCAAGGTATGTTTTATCTAATTTTAAATTTTTTTATCTATGTGATAAATAGAGATTTTAAATATCCTAAATTAAATGAAATTAAATTTACAGAAGAATGTGGATTTTTTTGAAGGATTGTGGGTTCTCTTTGTAGAAAGTGAAGATAGTGGTTGATAGATGCCCCCAGTTGCTTTGAATCTCAATATCATTAGATGCAGATTTTTTCATTTCTTCCAAACTGAGATGGGTAGGTGATTGGAGGACTTGGTGAGGTTCATGTATTTCTTTACTTACCATCTTGACTCCACGGTTAAGCCAAGGTACTCCATGGTTTCAAATAAGGGGATGAAGTGCTCTCTTTCATGGATGCTCAATTGATCTGACCAGAAGTTCATGAATCAGATGGGTTATGATTTTATTGAAATAGAAGTGTTAGAGGGTGCCTCCTCATTCCACATGAATAGCTTAATAGAGAAGGATGGGGAGTCAGATTCTAATGAGTTTAGTGATGGAGGGTCAATGAGCTGATGGATTCTGGCTATGGTTTGAGGTTTTCAATCTTCCACATTAACATATTATAAAAAGGGAAATGGCATGAATTGAAACTCTTTTGAATGAAAATTTACTATGAAACTATTTATTATGTATATTTATTTTCTATTTATTGTGTATATTTACATAATAAATTTAATATGATGTCATTTACCAAGTATATCTACATAATAAATTTTTAAATTTACTATGTTTTCATTGATTGTGTATATGTATTATTTGGTTACTATGTATATCATTAATTATTTTCTATTTACTATGTTTTCATTTACTATGTATATTTATTAATAATTATTAATAATTATTTTTCTATGTATATATATTATTAATTATTTTTCTATGCATATTTACATACTAAATTTATTATGTCAAAAAATTCACCATGTTGTCATTTACAATGTAAATTTATTTTCCATATAATATTTATATCCATATAAGTTTACCATGTAAATTGGAGATGAAGAGGTTGGGAGATTTGGGTCTCGATGATTAAAGCAATGGATTCTAGGGCTCGATCACGGTGTTTCCTCACAAAAATCAGCTAAGACATGTTATCTGACAATGGTCTATCCGTATTGTCAGATAGGATAATTGCTAGAAAATATGGTAAGGGTAATAATATGGCTCTTCAATATGGATCACAGGGGTATGTTATTGATTTCAATCAATTCCCTTTTGGTTCCATTAAGGTCGAGATCTTGGAATCGATTGATTGGAAAGAAGATACAGCTCGGATGGTGCCAATCAAGATGCTATTTTTGATAGGATTAACCTTTTTGAACATTCAATTATTATTATAATTGTTCTAATCATGGAAATAGAACCATGGAAAATGGATGTTTTAGTTTGTCACATTGGAAAAGGATTCTAAGATTGAAGGTGTATCCCTATTGTTACAAACCGAATCTGATCGCCACCGAAACCGGCACCAAACCTGGCCTGTGACAAGGCCTGAAGAGCGTTCCTGATCCCCATGGGCTGGCACAAGTTCCTAGGTATATGAAAATGAGAATTTGGAATGATTTATAAAAGTTTATAAACACTACTAGAAATTCGGGCTATAGCCACGGACCTATTGCTACGGTTTTATAGGTCTGTGGCTATAGCCTTTATTTTGCCACGGTTAAATTTTTTGTCCGTGGCTAAATCTGTTTCATCATTTTTTTCCCCCGATCTTTTATCAGGCTCCTCATTTTCCCCGATCTACAGCCCTCCTCCTCCCCCTATTCGCACACCGCGTAGCCCTCCTCCCCAACCACGTCTTCTCCTCCCCACAGCCCTCCTCTCCTCCTCCGATTCTCAGCCCTATCCCGCGCATCCCTCCTCCCCGACGGCATCTCCTCTTCCCCGCAGCCCTCCTCATCCTCCCCCGATTCGTAGCCATATCCCTGCGCAACCTCCTCCCCGACAGCGTATCCTTATCCCGACGATTACCCTTTCCTACGTGCTCCCCGACAGCCTCCTCCTCATGCCGAACCTCCACCCTCGCTGGTATCACCTCCTCCTCAAGCCATACCTCCTCTCTCACTAGCATCACCCCTCTGATGTGTGACCTCGTCAACATCATCCCCTATCTAGCACGTGGCTTCCCCTTTGGTGATATTTCTTGGATTTCTTTTTGGAGTTTTACCCATCTTGTCCACACCCTAAGGGCTGAGGTATGATTTTTGTGCTTTATTGGATTCTAGGGGGTGCAGTTCATCCATCAGGGTGTACTCATCCATTTATGAGAGTTTCAATGCATTCGTGCATGTTTGAGGTAGGTTTTTTCATGTTTTTTCCTTTTATATTGAAAAAAAATAGTTCTTGAGTCGATTCAATTAACTTTTAAATATGTTTCAAACCTTTATTATACTTGTGGTTAGTTCATGGTAGTGTTTTCTTGTTGGTAGAATTTTCTAAAAATAGGTTTTGATATTATTTTCCATTTATGCCTATGTGTATGCCTATCCAAATTGGGTTAGATAAAATGTCATTTTAGTTTAAATATTTACGTTAGATGACTAGGGTTGTGTTTTCCCAAAAATGTATTTTATTGAAATTGTTTGTCTGGTGTTGGGTTGGCTTGATGAAACATGTTGGTTTTCATGAAATAAATTTTGGGTTAGTGGAAGGTACGCGTTGTTTTCCTTGAAAATTTGTTTGGGGAAAGACTACATGTGCCATGCCATTTGACACAGGCAAATCCATGGGTGATTGGAATGAATTCATGTATGAGACTTCAAATGATAATATTGTTGGAAGGGGTTCTTTTCTTGAATCTTTTTTTAAATAAAGGGATTTATTATCTTCTCCATATCCCTCCCATTATTAAAAGGTTCTATGAATTTGCAAATGGCTTGTGTAATTTTCAAAATTGGGTGGGAAGTGATGACCTCTTTGGTTTTTTATGAATTGAATGGTTTCCTAATAGTAAAAATCCCATTTGGAACATCTCACTTTAAAAATACTGTTTTACTTTAACATTATTTTTCTTAAATGTTTTCTTGGTTTTTGAATCGTATATTGATTACATTTTTTGAATTAATTTTATTTTAGGTATGCATGGTGTTTTTGAGTCCTGGGTAATTATGGTAGGGTGTTGCGATTGGTTTCGAAGGCACGCGCTCATATTCCCAGGTAGGATATGTATGTATATATATATATATATATATTGTGTGCATGTTTCCTCATGGTATGAAGAACACATTCATAGGTTTAACGATATATATATATATATATATATATATATGGAAGTGTGTGAGTGTGAGTGGGCTGCTGGTTGAGTGATAATGGTTTGGATTGACCATCCTTTAAGGTAGGATTTCTCATGCACTTTACTTTTTAATTTAAGATCTATTAGTTTCTTGATTTTTGAACCCTCTTATATTTATAAATATGAATGTATGAGCCTTGGATTATATTTTTTGGTGTGAAATTAGTGTATTAATCCTTGTTTGTGATAACTGGAATTGTCTTTGTATATAGCACACACTATGTGTTTGGTTAAATTCCTGGTTGGATTTTGTGGGAAATTTAGGACGTAAAATGCATGGTTTAGATTTATATATGTACTGGAAAGATAAAAAATGGTATTTTGGTATCCTTTAATGATTTTACATTGTGTTTTTAATTTTTATAAAAATATGAATGTTGGTTTTATTCTCTAAAATTTGTCGGGCTCCTCCTCCCTTCTCCTTCGCGATACTGCGCGCGTGGATATCCTCCGGCCCCCGATACTCCCGAACCTTCGGCGGCGCCCTCCTCCCCGATACACGCGATCCCCACGGCCTTCCTCCAGTGCGCTCGCGATCCCCACCCCATTTCTTCCCTACTCCCCGCTTGCGATCCCCACCGCCTTCCTCCCGTGCGCTCGCTACCATTATACTCCGACGACGTGGCCACCCACCTTTGGATGATTCTCCTCTGATGATGCGATCACCCCACCTCCCAGCCGACGTTCCTCTTCCTCTCGGTACGTTCACTTTCTCCTCCCTCAATCCCATGGCGATCTTCCTTTTGCCTCGGCGTTTTGAATCACATCATTTCATGACGCCGCAGATGACACATTTTCCCCTTGTGCACAATCATTCCGTGGCTACGCGAAATGTGGAGACACTCGAAGATATCTCCCGCAACCATCCTTTTACCAGTTGAGTCCAAGGGATTTCATTCCTGGATGCTTTAAAAATCTCTAACCAAGGTAATGATTTCATGGTGAATCCCCCTCGGGTAAAGCTATTGGATGATGGTGGTTATCTAGTTAAAGCGGACCCAGACACCCTGAAACAGTGCGCACAACTATGAAAATTCTCAGTGATGGGTCGTATCTCTTACCACAAAGGTAACTACCCTTGGCCCCTTACTGAACTTCACTCGCGTATTGCACACTGCTAGAATACTAAAAATTGGAAACTAATCCCCATAGGAAAAGGATATTTTCACATACTGTTAAGATCACAAGATGATTTTGAAAGAGTTTGGAAGACTTGTAATATCAACCTCAAGTCATGTTTACTTAAAATTTTAGAGTGGGACTCCACATTTAATCCGCACACACACAGAAACACATTTGGCACAAGTCTGGATCAAATTGCATGGACTTAACTGGTTTTTTGGCACCCAAAAATATTGAATGATATTGTCTCATGCATAGTAACCGCTCTTATAATTGATCAAAGGACCTTACATGCTGACTTGGATCTATTCGACAGAGTTATGGTTGAAATAAACCTTGACTCAAAACTTCCCAGCTCAATTAACTTCAATGCCAATGAATACAAAACTGAAGATACAGTGGAATATGAGCGAAAACCCCCATTTTGGGATCACTATAAAATCATAGGGCGTAGTATCTTCAACTGTAGGGTGATTAAAAAGGAGGTAATAAAACCATCTGAGAATGAATGGAAGGAAATGAGGAGACCTAAAAAGGACAAATCCACCATGATAGACATGCCTGAAATATCCAAAAAGAAATATGACGTTTGGGTCAAAAAAACTCACACTTTGACTCACATAAGAGATAGTTCAGGAACCAAATGGGTGGATGAAGTGGAGGAATAAGAAAACTCTATTAATGATCAAAACCTCTCAATTGAAATTACAATCCTTTTAATAGACACTATTAGAGTATCAACCGAGCAAGAAAATATTTCTATCTATCAACATGACCTAGAAAAGCATAATCTCTAGCACCCAATCTTGGATGGAGGGAATTTTTCTACTAATGAACTAAAGAAACTAACTTGTACTCCTAGTACTTCAATCCATAATAGTGATGTTTGCACTAAAGAAAATGATGTGGCTGACACTCCATACTTAAGCGCCAAGCAGACCCATATTACTTCCACACCTAAATTAGGTATGCAAAAGGAAAATCTGGAAACCCCCTAGTCTTCTAGCTCCATGGTGAAACCTACCTCCATAGACCTAGAAGCTCGAGCAGGCATGAAAAAGATTCCATCACCTGTTTTACATGACAATTCGGTTTCGGTTCTCGTACCCTAACATATGTAGGCTTTTAATGTTCCCCCGAAGCAGAAGTAGAATCTCTCTTAGAACTCTATCGAACAACAATCTGCTCTAGATCCTGTTATTCCAGGTACTTATCCTCCTCTTTCTTATGCTACTAATAACTATTCCATTCTGTCTAAAAACTGTGTTATGATCTAAATGAATCTTCCTCTGATTTTTTCTCTAAGAATTCTGCTTCTCTACACTGATTCAACCTGACCACTACTATCCCATCCCATATTGCTAAAAAAACAATGCCTCTTTTATGAACAGTAGCCTGGTTTTAACTACAGGTGACTCCACAATGGGAATGTAGCATGAGACCAAAACCCGCAACCAGCCCCCTTCCACCTTCATTTCAGCCCGCTTCCACCGACATTCCAGCCCGCAATAGCCCCCCCTGCCACCTTTGAATCAGCCTGCACCATCCCCCCAAAACCCGCAACCAGCCCCCTTCCACCAGCATTCTAGCCTCCTTCTGATCCATTCGCTTCTGGCCGAAATATGCTGCCCCACGGATGTCGCTGGATTGGGCCAACACGTTGTGGTAACACCGTGGTCATGCCGCGGTCACGCCGCGGTTACGTCGCGGTCACGTTGTGATTTGGCCCTGCTCTAGGACGACACCCTGCGGCGGTTACTCCTCCTTAGAGAAACATTGAATGGTTAGCTCTATAATTTTTCGTATTTCCTCATTCTTAAACTATATCTCCTCTCAGTGCTGCCTCTCATCCATCTTTCCACAAAACATGCATAGCAGGTGGTACAAAGGCTCAATTCAACTGAAAACATTGGTTTGGAATTGTCTAGCATATTTTATTGTACATGTATCACATAATATTTGTTCGGTAATTCTTCTTTTTCCTCATCTGCTTCACATGTTGTCCGAACCATATCATCCTCATCCTCTGCACATGTCGTCTGAACCGGATCATCTTGTTGTGATGGAAATTCAATGTCTTCTTTTGGCTGTTTTAGATGAAATTCCTTCCATAATTCCATCATCTCATGTATCACTCATTGGAGGAGGATGATCACTGCCAAGTTGAGGGGGGGGGTGGGGGGTGTCCAGACAGGGAGGGTGTCCAGACAGGGGGGGTGTCCAGACAGAGAGGGGGGGTGTCCAGACAGAGAGGGGGGGTGTCCAGATAAGGAGGGTGTCCAGACAGGGGGGAGGTGTGTCCAGATAGGGGGGGTGTCCAGACAGGGTGGTGTCCAGACACGGGGGGGTGTCCAGACAGGGGTGAGGTGTGTCCAGACGGGGGGGGGGGGTGTCCAGACAGGGGGGGGGTGTCAAAACAGGGGGGTGTCCAGACATGGGGGAGGGGACTGGTAGTCTACACACCCATATCATTTTATTTGAAACTAAGTGGAAGATGTTGCCCCGTGGATGTCGCTGGATCGGGCCAACACGTTTTGGCCACGCCGCGGTCACGTCGCGGTCACGCCGTGATTTGGCCCTACTCCAGGACGACACCTTGCGGCGGTTACTCCTCCTTAGAGAAACATTGAATGGTTATCTCTATAAATTTTCTTATTTCCTCATTCCTAAACTATACCTCCTCTCAGCGCTGCCTCTCATCCATCTTTCCACAAAACGTGCATAGCAGGTGGTACAAAGGCTCAATTCAACTGAAAACATTGGTTTGGAATTGTCTGGCATATTTTATTGTACATGTAACACATAATATTTGTTTGGTAATTCTTCTTTTTCCTCATCCTCTTCACATGTTTTCCGAACCAGATCATCCTCATCCTCTACACATGTCGTCTGAACCGGATCAGCCTATTGTGATGGAGATTCAATGTCTCCTTTTGGCTGTTTTAGATGAAATTCCTTCCATAATTCCCTCATCTCATGTAGCACTCATTGGAGGAGGATGATCACTGCCAAGTTGAGTTTTAAAGGCTACACACAATCTGTTTGATGCAATTCCAAATAAGTTGTTCTATTCTGAGGGCCTATTTCATGCTGGAGTTCCCACATTTCCCCCACAAGCTGGCAAAGGGAGGTCTGTTTGGGCCTATGCAAAAAAGGCTTGTTTGTTATGGTCAAGGATCCAACTGGAGACCTGGTTTGCTTGAAGAGTTTCCATAAAGGGTCTTCACTGTAGAGGAGACTAGCTCTGGTCTGTATTTGGTAGTTGCTTCCATGATGGTTCCCACAACCGTTTGACTAAATTTCAAACCAAACCAAGCCCTGCAAGTGACTCTTTTTCGATGTACTATAAAAATGCCATGGCCAACCCAGCAAAATCAGACCAGCTATTCCAGGTCCATTTCCACTCTCACTAAAAAATCCAAACTCAATCCCTACTACAATTCCAAGCTCCCACTTCAATTTAGCCACTATGAACTCCTTCCTAGTCCCCCACCATTTTTCATTCCACCTAGGCAACCCATCCACAACTTGACCACAAATCAGGCCTACCCACCTCTCAACTTCTAAGCCACCAACCCCACATTTTCCACCAGTAATCCCACTTTAAAACCATTACAAACCTCACCCAATTCTAACCAATTAAACCAGACCCCTTAACATTTGAATCCCTCATTTAAATTCTTGTTCCAACTGACTTATTTTAGACCCAATCAGCCCTGCCACTTCAGAAAAACAAGAGCAGCCTACTTAAAATCCAGTCCAATTTAGTTTCCTTCATGCTTGACCCCATGAGTCCACAGCCTCACCTCAACCAAATTATTAACCACCTGGACACCTGGAAGCCACAAGAGGAGAGAGGAGGTTTATAGATTTTTTATAACATTTTATTCCATTGGAAGAGAATTTTTTGGATGCTTCCACTTGTAATGAGGTACTTAATTTCCTCTCCCTCTTTCTTCCATTAAATATTAGACAGATCCTATGTAAATAAATCATTCTCCACCTCCGGGGAAGGAACTCTCAGCTACCGTTCTTTTGTTCTTCATCCTGTTGATGAATAAAATTCCCCAAGTATATTGGGAAAATTTTATTCATTTTTCTTCATTTACCTCTTCTTACTTACTGCTGATTTCAGCAGCCGGATTCGGTCTTTTAGCAATAGCCCATGACATCCATCCGTTGTCTAGGGGGTCCAGTGGGGGGGGGGGGGTCTGTCCTGGGGTGTCCAGTGTCTGGGGGGGGTTGTCCTGGGGGGTCTGTCCATGGGGTGTCTAGGGGGTCCAGTGGGGGGGGGGGTCTGTCCTGGGGTGCCCAGGGTCTAAGGGGGGGGGGGTCTATCATGGGGGGTCTGGGTTTGGGGGGGGGTAGGTTCTAGGGGGTTTCCATGGTCTGGGGGGCTGTCCAGGTTCTGGGGGAGGTCTGTCCTGGGGTGTCCAGGGTCTGGGGGGGGGGGGGCAGGACTGGCATGGGTTTCCAGAGTCTGGGGGGGTCTGTCCTGGGGTGGGGTCTGTCCTGGGGTGTCCAGGGTCAGGGGGCAGGGGGCAGGGGGCAGGGGGTCCAGTAGGGGGAGGGGTGTCCAGCAGGGGGAGGGGATGTCTAGGCAGGGGGGTGTCCAGCATGGGGGAGGGGTGTCCAGGGGGGTGGTCCAGGGGTGTCCAGGGTTTCGGGGGGTCTGTCCTGGGGTGGGGTCTGTCCTGGGGTGTCCAGGGGCAGGGGGCAGGGGTGTCCAGGGTCTGAGGGGTCCAGTGGGGGGGGGGGGGTCTGTCTTGGGGTGTCCAGGGTCTGGGGGGGGGGGGGTCTGTCCTGGGGTGTCCAGGGTCTGGGGGGGGTCTGTCCTAGGGGGTCTGGGTTTGGGGGGTAGGTTCTGGGGGGTGTCCATGGTCTGAGGGGTTGTCCAGGTTCTGGGGGTGTCCTGGGTCTGGGGGGGGGGGGGGGGGTTCTATCCTGGGGTGTCCAGGGTCGGGGGGGGGGGGGGGGGGGGGGGTTTGTCCTGGGGTGGGGTCTGTCCTGGGGTGTCCAGGGTCAGGGGGAGGGGGGTAGGGGGTAGGGGTGTCCAGCAGGGGGAGGGGTGTCCAGGAGGGGGAGGGGCTGTCCAGGCAGGGGGAGGGGTGTCCAGCATGGGGGAGGGGTGTCCAGGGGGGTGGTCCAGGGGTGTCCAGGGTCTGGGGGGGTCTATCCTGGGGTGGGGTTTGTCCTGGGGTGTCTAGGGGTAGGGGGCAGGGGTGTCCAGGGTCTGGGGGGTCTGTCTATGGGGTGTCTAGGGGGTCCAGTGGGGGGGGTCTGTCCTGGGGTGTCCAGTGTCTGGGGGGTGGGAGGTCTGTCCTGGGGGGTCTGGGTTTGGGGGGTGGGGGGGTAGGTTCTGGGGGTGTCCATGGTCTGGGGGGTTGTCCAGGTTCTGGGGGATGTCCTAGGTCTTGGGGGGGTCTGTCCTGGGGTGTCCAGGGTCTGGGGGGGGGGGGGCAGGACTGGCAGGGGTGTCCAGGGTCTGGGGGGGTCTATTCTGGGGTGGGCTCTGTCCTGGGGTGTCCAGGGTCAGGGGGCAGGGGGGCAGGGGGGAGGGGTGTCCAGTAGGGGGAGGGGTGTCCAGCAGGGGGAGGGGCTGTCCAGGCAGGGGGAGGGGTGTCCAGCATGGGGGAGGGGTGTCCAGGGGTGTCCAGGGTTTGCGGGGGGTCTGTCCTGGGGTGGGGTCTATCCTGGGGTGTCCAGGGGCAGGGGGCAGGGGTGTCCAGTAGGGGGAGGGGTGTCCAGGGGGGAGGGGTGTCCAGCATGGGGGAGGGGTGTCCAGGGGGGTGGTCCAGGGGTGTGCCGGGTTTGGGGGGGGGGGGGTCTGTCGTGGGGTGGGGTCTGTCCCGAGGTGTCCAGGGTCAGGGGGCGGGGGGGGGCAGGGGTTTCAAGAAGGGGGAGGGGTGTCCCGCAGGGGGAGGGGCTGTCCGGGCAAGGGGAGGGGTGTCCAGCATGGGGGAGGGGTGTCCAGGGGGGTGGTACAGGGGTGTCCAGGGTCTGGGGTGGGGTCTGTCTTGGGGTGGGGTCTGTCCCGGGGTGTCCAGGGTCAGGGGGCAGGGGGAAGGGGGCAGGGGGTAGGGGTGTCCTGCAGGGGGAGGGGTGTCCAGCAGGGGGAGGGGCTGTCCAGGCAGGGGGAGGGGTGTCCAGCATGGGGGAGGGGTGTTCAGGGGGGTGGTCCAGGGGTGTCCAGGGGTGGTGGTCTAGGGGGAGGGGTGTCCAGCAGTGGTGTCTATTGCTTGTATTCTTTTTTGTACTTCAACAGATTATGCAAGGACTCGGTGGGGGTGGATAGTGGGGGTGCAGTGGGGGGGAGGGGGACCTGGGTGCAAGGGGTAGTGAGGGGGCTGGGTGTAGGGGGTGTGGGTGGATATAGGGCTGGGTGCAGGGGGGATGGGGGTGGGGCAGGGGGCCTAGGTGCAGGGGGGGCAGTGGGGGTGCGAGTGGGGGTGGATAGTGGGGGTGCAGTGGGGGGGGGGGGGGGAGGGGGACCTGGGTGCAAGGGGTAGTGAGGGGGTTGGGTGTAGGGGGTGGGGGGCTGGATATAGGGCTGGGTGCAGGGGGGATGGGGGGGGGGCCTCGGTGTAGGGGCAGTGGGGGTGCAGTAGAGGGAGGGTGACCTGGGTGCAAGGGGTAGTGAGGGGGCTGGGTGTAGGGGGTTGGGGGCTGGATATAGGGCTGGGTGTAGGGGGCCTGGGTGCTGGGGGTGCAGTGGGGCGGAGGGGGACCTAGGTGCAAGGGGTAGTGAGGGGGCTAGGTGTAGTGGGGTGGGGGCTGGATATAGGGCTGGGTGCAGGGGGGTCTATAGGAGGTGTCTAGGGGGGTGTCTGGGGGGTGTCCAGGGTGTGTGCAGGAGGTGTCCAGGGGGTGTCCAGGGGGTGTCCAGGGTGTGTCCATGGGGGTGTCCAGTGGGTATTTTTCTTATGGATTTGGACACCCTATAGCCACGGTTTTAAACCGTGGTTATTGGTTCATTGCCACAGTTCTTAACTGTGGCTATAGACATAATGCCACAGTTCTAAACCGTGGCAATATATTCTGTCCGGCCTTTAGTATAGCCAAGGTTGAAACCGTGGCTATAGGTATATAGCCACGGTTTGAACCGTGGCTATATCTTTAAAGCCACGGTTTGGAACCCTGGCTATAGATCTAGGCCTATAGCCACGCCAAACTTAGCCACATTTCCTCGAACCGTGGCTATTACCTATAGCCACGGTTTGAGGGCCTATAGCCACGGTTTAGAACTGTGGCTATAGCCCGAATTTCCAGTAGTGAAACATAAAACAACAAAAGAATCTAATAAAATGAATTTGGATTTTTCAAACCAAAAAATGTTTTACAAAAATTCAGAACTGAATTATATAGTCTAAAACAACTCAAAAAGACTATAAAAAAGGTACAAGACCAAAAATAAAATGCCCAAGAACATGAACATGGAAAGAGGCATCTCCCTCAAGCCATCTCCGCAACACCACATCATGAATGACCAGTTAAAACCTAAACTGTTGGCACAAAAGATGTACCCAAACCTGCGACAACAAAAATAACCAAGTCTACATACACCCAAGGGTGTAAGTAGGGTGAGACCCAATTCCCAGTAGGATACCACCACTAATATATTTAATGTGATAAAAATTCAAAGACGAAAATCATTCTAGTTTTCAAAAACGTGTAATTTCTAGTTATAATTTATAAAAGATGCAACTTAAAAAAATCAGTTTTCAAGTGGGATAATATAAAGAATCAACACTTTTAAAATAAATTCAAAAGCTACTGATTTCTTTCAGCCAATTATACCGTATGCCGATGGTAAGTATAATGGATCTAATGAGCACAAGCAATAGGAAATAACCCCTAGGCACTAGCTAGCTGGAGGTCCCAGGTACCTTGTATCTCGGTGAGAGTAACCACAAAAAAATATATGTTCTCGTGCACGAGCCACTGGTAGGGGACATACCCATAACCTAGTTGTCCTTAATCATCATCATCATAGTTTAGTTAGAGTTTTAAGCATCAATCTTGCTAAGTGAAACTAAGGCCAAACCCCACGGATTCACTAGCATACTAAAACACATCCACCCACCTAGATACCCGAGTTTTCCCTTTGTCCTCAAACAAGTTCTACAAGCCAAGAAATATAGTTTTCACATGAAAATATCACTTCTACATCACATATTAACTAAACAGCCCCATGTACATCACACAAGTCACAAATTCCACTTTTCATTCAATTGCAATTTGAAATCAAACTCACACCAAAATAGCCCACAACACATTTTACATAACATTCACAATCCAAGACATCATTTAACAATTTTATAAAGTACCTCAAAATATGATAAACATCACATAACAACCCACTCACATGTTTCATAAAACACTTTTTATAAACAAAATCCATTTTTTACATCGCACTCACACAAACAGCCAACATCACGTTCACACCTCTATCACATTTCAGTAAATCTATTAAAAAATTTTATAAAACATTTCCAAGAGGATACACATCACATGAAAGATATATTCACATTTAAAAAGTTCCATTTGAAAGTATAAAAACTCAAAAATAGTTTTCTAATATGGTTTCACCTCTTACATAAATCATTAAACCATTCAAAACTTTTATAAAACAATTCTAAAGAGTGTACCAAAGCTTTTCACATAAAACCCATTTCAAAACAGTATTTCAAGGAAAAAATCACACCAATACAAATTAAAAACAGAATTGGAAGCCCCAAAAACATTTATTAAACTACCCCCAAGTGTTATACAAACACCTCAAACAATACCACAAAAGATCCACATGAAAAGAACACATTTTTAAAATCACTTTCAAGAAGTACAATAAGGTTTTACACCTTAAACCCATTAAAAAATCTCTTAAAGACCTAACGGAACCCCAATACCCTACCAAATCAGAATTTTCATCCCAAACATGATTTATTAAACCAATTTAATATGTTATAAACCACACCCAAACAATACCCAAAGGGTTTCACATGAAAAACACCCAATTTTAAGATAAAATGAAACTATAAAATTAAATGCTTTACCAAATCCAACATAAACAGTTTTAGCACCACACAAAGCATATTAAAAAAATGCATAATAATTAATTCAAGAAAACTAACTCATCTAGAAATGATTACATATGGAATCACCTACCTTTTATATCGAAACACTCAAAACATGGTGTGAAACATCAACCGCACAACCGCCGCACCTCAAGGAAGATAAATCCAGCTGTAGACCACAATATTTGACCAAAAAGACACCAAATCAGACCCCAGTTTCGAACCTCTACTTTTGGACATGAGGAACTTAAGGAAAGGGTGAAAGAAACCCTAAGTAAGGGGATGGAATCAAGGAAAGAAACACTTACTTGAAACATCTTTAATCAAACGAACCAAATACAGAATAATTTGAATCTCCAAGAAACCAAACCTGATATGGAGGCTCTAATGGGGATTAGAAGGTCAAGTGGGGACTAAAATGGGGGAAAAAGAGTGTGAATTAAAATATTTATGAAAGAATCAACTTACATTCTCAAATATGGACGATTTGAGGAACCCTAAGAAGTTTTTCCCTACTCCGCGTGGCAAATGAGGTCCAAAGTGGAAAAATGAATAATGGGGGTGAGGCTCGGGATTTCGGATTCAGGTGGGAGGTAGAATCATGAAAAAATAGTAAAAAATGAGTATGTTATTAATGATTTAGAAAAACAATTTAAAACTCAAAATGGCTCACGGTTTGGTCCAAATTTTGAAATCCCTCCATTTCCTCCAAAATGAATGGAAAACCCCCAAAAGAATGAAAGAATGTAAATTAAATGAAAAATACATTTAAAAGAAGTCATGGATGTGATAATTTTACCCACCATAAAACTTTCTGTCCCCGGAAAGCCACAGAAAGGCCAAATACAAAAACCAAACCCAACCGATAAACCAAGATGTAATTCCTTACCAAGATTCACCCCCAAAGGCCAAAACACCTCCAGTAATCATTTAATGAAGTATTACTCTCACAACCAAGAATTAAAACACTTTCCTAAAACAATCAAGCACATTCAAGATTTATCCCAAATGAAAACTCCTCAAACACAATCTGAAGAAAACTCAATCAATTTACCTAAACAAACAACAACATTGAACAAAGTTGCACTTACCCTACTATAAATAAACCATTGGGAACACTCCAATCTCAATGTTTACCCAAGGATGATATAGGTAGTAAGATATATCCGAATGATAATACCTACTACCAAGATAATACCAAGGAAAAAATCTGAGTTACTCGTATGAAGAGACACAAATGGGCTCCCCCCCATAAAGGACAACTTAAATTCTTTTCCCAGGACAGAATCAGGACACTAATAGGGGGAGGCCTGAACAGAATCCCTAGTACAAGGGGTATACATCCATTATAAATTTCGAAAATAATATGCATGATACCCATAGTGGGTCTCCCCACCACAAGAACCAACCATCTTAACCGACTGACATGGTCTGACATGAAAAGATCCCAAAAATTTAATGATTTGGGAAGGCTCCACAAGTAGTCCACTTGGTTTCAGAAATCGTGCACTAACTGTGCAGATCATTCATTTTGCATGGATTCCTATCACATGGTCACTACTAATCACACACAAACTGTGTGCTCATCCTGTCTATCCCAATTTCAATCCATTCTCCAAATACTCAATGGAAACCAAAGGGGAGGAGATATTGGGTGATGACATGGGTATAAGGCCCTCCACCTATTTCCACTGATTGAGAAAAACAGAAGAAAGATACTTACACCATAGGTTCAAAATCTTCATATCTTTTATACTAAGGATATGACTTTGTACAAGGGTTTAAATGAAAGTGGGGTTTCCCCTGACTACGCGCCAGCTTCTCTCCAGGACCTATGGCTGGAGCTCAAAATATTGAAGCATCGTCAGCCTCACAGTTAGGCTGTGGAAACCCCTATGTGGAAACTCTTCTTTCAGTGCCACAAATAACTACACCACATACCCCTATGGGTTCACCAAGACATAACACACTGCATAACTCACTTTACTGAAACATGACATTTCATTGAAACACGGGATCAGAAGATTCACACACATTACACCTTGTTTTTTTGGTGAGAAACTACAGAAGGGCAGGACACATATAAACACCATCCTCTAAGATAGAGGATTTAATGTTTTTCCCAAGGGAGACTTAGTCCCAACATAACAGATAACCTCATAGGATTGCGTGACCTTTACCTTTACAGTCAAATGATCACACAACATCATAATGTGTCACCAAACATGACTTTTGCGATTGATAAAAACAATACATGGAATGAGACCTTATGCCAAGTCTCTGAACAACAGACAAGTCCAAAAACTGGACACAATAGGCTCTCATGACCAAAATCCAAAAATTGGTGGTTTAAAAAGATCCCTTGATTAAAAGAAACTATGATGAACCCAGAGGTCCTCTTAGACACCATAGAGACACTCATCCATACTAACAACACCAAAAAACTTCCACCTTCGATGAATCAGGAAACTTAAGAAACTAAGGTCTCTTTCTACCTTCCACATTCACTATCCCACTACAAGAGGATCCACAAATCAGTGAAATGAGTGGGTGTAGATTGAATGAACAAAAATTGATAAAATATTCCTTATATTGATCAACTGGTGGATTTTCCAATGGTGAAACAATACGGGTTGCACATCAGTTGTGCATTTACACTTAATGGGGGAATACATTATCCAATGAGAGAAACCAAGGACCCAACCAAGTGGGTCCATTGGTCAAAACATTCCACAAACCAGATCCAAACACATGAAGGGATCCTCCATAAAGGTGACCCGAAACATATCTCAGAAGATACTACTAACTGGTCCTTCTACCCAACTTGTCGTCCAAACACAAACCCAAAACACCGTATGAACAAGAGGGGTTCATGGACTCAAAACATCCCTCAAAATCAACATTATCCAAAAACACATAATATACACCATCTTAAACAATTCAACCAGACAACATGTTTTTCTTTAAAAACACCTCTTTGAAAACAAACGGTTCAGCGGTTAGAGTATCCACCAATGTTACCCCATGGGCCTCACACATGCATGTTTCTGTGCCACACCAAGCGCCCTCCTCATATCCTTTCTGGTACTCATCTAGTCATGCCATCAACCATCCATCATCCCATATAACCCCATTCATGTGGTCTCTCATGATAATACCAAAGGATAAAATAAAAAATTCATTCCACTTTTCAAAACCAAAATGGTTAACTAACACATCCTTTTTCTCAAAACCGCTAACCACAAGATCAAAATACCAATTCACATCTTACAAAACTTTTCACAAAGACACGATCATTTTTAAAAGAACTCACTTTGATGTTATTCACATAAATTTCAAAACACCTCATCCCATTAAATCACCCTTTGATTGTTTTGAAAACTCTATTGGAAACACTTTTTTAAAACCAACTTCAATATAGTTCATGATTTCAAAAGAGGTATAAGGACACCATTTTTCATTTAAAAATAATTCTGAAAATTTAGTTACACCATTTCATAAATCAAACCATTCCCTATTTATGGGAAAATCATTTCACAAAAACTTTTCACTTCTTAAAACCAAGTCACTTTAAAACCAAAGTTCCAAGATTTCAAAACTAAAGAACACAAGACAACGTGAGAGGAAACTAGTTTTAGTGGGTGACTTGGACATATGGTTAGCAGCCATATTCCAATCACTTTACTATCATAGATAGTGTTCTAGGGAATATCCACAGATCTACATGGATTTCCAGGCCTTGCGAGCTCATGGAGACCATTAACCCAACTTTCTTTTAATTTCCCCTAATCATCATTAAACCAAGAAATCAAAAGGACTACGAAAGGTCCTGACATCCCCTGGAGACTTGAATCTCGTCATGAGGTTTGGTGATCATCCACACTACTCATAACCGAAATTCCAACTCCCGACAATCCCAACTCCAGACTATCCCGACTGTTCCCCAAATAACATGACCCGAAGAGATCGAACCTCCTCTAATACCATTTTGTCATGACCGAATCTGATCGCCACTGCAACCGGCACCAAACCCGGCCCGTGACAAGGCCCAAAGGGAGTTACAAATCCCCACGGTTTAGCACAAGTTCCTGGGTATCATAAAATGATAATTGGAAATCATTTACCCAATTTTATACACATAAAACAACAAATGAATCTAATAAAACGAATCTGTATTTTTCAAACCAAAAAATGTTTTACAAAAAATAAGAACTGAATTACATAGTCTAAAACAACTAAATAAGACTATAACAAAGGTACAAAACCAAAAATGAACAGACCAAGAACCTCAACATGGAAAGAGGCATCTCCCTCAAGCCATCTCCACAACACCGCAACATGAATGACAGGTGAAAACCTGAATTGTTGGCACAAAATTTGTACCCAAGCCTGCGAAAACAAAAATAACCAAGTCTACCTACACCCAAGAGTGTAAGTAGGGTGTGAGCCAATTACTATTAGGATAACACCAATAATATATTCCATGTGATAAACATTTAACGATGAAAAACATGAATGTTTTCAAAAACATGTAATTTCTAGTTACAATTTCTAAAAGATGCAACTTAAAAAATCAGTTTTCAAGTGTGCTAATTTAAAGAATCAAAACTTTTAAAATAAATTCATAAGATATTGAATTTTTTCCACCAAATATACTATATGCTGATGGTAAGTATAAAGGATCTAATGAGAACAAGCAATAGGAAATAAGCCCTAGGCACTAGCTACCTGTGGGTCCCAGGTACCTCGTATCTCAGTGAGAGTAACCACAAAAAATATCTGTTCTCATGCACGCGCCACTAGTAGGGAACATACCCATAACCAAGTGGTACCCAATCATCATCATCATAGTTAAGTTAGAGTTGTAAGCATCAATCTTACAATGTAAAATTGAGTCCAAACCCCATGGATTCACTAGCATACTAGTACACGTCCACCCACCTAGATACTCGGGTTCTCCCTTTATTCTCAAACAAGTTCAACAAGCCAAGAAATATAGTTTTCACATGCAAATATCACTTCCACATCACACAAGTCAAAAATTCCACTTTTCATTCAATTGCATTTTAAAATCAAACTAACACCAAAATATCCCACAACACTTTTTTCATAACTTTCACAATCCAACATATCCTTTAACAATTTTATTAAGTCCCTCCAAATATGATAAACATCATATAAAAGCCCAATCACATGTTTCATAAAACCCTTTTTATAAACAAAATCAAATTTTCACATCACACTCACACAAATAGCCCACATCACGTTCACACTACTTTCACATTTCAGTAAATCTATTAATCATTTTTATAAAACATTTCCAAGAGGATGCACATCACATGACAGACCTATTCAAATTTAAAATGGTTTATTTGAAAGTATAAACAATCCAAAATAGTTTTCCAATATGGTTTCACCTCTTACATAAATCATTAAACCATTCAAAAACTTTCATAAACCAAATCTAAAGAGTGTACCAAATCTTTTCACATAAAACCCATTTCAAAACCATATTTCAAGGACAAAATCACACCAATACATATTCAAAACAGAATTTTCAATCCCAAAAACATTTATTAAACTACCCCCAACTGCTATTCAAACACCTCAAACAATACCCCAAAAGATCCACATGAAAAGCACACAATTTCAAAATCACTTTCAAGAAGTACAATAAGGTTTTACACATTAAACCCATTAAAAAACCTCTTTAAGACCTAATGGAACACCAATACCCTACCAAATCAGAATATTCATCCCAAAAAAGATTTATTAAACCAATTTCATATGTTATAAAACACTCCCAAACAATAACCATAGGGTTTCACATGAAAACACCCAATTTTAAGCTAAAATGAAACTATAAAAATAAATGCTTTACCAAATCAAACATAAACAGTTTCTGCACCACACACAACATATTAGAAACATTCATAATATGTAATTCAAGGAAACTAACTCATCTAGAAATGATTACACATGGAATCACTACCTTTTATGTCTAAACCCTCAAAAGATGGTGCAAAACATCAACCGCACCATCGTCGTACCTCAAGGAAGATAAATCCAGAAATAGAACACAATATTTGACAAAAAAGACACAAAATAAAACAATAGTTTCTAACCTCAACTTCTGGACATGAGGAACTTCATTAAAAGGTTAAATAAACCCTATGGAAGGGGAAGAAATCAAGGAAAGAAACACTTACTTGAAACATCTTGAATCAAACGATCCAAATATAGAAACATTTTAATCTTCAAAAACCAAACCTGATATAGAGGCTCTAATGGGGATCATAAGGTCATGTGGTAACTAAAATGGGGGCAAAAGAGTGAGAATTAAATGATTTATGAAATAATCAACTTACCTTCTCAAACATGGACTATTTGAGGAACCCTAAGAAGTTTTTCCCTACTCGGTGAGGCAAATGAGGTCCAAAGTGGAAAAATGAATAATGGGGATGATGCTCGGGATTTTGGCTTCAGTTGGGAGGTGGAATCACGGGAAAAAAGTAAAAAATGAGAATGTTATTGAATATTAAAAAACAATTTAAAACTGGAAACGACTCACGGTTTGGCCCAAATTTTGAAATCCTTCCATTTCCACCAAAACGAATGGAAAACCCCCAAAACAAAGAGATAATGAAAATTAAATGAAAAATACATTTAGAAGAATTTATGGATATGGAAATTCTCCCCACCATAAAACTTTTCATCCCTATAAAGCCAAAACAAGTCCAAATACATAAACCAAACCCAACTGATAAACCAAGAAGTAATTCCTTGTCAAGATTCGCCCCCAAAGGCCAAAACACCTCCAATGATAATTTAAGGAAGGATTACACTCACAACCAAAACTTAAGACACTTTACTAAAACAATCAAGCACATTCAGGCTTTATCCCAAATGAAAACTCCTCAAACACAATCTGAACAAAACTCGATCAATTTACCTAAACAAACAACAACATTAAAAAAAGTTACAATTACCCTACTATAAATAAACAATTGGGAACACTCCAATATCAATGTTTACTCAAGGAAGATATAGGTAGTTAGATATCTCTAAATGATAATACCTACTTCCAAGACAAGACCAAGGAAGAAAACTGAGTTACTCATATTAAGAGATAGAAATGGGCTCCCACCATAGGAGACAACTTAAAAAATTTTCCCTAGACAAAATCAAGACACTAATAGGGGAGGCTCGAATAGACTCCCTAGTACAATGGGTATACATCCATTAGAAATTTACAAAATAATATAAATTATACCCATGGTGGGTCTCCCCACCACAAGAACCAACCATCTTAACCGACCGGCATGGGCCGACACGAAAAGACCCCCAAAATTTAATGATTTGGGAAGGCTTCAAAATTAGTCCACACTGTTTGGGAAACCATGCACTAACTGTGCATATCATTCTTTCTGAATGGCTTCCTAGAACATGGTCACTACTAATCATGCACAAACCGCATGCTCAGCCTATCTAGCCAAATTTAAATCCACTCTTCAAAGACTCAACGGAAACCAAAGGGGGGAGATATTGGGTGATGACCTGGGTACAAGGCCCTCCACCTATTTCCACTAAATGAGGACAACACATGAAAGATGATGATACCATAGGTTTGAAATCTTCCTATCTTTCATGCTGAGGATAGGAATTTGTACAATGGTTTAAACGACATTGGGGTTTCCCCTGACTACGTGCCAGCTTCTCTCTTTCACCTATGGCTAGAGCTCAAAATATTGAAGTATCCTCGGCCTCGCAGTTAGGCTGTGGAAACCCCTATATGGAACTTCTTCTTTCGGTGCCACAAGAAACTACACCGCATACCCCTATGGGTTCACGAAGACATAACACACTCCATAACTCACTTTACCGAAACATGACATTTCACTGAAGCAATGGATTAGAAGATGCTCACATCGCACCTTGTTTCTTTTGGTGAGAAACAACAGAAGGGAAGGACACGTATAAACACCTTCCTCTAAGTTATAGGATTTGTTGTTTTTCCCAAGGGAGACTTAGTCCCAACATAACATAAAAACTTAGAGGATTGCGTGACCTTCACCTTTACAGTCAAATGAGCACACGACATCACAATTTTTCACCAAACATGACCTTTTCGATTGATAGAAACAATACCTGGAACGAGATATTATGCCAAGTCCCTAACCAACAGAAAAGTCCAAAAAGTGGACGCAACTGCCTATCATGACCAAAATCTGAAAAATATTAGTTTAACAAGAACTCTTGATTCAAAGAAACTATGAAGAACCCAGAGGCCCTCTTAGTCACCATCGAGACACTCATGCACACTAACAACCCTAGAACGCTTCCACCTTCGATGAATCAGGAAACTTAAGAAACTAAGGTGTCTTTCAACCTCCTACAGGAGCTATCCCACTACAAGAGGATCCAAAAATCAATTAAATTAATGGGTGTAGACTCAATCAACAAAGATTGGTAAAATATTCCATATATTGATCAATTGGTGGATTTTCCAATGGCGAAACAATATGGGTTGCACATCAGTTGTGAATTGAACCATAATGGGGGAATACTTTATCCAATGAGAGAACCCAAGGACCCAACCAAGATGGTAAAATGGTCAAAACATGCCCCAAACTAGATCCAAACACATGAAGGGAACCACCATAAAGGTTTCCCAAAACATATCTCAAAATATTCTACAAACCGGTCCTTTTACCCAACTTGTCGTCCAAACACAAACCCAAAACACGGTTCGAACAAGAGAGGTTCATGGACTCAAAACATCCCATAGCATCAAAATTATCCAAAAACACATAATATACACCATCTCAAACAATTCAACAAGACAAAATGTTTTTCTTTAAAAACATCTCTTTGAAAATAAATGGTTCAGCGGTTAGAGTATCCACCAATGATACACCATGGGCCTCACACATGTATGTTTTTGTGCTACACCGAGCGCCCTCCTCATATCCTTCCTGGAACTCATCCAGTCATTCCATCAACCATCCATCATCTCATATAATGCCATGCATGTGGTCTCTCATGTAAATAACAAAGGATAAAATAAAAAATTCAATCCACTTTTCAAAACCAAAATGGTTAACCAACACATCCTTTTTCTCAAAACCGCTAACCACAAGATCAAAATACCAATTCACATCTTACACAACTTTTCACAAAGACAAAAAAATTATAAAAAAACTCACTTTCATGTTATTCACATAAATTTCACAACATCTCATCACATTAAAACACCCTTTGATTGTTTAGAAAACCGTATTGGAAACACTTTTTTAAAACCAACCTCAATATAGTTCTTGAATTCAAAAGAGGTATAAGAAGACCATTTTTCATTTAAAAATATTTCTGAACATTCAGTTCCACCATTTCATAAATCAAACCATTCCCTCTTTATTTGAAATTAATTTCACAAAAACTTTTCACTTCTTAAAACCATGTCACTTTAAAACCAATTTCTAAGATTTCAAAAGTAAAGAACACAAGACAATGTGAGAGGAAACTAGATTCAGTGGGTGACTTGGACATATGGTTGGAAGCCATATTATAATCACTTTACTATCATAGAGAGTGTTCTAGGCAATATCCCCAACTCCAAATGGCTTTCCAGGCCCTGCGACCTCACGGACACCATTAACCCAACTCTCTTTTAATTTCCCCTAATCATCATTAAACCAAGAAAACCAAAGGAATCTGAAAGGTCCTGACTTCCCCTAGAGACTTGAATCCCGTCATGAGGTGTGGTGATCGGCCACACTACTCATAACTGAAATTCTATGTCCCGACAATCCAAACTCCAGACTATCCTGACTGTTGCCCAAATAACATGACCCAAAGAGAGCGAACCTCCTCTGATATCATTTTGTCATGAACCAAATCTGATCGCCACCGAAACAGGCACCAAACCTAGCCCGTGACAAGTCCCGAAGGGCTCTCATGATCCCCATGGGCTAGAACAAGTTCCTGGGTATCATAAATTGAGAATTGGGAATGATTTAACCATGTTTATAAACATAAAAAAACAAATGAATCTAATAAAACCAATCTAGATTTTTTCAAACCAAATAATGTTTTACAAAAATTCATAACTGAATTACATAGTCTAAAAAAACTCAACAAGACTATAAAAAAGGTAAAAAACCAAAAATGAAAAGCCCAAGAACCTCAACATGGCATGAGGAATCGCCCTCAAGCCATCTCCACAACACCACATCATGAATGACCAGTGAAACCCTGAACAGTTGGCACAAAAGTTGTACACAAACCTGCGACAACAAAAATAACCAAGTCTACTTACACCCGAGGGTGTAAGTAGGGTGTGACCCAATGCCCGATAGGATACCACTACTAATAGATTCCATGTGATAATCATTCATAGATGAAAATGATGCATGTTTTCAAAAACATGTAATTTCTAGTTACAATTTATAAAGATGCAACTTAAAAAAAATCAGTTTTCAAGTGGGATAATTTAAAGAATCAACACTTTTAAAATAAATTCAAAAGCTACTGAATTTTTTCTGCAAAATATACTGTATGTTTATGGTAAGTATAATGGATCTAACGAGCACAAGAAATAGAAAATAACCTCTGGGCACTAGCTAGCTGTGGGTCCTAGGTACCACGTATCTCGGTGCGAGTAACCACAAAAAATATATGTCCTCGTGCACAAGCCACTAGTAGGGAACAAACCCATAACATAGTGGTCCCCAATCATCATCATCATAGTTTAGTTATAGTTGTAAGCACCAATATTGCTAAGTGAAACTGAGGCCAAACCCCACGGATTCACTAGCATACTAGTACACGTCCACCAACCTAGATACTCGGGTTTTCCCTTTGTTCTCAAACAAGTTCAACAAGCTAAGAAATATAGTTTTCACATAAAAATATTACTTCCACATCACACATTAACTAAACATCCCCATTTACATCACACAAGTAACAAATTCCACTATTCATTCAATTGCATTTTGAAATCAAACTCGCACCAAAATAGCCCACAACACTTTAGGCATAACTTTCACTATCCAACAAATCCTTTAACAATTTTATAATGTCCCTCCAAATATGATAAAAATAAAATAAAAACCCACTCACATGTTTCATAAAACCCTTTTTATAAAAAAATCAGTTTTCACATCGTACTCACACAAACAACCCACCTCATGTTCAAACCTCTTTAACATTTCAGAAAATCTATTAAACATTTTTATAAAAAAATTCCAAGAGGATAAACATCACATGACAGACCAATTCACATTTAAAATGGTCCACTTGAAAGTATAAAAAATCCAAAATTGTTTTTCAATATGGTTTCACCTCTTACATAAATCATTAAACCATTCAAAACATTCATAAAACAATTCTAAAGAGTGTACCAAAGCTTTTCACATAAAACCCATTTCTAAACCGTATTTCAAGGACAAAATCACACCAATTAAAATTAAAAAGAGAATTGGAAGCCCCAAAAACATTTATTAAACTACCCCCTAGTGTTATACAAACACCTCAAACAATACCACAAAAGAATCACATGAAAAGCACACATTTTCAAAATCACTTTCAAGAAGTAAAATAAGGTTTTACACCTTAAACCCATTAAAAAAACCACTTTAAGAACTAATGGCACACAAAAACCCTAACAAATCAGAATTTTTATCCCAAAAAATATTTATTAAAACAATTTCATATGTTATAAAACACACCCAAACAATACCCAAAGGGTTTCACATGAAAAACACCCAATTTTAAGCAAAAATGAAACTATAAAAATAAATGCTTTACCAAATCCAAAGTAAATAGTTTCCGCCCCACACAAAGCAAATTAGGAACATGAATAATAATTAATTCAAGCAAAATAACTCATCTAGAAATGATTACACATGGAATCACCTACCTTTTATGTCAAAACCCTCAAAACATGGTGCGAAACATCAACCACACCACCGCTGAACCATAAGGAAGATAAATCCAGCCCTAGACCATAGTATTTGACCAAAAGACATCTAATCTAACCCTTTTTTTGAACCTCAAATTCTGTACACGAGTAACTTCATTAAAGGGTTAATGAAACCCTAAGGAAGGGGAATAAATCAAGGAAAGAAACACTTACTTGAAACTTCTTGAATCAAACAAACCAAATATAGAAATATTTGAATATCCAAGCAACCCAACCTGATATGGAGGATCTAATAAGGATTAGAAGGTCATGTGGGTACTGAAATGGGGGGAAAAGAGTGAGAATTAAATGATTTATGAGATAATCAACATAAATTCTCAAATATGGATGATTTGAGGAACCATAATAAGTTTTTCCCTACTCCATGAGGCAAATGAGGTCCAATGTGGAAAAATGAATAATGGGGGTGAGGATCGGGATTTTGGATTCAGGTCAGAGGTGGAATCACGAAAAAAAGGTAAAAATGAGTGTGTTATTAAAGCTTTAAAAAACAATTTAAAACTGGAAATGGCTCAGGGTTTGGCCCAAAATTTGAAATCCCTCCATTTCCACCAAAATGAATGGAAAACCCACGAAACAAAGAAGGAATGTAAATTAAATGAAAAATACATTTAAAAGAAGTCATGGATGTGAAAATTCTCCCCACCATAAAACTTTCCGTCCCCATAAATCCACAAAAAGGCCAAATACAAAAACCAAACCCAACCGATAATCCAAGAAGTAATTCTTTGCCAAGATTTTCCCCCAAAGGCCAGAACACCTACATTGATCTTTTAAGGAAGGATTACTTTCACTACCAAAACATAAAAAACTTTCCTAAAACAATAAATCACATTCAGGCTTTATCCCAAATGAAAACTCCTCAAACACAATTTGATCAAAACTCAATCAATCTACCTAAACAAACAACAACATCAAAGAAAGTTACACTTACCCTACAATAAAAAAACCATTGGGAACACTCCAATATCAATGTTTACCAAAGAAAGATATAGTTAGTTAGATATCTATGAATGATAATAACTACATACAAGACAAGACTAAGGAAAAAACTAATTTACTCATATGAAGAGACACAAATGAACTCCCCAACATAGAAGACAACTTAAATTTTTTTCCCTAGACAGAATTAGGACACTAATAGGGGGAGTCCCAAAAAGACTCCCTAGTACAAGGGGTATACATCCATTAGAAATTTACAAAATAATATGCATGATACCCATACTGAGTCTCCCCACCACAAGAACCAACCATCTTAACCGACCGACAAGGCTGACACGAAAAGTCCCCAAAAATTTAATGATTTGGGAAGGCTTCACAATTAGTCCACACGGTTTGGGAAACAGTGCACTAAATGTGCAGATCATTCTTTCCGTATGGTTTCCTGGAACATGGTCACTAATAATCGGGCACAAACTGCATTCTCAGCCTGTATAACCAAATTTCAATCCATTCCCCAAAGAATCAATGGAAACCAAAGGGGGAGAAATATTGGGTGATGACATGGGTACAAGGCCCTCCACCTATTTCTAGTGAATGAGAAATATAGAAAAAAAAATGATGACGCCATAGGATTAAAATCTTCCTATATTTCATACTGAGGATATGACTTTGTACATGGGTTTAAATGATAGTGGGGTTTCCCCTGACTACGCACCAGCTTCTCTCTGGGACCTATGGCTGGAGCTCAAAATATTGAAGCATCTTCGGCCTCACAGTTAGGCTGTAGAAACCCCTATGTGAAACTACTTCTTTCGGTGCCACAAACAACTACACCACATACCACTATGGGTTCACCAAGACATAACACACTCCTAACTCACTTTACTGAAACATGACATTTCACTAAAACAAGGGATCAGAAGATGCACACACATCACACCTTGTTTCTTTTGGTGAGAAACAATATAAGGGCATGACATGTATAAACACCTTCCTCTAAGATAGAGGATTTGATTTTTTTCACATGGGAGACTTTTTCCAAACATAACATAGAACCTCAGAGGATTGCATGACCTTAACCTTTATAGTAAAATGTGAACACAACATCACAATGCCTCGCTAAACATGACCTTTGTGATTGATAGAAACAATACATGAAACTGGACCTTATGCCATGTCCCTAAACAACAGACAAGTCCAAAAAGTGGACACAATAGCCTCTCATGACCAAAATCCCAAAATTTGTGGTTTAACAAGAACTCTTGATTCAAAGAAACTATGAAGAACCCATAGGCCCTCTTAGACACCATTGAGACACTCATCCACACTAACAACCCCAAAACACTTCCACCTTTTATGAATCAGGAAACTTAAGAAACTAAGGTCTCTTTCAACCTTCCACAAGCACTATACCACTACAAGAGGACCCAAATATCAATTAATGGAATGGGTGTAGACTCAATCAACAAAGATTGAAAAAATATTCTTTATATTGATCAAATTGTGGATTTTCCAATGGCGAAACAATACGGGTTTCACATCAGTTGTGTATTAACCCTTAATGGGGACATACCATATCCAATGAGTGAACCCAAGGACCCAACCAAGCTGGTCCATTGGTCAAAACATGCCAGTAAATAGATCCATAAACATGATGGGAACCACCGTAAAGGTGTCCTGAAACATATCTCAGAAGATACTACTAACCGGTCCTTCTAACCAACTTGTCGTCCAAACACAAACCCAAAACATGGTTCGAACAAGAGGGGTTCATGGACTCAAAACATCCCACAACATCAACATTATCCAAAAACACATAATATACACTATTCCCAACAATTCCACAAGACATAATGTTTTTCTTTAAAAACATCTCTTTGAAAACAAACGTTTTAGCGGTTAGAGTATCCTCCAATGGTACCCCATGGGCCTCACACATGCATGTTTCTATGCCACACTGAGTGCCCTCCTCATATCCTTCCTGGAACTCATCCAGTCATGCCATCAACCATCCATCATCCCATATAACCCCATGCATGTGGTCTCTCATGAAAACACCAAAGGTTAAAATAAAAAAATTCATTCCGCTTTTCAAAACCAAAACGGTTAACCGACACATCCTTTTTCTCAAAACCACTAACCGCAAGATCAAAATACCAATTCACCTATTAAAAATATTTTCACAAAGACACAAAAATTTAGAAAATAACTCACTTTCATGTTATTCACATAAATTTAAAAACATCTAATCCCATTAAAACACCCTTTGATTGTTTAGAAAACTCTATTGGAAACACTTTTTCAAAACCAACTTCAATATAGTTCTTAATTTCAAAAGAGGTATAAGAACACCATTTTTCATTTAAAAATAATTCGGAAAATTCAGCTCCACCATTTATTAAATCAAAAAATTCCTTATTTATTTTAAAACCATTTCACAAAAACATTTCTCTTCTTAAAACCAAGTCACTATAAAACCAAAGTTCCAAGTTTTCAAAACTAAAGAACACAATACAATGTGAGAGGAAACTAGTTTCAGTGGGTGACCTGGAAATATGGTTGGTGGCCATATTCCAATCACATATCTATCATAGAGAGTGTTCTAGGGAATATCCTCAGCTCCACATGGCTTTCCAGGCCCTGCGAGCTCATAGAGACCATTAACCCAACTCTCTTTTAATTTCCTATATTATCAATAAACCAAGAAAACCAAAGGACTCTGAAAGGTCCCGACTTACCCTGGAAACTAGAATCCCATCCTGAGGTGTAGAGATCGGCCACACTACTCATAACTGAAATTCCATGTCCCGAAAATCCTAATTCCAGGCTATCCCGACTGTTCCCCAAATAACATGACCCAAAGAGAGTGAACCTCCTCTGATACCATTTTGTCACGAACCAAATCTGATCACCACTAAAACTGGTACCAAACCTAGCCTGTGACAAGGCCCGAAGGGCATTCCCAATCCCCACAGGCTGGGACAAGTGGTTGGGTATCATAAAATGAGAATTGGTACTGATTTACCCAATTTTATAAACATAAAACAGCAAATGAATCTAATAAAATGAATCTGGATTTTTCAAACCAAACAATGTTTTACAAAACATTAGAACTGAATTACATAGTCTAAAACAACTCAGAAAGACTATAAAAAAGGTACAAAACTAAAAATGAACATCCCAAGAACCTCAACATGGAAAGAGGCATCGCCCTCAAGCCATCTCTACAACACCGCATCATGAATGACCATTGAAAACCTAAACTATTGGCACAAAAGTTGTACCCAAACCTACGACAACAAAAATAACCAATCCTACTTACACCCAAGGGTGTAAGTAGGTTGTGACCCAATTCCCAGTAGGATACCACCACTAATATATTCCACGTGATAAACATTCAAAGAAAAAAAGCATGCAAGTTTTCAAAAACATGTAATTTCTAGTTACAATTTCTAAAAATGAAACTTAAAAAATCGGTTTTCAAGTGGGATAATTTAATGAATCAACACTTTTAAAATAAAATCAAAATCTACTGAATTTATTTAGCCAAATATACCGTATTCCGATGGTAAGTATAAAGGATTTAATGAGAACAAGCAATAGGAAATAGCCCCTATGCACTAGCTAGCAGTGGGTCCCAGGTACCTCGTATCTCGGTGCGAGTAACCATATAGAATATTCGTCCTCGTGCACGAGCCACTAGTATGGAACATACCCATAACCTAGTTTTCCCCAATAATAATCATCATAGTTTAGTTAGAGTTGTAAGCATCAATCTTTCTACATGAAACTGAGGCCAAACCCCACAGATTCACTAGCAAACTAGTACACGTCCACCCACCTAGATACTCGGGTTTTCCCATTGTGCTCCAACTAGTTCAACAAGCCAAGAAATATAGTTTTCACATGAAAATATCACTTAAACATCAAACATTAACTAAAGAGCCCCATGTACATCACTCAAGTCACAAATTCCACTTTTCATTCAATTGCATTTTGAAATCAAACTCACACGAAAATAACCCACAACACTTTTTGCGTAACATTCACAATCCAACACATCCTTTAAAAAATTTATAAAGTCCCTCAAAATGTTATAAAAATAACATAACAACCCACTCACATGTTTCATAAAACCCTTTTTATAATCAAAATCCATTTTCACATCGTAATCACACAAACAGCCCACATCACGTTCAAACCTCTTTCACATTTCAGTAAATCTATTAAACATTTTTATAAAAAATTTCCAAGAGGATAGACATCACATGATAGACCTATTCTCATTTAAAATGGCCCATTTGAAAGTATAAACAATCCAAAAAAGTTTTCCAAAATGGTTTCACCTCTTACATAAATCATTAAAACATTCAAAACTTTCATAAGACAATTCTAAAGAGTGTACCAAATCTTTTCATATAAAACCCAATTGAAAACCATATTTCAAGGACAAAATCACACAAAAAAAATTAATAATAGAATTTTCATCCCCAAAAACATTTATTAAACTACCTTTGAGTTTTATACAAACACCTCAAACAAAACCACAAAATATCCACATGAAAAGCACACGTTTTCAAAATCACTTTCAAGAAGTACAATAAGGTTTTACACCTTAAACCCATTAAAAAAACCACTTTAATACCTAATGGCACACCAATAACCTAACATATCATACTTTTCATCCCAAAAAAGATTTATTAATCCAATTTATATGTTATAAAACACACCCAAACCATACCCAAAGGGTTTCACATTAAAACACCCAATTTTAAGCTAAAATGAAACTAAAAAAATAAATGCTTTACCAAATCCAACATAAATAGTTTCTTTACCACAAACAGTATATTAGGAACATGTATAATAAGTAATTAAAGCAAACTAACTCATATATAAATGATTACACATGTAATCACCTACCTTTTATGTCGAAACCCTCAAAACATGGTGTGAAACATCAACTGCACCACCGCCGCACCTCAAGGAAGATAAATCCAGCCCTAGACCACAATATTTGACAAAAAAGACACTAATCGAACCATAGTTTTGATCCTAAATATCTAGACATGAGTAACTTCAATAAAGTGTGAATGAAACCATAAGTAAGGGGAACAAATCTTGGAAAGAAACACTTACTTGAAACATCTTGAATCAAACAAACCAAATACTGCAAAATTTGAATCTACAAGCAACCAAACATAATATGGAGGCTATAATGGAGATTTTAAGGTCAATTGGGGACTGAAATTTGTGAAAAATAGTGAGGATTAAAAGATTTATGAGAGAATCAATGTACCTTCTCAAATATGGACGGTTTGAGGAACCCTAAAACATTTTTCCCTACTCCACGAGGCAAATGATGTCCAAAGTGGAAAAATAAATAATGGCGGTGAGGCTCTTCATTTTGGATTCAGTGGGAGTTGGAGTCATGATAAAACAATAAAAAATGAGTTTGTAATTAATGATTTAAAAAAATAATTTAAAACTGGAAATGGCTCACGGTTTGGCCCAAAATTTGAAATCCCTCCATTTCCACCAAAATGAATGGAAACCCCCCAAAACAAAGAATGAATGTAAATTAAATGAAATATACATTTAAAAGAATTCATGGATGTGACTATTCTCCCCACCATAAAACGTTCCGTCCCTAGAAAGCCACAGCAAGGCCAAATACAAAAACCAAACTCAACCGATAAACCAAGAAGAAATTCCTTGCCAAGATTCACCCCCAAAGGCCAAAACAACTCCAATGATCATTTAAGGAAGGATTACTCTCACAACCAAAACTTAAACTACATTCCTAAAATAATCAAGAACATTCAGGCTTTATCCCAAATGAAAACTCCTCAAACAGAATCTGAACAAAACTCAATCAATTTACCTAAACAAACAACAACATCGAACAAAGTTATGCTTAGCTTACAATAAATAAACCATTGGGAACACTCCAATATCAATGTTTAATCAAGGAAGATATAGGTATTCAGATATATCTGAATGATAATACCTACTTCCAAGATAAGACGAATGAAAAAAATTGAGTTACACATTTTAAGAGACACAAATGGGCTCCCCACCATAAGAGACAACTTAAATTTTTTTCCCTAGACAGAATCAATACACTAACAGGGGGAGGCCTAAACAGACTCCCTAGTACAGGGGGTATAAATCCATTATAAAATTCCAAAATAATATGCATCATACCCATGGTGAGTCTCCCCACCACAAGAACCAACCATCTTAACCGACAGGCATGGGCTGACACGAAAAGACCCCAAAAATTTAATGATTTGGGAAGGCTTCATAATTAGTCCACATGATTTGGGAAACCGTGCACTAACTGTGCAGATCATAATTTCCGTATGGATTCCTAGCACATAGTCACTACTAATCGTGCACAATCTGCGTGCTCAGCCTGTCTAGCCAAATTTTAGTCCATTCTCCAAAGATTCAATGGAAACCAAAGGGGGTGGAGATATTGGGTGATGACATGGGTACAAGGCCCTCCACTAATTTCCAGTGAATGAGAACAACAGAAGAAATATGATGACACCATAGGTTTAAAATCTTCCTATCTTTCATAATGAGGATAAGACTTTTCACAAGGGTTTAAACGACATTGGGGTTTCCCCTGACTACGCGCTAGCTTCTCTCTGGGACCTATGGATGGAGCTCAAAATATTGAAGCATCTTCGACCTCGCAGTTAGGCTGTGGAAACCCCTATGTGGAACTTCTTCTTTTGGTGCCACAAACTACTACACCACATACCTCTTTGGGTTCACCATGACATAACACACTCCATAACTCACATTACTGAAACATGACATTTCACTGAAACAAGTGATCATAAGATGCATAGACATCGCACCTTGTTTCTTTTGGTGAGAAACAACAGAAGGGCGGGGCATGTATAAACACCTTCCTCTAAGATATAGAATTTTATGGTTTTCTTAAGGGTGACTTAGTCCCAACATAACATAGAACCTCAAAGGATTGCGTGACCTTCACCTTTACAGTCAGAAGAACACACAACATTACACTGTGTCACCAAACATGACCTTTGCAATTAATAGAAACAATACATGGAACATGACTTTATGCCAAGTCCCTAAACAACAGACAAGTCCAAAAAGTGGACAACATAGCCTCTCATGACCAAAATCCCAAAATTGGTGGTTTATCACGAACTCTTGATTCAAAGAGACTATGAAGAACCCAGAGGCCCTCTTAGTCACCATAGAGACACTCATCCACACTAACAATCCTAGCACACTTCCACCTTCGATGGAAACATAAGAAACTAAGTTCTCTTTCAACCTTCCACAAGCACTATCCCACTACAAGAGGATATAGAAATAAATTAAATGAATGGGTGTAGACTCAATCAACAAAGATTGATAAAATATTCCTTATATTGATCAGCTAGTGGATTTTCTAATGGCGAAACAATACAGGTTGCACATCAGTTGTGCATTAACCCTTAATGGGGGCATACCTTATCCAATGAGAGAACCCAAGGACCCATCCAAGCTAGTACATTGGTCAAAACATGCCACAAACCAAATCCAAACCCATGAAGGGAACCACCTTAATAGTGTCCTGAAACATATCTTAGAAGATACTACTTACCGATCCTTCTACCCAACTTGTCGTCCAAACACAAACCCAGAACACAGTTCAAACAAGAAGGGTTCATGGACTCAAAACATCCCACAACATCAACATTATCCAAAAACACATAATATACACCATCCTAAGCAATTCAACTAGACATCATGTTTTTCTTTAATAACATCTCTTTGAAAACAAACTGTTCGGTGGTTAGAGTATACACCAATGGTACCCCATGGGCCTCACACATGAATGTTTCGGTGCCACACTGATCACCCTCCTCACATCCTTCCTGGCAATCATCCATGTAGGATCCGGGCATAGCGAAAGTGCATTGGTGGGTTTGACCAACTTTAATTTTAGCGCCAAACAATGTTCAATCCGAGATCTGTCATTATATAAAACGTTGGGTCTTCGAAATCGAATGAAGAACAAAAAAGAAAAGAAGAGTCCCTGAACCATTGAGGTAGGATCATCATATGTTGGTTATAATTAATTTAATTAATTCACAAGAATTACCTCAGTGTAATTCTTTATTCATTGATGTCTCCGGTCACGATCCTGTTATCCATTGTTACGTCGTAGAATCCAAGTATATGATTCCTCTAGCAGTGATCCACACATGCTCCATGTATCTCTGGACATCACCAAAGGTATCTCTAGGTGCAAGCGCAGAAGAACCTTCACATGCGATGTCTGCCTTCGACCGCCTTGATCTAGTGGAGGATATCACTCTCATAACTTGAGGGCGTTCTTGGTGGAAAGGGAATTCTCTCTTGGCATGAGAGAATTTCCAAATCCATTGTGCACAATAATGGCTCTAGAAAAGTATTGGGTTTGTGAGGATATTTATAATCGGGTTTGAGGTTAATAGAGTTATGATAATAAATAAATGCATTACGCATTTTATTTATTTCATTAACTCTTATTGAAACCCCATGTGGAATTATTAATTCCTTGACATGCACCCACTCTGATTATAATTAATATCATTTAATAAAACAATATTATATCCTCAAAATCACGACTCGGAAACTAAATGGTGTGTAATCATTAATACACGGGTTGTACATGTTTTCCATAAAACTACACGACGTTTATATTTAATATACATGGCCTGTACTTTTATTTTCCATTTTTCCCCACCACATTTATTAGACCTTGAGTAATGGATAGTTATTTCTTAAATAAATGTAACTGCATTACTCTATAATAAATATATTATTTATCCCACAATATATTATCTCGAATAACTAGTGTCGAAATAAATTAGATCAAGAATCATTAAATAATTAGTAAACCAATGTCGGGAATAATATTTATTTAACTTGTTAAATTAATATTTAACTGAGATACATGGACACACATAGTGTGTGACCCTCTAGGCCTCTTTCTCTATGGCATTAGGCAGAGCCTGCCTAAGGTCCAAGGCTAGCATCTAACAACACACCAAGGCACCCATATAGAATGATGTTAACACCGCAATGACATGTCACCTCCTACGAACGCTTACCGTGTAATATAATCTCATTGCCTCGATATCTCTAATCAAGCGGGTTGCATGCTAGTGCCATCAACCAATGTGCTCGAATATTCATTCTTTGACATCTCGAAATTTAACTCTCCCATAACTTACCATGGCCATGGATTTATTTAGGCTCTATCAATTCCATCAAAGGACGTCAGATATATACTTCAGTTATGGAACAGAAGGGACAAATCCTTTATCACATTATCTATTAATGCAGTATTACTCGTGACGCGCCCAACATATCCTACCTCGCTGTGAACAGTGTGTCGTCATAGTTTTCTTCAATACATCTAAGTGCCTGAGTTGTAATACGTATTAATAATAATCTTAAAGTCTAAGGACCAATACACACGTCTGCAGATATGAACATCAAATGACACTATGAAATTTGGATTTCCTACTGGAAGGTCTCGTTCTCATAATATCCTCCTGGATATTACCAAGGACGCACACCATTAGAAGGTTACTCAATGTTTTATGAGTCCTCACCCCTAATGACCTGTATTATTTCTGTCCCTCAAATAATATCATCTGGCCATAGAACATATATTCAAGAACATTGTTATGGCACTTTTGGGTTCTCATCATAGCTGGGATCCGCTATGACCCTTTAATACAACAGTTGTCCTTAAACATTATCACATGCACTGTCATGCAGAAGAAAAATCAAGATGTGATAAGGCTTTTATTAATGAATAAAGTACAAAGTTGTTGGTTCTAGACCACCAACTCCAATAGACTCCCACTTGGACTAGTGCCAACTACTAACAACCTTTAACCCGCAAGCTCTCACATGATATTCATGCTTCTGCTGAGATAGGCCTTTAGTCATGGGGTCTGACACGTTCTCTTTCATGGAAACTGTGCTCACGGCAACTTCACCGCTCTGATAGAAATCCCTCAGGAGGTGATACTTCCGAAGTATGTGAATTTCTTGTTGATATGACCTTGGTTATTTTTCAAGATCCACCACTACAGTATTATCACAATACAATGTAATGGGGTCTTTACTTCTAGGAACCACATCACGCACCTGGAAATAGTTCCGAATCTAGAAGGCTTCCTTGGATGCATCAGAAGCCGCTATATATTCGGACTCCACTATAGAATTAGCGTAAACTGGCTGTTTTGAACTCTTCCAGCTCACAACTCCTCCATTGAGATAGAAAACATATCTAGATTGTGATTTCAAATCATTCTGATCTATCTAAAAACCAACATTATCATACCCTCTAATGACAAGCTCCTCGTATCCTCTATAATCCAGGAACATATCCTTAGTTCTTCTCAGATACATAAGGATAGTCTTAACAGCAGTCCAATGTTGTTTTCCTAGATCTGCTTGATATCTGACTATCATGCTCAGTGTATAGGAAACATCAAGCCTAGTATATAACATGACATACATGATGTATCCTATAGCCGAATCGTATGGGATCTTACTAATTTTAACATTCTCTTGTTGTGTTTGAGGACACATTTTCTTTGAAAGATGTAAGCCATGTGACACTAGAACCAATCCTATATTGGATTGATCCATACTAAATCTCTTTAGTATCTGGTCAATGTATGTACCCTGACATAGTCCAAGGAGCCTCTTGGATCTATCACGAATGATCTTGATCCCTAGAATGTAGGCTGCTTCACCTAAATCTTTCATGGAGAAGCACTTGTTTAACCAGTCCTTAACTGACTATAAGGCTGGTACGTCGTTTCCAATAAGCAATATGTTATCAACATATACTACTAGGATAACGACTTCATTCCCATTAAACCTATTATAAACACATGGCACACATTCTTTCTTAATGAAACCAAATTCCTTTATGGCTTCATCAAATCGAATGTTCCATGACCTGGACGCTTACTTCAATACATAAATGGATTTCTGCAACTTGCAAACCCATTTGGCTTCACCTGGTGTCACAAACCCTTCTTGTTGTGTCATATAGACATCTTTCTGAAGGTTCCCATTAAGGATTGCTGTTTTGACATCCATCTGCCAAATCTCGTAGTCATGGAAAGCCACTATTACAAGTAAGATTCTTATGTATTTAAACAAGGAAACTAGTAAGAAGGTTTGATCATAGTCAATTCCTTGACACTGTCAGAATCCTATAGCCACTATCCTTTCATTATAGGTTCTAACACGACCTTCCATGTTGATTTTTCTCTTGAATACCCATTTGAATCCAATAGGATTTACATCAACTGGCTCATCGACCAGAACCCAGACTTGGTTCTGATACATGGAATCCATCTCAAAATTCATTGCTTCTAGCCATCTTGCAGCTTCAGATATTTATACTGCTTCCATGTAGGATAGAGGTTCATCATTGTCCAAAAATAATGATTGACCATCCTCGGTGACTAGGAAACCAAATCTCTTTGGTTACCTTTCCTCTTTTGAGCTCCTACGTAGTACTTATGTTTCTGGAACATCTTCCACGGGGACTTGTGGAACTTGTTCCTGTACCAAATCTTGTGTATCTTGAGCATTAACTTCATCGAAGTCAATCTTTCTCCCACTATCCTTTTGGAGGATGTGCTCCCTCTCAAGAAATATGGCTTTTCTAGCGACAGTCACTTTCTTTTATTGAGGGTTATATAGGTAATATCCTTTCTTTTCATTTGGATATCCTATAAAGATACACTTCGTGCCCCGGAGTGCTAGTTTGTTTCATGGTAAGGCCTTAACAAATGCCTCGCATCCCCATACACGTGTATACGAAAAAATGGGTTTCTTTCAATTCTATAACTCGGAGGGAATTCCATTTTCCACCTTAGTTGGTACTCAGTTTAATGTGTATGTTGCAGTTTGTAATGCATAACCCCAAAAGGATAATGGAAGATTCGCATGAATCATCATTGACCTCACCATGTCCAACAAGGTGTGGTTCCTCCTTTCACTAACAACATTACATTGTGGTGTATAAGGAAGAGTGAGGTGAGATAGAATCCCATACTCTCGTAGAATATCAATGAACTATTGGTTCAGATATTCTCCACCTCGATCCAATCGAAGCTTCTTTATATTCTTACCAAGATGATTCTCTACTTCATTCTTAAATTCCTTAAATTTCTCTAAGGCTTCTGACTTATACCTCATTAAGTAGACAAATCTGTATCTACATAAATCATCTATAAAAGTAATGAAGTAAGAATATAAACCTCTAGCTTCTACTGGAAATGGTCCACATACATCCATTTGTACCAATCCTAGAAGCTCTGTGGCCCTTTCACCCTATCCACCAAAAGTCATCTTGGTCATTTTACCTTGTAAACAAGCGTGACATCAATCAAGTGGTTTTAGATTAGTAGAGTCTAAATTTCCCTCTTGAAAGAGCTTTTTCAAGTGCGTCTCATTTACATGACCATGGCGGTGATGCCATAACTTGGTGATGTATGAGTCATGTGACTTTGTTTCATTATAGATTGCCAACACTTAGTTTTCGTAATTTAATACATACAAACCATTATTCAAATGTGCCATACCATAACATACGTTGTTTTTATAAAAGAGACAACCCATATTTCCAAACAAGAAAACAAATCCATCCATATCCAAACAAGATACATAAATTATGTTCTTGGTAACACTAGTCACAAAATAACAGTTTTGTAAAACCAAAATCATGCCAATTGGCAATGAGATCTGATAATCGCCAATAGCCAATGCAGCCAGCCTTGCGCCATTGGTAGCTCGAAGATCCACCTCTCATCTGGCAATCTTTCTAAATCTACTTGGTTCCTGCATTTGAATAAAGATGTGATCCCCACAAGGTGTATCTAATACCCAATGTGTAGAAAAAGAAAGATTGCACTCAATAACAAACGCTCTTTTAGCATCCCCACGCTTCTAGGTGCAGTTCCTCTTCCAATGGCCCTACTTTCCCCATGAAAAACACACTGCCTCCCGTTCCTTGCCATGCCTCTGGATCTTCCCCTTATAGGAGGGACGGTGCTCGAGGGCTTCAGACCGTTTATAAGTCTTTGGCCCCTTTTCCTTTTCCTTCCTTTTCTTGTTCACAATAAGGATCTCGGGTTTTTCACACCCCATGTCCTTATCTACCTAGAGAATCAAGGTCAGAAGCTCTGATAGACTCTTCTCATTGCTGCTAATATTATAGTTGACAATGAATCTAGAGAAGGTCTTGGGCAGTGATGATAGGATGAGATCTGTACGCAACTCATCTGGGAATTTAATCCCTAAGATGTCCAGGCATTGAATGTAGCCAATGAGCTTGACTACATGAGGCCAAACTGGCACAGACTCTCCAATATTATTTTTAAACAAAGCATTGGAGATCTCATACCTCTCCTGTCTTGCCCTCTAATGGTAGCGATCCTTAATGTGAGACATCATGCTATACGCGTCCATGTTTTCTTGTTGCTTCAAGATCTCATTGGACATGGCCAATAGTATGAAACCCTAGACATATGTGGAATAATCCATCTGTTTCATATAAAGAGATAATTCTTCATCACTAGCCTCTTTCCTAGGAACAACTGCAATAGGCTCTTCCAGCACATAAAATTTCCTTTCGTGGCGAAGGATGATGCGTAAACGCCTCTTCCATTCATGGAAATTGGTGCTGGTAAGAAGGTTTTCCTTCTTGAGTATGGTTCACAATGATATGTTTGATGTCATTTTCCTTTCGTTTCTACAAATTGAGATAAGAAAAGGTTTAGTACTTTATTACAAAAACTGAGACAAATAAATAAATTAATACTTATTAGTCTCCCACTATTTTATCGAAATCCAATAGCCCTCACCATTGACTTCAAAATATTATGTTTCCTGAATATTCTAGTGGCAAGGATCCATATTTCCCTACGCATTACCCCAAATAGGGTCGGTCAAGCAACTTGAAGGGTTTTAGGTAGGCATTCCAAATTCAAACTGTATTAACTCGCAGATCCTTGATCCATTGAGTGGACTCCCCAAACCTAAAATCCTTTTATTTTAGATTTCCTCAACCTTTGCCTCTTGTTCATACCAAGTCCTGCTGTAGAAGTAAACCCTTGATGTGAACCAGGTCAAGTCAACCCAAAATTTTGAATTATAATTCCTCGATAATTGAAATCACCCCAACTAGGTTTGGTCAAGCTCTTTGAACTATGGTTTGATTCTAACCATGATTGTGGAAGGCTATACTGACTTAATATTTCTTTTGAGGGATTTTATTCTTATATGTAAATTTCATATTTATTATATTTTATTACATTCTTTTTAATGTTAAGTGGGATATACCTAAGTGATTATCCATGTATAAGATAATATTTATGTATAAGCCAGTTTTATTTTAGTGCCCTCTGGAAAGCTTGTTTAATTCATTAATTATGTGATCGTGACAACGCACCCACAATAAATAAACCATGAAACTGATTGAAATAAAATAAATGGTATGATCATGATATTTATTGTATTGGTTATTTTATCTAGCGGTTGATAAACTATCCCAAGACCTAGGGGAGAAAACACCTTGAACCTTTCGAGTTCATGTTTACAACTTTCCACCTATCCACCTTTGTATCTCCTTGGATTGGTTTCACCTTGGCTCCTAACTTGAGCTGCATCCACTAGCTTGGGAGCTCTATCCATTACATATGCATTTATCTCACACACAGGTGAAAGGTAAAAAGGGTTTTTTTCATAAAATAATCATTGGGCATGCAGGCCCTACACATTAATGAAGAGATGGCTCGCAGACCAACAAATTCAATAAAAAGGAAACCATTCACATACAAAGGATTTGGTCTAGCTCATTATCATCCATATATTCAACGAAATTTATGCATAAATAAAACTAGCATTCAATTCTTTAATCATTCTTGTTTAAGATAAATCATGCTTGAATTAATTAATTATCTTTAATTAATCAATCTATTTTTCTTAAACCCTTTTATGAACATCCTTGATATTCTCATCCATCATAATTTTAAACAAATAAATTCATTTAAAATTATCCTTGTGCATAACTTGTACCTTGGAGGCAACCCGATGATTTCCCGTTCATTACACAAATGTTAAATTAAACACATATATATAAAACACCTATCACGTATTGTGCCTCAGCTTTACTCCTGCAGTATGGTACACATCTCAAGGGTTTGTATAATATAATAATAAATGTTAATAAATCTTTGTAATTTGGGTGAGTACACAGCATGTAGTTCCGACTACACGACGTGTAATTTTCTTCACCGTCCATCCGAAGTACACGCTCGTGGACATGGTGTGTTTATGTACTTTGGAAATTTTCAGAGTACACGGTGTGTCCAGCCTATGTAGTTTCTGCGATACACGGTTTCCAGTCGGGCCAGCTGTGTATGAGGTACACGACCCAACCCTAACCCAAATGGACTACATGCCGTGTTCATTAGACCACATAGTGTGTAATCTGGAAACCGTGCTTCACCTGTTTCTGTTCAACACACGATGTCCTAAATTCATAGAAAAAATCCAATACACGGCCTGATTTAGTAGATCAGTCAATGCATTGAACCTAGACTACAAGGCGTGTACTTCCGAATACACGCCGTGTATTCTGGTGTTGTACGACCAGAAACATTTGGCTCCTCCCGATGAGTTCCTCTATTTTATTTTAATCAAAATTAAAAGAAAAATTTGTTTCAGTGAGGTGAACGAGAAACGAGGGAGGAGGAACAGATATCGAGATTTAGATTTATAGAACAATTAAACATGAATTGAAATAACTAAATTATTAAAAGCGTAAATCACCAATGAAAAACTAAATAATTATAATCAACGATATGACCCCTCTGATATCACTTGTAGGTTCTGGGCGTAGCAGAAGAACGTTGGTGGGTTTTCCCAACTTTAATTTTAGCGCCAAACAACATTCAATCTGAGATCTGTCATGATATAAAATACCGGATCATCAGAATGGAACAAAGAATGAAAAAGAAAATAAGAGTCCTGAAACCATTGAGATAGGATCATCATATGTTGGGCATAATTAATTTAATTAATTCACAAGAATTACCTCGGTTGAATTCTTTCTTTGTTGATGTCTCCGATCACGATCCTGTGATCCGTTATTGCATCGTAGAATCCAAGTATAGGATTCTTCCAGCAGTGATCCACACATGCTCCACGTATCTCTGGATGTCGCCGAAGGGATCTCCAGGTGCTAGCACAGAAGAACCTTTGCTTGCAATGTCTGCCTTCGACCGCCTTGAACCGGTGGAGGATCTCGCTCTCGTAACTTGAGGGGGTTCTTGGTGGAATAGGAAATCTCTCTTGGCTTGAGAGTATTTCCAAATCCGTTGTGCACAAGAATTGCTCTGGAAAAGTGTTGGGGTTGTGGGGATATTTATAATCGGTTTTTAGGTTAATAGGGTTATAAAAATAAATAAACGCGTTACGCATTTTATTTATTTCATTAGATCTTATTGAACCCCCAATTGAATTATTACTTCCTTGACATGTGCCCACGCTGATTATAATTAATATCATTTAATAAAACAATATTATATCCTCAAAATACCATCTTGAAAACTACACGGTGTTTAATAATTAATACACAGCGTGTACTTGTCTTCCATAAAACTACATGGTGTGTATATTAAATATACACGGCGTGTACTTTTATTTTCCATTTTTATCCACCACACTTATTAGACCATGAGTAATGGCTATTTATTTCTTAAATAAATGAAACTGCATTACTCACTAATAAATATATTATTTCGCCCACAATATATTCTCTCGAATAACTAGTGTCGAAATAAATGCGATCAGGCATCCTTAAATAATTATTAAACCACAGTCAGGAATAATATTTATTAACTTGTTAAATTAATATTTAACTGAGATACATAGACACACTTAGTGTGTGACCCTCTAGGCCTCTTTCTCAGTGGCATTAGGTAGAGCCTGCCTAAATTCCATGGTTAGCATCTAGCAACACGCCAAGGCACCCGTAGAGAAAGAAGTTAACGCTGCAATGACGTGTCACCTCCTACGAATGCTTACCGAGTAATATAATCCCCTTGTCTCGATATCTCTAATCAAGCGGGTTTCATGGTAGTGCCATCAACCCATGTGCTCGATAATTCTTTCCTTGACTTCCTGGAATTGAACTCGCCCATACCTTACCATGGTCATTGATTTATTTAGGCTATATCAATTCCATCAAAGGTCCTGAGATATATACTTCTATTATGGAACAAAATGGAAAATCCTTTCTCACATTGTCTATTAATGCAGTATTACTCGTGATGAAACCAATGTATCCTACCTCACTACGAACAGTGTCTCATCACAGTTTTTGTCAATACAACTAAGTGAGCGAGTTGTAATACCCATTAATAATAATCTTAAAGTCTAAGGAACAATACACAAGTCCGTAGATAAGACCATCCAATGACACTATGAAATGTGGATTTCCAACTGGTGTGTCTCATTCTCATAATATCCTCCTGGATATTACCAAGGGTGCACACCATGAGATGGTGCCCCAATGTTTTATGAGGCCTCACCCCTAATGACCTGTATTATTTGTGTCCCTCAAATAATATCATCCAACCCTAGAACATATATTCAACAACAGTGTTATGGATGTTCTGGGTTCTCATCATAGTAGGGATCCACTATAACCCTTTAATGCAATAGCTATCCTTATGACATTATCACATGCATTGTCATACAAAAGAACAATCAAGATGTGATAAGGCTTTTATTAATGAATAAAGTACAAAGTAGTTGGTTCTAGACCACCAACTCCCACAATCTAGTCATTCCATCAACCATCCATCATCCCATATAACCCCATGCATGTGGTCTCTAATGAAAATACCAAAGGTTAATATAAAAAATTCATTCTTCTTTTCAAAACCAAAAAGGTTATCGAACACATCCTTTTTCTCAAAACCGCTAACCACAAGATCAAAATACAAATTCACATCTTAAGAATCTTTTCACAAAGACACAAACATTTAGAAAAGAACTCACTATCATGTTATTCACATAAATTTCAAAACATAACATCCCATTAAAACACCCTATGATTGTTTAGAAAACTCTATTGGAAAAACTTTTTCAAAACCAACTTCAATATAGTTCCTGATTTCAAAATAGGTATAAGCACACCATTTTTCATTTAAAAATAATTCTGAAAATTCAGTTCCACCATTTCATAAATCAAACCATTAACTCTTTATTTTAAAATCATTTCACAAAAACTTTTATCTACTTAAAACTAAGTCACTTTAAAACCAAAGTTCCAAGATTTCAAAACTAAAGAACAAAAGACAATGCGAGAGGAAATTAGTTTCAGTGGGTGACTTGGACATATGGTTAGAAACCATATTCCAATAACTTCACTGTCATAGAGAGTGTTCTAGGGAATATCCCCAGCTTCACATGTCTTTCCAGGCTCTGTAATCTCACGAATACCATTAACCCAACTTTATTTTAATTTCCCCTAATCATCATTAATCCATGAAAACCAAAGGACTCTAAAAGGTCCCGACTTCCCCTGGAGACTTGAATCCCATCATGAGGTGTGGTGATCATTTACACTAATCATAACCTAAATTCTAACTCCTGGCAATCCTAACTCTATACTATCCCAACTGTTCCCCAAATAACATAACCCAATGAGAGCGAACCTCCTCAGATACCATTTTGTCACGAACCGAATCTGATTGCCACTGAAACCGGCACCAAACCCAGCCTGTGACAAGGCCCTAAGGGAATTACCAATCCCCACAGGCTGGTAAAAGTGCCTGGGTATCATAAAATTAGAATTGGGAATGATTTACCCATGTTTATAAACATAAAACTACAAATGAATCTAATAAGACGAATCTGGATTTTTTAAACCAAACAATGTTTTAAAAAAATTCAGAACTAAATTACATATTCTAAAAAAACTCAAAAATACTATAAAAAGGGTAAAAAACCAAAACTGAACATCCCAAGAACCTCAAAATGTCAAGAGGCATCGCCCTCAAGCCATCTTGACAACACCGCATCATGAATTATCGGTGAAAACCTGAACTGTTGGCACAAAAGTTGTACCCAAACATGCGGCATCAAAAATAACCAAGTCTACTTACACCCAAGGGTGAATGTAGGTTGTGAGACAATGCCCAGTAGGATTACACCACTAATAGTATCCAAACATTCAAAGACGAATAGCATGCATGTTCTCAAAAACATGTAATTTCTAGTTACAATTTCTAAAAGATGCAACTTAAAAAAATCAGTTTTCAAGTGGGCTAATTTAATGAATCAACACTTTTAAAATAAATTCAAAACCTATTGAATTTTTTCATCTAAATATACCGTATGCCGACTGTAATTACAAAGTATCTAATGATCACATTCAATAGGAAATAACCCCTAGGCACTAGCTAGTTGTGGGTCCCAGGTACCTCATACCTCGGTGAGAGTAACCACAAAAAATATTTGATCCCGTGCACGAGCCACTAGTAGGGAACATACCTATAACCTAGTGGTGCCCAATCATCATCATCATAGTTTAGTTAGAGTTATAAGAGTCAATATTACTATGTGAAACGGAGTCCAAACCCCACAGATTCACTAGCATACTAGTACATGTCCACCCACCTAGATACCCGGGTTTTCTCTTTGTGCTCAATCAAGTTCAACAATCAAAGAAATATAGTTTTCACATGAAAATATCACTTCCACATCACACATTAACTAAAAATCCCCATGTGCATCACACAAGTCACAAATTCCACTTTTCATTTAACTGCATTTTGAAATCAAACTCACACCAAAATATCCCACAACACTTTTTGCATAACTTTCACAATCCAACACATCCTTTAAAATTTTTATAAAGTCCCTAAAAATATGAAAAACATCACATTACAGCCCACTATTATGTTTCATAAAACCCTTTTTATAAAAAAAATCCATTTTTCACATCACACTCACACAAACAGCCCACATCAAGTTCACACCTCTTTCACATTTCAGTAAATCTATTAAACATTTTTATAAAACATTTCCAAGAGGATACACATTACATGATAGACCTATTAACATTTAAAATGGTCCATTTTAAAGTATAAACAATCCAAAACTATTTTCCAATAGGGTTTCACCTCTTACATAAATCATTAAACCATTCAAAACTTTCATAAAATAATTCTAAAGTGTGTACCAAAGCTTTTCACATAAAACCCATTTCAAAACCACATTTCAAGGACAAAATCACACCAATACAAATTAAAAACATAATTGGCAGCCCCAAAAATATTTATTAAACTACCCCAAAGTGTTATACAAACACCTCAAACAATACCACAAAATATCCACATGAAAAGAACACATTTTCAAAATCCCTTTCAAGAAGTACAAGAAGGTTTTACACCTTAAACCCATTAAAAAATTATCTTTAAGACCTAATGTCACACCAATACCCTACCAAAACATAATTTTCTTCCCAGACAAGATTTATTAAACCAATTTCAAATGTTATAAAACACACCCAAATAATACACAAAGGGTTTCACATGAAAAACACCCAATTTTAATCTAAAATGAAACTAGAAAAATAAATGCTTTACCAAATCCAACATAAATAGTTTCCACACCACACACAACATATTAGGAACATGAATAATGAGTAATTCAATCAAAATAACTCATCTAGAAATTATTACACATGTAATCACCTACCTTTTATGTCGAAACCCTCAAAACATGGTGTGAAACATCAACCACACCACCGCCGCACCTCAAGGAAGATAAATCCAGCCCTAGAACAAAATATTTGACCAAAAAACACCAAGTCAAACCCTATTTTGGAACCAAAACTTCTGGACATTATGAACATCAAGAAAGGGTGAAAGAAACCCTAAGGAAGGGGAAGAAATCAAGGAAAGAAACACTTACTTGAAACATCTTGAATCAAACGAACCAAATATAGTAAAATTTAAATCTCCAAGCAACAAAACCTGATATGGAGGCTCTAATGGGGACTGAAATGGGGGTAATAGAGTTAGAATTAAATGATTTATGAAAGAATCAACTTACCTGCTCAAATATGGACTATTTGAGGAACCCTAAGACGTTTTTCCCTACTCCGTGAGGCAAATGAGGTCCAAAGTGGAAAAATAAATAATGGGGTTGAGGCTCGTGATTTTGGATTCAAGTGGGAGGTGGAATCATGGGAAAAAGGTAAAAAAAAGATTATGTTATTAAATATTTAAAAAAACAATTTAAAACTGGAAATGGCTCACAGTTTGGCACAAATTTAGAAATCCCTCTATTTCCACCAAAATGAATGGAAACCCCTCAAAACAAAAAATGAATGTAAATTAAATGAAAAATACATTTAAAAGAAGTCATGGATGTTAAACCTATGGGGCATAAGTATTTCCATGTCATCATTCCATTAGATGACTGAAAAGCATCCAACGTGAGGTCTCTAATACATCGCCCTAAAGTGGGGTATGTGATAAGATATGTTTTTTTAATATTATGTTGATAATAATTGATATAATTTCCCCAAATTAAAAATTATTTGAAGATTTAATGGTAATTTGTGTTTTGAGCTCAAAATTTTAAATTTCATGAAAATTATGTTTTCCCCCAATTAATTATAACATAGTAATGTTGTCATAACATTTTTTGTGATTTGAATTTTTATTTGAATTTATGGTTTTATTCTCAATTTATTTCTCTACATTTTTCATTTAGAACATGAAAACTAGATCACACATTTGGAGTAATGAAAATGGTCATTAATGCATTGATGGTATGAATTTGACATATGAGACCTTTTTTCACTATGTGGGGCATAACATATTCATCAGTACATGGAATGGGCTAAAAATTTCAAGTTATAGGATTCAATTCAGTGCATTTAATTCAACTGGAGTAGAAAGATAATTCACATGGGAACTAGGTCAAATAATACAAATTAAAATTTGGAGTCAAAATTCCACTTGTTCCCTTTTTCTCATTTGAAATACTAACCATCCAAAAATCGATTTAAATTATATTTTCACTAATTGGGAGAGTTGTCTGAAGATTATGGAACGTGTGACCAGAAGGGATAGTTCCATTTTACCCCCTTAACCATTTGTAAGGACACTTTTGTGCAAGGATATCATCCAATAAGACACTCTCTCACTTGTACTTTGTGTTTATTTTGTATTGTTATTGTGACCTCTCTTTTTTAATTAATAAATCTTTTGTTCCCCCTTTTACTCTTTATTTTTCTTCTTGGTGTTGGAATATATTTGTGGTGATGAGATAAGGTATTTACCTTTCAATATGTTTCTTATGAAAAACATATTCATGATGAGAACTCCAACCATGGAAGAGTGATTTTGTTCATCATCAATCTAATCCTTACTCCATTTATTTATTTTGAAACCACGAAAAAACTATAATTCATAAATTGTGACCATTTAATTGAGTTATAATTTCTATGGAACTCGATTGATTTTCACTTGACCGTGAGGTTGGACTTCTGTGAATCATGATAGAAACTGTAATTTCCAAATCTTACCAATTTGGGATAGAATTATATTGTTCATGTCTGATCCCAAAACTAAATTAATTATCATTTATAGTAGATGAAACTATAATTTTTTATTGACCATAAGTTGGATTTTGAATCACAATCAACGTAGGGTGGTATGATTTAATGTCCCAAAGTAAACTTAGGGTTCATTTCTAATAATATTTTTGTCCTTGTTAATTTTCATAGGGTTTGGGGGATGACAGGATTAGGTGATCACAATTAAATGGATTTTTATTTTATGCGATAATGATAAATGAATGGTGATGGGGTATATTATATCGATTATGTCTTCTCATATTGGTGCTTTTAAAGAAATTGTGTCTTTAATTTTTTTTTCAAAAATCACTCCACCACCCCCAAAAATTTTTCCTTACTTTCAATTGTTTTCTTTGTTCTTTTTCAGTCCTATTAGGGGTTTCTTAATTTACTTATTGATTAAGATAATTACTCATGTCAACCACTATTCTACACTTAGTAAAATCACAAATATTTCTGAGAGTGTGTGCAACAACGCTCATCAAATTGGCACTATTAACTTAGTGGAAAGTGTTTTCTTCAATCTATTTTGGGTAAGTTATTTTTTTCATTCTTTTTTTATTCTTATCTTATCATCCTACTTCTTTTATATTATTCCTTCCCTAACTCTTATTTTTTTCACCATTAATTGAAACCTCGTTTTATGATATTTTGGTCACTTTTTTTCATTTTCTATCTCTAATTTATGACATGATCGATCCTTGAGGTTCATCTTGAACTAGACCCCAAGGATGAATGAAGATTTAAGGCTTGAATATGGATATCTTGAAATTCAAGAAGTGTAGAAATTCCCCCATTTTATTGTTTCCATCATTCTAATAGTAGTGATCATGGTAGCTCATCTCATATAAAATCTGATTTGCAAAAAATGGATGAAGACAATAATGAACATGGAAGAACCATTCGAGAGTTGTCTGAACCTGACGTTAATTATCAACCAACATGAATCATATATCTAACTCTTGAATGAGACATTGATATAAAATCTTGGTTAATTCACTTTCTCCTGAAATTTCATTGCCTCTATGGTGAGTATCCAAATAGAAATTTAAAATAATTCCATATGGTTTGCTCAACCAATATACTAAGGAATGTATCTGGAGGCTAAATAAAATTAAGGGAATTCGCATTCTCATCTGATGAAACTATAAAAGATTGAATGAATTGTATAAAAACTGAATATTTTAAATCTTATAACATTTTGAAATGCCATTTTTTTACATAGATTCTTTCCAGTGTCAAGAACTGTAGCAGTTTGAAAGGAGATCTCTGGAATCATGTAGGAATAAGGAGAGTCAATGTATGAATACTAAGAGAAATTCAAGAAGTTATACATAAGTTGTCCACATCACTAAATTATTGATCAACTCCTTATCCAATATTTCTATTAAGTTCTCACTCCCATGGAGAGGAGCACGGTGAATGAAAAAATAAAATGATCATTGGTTAAAAAACCTCAATAGATCCTCCTACATTTATTAACAAGATGACACAAAACTTACAACAATTCGGTGATCAAAGTATAATGACTATAAGGGTAGTACATAAGGTAAGTCCATCTTCTATTAAAAATAATTTAATTTATATTGAGTTGGATGAATTAACCACTATTGTGAGACAAATATCCTTGGCTCAAAAATCCCTTCCACCGAATCCAATGAATCTTTTTGGAATTTTTATTTCAGTAGACCATCAAACAGATTGTTTCCCAAAACTATAAGAGAGAGTGGATTGTGAATTTGTATTCCAAGAGAGACCATTTCAACAATAATAAGAACCCCAATAAAAGTATGATTCATTCCCACAAATATACAATCATGGATAGAAAGTCACTCAGATATCAGGTATGACTCTAAACAAAAACAAAGGGATCCTTTTCAAAAAACATCTAGAAACCCCCCCCCCCTTAATTGAAGGCTTTTCAATAACCACAAAAGTCATTTGAATCCCAAGAATAAAAAATTCATCAATAAGGTAATCCCCAACCAATGTTAGATTTTAACACAGATGATCAATCGAAACAAACTATTCTTAATCAACATAATGAGATAAATAATCAAGGTATGTAGTTGAGGTAGCTAAATATGAAAATAAGATATATTGCCACCAACCTCCATGAAATGGTAATCAAGAACTCTAAAAACCTTCCCTCTCAACCCACTACAAATCCTAATGGGAATTTTAGTGATTTCAAATTGAGAATCGGGAAGAAAATAGTTGAGATAAGTATTCCTAGCAGTCCAACAGGAGTCACCCTACCTGAGGAGATTCCACCATCACCTCTGGCCACTAGGAAACCAAATAAAAAAGACATGGTTAAGATTAAAATTGATGATATTCCACCTAAACCCCTTCCATTTACAAATAGGGTTTCCCAATACAAAGGGAAGACAAAAGTTGAAATGTTTAAAGAGGTTTTGGAAACATTCAGGTGAGTTGAAATAAACATTCCCCTTCTTGAGGAAATTATGAAAATCCCAAGGTTTGATAAATTCATAAAATAATTTTAAACCAACTGATGAAGGCTCAGGAGGAATGATAGGATCAATCTTGGAAGTAATGTGTCATCACTCATTATACCAACTCAAGCAATACCATTAATGTGAAAGGATCCCGAGACATTCATTGTCCCGTGCACTATAGTGGTGTTACACAATTTTGATGCTTTATGTGATTTGGTAGCTTTGATAAATCTGATTTCTTACTATGTTTTCTCTTCTTTATATATTGGTGAGTTCAAGACAATGAGGGTGATGGTGCAATTAGAAAATAGAGATATATCACATCCAATGGTAGTCCATGAGGATGTACTTGATTAGGTAAGAGACATGTTGTTTTATACATATTTCTACAAGCTTAATATAAAGGAAAGTCATGTAAATTCTCATGGTCCCATTATCTTAGGCGTAACCTTCATCAAAACATCCTAAACTATTATAAATGTCCAAGATGGTACACTTTCAATGAATTTTGGAGATGATTTTATGCGATTTATTGTTATGGAATCCAATAAGTACCCATCAGAGGACCATTCAGCTTTATTTATCTACCATTTTGAACCATCACGTAAAGACCCATTAGATTTTTATTATCCAATGCTTATAGATATTGTGATCATTGGTTCTAGTTTTATGTCTAAGATCATTTCCACACCCATTTAAAATGGACACATGTCTCGTAGATTTAATTTTGATGTGTATTCTTATTCTAATTCCGAGCATGTTCTTTATGATTATGACATGGCTGTTGAGTATGCTAATGGATTTGTTGAATTAATTTATGTTATTTTTTATTTTAATTATAATACTGATATTCATTATGCATATATATTAGTTCCTTTTATGTATCCATACATACATCACCACCACATTATAACACAAGACAGTTCCACCAAATCTCAAATACTTCTACTTGTTGAGTGGTGATATATTACCTGTTATAATTGAAAAAAAAATCTCCCTTTTGAACATGATGAAAAACTTTTGAATCTTTTTAGGGAGAAAATTAGAGAAATTAGGTGGAATTTAGATAACATATCAGGTATTTAAACCTCCATTTACATTCATAGGATTATTTTGGAGGATAGTGATAAAAAGGTAAGGTAGCCACAAATGTGACTTAGTCCAACTATTATGAATGTTAAAAAAGAAGTTGAAAAATTTCTCAAGGTAGTTATCATTTATCCCATTTCATATTCCCATTAGGTTAGTCCTTTTTAGGTTGTGATAATGAAAATTGGGGTTGATATTGTTAGAAATGAGAGAGAGGAGTTAGTTCCAATGAGGGTGCAAAACTGTTGGTGTGTGTGTATTGATTATAGGAAACCAAATCAATCCACTCACAAGGACCATTTACCCTCCCATTCATCGGTCAAATGCTTGAGAGACATGATATAAGGACACACTATTGTTTCTTGGATGGATATTTCTGTTATTTTTAGGTACCTATTTTTCTATAGAATCAAGAAAAAATGACATTCACTTGAACATTCAATAGATTTTATTATCTAAGGATGCCATTTAGACTTTTCAATGCTCCAAGTATCTTATAGATAATAATGAAGAGTGTTTTTTTTATGATTTTATCGATACTCTTATAGAGGTATTTGTGGTTTATTTTACTATGTATGGTTCTTTATTTGTTAAATGTCTTTTTAGTTTGGGAAAGGTGTTTCGTCATTGTATTGAGATGAATCTGATTTTGAACTTTGAGAAATGTTTTTCATGGTAGAACATGAAATTGTCTTAGGGAATGTAGTATCAAAACATGGAATAGAGGTTGATATATCCAAGGTTGATATAATTTCATCATTTCCATATCCATCATGTGTGCATGATGTTTGATCATTCCTAGGGTATGCTAGATTTTATTGAAAACTCATCAGAGACATCATTAAGATTTCTATTCCCTTGTCATGATTACATTAAAAGGATTCCAATTTTTGTTTGATGAAACGTGTAGGGTTTATTTTGATGAGCTAAAGAAAAGTCTCACCACACCCCTGATCATTTAGTTCCCCATGGTGGGAGCTCCCAATTGAGTTTATGTGTGATGCTTCAAACTTCACAGTTAGATAAGTGTTATCTTAGAGGTTGGAAGGATGATCACATGTGATTGCTTATGCTTCGATGGATTCGGATTTAGCCTAAGACAATCACACCACAATAGAAAATGAGTTTATTACTGTCATATCATCATTAGATAAATTCCACTCTAATTTATTAGGATCTAAAGTGGTTGTTTTATCTGATCATGCAGCTTTGAGGTGACTCTTAAAGAAGCTGGATGCGAAGCCATGACATATTCATAGGATGCTCCTTCATCAAGAGTTTGAAATTCAGATAAGGGATACGAAGGGGTTAGAGAACTTGGTGGTTGATCACATGATCAAGATCACCCACATGTTAGAGCTTGATACCCAAAACTAGGTACCACATTGGGATACTTTCCTCGATGATCATATTTATGCTGTCGCATGTACACATCCTTGGTATGTTGATTTTGTGAATTACATAGTTTTTTTTAAAAATTTTGAAAACATAAAGAAACACCAAGACGAAAAACTAATGTGTGAATCCAGATATTATGTGTGGGATGATCCATACCTATGACGCATTTGTAGTGACAAAGTCATTAGGAGATGTGTGCCTAATAATATGTTTGAGTCAGATTTTCATTATTTTCATACACTTTCTTATGGTAGACACATTATTCCCCAAAGGATAGCTAGTAAAGTCTTATACTCTAAATTATATTAGTATTCCTCATTCCATGATGCTCATGTGTTTTGTAAGTCATGCTTACATTTCCAACACACTAGAAAGATTCCTAGGAGACATGAGTTTCCCCCAAAACATATATTATTCTTTGAGATTTTTTGATTCATGGAGAATTTAATTTTTTGATCTATTTATAATATCATTTAGTTTTTTTTACATTCATGTCAATGTTGATTATGTTAGAAAATGGGTGGAGGTCAAATCCACCACGACTGATGATTCCCATGATATAGTGGTTTTTTTTGATGATCAAATTTTCTTCAGGTTTGTAGTACCAAAGGATATAATCAATTGTCAAAGGTCACAATTTTGTAACCAAAATCTCGATTCACTCCTTCAGATGTATGGGTTGACACACAAAACATTAGCACCATACAATCTCCAAACAAATGGTCAGGCTGGAGTTTGTAATTGCGAGTTAAAACAGATATTGGAGAAAATGGTGCAACCAAATAGGAAGGATTGGAGAAAACGCTTGGATGATGTGCTGTGGGATTATAGGATGAAATTCAAAACTCCCATTTGTATTCCCCCCTATTAGATCATTTTTGGGAAATCATTTCATCTTTCTATGGAGGTCGACCATCTGCAATATTGGGCTATAATGAAATGCAACATAGATTTAACCCAATTCAGAGATTAAATGAAGCTAAAAGTTCAAGAGATTGAGGAGATTCAATTATCATCATATGAGAACACATAGATCTACAAGGATGGATCAAAATTGACTCACAATATAATGATAAAAAAGGAGTTTCATGTAGGAGACAAGGACCTTATCATTAGTTCATGATTGAATCTGATGCTGGTAAGTTCCAGTCTAGATGGTTGGGTCATTGTGTTGTCTCTCATGCATTAACTTATGGTGCAGTGGAGGTCACACAAGAGTCTATAGGAAAGAGATTTATAGTCAATGGCCTGTGGTTGAGGTAGTATTTTGAGTGATTCCCCACACATGCAATTGATGTCATCACAGTGCATAAGCCCATCATCACTTGAAAACATCAGGTTATCCCGTACCATCTCACTTTTATGGTATTTATCCTAATTTAGTTCTGCATTTCACATGAATATTATCATTTCATAGAGTCACCTTCAGGATAATTTCATATTTTATGTGTGGGGGAGGGGATGGCATTTAGGGTAGATTCTTTAGGATTTTTCTTTTTGTGTGTTTCTTCTTTCAATTTCTCTTCTTTAATAAATAAAAAAAGGGAAAAATAAAAAACAGGTAACATGATCCATACTTCTATGGATGCTATTGTGAATGCTTGTTTTATTTTTACAACCTCGTGGAATGTATTTTAAGAATGGGAATGTTTTCATCATTGGTGGTAGATTTTAGTGAAAATGGAAGTTGGTCAAAATTTTATGTTTAATTGTGTCTTTATAAAGCCATTGATATTTTGACATCATTAATTGTGGGACTTTTGTGGGAAAATTTGGTCATTTAATATCTCCACACACTTTACACACAATCCTGACTTGTGATTGTTTCTTACCTAATTGAAATTATATCCAAGTTAAGTAATCTTTTTTAGACTTTAACATGGTCTTTCCATACATTCATTTCTCATACGATCAGCTCTATTACTGTACAATATTGACATATGTTTTTATACCTGATATATGACTATGTTCCCCCAAAAAAAGAATAATAAAGAGTATAGTAAATAAATGTACAACATTTAGGGATATTTAGGTTGGGTGTTTAAGGATTTACATTCAGGAATGATTAATTGAGTGGATTTGGAACTTGACTATGAAGAATGTTGAATAGGTTTGGTGGAATAGAACTAGTTAAGAAGAAAATTTTTACTTGACCTGAATATACCAAATAAATGGTTTAGAGACAAGATTTAAATGGTTGACACACACACACATGGGGAATTTGTGTCATAATTAACTCATAAGATGTTTCCACCAGATTACTGTCATTGATCACACTAGATTTTATTTTATTAAAATTTATGAGACATTTACTTCCTGATTTTCTGATATTGAATTATTTTTGGTGATTCTTTCAATGCTCATATTTCCACTATGGGTTGTGAAATTTCAATATGCATCATTTTTTGGATTACATGACATGAGGTTTTCCCCGAGAGTGAAAATGGTAAGTGTGGGGGATTTGATAAGACATGTTTTAGTTGAATATTTTTTTGATAATAATTGATATAATTACCAACATTGAAAAGTATTGGAATATTAAATGGAAATTTTTGTTTTGATCTTGAAATTGAGAACTCTATGAAAATTATGTTTTCCAATTTAATTTTACCATAGTAATTTTTCATAACATTTTCTATGAACAAAAATATTATTTGAAATTTTATGTAGGTATTATAAAATAACATTTATACATTTTTATTTATATCATGAAAAATATATCACACATTTAGAAGTTTGAAAATGGGTATTAATACAGATAAAGTCTAGATTCGCGAGATTGGACCTTTATTCACTATGCAGGCCATAACATTTTCATCCTTACATGGAATGAGATAAAAATTTCAAGATATTATTGAATTAAATTCTTTGAATTTTATTAAACTAGATTAAAAGATAATTCATGTGGGAACATGGTCAAAATGGAAGATCAAGATGGTGTAAATTTTGGAAGCAGAATTCTACATATGCTCTTTTTGGAATTTGAAACCCTAACCCTTAAAAACTCTATTTAAATGAAAGTTTTTCTCTTTGGAGGTATTTTCGAAGCTTGGGGAAGGTGTGGAAGAAATAGGTGGCTCCATTTCACCCCTTAAACATTTTGACGAAGAAATTCTTTGTGCAAATATCTCTTCTAATAAAGCACTCCTCTCATTCTTCTATTTTTTGTTTCTTTGATTTTGTGCTTGTAAGCTCTATTTTTCTTCAATAAATATTCCATGTTATTATATTTTACTATTTTTATTTTTCTTCTTGCTGCTATAATATAAAAGTAGAGATGATATTTTGTATTTCTCATTTAATCCTTGCTTGTGAAAAACATCTCCACGATTATAACTCCACCCATGGAAGAGTGATTTCATTCAGAGTCAATCTAATTCATAATCCCTTAATTTGGTTATTTTGAAACCATGAAAAAAATTTAATTCATAAATTGTGATCAATTAATACAATTTTAATTTCTAAGGAACTTGATTTATTTTCACTTGACCACGAGGCCAAATTTCTGTGAATTGTGAGAGGGAAACTTCTATCACCAAATCTAATAAACTTAGGATTGAATTATAGGGTTCATGTCTAATCCCCAAAATTAATTAATTATAATTTATCGGGAGGATATGATTCACTAATTTGACATTTATCATAAGTTTTATTTTATATCACAAAGTAGGGTGCTATGATTGGATGTCCTGAAGTTAACCTAGTGTTCATTTCTTCCAATCTTTTTGGTCATATTAATTTTCCTAGGGTTCAGGGGTTGAAAGGATTAGGGGGTATCAATTTAATGGATTCTAATCATATGGTACAATGATAAATTAATGTTAAGGGGTATATTAGATCAAGTATATCTTCTCATATTGGGTTTTTAAAGAAATTGTTTCCTTGATTAATTTTTCGGTTTGGTTTATAATACAAAAAAATCACTCAACCAAACCCCCAAACTTTTTCCTTGTTTTCGAATATTTTATTTGTTATTTTTCAAGACTATTAAGCATTGTTTAATTCACTCCCCCTTAATATAATGACCTAGGTTATCCACCATGTTTCACTTAGTAAAATCACATCTATTTTTTAGAGCAAGTACAGAAACGTTCATCAATATGATTTTCCATCATGAATGGGATATGAACTTTAATCCTTTTACACATATAATTACACATTTTTAGGTTTCTATATTGTTTTCTTGTATCGACTATGATTTTTTATGATATTTACTCAGCAGTAGGCATTGCAATTAAAATAGACTCGGCAACCAAGATTACACATTTTCAGAATTAACATAAAAGACTTATGGGGATAATAATTAGCTCCACCATAATTAATAATGCTTTTATTTATACTTCTAGTGATGAAATAAATTTTAGGATAGGTTGTGAAAAATATTCCTCATTCTACATTTCATGTCTTACTATTATACAGGTTAAGTAGAATTGCTGTTAGAATACTTTTCGCTCTCATTTCACTCATTAGGGTCATGAAGTTGTAAATTGAAAGAAATTGTAAAAAGAAAGGTTTAAGGCTTGTAAGGTAATATAATTGGATCTGGAATTTTTTTAGTAATGATGGTTTTGGAAATGAAGGTTCTAATATGAGTGTGTAGAGGGGGGTAAGAGGTATAAATGGGGTTAGTAATAGTTTTGGTAATATTGGTGTTGCTGCACTAACCACTCATTTGATTATAGGAGTGGATCATGGACACAGTTTTTCTAGTTTGGATTAAGAAGGGGTTGGAACTACTCCAAGAGGAAATGGTTTTTGGATCTTAGATGTTTAGAGACAGGTGTGTTTTGATTCTATTATGATTCAACATGAAACTTGGGTTGAGAAAGATGATGCAGTCTGGAAGGAGGGCCTATTCGAAGTAGGGGCATATGGTGATTTTCATGGGGATTCAAATCTTAAGAAAATTGAGCAGTTGCAGGGATATGTTGAACAAGGATTAAGGGAAGATGGGTATAATGAAGGGGCCACCATAAAAGATGTTGTATAGGACCCTATTGAGTAGGATCCTAACCTGGAGTAGGTTCCTCCATAGGGGAAAAGGTAGGAAGGGTAAGAGCAAGGGATTTAGATGCAAACTGAACAATATTAAGAGATGGATAGTGAACTCATGGTCTCTGAGATCTCCCAAGTTCTAACTTTGGCTACCATTGAGGCTGATGAAATTTTCTTTAAGAATGTAATTATCAAGAATATAAATATTGTTGGAGTTTGATCCCTAGAACAAATTTCAATGTATTTTATGATTACCCATATTCATTATTTTTAATATTAATCAACTTCGTATCACATCACAATTGTTCTTCCATGAGATATAAAATGTGATAATGTCCTTACAGTAATTGTTACAGTAAAAGATTATAGCAGTTCTTTGTAATGATCATAATCTAGAAGTGTCATGATAGTATTCTTGAATATAAGTTCCATAGATAGATGATATCATTTAATGAGATGAAAATGATATAGGTTATCAGGGGTGAAGACTGATAGTATTTGAGACAAATTCTTATGGTGTTTGGCCTTGGAAATTTTTAGAGTAGAAGATTATGAAAACATAACTCACCAATAGGAAATCCACATTTACATTTGTCATTAGATGTTCCTATATTCAGACATGTGCATGGGTCATTGGACTTTAAGATTAATATTTATCCATATAATGTGTCATGTACATTGACATATTAACAAAGACCAATATGGAACATGCTAATGGTGAAATATGATGTCAGTAGGGTCATGAGTGATATTGCATAAATGACTGATGTCAGAAAGGATTTGTCTCTTCTCTTTTGTTATGAAAATTGATATCTCAAGCACGTTGATGAGTATAAAACAACCTAAATAAATCCCTGGCCATGGTGTTTTGTGGTCATGTTTCTTTTCAAAAAGTCTAAGAAAGAGACATCAAGCACATAGGTTGATGACACTAATATGAAACCAAGATGATTAGATATGTCGAGATAAAGTTATTATATTACACAGTGAAAAATTTTATGAACTTTTATATCATTGTATCATTATCTTCTTTATTTATTTATTCCTTGATGTGTTTCTAGATGCTAACCTTGGATTTTATGCAGTTTCATCTAATGCCAATACGAAAGGGGCCAAGAGGGTCACACACTAAGTGTATATAGAAGCTTAGTTAAATTATATTTTGAATTTAACATGTTAGACCAAATATTATTCCCTCTTTGTGGTTAAATAATTATTCAGGGTTGGTTGATTGTTACGGTTTAATCACAAGTTATTCAGATGAATAGATACATGATTTAAATAATAATAAATATTTATTCATAAGATTTAGTGAATATAATATTTATTATATTTATTAGTGAATAATGCAGTAATATATATTTATTAAATAAATAGTCATTATTCAAGGTTCAATAAATACAGATAAACAGAGCCAATTTAATAGACCAGTTGGAAATGATATATTAAATATCATTTAAGTAAATATTAATTAAATTATTTATTAAATAATATTTATTTATCTATAGGTATTTCACATGGTGAGAAAATAATAACATTATTTATATTATTATTAGACATGAGGTTGGATAAGGAATAAGGAATTGGCTAATAATTTTTGTGAAATTACTAACCCTAAACAAGATATATAAATTCCTAGTTATACCTCTTTCCTGGGCTAGTTTCTTGTTGCGCACAAAAAACCTAAGAGATAATTCTCTTAATCCCTATGATAGAAACCTCTCAAGGACCTTCTTAAGAACTAGAGCACTAGTCTTACTTTACTCTCTCAAGCCTTGGATATAACTTAAATAATTTTTTAACAATAAAGATATACTTGTTGTGACCAATGAAACATGACACAAGTGATCAAGATCAATCATGTTAGCACCTAACAATTCTATGAAAATGTTCTAAGATTGTGAAGCATGTGTGGATCACCGCTAGATAGATTCCACCCTTGGATCCTTCGACACAACATTGGTAAGGTGAGAGTAGTCAACTGCATCATCAATGAAAAAATAATTAAAGGACAATGTAATTAGAAATATATATATAAATTAACTATAAATTATATTTGATGATCCTACCTTCTTTGTTCTAATATTAATAAGTTATTTAATTTTTGATTTAATTTCATTGGCCATGATGCTCTTTGTCATGTGAATCTTATATTATTCATCGATTACAATAAAAATCCAATTTGGTTATGCCCAATAGATTCATCCAAGGTGACCAATACCTTCAAGTGGTATCAAAGCAGTCACATTATTAAATTTATAATTATTTATTAATCATTGATTGATGATATGTGTTTACAATTAATTTTAATTTATGGCTTATTTATTATTAAATTCAAACATCAAAATATTCTCTTCTATTTCTCCATTCTCCCTCATATAAACAAGAAAAATGATAAATAAACATAAATAAAATTTGAAGACTCCACCAGGAAGAGTTAATAATTCTAGCTATATAAAATAAGACTACATTGCCTATAGACTATTGGTACACATCATGTACCCATGCTAATTGCACTGGGATGAACCATGAAAAATTATAGTCACCAGGAAATAAATACATGTGGTAAGAATTAAATGTGGATCGTGTGTTGAACAGGCCAAGTTGTCACATAGTTTTCCAAACTACACATTGTGTATCCCACTTACATGATATGTAGTCCATGTATTTTTACGAAAAAAAACATAGGGTCCAACCTATGTCATGCATTTATTACATGACATCAGGACTGACAAACAATACAACATTGAGGACACATGATGTGTAGATGGAGTAAAATCTGTGTACCCCATATACATATATGGCCAACAAATATGCCACACCCCTAAGCATGTGTCACAGACATGGGAGGAAGAGCTTAAACACCACGTAGCCTAAGTACACAATGTATAATTTACAATACCACGTGTGATTAAGTTAACATAAGGGGAAAAATTAATTATATAATTAATCCTATTTACATGTGTTCCACATGTCATTTATTGATATTACACTCCATAGGATTATTAATTACATATTAAATTAATTTTCGTATTAATTTCTGAACTAAAAGTTATATATGGTCTTTACTTATTGTGCACACTATGTTCATTAATAGCATCACATCCCACAAAATTTATATATGACCATACATCAATTATTGACAATTCACACATTTTAATTGCATTCCATGAAAATTATATTGGATTTCATGTGAAGAAATAGTATAAGAAACATGTCGACTAGTTTTGATGGGTACATGTCATTGTCTCTAAGTACAAAAGTTTACTTAATTAATTTTAAATAAAATTAATTAATTTTAAATAAAATTAATTATTTATTTAATTTTAAAATTATTGATTATGGGAATTTTTAGAAAATATTTAATGGAATTAAGATAAATTGAATTATTTGATTAATTAGATAATTAATTGGATCAATTTAAGGAATTTTACACTAATTAAAGAATAGATCGAGGTGAATACTAGATAGATTTCAAATGTTTATTCGTTTCATGTATGTGGGTGATCACAATCTTATAAAATATACATGTATGTGGTTATTTTCCTTTTAATTTATTATTATTATTATTAAATTTAATTGATGGCTCATGTGTTACCCCCCTCTAATTATATAAGTCTCTGTGTTCATGTGGTTTCTTTTATGTAAAACCCATAAACCAATCCATTAGCACCCCTCACATGTGTGTGAGTAATGATTATGAAATGAATGGATCTCCCAAGAGAGTGGATATTATTTATGTTTGGAGCTAATGGGAAACCAATCTATAAGATACATAGGTGGATAGGTGAAATACTGTGACATGGACCAAATTGTGCTTTAAGGTGTTTCCCCACTAGGATTGAGAGTTAGTTTATCACCTGCTAGATAAACTAACCATTATAAAGCTCATGATCATGCCACTTTTATTATTTTATTTATGTCAAGTTAAATGTTCAATTTCTTTATAGATGCTTTTTCACAATCACATAAATATATGAATTAATAATCATGTAGCATGAAAGTAAAATAAATTGGATTATACATAAATTTTATCTTAAAAATGGTTAATCACTAAAGTAAATTCCATTTAATATTAAAAAGAATGTAATGAGATAAAATGATCAATTCGCACATGAAGATTAAAATACCTCAAATCAACATATTAAGTCGGTATATCCTTCCACTACTTAAAATTGAACCATAGTTCAAAGTTATCGATTGAATAAAATCAAGGTTCTTTGAATTATTAGTGAATTTTATCTTAATTTTGAGTCAATTTGACTTAGTTTAATTCAAGTGTTGATTTACGAGGAAGGAATTGTTGCAATAAAGAGACAAGATTTGAGGAAATCCTTATCCATGATTTTAGGATTGGGGAGTCTACTCGACAGATCAAGGAACTATGAGCTATTTTAGATGGAAAGTTATGCCTACCTAAAAAACTTCAAATAACGTTTCAGGACAAATTATTGTTTATGATAAAGGAAATATTGGTCATTTCCATGAGAATATCTATGAGATGATACATTCTGAAACTAATGGTGAGGTCTATTAGGTTTTGATAAAATATTAGATGATTAATAAATTTAAATTTTATTATCTAATTTTGTAATCTAGATATGTCACTAATATTTTTCTCTTACTTAAATTACATTATTAGAAGTCCACATGACTTTGTCTATTTCACTATGATTCATACTAAATAAGGACAACCTTCTCACCAACTCAAATTTCCATGAATGGAATAAGTACTTATACATTATACTATTCTGTGAATGGAAATTATATGCAATGGAAACTACAACTCATGAGTTGGTTTCTTAAGAGGCTAGCGAGGAAGAAATACCTCTCTACTTGAAACATGTGGAAAATGACACAAATGTCCAATTCCACTAATTTCTAGTGTTTTATGATATCATCCATGTCTAGTGAGCTTCTAAAGAAACACAATGGTTTGGATGCTTACAGAAACATGTCTCTCCTTCATGATCATTATTAAGAGAATGTGAGACAAGAGAGATATGAGTTCTGTAATACACAATTTATGTGTAATCCTAGAGATTTTCACAGACTAGGATACATTTAGTAAATATGATTAGATATATAGAAATTTTATACATATTGGGATTTAAGATATATGATGAGTTGTGAATAGATCTCATTATATCCTCACCACCTAAGAGATTCACTAGTTTCATTATGAGTTATAATTTGAGTAATAGTAAGAAGACACTTTTAGAACATATTCCTCTAATTTTTGAAGTTAATAAAGACATGGGACATGAAAATCCTGTGGTCCTAATTGTAAACAAGCCAATGGAAAACAAATAAAAAGGCTCCAAGACTCATTCTGAGTTTAAGACTCATGATCATCATCCTTCCAATATTAAAATATTCAATGAAAAGAATAGGATGAAAAATAGTATTTTTTATCTAGAAAGGTAGACCAATGGATGAAGAACATTACCTAGTTAAAGAAGAAAGGGGAAGCTTCATGTTCATTAATTAATGAGTGGAATCATTCTATATCTACACATTGGGTATTAGATATAGCTTGTGGTTCTCACATATGTATCCAAATGCAGGAACCAAGTATATTACAAAAGATTTCCAGAGGAGTGGCTGATCTTAGAGTAGCCAGTGGAGTATGAATTGATACTTTGGCTATAGGATATCACCGCCTTACATTTCTAATAGGGATGATTTTACTTTAAAATTATTTTTATTATGTACCAACTATCAGTACCAATATATATTTTTTATCCTATTTAGATACAAATTCCCATATTTTCAAATTTGAAAATAAGATCTAGTTATTTTACAAATACATCATATGTTAGGGTATGACAAGTAAGGACTCTACCCCAGTTGCCTAGAGTTGGTTCCTTTTTGGCATATAAATAAGGAATAAGCATCCAAAAGGACCGAGTAGTTTAGTGTTATTGGTAACAAGATTCATACATAAGTTAAACATTACAACATTAAAAGAAAAACAACATAGAAACTCCTTAGAAAACATCCATAACTCCTAGGTTATTTCAGCATGTCATTCATAATAAACTTCTTCATATACTGAAAAAATGAAACATAAGAAAGGGGTTAGATCAAACACTCATGGAGGGTAATAAATACAGCGGAAGACAACATAAACATTAGAGAAGATGAATAATTGAAAACAAATTCCTTTAAAAATAAACTTGAACATAATTTTGCAGAAATATGAGCTGCGTAAATATTGCCATAATATAACATAATCATGGGTATTCTACTAGTCGAACAACCACATGAACCATAAATACTATTTTAATAATGAGGGAATTCATAATGCAGGACAACATAACCATATCATCAAGGCCTCATGCCAAGATCATAAATAATCATTTTATCAAGGCCTTGTGTCATGATTGTAGTGTGTCTCATGAGACCTACCGATGAACTGAGGGGCTATAGCGGGCCCCACCCAAAAATTATTATGTCCAATGCATTCCCCATATGAATAGGGATAAACATAAAAAACATACGAATTCATTTCAAAACTAATATATGAAATGTAGATATCTTTCCTCAAACATTAAGCATAAACACTAACCATTCGAAGTAAACTGATGAACGGTTTTAAGAAAGCACATAAATAGCCAAAATAATCATAAACCCTTAAATTTAATATGATATATGATAACATGGAATAATAATCCCCATAATACATAAGAATCAACAAGAGTGTTGAAATGGATTAAGATACTCCTATAAAATCTTTGAGTAAATCTTGAGATAAATACTCTTTTACTTTTAAAAAGAAGAGGTATTTTGGGAAAGTATTGGTATAAAACCAGAAGTGAAGTAAGACAATACTTTAATAATAAAATTATTGATTTTATAAGGGTAAAGGTTTCCAGGAATAGATTATAGAGTTCCCTAGAAAACAGGTAAGAATTAGTGAAATTTCCTTGGATCGGGCTTGTATTTTAGAAAGAATTTTGAAAGTTCCTATTAAAACGTGTAACTATCCACAAAATAAGGAGGGGTTATAGATAGTAAACATATATAGAACACTCACAGTTATTTTATGTGGATTTCATAATAATATACCAGACTTTGATTTAGGTAATTAGACAATAAAATTAACCTGAATGAAAATGGAAGTTTGGGTGGAAAAACCCTTACCGTAAATCCGAACGTATTCCGCTCTTGAACTTAAGCTCCTAGAATATGAAATTATACTTATTAATAACCTATTTCAGAACTTGTTATACATGTATTTAGTTTATCATAATTTGGTTTAGTTCATTTATTCCCTCATTGATAAGTTATTATATTGAATTTTGTCGTTCCATAGTTTTTGTTTTCTTTATTTTTATAATCATTCCACTTGTTCTTAATTAATAGAGTTCGTGTGGAATTGATGTAAATATCCAGAATTGAATTCAAATATTATTTATGATAATATATAGGTGTTAGTGGTAATTTATATAACTTGGTTACATGGCATGTGGATGAATTATTATATCGAACTTTAATGATAACCGTTTTGGTTAATTTGTGGGTTTTGATTACAACAAACTCATTTTTCTTTATAACATAATACCATTTGTACAAAGGGATTACATAAAATTACATAGGGTATATTAAATATATAATAATATGGTTCAACCATAACAATAATGGTTTCATGATCATAATTTAGAATGATAATAGAAATCAAAATCTCATCATCCTTGAATGTGGTAAATTGACACATCTTGGATGGTGTTCTTGCTACTACAATAAAAGAAGATAAAAGGAAGAGATGATGATAAATTATTCCTCTGTCATGAAAACATTCCAATATATGTAAGGTACTACAGTAATCACAACATTTGAATAAGGAGAGGTAATAATAGAAATTGAAAACAAATGAACTTGAAAGTAAAGAGAATGAATTGAGAAGAGGAATTTACCTCTTGAACCAAACTTCCTTGATAGCCTCTTTAAGGGGGAGTTTTTGGTCTTTTTATGAGATCAAGGCTTGCTGGAAATGGGAGAGGAGGTTGGGAGGATATTTGGACAGAATTTGGAGAAGGCATAATTCTTGAGAGGAGTGAAGGGAAAATGGAGTGATGTGGGGTTTTTATAGTGGAGGGGAGAGGGGATTTCTCAATTTTATAATCATTAATTTATTATTTCTCCAAAAGAAAAGGAATAATGAGTCTTCCATGACCAAGAATAGTAATTTTATCATGTTAATCCAAATAATTTGTGCTTACAACAGTAGAACATCATACATGACTCTATATTTAGTGTATTTAGATTATTTTGTAAATTATGATATTTCACTATTATTAAAAAAATCAAGTATTTCAAAAAAATCCAAAAAATTCACCCCAACCATTTTCCAACGCATAGAATCAAAAAAATAATGTCCATTTTTCAAAAATAATTTTCTAAATATGATTAATTTAATATTTAATTAAAATTATAATTTATTCTAAGAAAATAGTTTTAAAACACGTATTTATTTATTCAAAAACAAAGGTATATCATACTTCTACTCAAATATTTTTTTTATACTATCATAGGTAAGGTTACAAGTAATTAGGGTATATCAATAATAATAAGGTTATGTTTCTATTCATAAGGGTAGGTTAATATTCACCAAAAATTAATTTTTTCTTATCAGACTCCAAATAACATACTAATCGCAACTGTGCATGTCAGATTTTCGAAATTCACATCACAGAAGTGACAAAATTATGTTTAGGGTCAAATAGCACATACTAGTTCATTATGTAGTGATTTAATGTCATTATGACATGTTTATAAGAAAGGAATTTCCATTGAAGAAATATGGGGTTTTTACATTCTCCCCTCCTTATAAACATTTCGTCCCCAAAATTCACAAAATTGTTACCTAAAAAGATTCGGGTATGTCTTCAACATAAGCTCCTCAGGCTCCCATGTTGCTTCCTCCATCTTATGGTTCCTACATAAAACCATCACTAGACAAGTCATATAATTTCTCATCACTTGTTCTCGGGTATCAAGGATCTTGACAATAATACATATCAGGCTCAAGTTCTATTTCTTCATAGGTGAGTACATGCGTTGGGTCAAGCATGTATTTCCTTAACATTAACACGTGGAACACATAGTGAACCTTATAGAGACAAAGCAGCATTTCTAAATGGTAATATACGGCTCCAATTCGATCCAAATTTTCAAAAGGTCTGATGCACCTGGGACTTAATTTTCCCTTCTTACCGAATTGTATAATACCCTTCCACGGAGACACCTTTAAGAAAATGTAATCTCTTTCTTGAGATTCCAAGTTCGTTCTTCGGTTATCAGCATAGATATTTTCCCACCTTTGACCTATTTTGATATTTGTTTGGATAATATTATCCTTTTCCGATGTTTCCTCAACAAGTTTTGGGCCTACGAGATTCCTCTCACCAACATCATCCCAAAAAGTTGGTGTACGACATCTCTTTCCATATAACGCTTAATATGGTGCCATCTAAATACTTGAATGGAAGCTATTGTTATAGAAAAATTATATGAGACATAAATAATGATCCCACATGCCTTCAAAATCAAGTGAACAAGAACTCAACATGTCTTCCAAAGTTTAAATAGTCCGTTCTGATTGTCCATCAGTTTGTGGGTGGTAGGCAGTGCTCAAATGAAGATCAATATCTTGGGACTTCTAAAGACTATTATAGTATTGTGATGTAAAATGGGGATCATGATTAGACAAAAAATAAGGTTGCACTATTAAGTCTTACAAATTTGTTAATTTATAGTCTTGCTAAACATTCAAGTGGTAAATCTTCTCTTGTAGTAAGAAAATGTGCTGATTTTGTGAGACAATAAAAAATGGCCCATATCGCATCATTCTTTCTTGAAGTCTTTGGTAGACCCTTGAAAAGGTCCATTGTAATATCATCCCATTTACACATAGGAATAATAAGGGGTTTCATGACTCCTCCAGGATGTTGTCTTCTAGTCTTCACCTATTGACACACCAAACATCTCGACACATAATCAGCAATCTCCCTCTTCATGCTTTCCCACCAAAAATGTTCCTTTAGATCTATATACATCTTTGTGAAACTAGGGTGCATAGAGAAATTAGAGCTATGAGCATCATTCAATAGTTCATTCTTTAGATCAGGAATATTGGGAACCTAAATCCTCTTTCCGAATTTCAAAATGCCACTTTTATATACGAAGTCAGTCAACTTCCCATTATTTATAGATTTAATTTTCTTCTGAAACTCCCCATCATCAGCCAGAGAACATTTTATCATTTCCAATAAATAAGGTTTGACAACCATTTTAAAAATTAGTGATGTGTTACCTTCCTTGATAATTACCATATCCATCTTTACTAGATCTTTGAACATAGTATTCCTTTCAACTCTCATCTTGTTCAGAATTCTAGGGTCCTTTCTACTCAAAGCATCTGCACCCTTATTTTCCTTCCCCAGGGGGTAGTGTATTGTGTAATCATAATATTTGAGTATCTCAATCCATCTCCTTTGTCTCAGGTTGAGTTCTTTCTGTGAGAATATATATTTCAAACTCTTATGATCTGTATATATCTCACATTTTCATTAAAGAGGTAATTTCTCCAAATATTCAGAGCAAAGATTACCGTTGATAACTCAAGATCATGAGTTGGATAGTTCTATTCATGAATTTTTAGCTTCTTAGATGCATAGTAAATCACTCTATCCATCTGCATAAGAACACAACTGAGTCCCTTCTTAGATGCATTCCTATAGGTAACAAATCCATCATTCCCCGATGGTAGGGTTAGGATAAAAGCATTCACTAATCTCATATTAAATTATTCAAAAAATTCTTTGCATTCTTTTTTTCATACTAACTTAACCCCTTTTCGTGTGATCTTGGTTATTGGGTTGGATAAACATGTGAAGTTATGAACGAAACGCTGATAATAACCTGTTAAACCAATAAAATTACATACCTCAGTTATGTTCGTTGGAGTAGGCCATTCTTGTAAAACCTTTGTCTTCATAGGATCTATATATATTTCATCCTTAGAGACAATGTGTCCTAGAAAGGAAACTGATTGGAGCCAAATATAACGCTTGCTAAAATTCACATATAATTCATTTATTCTCAAAGTCTTCTGAATAGTGTGAATGTGATTTTCATGATCTTCATGGGTTTTAGATTATACCAGGATATCATCAATAAACACCACCTCAAAGTCATCAAGATATTCCTTGAAAACTCTATTCATGTGATCTATAAAAATAGATGGTGCATTAGTTAGTACAAAAGGTATTACTTTAAACTCGTAATACCCGTACTTGCTTTAAAATGCTATTTTTGAAATGTCTTCTTTCCTCATAAGCAACTGATGATATCCAGATCAAAGATAAATCTTCAAAAAATATTGGGCTCCATGAAGTTGATCAAATAAATCATCAATTATTGGTAGATGATACTTATTCTTTATTATAATAGAATTGATTTCCCTGTAATAAATGCATAGCCTCATGGATCTATGTTTCTTCTTAACAAAAAGGATAGGGGATCCCCATGGATAAACATTAGGTTGAATAAATCCATTATGACTCAATTCCTCTAGTTGTTTCTTTAGTTCAACTAACTCCACAGTGGTCATTCTATAAGGGGTCTTTGATATGGTCCATGATCTAGGAATTATGTCAATGGAAAACTCAATTTCCTGCTCTGGAGGATGTCCAGGTAAATTCTCTGGTAAGACATCAACATATTCTTGCACAATAGGTACGTCATCTATCTGTACATTCTTCTCCCCACCCATATTTATTTCATTCTCTTCCTCCCCAATAATTGAATTCAATAGATCTATTGGGGTTATATCTAGATGAGAATCATATGGTGATGTTTCTTCCCTTAAGATAAGGGATTCCACACCATTCTCAAAAATTGTAACTTCCTTTTTTTTCAATAGATCTTCACATCATACTTTGACAGCCAATTCATACCAAGAATTATATCAAATTCAGTCATTGGTATGATGATAAGGTTATCAAATAAAGCACATTTATGTGTCATGAGGGGGACTAATTGACATGCCTTTATTACAATGATACAACCACTAGGGATTTTGACTGATAACTCCTTTATAAAATCAAATTGGACATATCTAATTTTCTTGGTAAACTGGGAAGATATACATGACTGCGATGATCTGGAATCAAACAAAGGATTGGCTATGTTTGATGAAATGTCAATGTACATACAACCACTTAGTTAGGTATTTCAACCTCCACGGTTGTGACCACATAAGACTGACCCTGCTCCCTTGGCCTTCTTTGGGGAATATTTCCCTGACACTTAGGAAATTCTTGTGAATAACGTCCCATCTCTATGCAATTGTTGCATAAAACATTGGTAGCTTGTTTCCCCCTTATAATCCTGAGATAGGTGGCCTTTTTCTCTGCACTTGTAACATACTCCCATTCCCTTCAGTCCAGTGCTAGGGTTTTTCTTCCCACAATTACTGCATGATTGAAATTAAACTCCTCCCTTATTCTTCATTTCCTTATTTCCTTTCCCAGAGTTTTTGGCATCCCTATTCTTCTCATGCTTTCCCATAAAGTCATAAGACTTAGAGAATTCATTTTTTGTCTTGATAACACATGAAACTATGTCTTCATATGATGAGAAATTTTGGGATACTAAATCCCTTCAGAGTAATGGTTTCAAACCATCATTGAATTGATCAATTTTGCTCCTTGGATTACGTATGAAGACCACATCATGCCTTTCCAGCCTTGAAAAGTTGGCTTCAAACTTGGAAACATTTTCATCCTCCTTCTACCTCAGATTCAAGAATTGCCTCTCCATATCTTCTCAATGTTCATGAGGGAAATATTTTTCTAAGAATATTTCCTTAAAATCCCTCCATTCTTTCTCTTCCATTTCTTACTCCTCCTTTGTGTATTGGATTAATGACCACCACTGATCTGAATCTCCCATTAGATGATAAACTGTTATGAAAACATTCTCTCTTTCATTACATCCCAAAGTGAGAAATATCTTCTCTAGGGAACATATCCACTACTCAGCTACAAACAGGTTTGTAGTTTCATTGAATTATGTAGGATGTTGTCGCATAAAGCGATCCTATATAGCTCCTCCACGTGGTGGATCTGGATGCTCCATACGGGCAAGGTTATTATTCATAACCTAAGTAAGTTGTCCCAGTATAGTTAAAAGTTTCTCAACACCAGTCACAACACCAGATCCAACATCATTATCTTGCATCGGTAGGAAATCCCTACAGGGGACATGCGTGTTCGTGTAGTTTCCATTCCTTCCACTAGGCGCCAATTCTAAATAATGGAATACACTAGATTAGCGTATAAATCATAATGTGTAATCTCAATGTAGAAAAATAATTATCATAAATAGAATTTCTACACATATCTAATTTCTTAATCATAAACATTGTATCTTTGAGGAAAAATTTACATTTAAATCCTTCATAATATCTTGTAAACAAAATGTGAATTATCCTAAGCATATCTCACAGGAGTGTCGTAACCAAGAGTGCAGCAATGCCCATTGTCGTGTATCAGGATATCCTAGGTCAAGCCTGAAACTCCTTATCAGAAATTTCTCTCCAAGGTACATATATGCTAGAGCCACCTCTACTAGCTCGTATCCAGAAAGGGATGTATTTCTTGAAATATCCAAAAAATCTATTCCGTACCAAAATACCAGGATGTTCTTGTATGTTTATCCTCAAATACTATCTTAAGGACACTTCCCTAATCTATATTATCTAAATCTAGTTTCCAAGATTTCTAATAAACTTCCTTTGATACCAGCTATAAGGACCCGGCCCTAGTTGCCTGGAGCCGGTTCCTTTTTGGCATATAAACAATGAATAAGCATCCTGATGGACTGAGTAGTTTAGTATTATTGAAAACAAGATTCATACATAAGTTAAACATTAAAACTTAAAAAGAAAAACAACATAGAAACTCGTTAGAAAACATCCATAACTCTTAGGTTATTTTAGCATGTCATTCATAATAAAATTATTTATGTCCTGATAAAATGAAACATAAGAAAAGGGTGAGCTCAAATTCTCAGTAAGGTTAATCAATACAATGGAAGATAACATAAACATTAGACATGGTGAATAATTGAAAACACGTTTCATTAAAAATAAACTTGAACATAATATGGGAGAAATATGAGGTGAGTAAATATTTCCATAACATAAAATTATCATGGGTATTCTACTAGTTGAATAACCACATGAACCATACTATCAAGGCCATGTTCTATGACCATAAATAATCATTTTTTCGAGACCTTGTTCCATGACTGTAGTTTGTCTCATGAGACCTACAGATGCACCGAGGGGCCATAGTGGGCCCCACTTGAAAATTACTATGTCCAATTCATTCCTCATATGAATGGGGATAATCATAAACAATATACACATTCATATTGAAACTAATATATGAAATGTAAATAGCTTTCCTTGAACATTAAGCATAAACACTAACCAATCAAAGTAAACTGATGAATCCTTTTAAGATAGCACATCAATAGAAAAAATAATCATAAGAAATTAAATGAAATATGGTAGAAAATAACATGGAATACTAATCCAAATAATACATAAGAATCAAGAAGAGTGTTTAAATAGATGAAGATACTCTAATAAAATCTTCGAGTAAATCTTGAGATAAATACTTTTATACTTTGAAAAGAAGTATTATTTTGGAAAAATATTTGTATAAACCCAGAAGTGAAGTAAGATAGTAATTTCATAAGAAATGAGTAATTTTATAAGGATAAATGTTTCCAAAAAGTGATTATAGAGTGCCCCTGAAAATAAATAAGAATTAGAGAAATTCCCTTGGATCGGGCTTGTACTTCGAAAACATTTTTGAAATTTTCTTTTAAAATGTGTAACTATACACAAAATAAGGAGGAGTTTTTATTGGTAAACATATAAAGAACACTTACACATATTTTATGAGGATTACATCATAATATACTAGAATTTAATTAAGTAATTTGACAATAAAAGTAACCCGAATGAAAATGGAAGTTCGGGTGGAAAAACCCTTACCTAAAATCTGAATGTGTTATGCTCTTGAACTTAAGCTCTTAGAATATGAAATTATACTTATTAATAACCTATTTCAAAACCTATTATACATGTATTTAGTTTATAATAATTCTTCTTAGTTCATTTATTCCATTATTGATATTTTATAATATTGAATTTTGTCGTTCTATAGTTTTTGCTTTCTTTATTTTCATAATCGGTTCACTTGTTCATAATTAATGGAATTCATATGGAATGGATGTAAATCTCCATAATTGAATTTGAATATTATTTATGATCATCCATAGGTGTTATTGGTCATTTATTGAACTTGGTTACATGGCATGAGGATGAATTATTATATATAATTTTAATGATAACTATTTCGGTTAATTTGTGGGTTTTGATTTCAACGAACTCATTTTTCTTTATAACTTAATAACATTTGTACAAAGGGATTATATAACCTTACATAGTGTATATTACATATATAATAATCTGGTTCAACCATAACATGAATGTTTTAATGACCATAATTGAGAAATATAATAGAAATTGAAATCCCATAGTCCTTGAATGTGGTAAATTGAAACATCTCGGATGATGTTCTTGCTACTAGTATAAAAGAAGGTAAAAGGAAGAGATGATGACAAATTATTCCACTATCATGAAAACATTAACGTGCATGTAAGGAACTGGAGTAATCACAACATTTGGATAATTAGAGGTAATAATAAAAAAAGAAAACAAATGAACTTGAAAGGAAAGACAAAGAATTGAAAAGAGAACTTTACTTCTTGAACCAAACTTCCTTGAGAGCCACTTTAAGAGAGAGGTTTTGTTCTTTTTATGAGACCAAGGATTTTTAGACATGGGATAAGAGGTTTGGAGGATATTTATATAGAATTTGGAGAAGGAACAATCCTTGAGAGGAGTGAAGGGAAAAGGGAGTGATGGGGGGTTTTATAGTGGAGGGGAGGGGGGATTTCTCAATTTTATATTCATTAATTTATTATTTATCCACAAGATAAGCAATAGCTAGTGTTCCATGACCAATAATAGTAATTTTATCATGTGAATTAGAATCAATATGTATTACATCTATAGAACATGATACATGACTCTATAATTAGTGTATTTAGCTTATTTTGTAAATTATGATATTTCACTATTCATAAAAATTCAAGTATTTCAAAAAAATCCAAAAAATTCACCCAAACCATTTTTTATGTGTAGAATCCAAAAATGATGTCCATTTTTCAAAAATAATTTTCTAAATATGATTAATTTAATGTTTAATTAAAATCATAATTTATTCTAAAAAACCGTTTTAAAACATGTATTTACTTATTCCAAAACATAGGTATATCATACTTCCACTCGAATATTATTTATATACTATTATAGGTAAGGGTAATATTAATTAGGGTATATAACTATTCATTAGTGTATGTTACTATTCAAAAGGGTAGGTTACTATTTACTAAAAATTAAGTTTTTCTTATTGAACTCCAAATAACTTACTTATCGCAACTGTGTATGTCAGATTTTTGAAATTCACATTACAGAAGTGAACAACTTATGTTTAAGGGTCACGTAGAACTTCTTAGTTCATTATGATGTGATTTCAAGTGATTATGACATATTTATAAGGAAGGAATTTCCCTTGAATAAATATTGGGTCTTTACATGACACATTTAAATAATGGTCTTCACATATTAATTTATAAGAACCAAGGATTGGAAATTGATATAAAATCACTTTTACACAACTCATTTAACACCTAGTAGTAGAATCACCATCATGGTCACATAATTGAGGAACATCTGAAAAATCTCTATCAAGATAGTTATTTTGACTCTTTTAAGCTCAAATCACGTGAAAGATTCTAATCTTGTTTATAAGGTAAGATAACCAAACCCCCATTTGGTGGACTAGGTGAAAGGGCCATAAAGATTATAGAATTGGTATATACTTTTGTGTATGTACCTTTTCCAGTTAAAGCTAGAGGTGAGTATTCTAACTTCCTAACTTTTATGTATTTTTAGTGTAAATATGGTTATGTCTACTTGATGAGGTATAAGTACAATTCCTTTGATAAATTAAAAAAAATAAGAATGAAGTAGAAAATAAAATTGGTATGAAGATAAATAAACTCCAATCTGATTGAGGTGGTGAATATATTAACCAATATTTTATCAAATTTCTATAGAAGCTTTAGATTCTATCTAAACTCACTCAACTCTATACACCACATTTGAATGGTTTTAGTTAAAAGAATAACCACACCTTGCATGGCATGGTGGTGTTGATGATGAGTCATACAAATATTCCATTATTGATTTGGGGTTATAAATTATAATCTATGGTATACAAACTAAATTGTGTGCTATTTAATGTGGAAAAAATATTCCCTTTGAGTTATGGAGTGGAAGGAAACTCATTTTGTTATATATTCATGCATGGGGTTGTAAAGCACTTTTAAGAGTACCTTTGTAAACAAACTAGCACCCAGAAGAAAGACGTGTATCATTATATCATATCTCATGGAAACTAAGAGATATTATCATATATCCCCATAAAAAGTAAGGTAGTTATCAAAAGACATACCGTTTTTTCCTGAAAGGGAAAACATCCTCAAGAAGGGTTGTGGGAGTAATATTGAGTTGATGAATTTGATGCTCTAGATACACAATATTTGTTATAGGAATAGGTTCCATAGGTCCTTGAGGATGTTTTCATTCCTGAAAAAAAAGTACATCTTAGTAGCACTATAGCAATTAGATAACTAGAAAGATATGGTATTCTATTCATTGAGGATGGTGACTCGTTATTGGGTGAAAATAATGACAATATTTCTTACAAGGAGGCAGTATAAATATTAGAATAAATGAGATAACAAGAATCCATGAATAATGAAATGGATTCTATGTATCAAAACCATGTCTAGTTTCTTGTAATGAACCAACCTGAGGAAACTAGACAAGTCATCCAAGATGGTCTGCCACATGGTAAATTAAAAAAACAGAGGAAGAAACAAGTCCCATAATAAACCTAAAAACAGAAAAATTGAAGGTTATAATATATAATCATTAGAAAATATCTAGAAGACATAAAAAGTCAATCCAAAATAGGAAAAAAAAAGATAAAACATGATGAGTCTAAAAAATTCCATGTGTGACAATTCTTCATCCTCAAACCATCCTTCTATGAAGACAATGACAACAAGATAAACCTACATTTTTAATAAAATTCTTCCCTTTTCCCTAGTCCTACAGAACAATATTTAAAATCACCCAAGTAGGGTTTGAGTGAAAAGACAAGTAGAATACAACCAAAGAATCTATACAAGTTCTAATATTTAGAATACATTTGTTCTAGCTTTAAAAAAAATACAGTTTAGAATATATTTTCATAAATTGAAATAATTTTATAAAAAAATATTCCATTGGTTTTCATAAAATATACGATATTCATTAAATCTAGTAATATTTCAAGAAAGAAGGTAGATAACCATGGATATACCATAATATAATATGAGAAAAACATCCATGAAATAATCCATCATGTGATAAACCAATCATAATACAAAGAACACCATTTAGGACCTAACCTATGGGAATACATGATAAACATCAAAGAAAATCCCCAATCCATGCCTAAGGTGGATCTAACCAATATAATATCTAGTGACATTACACATAATAAAGTGAAATAAAACTTCTTATGGAATTACATGCATAAAGAGTAACAATTTTATTCCCATTTCACCTTAGGTTACCTAATGATATAAGTCTATTAAAATCCATTTCAAAACAAAACTACCCTTTAAAGCATTTAATCAACGAATTCGTGTGCACAAAACCTCTTTTAAGTAAAACCCCTTAAAAACAAGTATCTTTTACAAAAAATACATTACAATGTCAAATAAATCAATTGAAATTAACAACCCAATGGAATTGATAAGAACATAAGATGGTTCATGAATTAGAACTAGTTAAATAGATACACCTACCTCAAGAACAGAGGAATGCTAATCGCATTTGACAAAAGAGATTGAAAAAAAGATGGTCGGCCTCTAAAAGACAAGTCACAAGAGAAAACTAAAAAGTATTGATGAAGTTCACATCCTAGTTCTTAGACTAGAGAAAAACCACTGCAAATACACCACGTCCAAACTAACATTAGAAAGAAAAACACGGGGAAAGGAGATTTCATTTAACTGAAATAAGAAAAAACACTACACCAGTATTCAACCACTACAATAAAATATATCCAAAGGAGAGAGAAAGACCCAAAAAACCTAAGAGAAACCAGGGGTTGAGGGATATAGATTCAACATGATAACTGAAGGAACTTATATGATAAGTGAATAAAACTAACTGGGTATGAGGGATTTAGGGAATAAATATAATACTTATGGTTTAAATATCCCATAACTCATTCACACTGAAAAATATTTCACCTTGGATTAAATTATATGGAGTCATGATTTTACATCATAAAAATTGTTTTTATAGTGTAAAATAATTTTACAGTATAAGAGGTTTTATGGACCAAAGAGGTTCCAGGACATGTTCAAGCGTTGAACTTACACCATAATCCAAACATGTACGATGTAAATATCTCTTGTAGATAATACAAAATGCATACCCCTATAAGAAACTCCTAGAAATATCGCAATTCCCTCTGAAGCCTTTAATACATTTATACCTAGACTCCATTAATTCAAAAAAACATATATCCCCAAACCATAGGTCATTTTCTCTAATAAAGTCCTTCTATCTACATTAGGACTGAAATGCACCCAATAAAAAAGAGAGTAAAGACTAGAGTCAATATGTACTTGAATGAAGGTAACAGAATGTTACATTCTCCCCAACATAAATAGTTTATATCCCTAGAAAGTCCCCAAGATCCTGAACTCGAAAAAATTGTAGGCCACTGCTACCTCAACAACGATTCTATCTCCCACATATCATATATATCCTATCCACACTACCAAAATTCATAGACAAAGGGAATTGTTTTAATGCATAGTACATTCTCTTAGCGATCCATAATCTGAACTAGTTTCTCAACCACAGTGGTGTCATGCTCAAGATCATCATCCTCACACTCAATCACAAGGGAATGATTCAGTTGATACCTCATCAATTGGAAAACTTGAAACACATCAGGGATGGATGTAAAATGATATGGTAAGTTCAATAAACATGCTAGATTCCCAATATTCTACACAATCTCAAAGGGAACAACAATCCTCAATGATAACTTACCCTTGATACCCAATTGATAATGTCCCATTCAAGGTTAAAATTTTAGAAATAACTAATAACCAAAATCAAAATCTATCAGCTATTGATGATGGTATGCATAAGATTTGTAGGACACTATGCCATTTCAAATCCTTTCTAGATCAACTACACCATTTCTATTTTTCTCTGAACAAGACTTGACCCAATAAAGGAACACTCTCCCAACATTAGCTAGTACATGGGATATCCACATGGACGCCCATACAAATTCTCAAAGGGATCCATCTTAATTGAGGTATAATAACTATTTTTATTGGAAAACTCGACTAGAAGAAAATGATTTTCCTAAGAACCACTAAAATCAATGACACATGCCAGGATCACATCCTCAAGAACCTAGATAGCCCTCTATATTTGTCCATCTGTTTTCAAATGATAATCCATTCTAAATTTCAACTAGGAACCCATTTACTCTGGAAAACCTTTCCAAAACATTAATGTGAACCTCGTTTAAATAACAAAAAACATTATATAGGTAAACATGTGAAGCCTCAAAACCTATAGGACATACAAGTCCCTAATCTATTCTAGTGTCATTGTCGCCCTGATAGTGAATAAACGCACTGATTTCATGAGTCAATCAGTGATTACGGAAATAAAATTATTCTCACTAGGAGACCTTGGTAAACCAACAATGAAATGTATGGATATATCATCCAATTTCAAGGCGAGAAAGGATACAGGATATAGAAAATGAGGATGTATCTAATGCTCCACTTTAATTCTCTGAAATATAATACATCATGATACAAAATCATCATTCGACCACATCATCCCAGACCACTAATATAAATGTAGAAAGTCATGATACATCTTGGTTATACCGCAGTATATGAATAAAAAACAATTGTGTATAGTGTACAATAAATCACACCACAGAGAAAAGGGAAAAACAACCTGTTTCAGAAAAACAAAGTGCCGCTGGGAGACCAAGACCACTCACCCAAGGTCTCCACACCATTTAGAATTTCACTAAATCATTAGAACTCATTGTCAGTTAGTTTATTGAGTTAAACGCACTCATCAAATGATGAGTTACCTTTGTCAAATCCAAACAAACCTTCCCACCCACTTCTTCCTATATCAAGCTCATCTTAGTAAATTAACTCATCAAAGACCACTCTTCAAATATTTTTTTCACTGCATGTATTGGTAATTTCATACTCACTGCATCAGATACCACATTTTCTTTATAAATAGTATGAGAAATATCAAGACCAAAAGTATAAAGATACTAAAACCAACATATTTGTTTCAAGTTCATATCCCTCTATGTAAAAATATACTTTAGGCTTTTGTGATCAGAATATACTGTAAACCACTCCCTAAAGAGGTAGTGACACAACATTTTGAGTTCATTCATAATGATAAATAAAGATCACGGGTAGTGTATTTCAAATCATGAGGATTTAAGTGATGAGAGCCATAGACCACCACCAATTTCCCCTATATCAAGACACTCCCCAAACCCGTTCCAGAAAGATCATAAAAAATCATAATATGAACCATGTTTCGGAAGAATCAAAACCAGATCTGAATTCAACCTCACCTTTTTTCCTCAAAATATCTATAAATTTTTTCATTTAACTAATAATTTACACCCTTATGGATTAAAGAAGTCATAAAAGTTGAAATCTTGGAGATGTCTTGAATGAATTGCCTATAATAACCAGCCAACCTCCAGAAGCTTCAGATCTGAAACACATTTATTGACCACTCCTAGTAAATAACTGCCTATAACTTTTCATGATCCACTGAGACACCCCTCTCATTTATAAAATTCCATATAATCTTTACTTCCTAAACCCAAAACTCACATTTTGAAAGCTTACCATGAAATAGATGTTCCCTAAAGTTTCTAATAATGATATCTAAATGGTCCATGTGCACCTTGTCTAAGTTGGAGTAAACCAAAATATCATCCAAAAACCAATCGAAAAAAAGACTCCAAGATCTAATGACAGATTCCATTCATCATTTCCATAAATACCACAAAAGCATCTATGAGACCAAATGGCATAATTAGTAAATCAAAATTCCCATACTAGATTATAAATTCAATCCTAGGTATATCCTCTTCTTGGATTCTCAACTGGTGGTACCTTGATTGAAGTTCAATCTTTGAAAATGAATGAGACCCTATAAGATAATCAAAGAGACCATAAATCCTGGATAAGTGATATTTATTACTGATAGTCACCTGATTTGAATTTTTATAATCAATATAAAGTCTGAGGATCCTATTATCCTTCTTAGAATAGAGGATAGAAAAAGCACTTGGTGACATTCTAGGAAGAATAATTCCATTTTACTTGAGTTCTGAAAGTTATAACTTAATTAATAATAACCCATTAGGTTCCATATGATAGGATAACATAAAAATATGCATCATACCAAGTAGAAGATCAATAGTAAACTCAACCTCTCTCTATGACAGTAAACTAGAAAAATAATCTGGAAAGACCTTTAGGTACGAACACGCCACTATAGGAAGTGTAATTCTTAAACAAGGATAAACAACATCATGAAACATATCTAATAACTAACTTGGGATCACCCCAATATAATGAATAACAGGCCCCACTCTCCCAGACCTAGAATCCCACTCACCCGGAAAGACATGAGTGCTTCCATCCATATATAAAAAATAAAACATGATGGTGACAACAATTGATTTAGGTCTTAACACTCTTCATCCATTCCATGTCAAAAATATGGTCAATGATATCCATATCAATAACTAAGAAGTCCCACTCCACCTAAAGGCCGGTTATTGCCACTTGACAAGTAGAACATTTAAAACCTTGTTCATAACAATTTCCTAAAGCAATGGAAAGATCCAACAGAAATGGAATAAGATCCAAATGAAATCCCAACCTATCAACTAATGTTTACGATATAAAAGAATGAGTACCACTCATGTCAAACAAATATAGCACCATAGAAGATGAAATAAACACCGTAAATCTAATAGTAGTTGGACCTGGTTCAAATTCATTTTGTGTATACTCAACTGCATAAATACATCTAATATTATATCCTCCTTGATCATTCTTAGCCACATGAACATCTTCTTTATCATGAGGATATGTCCCAAAAACTTTGGAAGCATTAGTACAAACCTACAAACCCTTGGTGAGAGTGGATCCAACCTTACTTAATTGGTTCATCCTTTCAAAAAAATTCCCACGATGGACTGATTTTACACAAAAATGAATATTCTTGGGATCCTTCATATAATTATTATTTGTATGACCAGGCCTTATACACTGATAGGAATAAACCTACTGCTGTCCTAATGAGGCCCCTGCAACTGTTCCTAAAGAAAACTAGCTTCCTTGGTTGTTCCTTTTCTAGATAGAAGATACACCATAGATAATGAAGGTACTAACTAAAGCTCCACTAAATTTTTTTTTCTAAATATGTCATACTCTTCCAATGCGGCCTTATTGACTATATCCAAAAAAAATTGGCAGGCACATGAGAATTATCATTGACTAAATATGATCCCTCAGCACCAACTCAAACCTCCAAGGCTTTAGGTAATCATTGGTAACTTGCTAAAGTGCTAAATACAACAACTTTTCCAAATAGTTGGAATACTCCAGAATGGAACACTCTACTTTCTATAAGGGTAGAAACTCTTCGGTCTTTTCCCTCTCATAACTTCTCATGATAAAAATATTGGTTGAATATTTTCTTGATAGATACCTAGGTGAGATCCTCATGCAACTTATTTTGCAAAATAGAGTCCCATAATATCCTCCCTAGTACCTCAATCATATATATGGAAAAACCCACCCTAATGTCCTCATAAGTATTTAGAAAGCGGAAGATCCTCTCAATCCACTAAAACCATTCTTTATATTCCTGGGGTCCTTTTTTACCACAAAAGATAGGTGGATACTTCTTAATAAATTTGTGATCCATGATTCACTGCTCATCCTAGGTGCATGAAACATACTTGACCTAGAGTCTAAATAGTGGAGTTTACATATTCTACAAAATAATGGTCCAATGATGGATCTACCTATAAAACCTATCCCAAAACATCCTCACCATAAGTTGGAAGAGATCTTCTAGGAGACATTATCTAATAATCAAAAGATAAAAAACCAATTTTTCATGAGTAGATCCAAAATAATTGGACCAACTTTAAGTATCCATATCCATGATAAAAAAATAAACAATAATTTAATGTATTTATTGATTTTACAAAAAAGGAAATGAATAGATCCATTTAAACAAACACCATATTTGGTTCATTAAAATAACCCCAAACCACTTAGTCTGAATCTTGGAAAAAAATCCCCAACCACCCATGGTAACTAAAATTTGTTCATGGAAGTGAGATTATCACGCCCCTTTTCCACACTTACAATCAAAATTCTAACAATCCTTCCTCTAGTGTACCAAGACACTAAACCAAACCCAAGAAGTGTCACAACAATTTAGGCTGGGTAATGGATCTAATACCAATTTGAAATGAACAAACCTAGGGTAACTTGACAAGTCACCCAAGATAGTCTGCTACATGGTAAATTAAAAAACACAGGGGAATCAACATGTCTCATAATAAAAATGAACATGTAAAACCACTTGGAAAACATTCGGTAGCAAGATAACATATCCATGATACATACAAAGTCAAACCAAATAGGGAAAACCAGAATGATACAACATGGAGAGTCTAAACAAGTCTCTATGGGACCATACATCACCACCAAACTATTCTACTACTAAGATAATGAGAATTAGAGAAACTGATATTCTAAATAATTCAATTCTCTTTACCCAAGTCCTGTAAAACAACATCTACAACCACCCAAATGAAAAAGTAGGGATGAGCACAAATCCTAGTATGATACCACCAACGAATCTATAAAAGCATAAAATATGAAGAATGGATTAGTTCTAGATTTAAAAAATATCCAGTTTACAAATAATTTTCATAAAGTAAAACCATTTTATGACAAACAATTCATTTGTTTTTCATAAAACATACCATATTTACCAGATCCAAGAAGATGTTAAGAAAGAAGGTAAAAAACCATGGATATTCCATAAGATCATATGAGTAAATAACCATGAAATAAACAATAATGTGATAAAACAATCATAAATGACAAAGCACACCATTTGGGCTCTAAAATATGAGAATATGTGCTTGATATGAAAGAAAATCTCCAATCCATGCCTAAGGTAGATCTAACAAATATAAAATCTATTGGAATTACACACACTAAACTGACATAAAACCTCTTATGGAATTACACACACAAATAGGGACAAGTCTATTACTAATGAACCAAAGGTATCACAATGTGTTACATCTATAAAAATCCATTTCAAAATCAAAACCACCCAAGAAATCATTTAATCAAATAATTGGTTTCTACAAAACAATTTTTAAATCAAAACCCTTTAAAAACATGTATCCTTTTCAAAAAATCCATTCTTATGAAAAATCAATCAATTTTGATGAAAAACACAAAGGAATTTACTAGAACATAAGGAAATTAATGAATTACAACCACTTGTATAGATACACCTACCTCAAGAATGGAGGAAACATAATCTCTTTCGAGAAAAATAATTACAAATAAGTTTATCATCCAACAAAAGAAAACTCATGAGGGAAAAATTAAAAGGATCTATCAATATCGCATCTCAGTTATTTGACCCTAGAAGAACCATAACACAGACACCACTTCCAAACTGATATCAGTAAGAAAAACAAGGGGAAAATAGATCACATGTACATAATGGATGACAACCCACTATACTGATGATCAACCACTCCAAGAAAAGTAATCTGAAGAAGAGAGAAATGCCCAAAAATTATTTGGAGAAACTATGGATTGAGGGAGATGGTAACACCTTGAGAATAAAATGTAGTTATGTAAATGGTGAATTAAACCCACTAGGAATGAAGCATTTATGGCATAAATATCAGTTTTACACTGTAAATTTTCCATAACTCATTTACATTTATAATAACATTGCCACATATTAAATTACTCCAAGTGATGATTTTATGTAATAATAACAGGTTTTACAGTGTCCAACCATTTTATGAATTTTTTACGGACTGAAGTGTTTTCATCGCTTGTTAGCAGTGATGAAAATACACCGTATTCTAGATATTTATGGTGGAAATATCTCTTACTAGAAGAACCAAATATATACCCTTACTAGAAACTCCTAGTAATATCCCGATGTCCTCTCCATACTTTAACATATTTATACCCAAAATACATTAATTCAAACAAACATACATCCTTGAATTTTAGGTCATTTCCCCCCCATAAAACTCTCCATCCTTATAGGGCTTGAAGCACACCCAAATACAAAAAAGTGTAAATACTAGAGTTAATAAGTACCTGAATGAAGCTAATGGAATGTTACAGTTCTAGTCGATCCCCACATTGAAATAATGCATTTTGGGTGAAAATGGGTATTCAATGGATAACCAGACATGGAAGGTAATGTAAATACATATAAATCATGATTAATGGATAAAGGGTTGAAACAACATCAAATCATTGACTACAAGAAACCATTTCTCTAGTATCCATGTTTAAATTCATCAAAATTCTTTTTTCTATGACATAATTCCATGACTATGAGATTTTGATAATAGATGTCAAAAAAAATTCCATAATGTAAACCTTTAAGAATATTTCTATATAATACAACCATAAGGGTTTATAACTCATGGTGAGGAAAAAAAGCTATGTAAGTTGTATATATATCTTTATGTATTGAAGTAACCATCCCGGTCATGGAACATTTAGTTCAATGAAGCTATAAAAGAATTTGGATTCATTAAGAATTAATAAGAGACATGTGTTTACATGTAGTTATGTGGGAATACAATTTTTATCCAAATAGTATATAATAACGACATATTAGTTATTTGAAACAACATACGAGTCTTACTATCAGTTAAGGATCGGTTGAGAAATTGATTCTCCATGGAGGAATTAGGTGAATCGTTTTGTATTCTAGGGATTTTGATTATTCATGATAGATCTAAGAGGCATCTTGGACTAAGTCAAAGCACATACATTGAACAAATACTAGAGAGATTTAGTATGGAACAATCCATGTAGAGAATGGTTCTAGTGTCACATGGTATACATCTTTTCAAGAAATTTTTTCTCACATACAATAAGAAAGAGAGATAATGAGTTTGATCCTATACACTTATGTCATATGATCAATCATGTATTCTAGGTTATGTCCTAGGTTAGAGGTTTCCTATTCTTTGATCAAAGTGGGGAGATATCAAGATGATCCTGGTAAAAAACATTGGTCTACTGTTAATACTATCCTTAAGTATCTGAGGTGTACTAAGGATATGTTTCTAATATATGGAGGAGATGAGAAGCCAGTCATTGGGGGCTTTACTGATGCTAGATTTTAGAAAAATCAAAATGATATAAATTTTTAGTAAGGATATTTATTTAGTCTCAATGGAGGAGCAATGAACTGGAAGATTTTGAAGTAACTAGTTATTGTTGATTCTATAATAAATTGCAAGTATATAGCAACTTATAATGAAACCAAATAAGTTATTTGGATGCGAAACTTTTTCCAATATCTTAATGTGGTTCTTGTAATTAAATACCCTATCACATTATTATGGAGACCAAATATTTTAATACATAAATATTATATAATTTTATATTAATATTTAATACATTTCATAATATACATGTTTGAGGACTGTAAAGGTTTAGTGTCATTGGATACTAGATACACAATCCTCTAATTTCATGAAATATCTTCAACATATCACATAAATATCTTCCCATATAGTACTCTTCATAGAAATACCCTACTTAAACGTTTCTGCATAACCTAGGGAAAGGAAACATAAGAAAGGATGAGCTCAGATGCGTAGTAAGGATAAACATGAGAGATATCAATCGATGCTCATATAAAAGTAGAAGATAATTATAAGGGTATGAGATCATGAAACAAACATAAAAAAATTTATATGGAATCTATCATGGATTTTAAACATGATTCATGGAATAAAAACTTATCATTTCATAAGATATGGATCACAAGAGTGACAAATCATTATGAATCAATCATGAATCACAAGTTCATGTAATAAAAGTGTGGAACTATCATAAGTATAGAAACCATATCATATGTCAAGGTTAACCACTGATAACATCAAATCATAACAAAATAAAGCATCAAAACCTATTTTACATATCATAACAGATCAGACATCATCACATATTTCCCATATTTGATAAAGCACATCGGTTTTTTTCCATAGTTGATCAAGCACATCGACTTGTTTACCGTAGTTATCTAATGAGATATAAATCATTAATCAATGCATTATAGGGCTATTTAATTCCAGGCCTACAATTATATGATGAAAATAATACATATATGTGACAAAATATTTTAAAACATTCATCATATAATCATATCATAACTCATGAAAATAAAATGGTTTCATAAATATTTCATAAATTTATCATAGCATAACCCCTTGAAAATAAATAGATTTCATAAAAATATCATTATCATAATCATAAAACATCGAGATAAATAATATGTAAGGTATCATTGGATTATAACCATAGTAAAAAATAATTAACATAGAAGGATGTTATTCTAGCTAAAAATTCATTTATAATAATATCTGGAATATTTCCTAAAGAAAATACCCTTTTCACTTTGAAATCACTTATTTAAAATAAAAAAATTCCCAAATATTAAGAAAACAATTTATTTGAAATGAATCTTTAAAAATTTTAAGGTAATATTCAAAACATTTAGTGGTCATGATGACATAAAATTCTATTCATGTTGTATAAGTTAAAAGAAAACATTCCTTTCACAATTTTTTAAAAAGTCAAAGAGTACCTCATTCAGAAAATGAAAAGAATATTACTTTTAAAACATTTTTTAAAAATTCAATCATGAGTAAAAATGAATTTAATCAATCATTGTATAATATTAAAAACATTCTTAAAAACATTTTTAGAAACCATGGATATGGAAGAAAAAGGTTTTTCATCAGAAAAGAGAAATAATGAAAGTTTTCCTTAAAAAATATTATTTTTATAGATTGAATACTTAAAGTGATGAAAATGAATGGAAAAAATTTATTATTAAGTAATAAATATTGGATAATATAAATTCAATGGATTTATAAAATAAGAGTTATATAACTTCTTCAGTGGAAATTCAAGTATAAACAATCTTAATTAAAAATATGATTGAAACATAAATCCCTTACCTCATGTCACATATTTCTTCATACATGTTTGAACCACATTTATAATATATATAAATTTTTTATAGATCCATATTTATATCTATAAAAAAATATTTTGTTTACTTATGACATCTTATCATCCGTTTATTAAGAATTTATTATTAAAATCACTATTCTTAGTGATAAATGCTTAGTTTTTCAGGCGTGTTTTAGTTTTACAGTCCAGATCCTTTTACATTGATTATGGTTCTATAATAAGAATAATATTAATCATAATATAAATATCATATATAGTTATTATATTTATATTTATTTTCATCTATAAAAGGTATATATAGATAAATGATTTAAAATATTCTTTGAGATGGCAAACCGTACGTACATATGAACACTATTTTCCCTATTCAATGGTTGGAAAGAAAGAATGATAAATAATAATTTGACATTTAATAATATTTATTTATATCATATATGTCATATATAATCATTGAATTTATCCTTATTATCATCCATGTATGTTGGAAGTGAAAAATGAATCATGTTGCTTCGTGGAGGTGGTAATCCACACGTATACACGAGAGATGCTATCATTTTCCAACAGATGAGAGGGTAAGAAAGTAGATATGAAATTACAATTACATAAGGATAATAATTTAATAAATATCATATATAATATTTAAACCCATCATAATAACCATCCTTGAAATATGGTGATGTAAAATGAATTGTATCGCTATGTAGAGATGGTAAGTCATATGTACGCCCGAGCAATATTTTCACCTCCCATTTGATGGAAAAGAGGGAGAATAAATGCGGTTTCATAATCATAAGAAAATTTTTGTATAATGAAGATATTTAATTTATTGGTTTAAGAATAATATATTATATTTTTAGTGATTTAAGGAATGATAAATTGAAAGAGGTCAGGTAAGATGATCACCTCTTCTTCAGTTGGTCTCCTTTATATTCCTTCTTAATGACCCTTGGAATGGTCTTTTAATAACACCAACACCTGTATTTCTTGTATAGGGTATTCTATAATAGAATTTGGTATGTGTTGATCCTGATAGGGGTCTCAAAGTAATGTTAATAAGAGAAATAATAAGTTCACTTTCATAAGTGAGGGGAGGGACACTCTTGGAATTCATAAAAATATTAAAATATAATAAATCCACACTAATGAAACATTCTTCCAAATGGTCAGATATTTGAATCTAATATAGGATGTGTTTGAACTCCCATAAACAAATAAATTATTTACATGTTTAGGTGGTGTTTTGAACCTTATATATTGGTTTAACCCCTTTGTTAATCTAGTTTAACCTTAACTGCAGTAACATTTTTTCACTCTTAAAGGGTTGTAATTTTACATATATGGTAAAAATTGGATCATAAATGGATGAGGGATGCTTATTTATACCATATATTATCCCCATTTTCCTATTTAAATATATTTATGATTATTTAAAAAATTAATAAAATGTTATTTTCATAAAATATCATTAATGTCATTTTTGACAATATTCATTTAATTTAACTTTAAAGACATAAATAAAACTATTTAATTAAAATATAATACTTTGATAAATTTATAATATGTTATATTCATCAATAAATTTCATGTAATACTATAAATCACTAAAATTATATTAATTTTTTAAAAATCAATTATTTTATTTTTCTTTTAATTAAAGAAATATTGTGTCAGACTTACATAATCATTTAAGCTAATTATATAATCAGTAAAAATTTGAAATAGAATAACATGATTTAAATAATTTCATTATTCTCAAAATAACCATTAATATTAATTCACATATTTCTTTTTTCCCTATGTGAACATATAAGATATATTTAAACATAAGAGAGTGACATTTTGTATTTTTCTTTGCTTTAAATACCATATAGGTCATTTTCATTGACAGGTGTCCCTTAAAAAACTAAATTTTGAGCCCAAAGTGATAAGGGTTGAATTATATTAATCCAATAATAACTTATATTCAAATCAGTGACCTTAACAATTAATTTTAACAAAGGATAACTTGATTTAACCTTTATTGAGCAGATAAATTTTACCATGGGTACTATTTAAAATGCCTAAAAATAAAAGTGATGTATTTACAAACTTTGGACCTATCAATTCTAAATATGGAATCCATTTTTCATAATTCAATCTCTATATGTTCCATAAATTCATTTAATTGTTTTTCAAAAAACTCGATGAAAATATTTTTTTAGGAAAATATATATTTAATGAATAAAACTAGATTTATTCTTATACCATGCCTAGAAAGAACCTTATATGAATATTAAAAAAAATTATTTAATATACAATATATATAAATCATTTAAATTATTCACCAACGTTGGTGAATTTATTTTAATAAGATTATTATATGTTGAATGTAAAAATATAGTTTTTTTCAGAAAAGCAACCCCTTTATTTTCAAATGTTTTTTTATTTTCATTTATTATTAACTGATAACCAATGAATCTATTTTATAAATTTTTAAACAATAAAATTTTAACAATTTATTTAGTTCTATTCATACCCATCAATATAATAGCTAGGTGATGACTGTATACTTCATTATGGTTCATTTAGACTCAGGGTTGTGTGTATCGCAAGATATTGATGAAATTAAATTTATTTAAAGAGAAATATATCACAAAATTTCAGTGTGTCTCAATTAAATTGTGATAATACTAAATAAATTAAATATTACAAAATATCCAAAATCACACCCATAAACAAAGAATATACTATAGAAGTATCACCTCCTGATGAATTTTTCTTCAAGTGGTGAAGTCATTGTGAGCATATTTTCTGTAATGACCCACCAATTCTCATTGGCTTGAGAGTACAATGAGTCATTACTAGGACTTAAGCGACATCCCCAAGACACCAAAGGCTGGCAATAAATGCCTAAGTGTTTCAAATAAAAGTTGGGGGACGATATAACCTTTAATAAAAACCCATAAACCAACCAAGAACAACCAACATTCACTATATGATGCATGAACAAAAGAATGACAAATAAACAACTTCATTTATGTCATTCCACATCAAAGTACACAACTGTGGAATACCAAACAAAACATCAAACTAAATAGTGGAAGAACCACTCAAGACTCTCATAAGACACCAAACTCCATGCTCCATGAGGTCCAAGCTCCACAACATCTCCCAAGCATAACCACGATCCACTAGTAATTTGATGCTTTACCTTTACCTGTGTCCTGGAATATGACATCTGCAAAATCTCCAATGTGCCAAAGTAGGGGTGCGTATAAAACTCAGTAGGTTTTCCCCAATTACTTCCCTACTCATGCCACTAGGATAGAAGAGTTAGCCACATTTATATGAAAACAATTTATATAAAACATTTTCTCAAAAGCAGTTTATAACTAAATATAAACAAGTGTCCAAAACCATTCATAACCAAAGTCATTCCCAGAGCAATTTAAACCAATTTTCCAGCAAGTTATTTTTCCTGAAAAATAACCAAAAAAGCTTTCAAACCATTTCACAAACATTTTTTTTGGCATACCCAACCATTTCCCAACCCATGCTACAAACCATTCATGCTTCATTATGACAGTTCCATACTCATGAGCGGTTTCTCATCGATCTACCAAGTCATAACAAGTTAATTGTTACCCATGTACCATTACACCTTTGGCACCGAGCACAAGGTCATATTTTAACAAATCCTCGTACATATAGTTACCATGTTCCATTAAACGTTTGGCATCGAGCACAAGGTCTTATTTTAACCAAGCCCCGTATATTCAATATGAACACACACCACATATTCCCATCAATCATGCCAAAACACCCTTTCAATAAAAACACTTTTTTATTGAAAACCATTTCCATTGAGACCACCTTAATGCCAAACCATTTCAATAAAATTCCCTTTTTATTGAAAACCAATTCAATAAAAGTCATTTCAATCTCAAAACATTTAAATAAAACACCCTTTTTATCGAAAACCCACTTTTCATCAAACCATCTACAATTTTAGAAAATCCATAATTTAAAATCAACATTTTAAATTCAACAAGCCAAATCACATTGCACAACAATTCACCAAGATTTACCAATCTATTCAAAACCATAAATCATCACTAAAGAAGATTTATTCAATGCATTTCACAATCAAATTCGTTCAAATAAACCAATTTGAATCTAATCCAATCAATTCTAACAAGAGGAGTTGAGAGTGAATCCACCTACCTCAACAGTTTTGATGAAAACCCTAACAAACAGAGAACACACAAGAAAACAGGGTCTATTCTCCAAGAATCCTCCTTCGATCTCTTCTCTTAACAAAACCAAGACAAAATCTCATCATGTTTGGAATCAACACACATAGATCTACCCATAACGGTGGTAGATCTAAGAAACCGAGAGAAGACTGGAAGTAGATCTAAGTAGATCTAAGAAACCAAACAAGAACGATCACATACCTCAAGAATCCAACTTTGATTCGCCAATAGAAGCCTTCATATCGCCTTCAGAATGATTAGAGAATCTTCATTGACCTTAGGAGAACCAAAATCCCGAGTTAGGTCCAATTAGGAAGAAAAAATAGCTACATAGAAGCATAAACACGTGATATCCACCTTTATAGGATCTCGTTTAAGTGGATGCATGGTTAGTTCACACGGTTTGATAAATTGTGTGCTAATTGTGCATTCTCTACTGCCTCGACCACCATTCACACATAGTTTGGCCACATGGTTAGACAAACTATGCACTGACTGTGCGGAAGCTACAATCACCAAGACCCACTGAACACGGTTTGGCCGCACGGTTTAGATAAACCGTGCACCACCTGTGCGACTTCCCGTTTTCCTCACAACATCATTCCATGTTCTCCTGGCTCTCTATTCAACACTATTAACTTTAAAACCATGAAAAGCATCATGAAAGTGTTACATACCAGAAACTGGGGGTACTACATTCTCCCCACCATTGGTCTTTCCATCCTCAGAAAGTAGAAAACCTTCACCCAGTTGAAAGAGTTTCAGCCATTGCTCTTTCATTTCCTTTTCACATTCCCAAGTCTCTTCTTGAATCTGACCATGCTACCATAATACGCGCACTGGACCGATGCTTTTTCAATGCAAGACTTTTTCTTGCCTATCCACAATATGTACCAGGATATATATCAGTGAAGAATCCGGCTCTAGGTCAACGTGATCCCATCTGATCACGTGGTCCGGATCAGGCTGATACTTTTTCAACTGAGATATGTAAAACACATTATGCACCAAAATAAATTGTGGTGTTAATGTAAACCAATATGCCACCTCTCCAACCCATTCCAGTATCTCAAAAAGGACAATATATCTATGAGATAACTTTCCCTACTTCCTGAAACGATGATGTCCAAGCCTAGATGAGAGTTTCAAGAAGGCATGATCACCCCCAAAAAACAGAAAAGGTATTAAATAGTTATTTGAATAATATTTCTGAGGACTCTGAGCCGTCTCCATCCTCTTTCTAGTCAAATGGATCTTCTTTGTTGTCTCTTGGACAAGTCTTGTCCCGACTAGTGAAGTTTCACCCGTTTCCACCCAACATAGTAGATAACGACAAGGACACCCATACAACGCTTCAAACGGAGCCATGTGTATCGAGTCCTAATAATTGTTATTGTATGAGAACTCCACTAAGGGTATATGCTCCTCCAATGAGCCTCTAAAATCCATTACACAAGCCTGAAACATGTCTTCCAACGTTTATATCGTCCGCTCATATTTCCAATCCGTATGAGGATGATACACTGTGTTCATAGTCAATTGAGTCCCAAGGGATTGCTATAATGATTTCCAGAAATGAGATGTGAACCTTGGATATCTATCTAAAACTATAGACACCAGTACACCATGCCTCTTTACCACTTCTCGGATATAGATTTTTGAAAGAGACTTCCACCGTACGGTTTTCACGAATAGGGATTAAATGTGCCAACTTGGTTAGATGATCCACTATCACCCAAATGACATTGTGTTTCCGGACTATTTTTGGAAGAACTGTAACAAAATTCATTACTATCTGATCTTATTTACACACTGGGATAGGTAAATATTGTAACATACCAACTAGTCTCTAATGCTCCACTTTAACCTACTGACATGTTAAGCACCGCGAGATAAACTCAGCCACTTTCCTTTTTAGGCCGCTCTACCAAAACTGTGTCTTCAATGCCTTATACATCTTATGTGTACATGGATGTACAACCCATCTTGAATGGTGGTAAGCATGAAGGTGTTATTCCGGAAAACCCATAGGTACATCCATCCAATATCTGAAAAACAAAACAGAACCCCCATCAAGTTTCTAGCCATCAATGGTCTACCCACCATTGAGTTTTGAACTTACAACCAGACATTCTGCATCGGATGTTTGTGCTTCTTTTATTGTCTTTACTAAATCAGGAACAAGTGTAGCTGAAAAGAAAATAGAAACATCACCTTGGTTTTCACATTCCAAATATATGTCGGCTAAGACCGACTTCAACTGCCATTTATCTGATGTTTCCTTCGCTAACTGAACATATGACTTTCTACTCAATGCATTGGCCACCGAATTCCCTTTTTCGGGTGTGTACATCAAGTCAAAGTCAAAAATCTAGAGGTACTCCATCCACCTCCTTTGCCTCAGATTCAAATCTCACTGTGAGAAAATGTGTTTCAAGCTTTTGCGAACCTTAACACAGTAAATTTCTCACCAAAGTGATAATGTGTCTATGTTTTCAAAGCATGGACGACTGCAGCTAACTCCATATCATGTGTTTGGTAATTCTTCTCATGCACCATAAACTTCCTTGGGCCATAAGCAACCACATGGTCTCCTTGCATGAGAACACAACCCAACCATGTTCCCAAAGCATCACAATACACCACATACCCCTATCCTGATTCAGGCGAGATCAAGATGGGTGACGATGTAAGATGAACTTTCAGTTCTTGGAAAGACTTCTGGCATTACTCTATCCATTTCAATGGAGCATTATTCTTTTCCAGATCAGTCATTGGTGATGCTAGTCATGAGAAATCATGCACAAAGCATCTATAGTAACCATCTAAACCAAGAAAACTGTGTATCTCGAACACATTATTCGGTGGTTGCCAAGAGATAACGACTTCTATCTTTTCATGATCAACTGAAACACCTTTCTTGAAAATGACATGGCCAAGGAAACATACTTCCTGTATCCAAAATTCACACTTTGATAACTTGGTATACAAATAATTATCTCTCAAGATTTGTAACACTATTTCCAGGTGCACCTCATGATAAACCTTTGTCTTTAAATACACCAAGATACTATCCACAAACACCACAACAAAAGAATCCAAATATCACTGAAATATCTGATTCATCAAATCCAAGAAGACCATTGGTTTATTCTTTGGACCAAAAGGCATGACTACATATTCACAGTGGCCATATCTGCTTCTAAAAGTTGTCTTTGGTATATCCTCCTTCTGAACTCGCAATTGATGATATCTTGATCGCAAGTAAATCTTGGAGAACCATTGAGATCCCCTTAATTGATCGAACAGATCATCAATTCGTGGAAGTGGATATATATTCTTTATCGTAACTTAGATGATCTTATGATAATCAACACACAACCAAAGAGTTTCATATGCCTTCTTTACAAACAACACTGGTGCTGCCCATAGAGAAGTACTTGGTCGAATGAAACCCTTGCTTTCTAGCTCCCCTAACTACGATTTCAATTCCCATAACTTTGTTGGTGCCATCCTATAAGATGGAAGGGAAATAGGACTAGTCCCCAGAAAAATATCAATCGTAAACTTTACATCCGTTAGAGGTGGTGACCCTGTGAAGCTCTTGGGAAAGACATCTGGAAATTGATCCACCACAGCTAGAAAACTATTTTACTCAATCTCTTCCATTGATGCCAAAGTCAATGCTGCCAGTTGGTAAGAGATAGTTACCACCATTGGTGCCAAGAAGCTCTTACCACCTTTATGTACCATCATTTCTCATCTAAAGAGATGGTTGATGCCATCCTCATTCTTGAAACTAACCGTTCTCCTATAACAGTCGTTGTGAGCCTTTACCATTGTCAACCAATCCATACCCAAGATTATTGTAGAGATCCAAAACTTGACTTACAAAGACATTACATTAATTCTGTATAATAATTAATACATAACAAAAACAGATACCAAAGGACCATAATAGTTTAGTGTCTTTAGAAACTTAGAACATAATCTTCTAATCATGGTGAAAGTTCTTCAACATCTCTCATAAAGATCTTCCCATTTTGTTTTCTTACCTAAAACCTTTCTTTATACCCGGGGGAAAAGAAATCATAAAAAGGGTGAGTTCAAATGCTCAGTAAGGGTAAACATATAGAACATAAAACAATCCATAAACATTTGAAGGCCAAAAGTTGAACATAAAATCAAAACATCAAAATTTTGAGCAAAGACATAAATATTGGAATTACGTAAGGAATATATCATAATGGAACATCAATCATGATAAAATAGCATGAGACTAAAACATGTAGTTATGGTAAACCATTAAGCACATGATATGAGTTCCATAGTATCCAAGGCATTGCTACCAAAACCATCTTAGTGGACAAAGTCCCTTTCTGAATTGAGTTCACTCCTCATTCCAGCCCTGTAACACTGAACCAGATTAACTAACCATTCCAGCCATATCTATCTCATGAGATATACATCTTTACCCAATGCATTGGAGGTAGATATAGGTCTCACCCATCTCATAATTAAGTAATTCTTACGTGTGCCACAACATAAACATAAATCATTCAATATAACCCAAAGAATAAAATGGGTTTCATAAACATCATCCCATCATAACATAATCCATATAAAACAAATGGATATCATTTCATCATAAGAAAAGTGAAACCATGTAAATCATAGAGGCATTATTATTATAACATACACTTGTGAAATAATGTCATATTAGATGGAAAATGGTTTGTTTTTGATAAAACACTTGAAATGAATTCTTGAGGAAGATATCCTTTCTTATTCAAAGTCATTTTCTTTTCACAAAATTCCATGTAGTTTTAAAAGAAAATGATTTTTTTTAAAATAGTCATGAAATATTATAGATTAAGATTCATGAAAATAAGGTGTTAAAAATTGTAAAAATCTGTTCATGGTGTACAAGTTAATGAAAACATTCTCCTCGTACTTTTAACAGAAAATTAAAAAAGTACCACGTATAGTAAACAAAAGAATGATTCCTTCCATAACACAAAGTAAAAGTAAAGATGGGTAAAAATGACTTTAAAAATACATGAAGGAATATTAAAAACTTTATGAAAACATTTTTATGGAGATGGATAAATAATATAAACCCGGTAAATACTTATGAATAAGCAATCTCGGATAAAAATGAGATTGCAAAATTATCCCTTACCTTATGTCTGATATGCTTCGTATGTATCCGAACCTCCTGTATAATGACTTAAATAATGTCATTTTATTATTAAAAAATAATATTCATTGTTATGATATCATATATGATTCACTTATGACTTTATATTACCCGTTCTTTTGTAAATTCCAGGTTAAAGTAGTGTTTTGGTTAAAATCGTTTCATTTAACGTATGTGTTTCGATTTGTTGTTCTTGATATTATTACTCATAACCTGATTTACTTAATTCCCGAATGTAAAACATTATTCATATATAATATATATTCAGTATATAAATATATATGATAGATCGATAAATGGAATGAAATACTACGTTCATGGAGACGGTAGGTCGTACGTACGCATGAATACTGTTTTTGTTTCCTTAGAGAATTGAATTGAATTAAGTAAATGAAACATATATGTACATAAATACAGTATCATTTTTGTGTAATATATTTCTTGATTATTTATTACATATATACTTTATAATAATACATGAATGGTTAATCATGGAAAATTAATTTCATCGAATTCGTGGAGATGGTAGTCCGTACGTACGCACGAGCGATGATATCGATTCCATGATTATCGAATAGAATTGGAGTGAATGATATAATATCTCAGAATTAGTATGATGTTATAATAAACATATATAGTTATTATTTACACCATTATACCCATCCAAGTAAGGTGGTGGTTGAAAAACTAATTACACCACGGCATGGAGACGGTATTCCGTACGTACGCACGCACAGTGATTTCATTTTCTATAGGACAGATAGAAGGAGAAATGGGTTAGTTTCATATTTATAATATCATATCAGTATATTATTGATACTGATATTATTACTTTACAATAAAACAACTAATTAATAACATGTTGAAGAAGAATGAAACTTGAAAGAATCGTTAGAAGAGATTACTTCTTATTCGACATGCCTCCTTTAAACTTCCTCTTAAGGGACTAGAGTTGGTCTTATAATAAGACCAAAACCTCAAGAATATTACTAGGGAAGTTGATAAGAGTAATGGGAAGGGGTTTTCCAAGCTTTAAGACTCAATGTTGTGTAAAGAGAAGAGGGAGGATGTGCCCTTTTATAAGGGAGGAGAGAGACACTTTTAGAAACCTTTAAAATATTAATTTATAGTAAACCTAAACCCCACATAACAACTTTTTAATTGACTAAAATTCAAATATTAGATAATATAGGGTTGTAATCTCATCTTCCAATCAAATTTAGACATGTTTTGATTTTATTTTGAACCATATCATTTTTATTTATCCTTATTTAATCTATTTAATTTCATTTGTGGTAATAATGTTATAAATTTTATATGGTTATAAATACTTATGTGTTCTTAATTATACATAATATGATATTTCATGAAATTTTAGATCATATAAAATTTAATTTGTAATATTTAAAATTTTTATATGATTTTTAAACAATTTAATAATATAAAATATCAATAGTGTCAATTTTGACACAATTAATTTATTTTAATTTAAATAAAATACACACAGAACTTATGTTCGAAAAAAAATATTTAATAAATTCATAAAATGTCACATTTATCTAAAAAATTTGTGGAGAACATTAAATAGTTCATATAATATTTATTTTAATATTTTTAATACCATTTATTCGATATTTCAATCAATAAAATAATTTCAACATCACTATTGTGTCACCTTCAATGATAATTATTTAACCCTTAAAAATTCTAAATAAATTAAAATTATGTAGATAATTTTATTATATTTATAGAGATTATTCATTTTAGAAGTTTCATGAAGTTTAGCACTAAATTAAAATTATTATACTTATAATATTTAAGAGAGTGACATGTTTTCACTTTCATTGGTTTTAATAATAATTAAATAATTTTCTTGGTCAAAAGTCCATAAAACGAATATTATTCGACCCTTAGGTGATATGGGTCAACTTTTAATCATCCAATAGAATTTTGGCATGTGTTTGGTTAATTTTATAATCTTAGGTTTACCCTTAATTACCCGATTTATCTTTAACTGAAGTAAATAAAAATTACCGTAGTTACTATTCATAATATCAAAAAAATAAAAGTAACCTATTAACATAATTTGGACCCACTGAATCCAAATATCGAATCCATTTTCAAAATTAAAAAAACTATAGTTGTAATAATTAAATTAAAATTTATCCCGTTGTTAAGAAAATGGGTTTTAAAAGTTAAAATATTGCTAAAGATTGAAATGTTTTTACCTATGAATTCAATGTAAAATTAATGGTAATGACATACATTATATTAAGTGGTAAAAATATATTATATTTATACCTTAAAACCATTAAATATTTTAATTTAACAATATAAATTATTGCGATGAAAAAAGTTGTTTTTTATTAAAATATAGCGGGTTTTTACTATTCATTAAAATATGAAAGATATCAGAATAATATGAAAAATTTATCCAAAGTAAATTTTCATATACCTATTCCAAAGAAGAATTATGTTTTTCAAATCGAACTTATAAACATGTCAAAAACTAGATTTAAAGTGGGTGCACCATCAAAAGGTGGAAAAACTGCATTTTTTTAAGAATACTTACTTTACCCGAAAAAATTATTTTGTTCTCATAACATGTTGTAGAAAATGTGTAAGATGAATAATAATTTTATAAAATTAAAAATTTACTTAATACTATTAATAAAGGCTAGTCCATAATAATATTATTACAATATATCGTTGTTTAGTGAAACTCGATATTGCGTACTACACATGCTATCGAGAAAGGCCGCGATTGCGTGTAATACAAGCCAAGTCAGGGATGCGTGTAGTGAAATCTCCTTTTGGTGTAGCGTAAAACACAAGAAATCAATGAAATTAAAAAGAATAATTCTCATAAAATCAATGGTTGTTACAATTACGTCATAGACATCCATGTCTAACATCGAGAAGTCCCATTTTAACTCAGCTCCATCTATAGTTATAGCACATGCTCTACAAATAAAGTTTTGACATTCTATTTTACCAAGAGGAGTTTTAAGTTTCAAAATAGAAGGCATAATTTCATGTTTTAAACATAGAAGGTGAATAACATGAGATACAATGAAGGAATGTGATGCATCAGTATCAAAGAGCACTTGCACAAGGGTAGAATTCAAAAGAATCGTACCTCTCATAGTAGATGGTCCAGCCTGATCATGGACCATCATCTGCTCAGCTCTATACAATTACTTCATTGCTGCACTGGTCTCCTTGTTGCCTTGTTGAAATTACCCTGGTTTAGGAGTCATGGTATTTTTTGAATCACCATGGATAGCTTTGTTATGTTGACAAGACTGATTCTACTGTCCATGTACTGTCGAAGAATATGATGCGTGCGATGCTTGAGAAGTATTCCGAGCACCCGTCCTAGGATCACTGCGACAATAGCACTGAAGATGTCCCGTCTTGTTACAATTGTGACATGCTCTTGGTTGGGTTGTACACTCTTTCTTTATGTGGTCAGTTGAACCACATTGAAAGCAAACTGCTTTAATCTGGGGTTGTGGGGGAAGGTTCACTGATCCCGCTGTCTGATTATAATTTCCACTTGCACCGTGGAAATAGATGTCCCTTTTCCTTTTGTTCCCAATGTTTGAGTTTCCAACATTTCCCATAGATATCATCATGCTTCCTCCCATCAATCTCGAGATATCACATTCAGCAATAGTCACTCTGTTCACCCTCTCTGTATAATCTGTAATACAGAGCACCGAAATATTCAATCGAATCTCTTACCTTAGCCCGGATTTGTAGATGTGTGCCTTCAACGACGCACATTCCGTGACCTCTGGTGCAAAATGGACCAAATTCAAGAATTTAGCCACATACTCTGTGATAATGAGAGTCTATTATTTTAAGCTAAAGAAGTTCTTCATTTTCTGGATCTTGAACGTGTGAGTATAGAATTTTTTATTGAACAAGTCTTCAAAATCTTCCCATGTAAGGCCTTCATCAAGTTTATCATGCACCGCTAAATCCCACCATTGACGTGTAAGATCCTTGAGTATATACATCCCCAACATGACCTTGAGCTCTGATTGTGTGCTAATGAAATCAAAGATACGATTCATCCTACATAGCTACACCACCTCCTTTTCGGGTTCAACATCACCCCAAAAGTTTGGTGGATTCTACTTCATGAACTGGATGGTATGATCCACATGCCTAGGTTCTTTCCTCTAGTTCCCCATATCCATAGAATGAAAAACATGGATAATACTCTGAACCAGCTCTTCGTTCACATGTGGTTCTGGTGCAACCACATTTTCCATAGCTTCTTCGTGTTGGTTTCTATGAGGCCTACTAGGTGCAATTTTATAAACCAACAACAAACTCTATCAATCTCACTCTCTAGCTTCTGATGGTTTAGCATTCAAATTCTATCACATCATCTATCATAACATTTTTTTTCCAAAAACAACTATTTTCCATGTTTAACCATTTTTGAAAACATTCAACATACTTTCTGAAGATCTACCCATTTTCAAAATACACCCAATACCCTGTTATCAAAGTCATTCACTTAAAACAAATTCTTCATTTTTTCAAAAATTGGCACTATGCACAAAATCCTTACTCATTCCTCAGAATGAGATATGCAGTCCTAGTGGGAAGTCATTCCACTTCAATTCATGGCATGATCCTCTCATTGGCTAAACCCATGATAATGAGATTTCCAACATTCTAGAAGTGTATCCAAAACACTTATGTACCCAACACCCTGTTAACATGAAGTTCAACATAGAAGGGTTAGATACATCCTTTTATTCTATACATTTAAAGTTCCAACAGTCCTACACCTCTCTAAGATTTCGACCCAAGGAATAGATGAGAATAAATTTCAACTCCAAGACCAACAACATCGTAGACCACTTGTTAGGCAAGGACTGAAAAAGCTGATACCATTTGTAATGACCCTCCATTTCTCATTGGCTTGAGAGTACCATGAGTCATTTCTAGGCCTTAAGCGACATCCCCAAGATGGCAAAGGTTGGAAATAAATTCCGAAGGGTTTCAAATTCAATTTGGGGGACAATTTACCATTTATGAAAACCCCATAAACCAACCAAGCATAACCAAAATTCACTATATGATGCAAGAACAAAAGAATGACAACTAAACAACTTAATTTATGTCAAACTACATTAAAGTACACAACAATGGAAGACCAAACCAAACATTAAAGTACACAGTGAAAGAACCACTCAATACTCTCAAAAGACACCAAAATCCATTCTCCATGAGCTCTAAGCTCCAAAACATCTCCCAAGAATAACCACGAGCCACTAGAGATGAGATGATTTACCTTTACCTATGTCCCGGAATAAAACATCTACAAAATCACCAATTTGCCAAAGCAGGGGTGAGTATAAAACTCAATAGGTTTTCCCCAATTAATTCCCTACTCACACCACTAGGATAGAAGATTTATCCACATTTATATGAAAATAGATTATATAAACTATTTTCTCAAAAGGAGTTAATAACTAAATATAAACAAGTGTCCAAAACCATTCCTAACCAAAGGCATTCTAAGGGCAATTTAAACCAATTTTCCAGCAAGTTATTTTTCCAGAAAAATAACCAAACAAGCTTTCAAACTATTTCATAAACATTTGTTTTTGGCATACCCAACCATTTCCCAACCCATCCTACCAACCATGCATTCTTTGTTATGATAGTTCCATACCCATGAGCGGTTTATCATCAATCTACAAAGTCATCACAAGGTAATTATTCTCCATGTGCCATTACACCTTTGGAACTGAGCATAAGGTCATATTTCAACCAAGCCTCTTACATATAGTCACCATGTGCCATTAAACGTTTGGCACTGAGCACAAGGAATTATTTCAACCAAGTCCCCCACATGCAATATGAACACACACCACATATTTCCATCAATCATGACAAAACACCCTTTCAATAAAAAAACCTTTTTATTGAAAACCATTTCTGTTGAAACCATTTCAATGCCAAACCATTTCAATTCCAAACCATTTGAAAAAAATTCCATTTTTATTGAAAACCAATTCAATCAATGTCATTTCAATCTCAAACCATTTCAATAAAACACCATTTTTATTGAAAACTCACTTTTCATCAAACCATCTACAATTTCAGCAAATCCATAATTTAAAATAAACATTTTAAATTCGACAAGCCAAATCACTTTGCACAACAATTTACCAATATTTCACAATCTCATCAAAACCATAAATCATCACTAACGAAGATTTATTCTATTCATTTTACAATAAAATACAATAAAATAGTACAATTTTAATCTAATCCAATCAATTCTAACAAGAGGAGTTGAGAGTGAAGCCACCTACCTCAAAGGTTTTGACGAAAACCCTAAAAAATGGAGAACACACAAGAAGACCGGTTCGATTCTCCAAGAATCCTCCTTAGATCTCTTCTCATAACACAACCAAGACCAAATATCATCACGTTTGACATCCACACACTGAGATCTACCCATAATGGGTGTAGATCTAAGAAACAAAAAGAAGACAAGAATTAGAACTGACCAGATCTAAGAAACCAAATAAGAATGATCACATACCTCAAGAATCCAACTTTGATTCACCAAGAGAATCCTTCATATCGCCATCAGAACGATGGGAGAACCTTCCTTGACCTTAGGAGAACCAAAATACCGAGTTAGGGACACATAGGACGAAAAATGATCTACATAGAGGCAAGAACATGTGAGATCCACCTTTATAGGATATCTTTTAAGTGGCCACATGGTTAGTTCGCACAGTTTCACAAATCCTGCGCTAATTGTGCATAAGCTACTGCCTTGACCACCCTTCTCACATGGTTTGGCCACATGGTTAGACAAACCATGTGCCGACTGTGTGGAATCTACTACCTCTAAGACCCACTACACACAGTTTGGTTGCATGGTTTAGACAAACCGTGCACCGCCCGTGCGACTTCCCCTTTGCCTCACAACATCATTCCAAGTTCTCCCGACTCTCCCATTCAACACTCTTAACTTTAAAACCATGAAAATAATCAAGAAAGGGTTACATACCAGATACTAGGGGTTCTACATTTTCGATAAAGGATAACATGATATCCCCCTAGAATATATCCTTTTCTCAGTAGAATCATGAATAACACATGATAGCTAACAAATTGATGGTTGTCAGCATTTGGCTATAGTGAAAGTGGGTATCTTTTGGATTTGATGACATAGAACCAACATCTATATACATTATAATTACATGTATTCATTATTTTTAATATTAATAAACTTCTTATGACATCATGATTGTTCTTATATATGACATAGTATGTGATTATGTCCTAAGTGTAACTGTCACATTAAAAGTTCACAATAGTTCCTCACTATGATGAGATCCTAGAAGTGACTTGACAATATTCTTGAATTATTGATGTATAACTAAATGATATAATTCAATAAGACCCAAATAATATAGGCTATTATTGGTGGAGGCTCATAGGAATTTGAGATATTTTCTCATGGTGTATGCCCTTGGTAATTTCTAGAGAAGGAGATTATGTAAATATGACTCGCTATTATGAAATCAATATTTATATGTTTCATTGGATCTTCCTATCTATGATTGTGTGTATTATTCCTTAGAATTTAATATTATTATTAATTCATACAATGAGTTGTGTACTTTGATGTATTAATGAAAACTATGATGGCATTTGTGAGCAGTTATGTATGATACACTACATGTGTCATGAGTGATATTACATTAATGAATAATGTGATAAAGAATTTAATAAATATGATCATGATGATTTAATCATGGATTATTCACAAGAATAAATATATGAGTTAAAAAGTAATAAATATTTCTTAACATGATTTAGTGAATATCATATTCACCATATTTATCAGCGAATAATGTAGTAATATTTATTTATTAAATAAAATGTCATTATTCCAGGTTTAGTAAATACTATGGAGGCTAAACATACCAAGCTTAATGGTCCGATTGGAAATGATATATTATATATAGTAGGTGATTGGGGGTACAATAATAATGAAAATGCAGAAACCCTAACCCGAGTAACAGAGTCAATGTCTTATTTATAAAATTGTTATAAATATAAGGAATCATTTCTTCAAGGACCTGATTATTTAGTAGTCTTGGTAAACTATATACATACATGATTTTTTCATTATATCTGAAAAATAAAATTACAACATTTTTTTGATAATAAAATTATTCCATCTAGAATATCCTTTCACATTAATCATAGTACACTTAATGGACTCCTCAAGAAGGGAAACAAAATAAGGCTGATCTTAAATACCCATTATAGGATAAGTATATTATAATAAATCAGGAATATTTAATAATAATCAATATGAAAAGGTAAATAATTGAACACACATTCCATATAATCAATAAACTGATAAGTAAGTTCATCCAGAGATAATATCAAAGACAAAATCTCATAGATAATAATCAATATGGAAATTTAAATAACTGAAAACACATTCTATTTAATATGTAACATGAATATCTTAATTTGATAAGGAATAATCAAAATGAAAAAAAACTAAAAACACATTTTGTTTAATCAATAACTATGAATAAAATGCATCCATAGATAAAATCATTTTGAAAATAGCATGGATAGTAATAATTGAAGTCTTAATGAAGGAGATGATTAATTATTTGACATCATGTATCAGAAACATGATACCTCTTCTATCAAGACCTTTCAAAATAATGTTTACAAATACTAGGTAAAAAGACAATTAGTTTGGAAAAATTATTTTATGTTATCTTACTGATTCACAAAATGAGACAATTATTGCACCAATAGGATATCGATAACCAGACCCCACCAAGGTATGAATGTCTAAAGCATTACTCATATATCAAATAATCAATTTAATTCATGAACAATGTCCCTTATCCTGAAATATTCATATTGAAGGAAGAACATAGATAATCAATATTTTCTCGGCCAATCGGATAAAATTCAATGTAAAACACTATTTTTATAAACGAGATATGGTTTAATCAATAATCAAATTCATAATATGGATATTTAAGGGAAATTTATTTCCAATGATCATAGGAAAGTTAATATTTCAAGGTAATGTTAATGACTACGAAAAATGAATCAAGGAAGTGAATTTCAATATTAGGTCAAAATAATCATAAAACATGTTGAGGAATAATACAGATGGTATTGAAAAAATATATCCCAATAGAGTATATCTAAAATAAGTCTTATTGTTTTTGATGATTAGAAATACTATAAAAATATATTTAAAAACATTCTTGAGGAAAATATCATTTTCATTTTGAAAATCCATTTTTAAAAATAAATGTTCACAAAACATTTTGAAAATAATTTTCAATTAACATAACCATTATATCTTATAAAATAAATTATAAATATTTACATGGTCATGATGGATGGAAATTATTTTCAAGTCGTACATGATAAAAAAATATTACTTTCACTTTTTCATTAAAATACAAACGAGCATTATTCTGAAAATGATATAAAGATCCCTTTGAAACTTTTTTGTAATAAGGAAAAATTGGGTAGAAATTTATTTCATAAATAATTTGGAAAACGTTAAAGGCATTTTTGAAAACATTTTTATAAAATATGGTTTTGGAAGAAAACAGATTTCTGACCGAAGAGAGAAATGAAGTAATATATTTTTACGAAACAATTAATAGTAATTTATTGTACTAAAGAGTTAAAAAATAGAAATTTTGTTTTAAAACATCATTACTAACCATATTATAATAAAAATAAATGTTTTTTAGGAAATTGTCAAATAATTTCTTTTAACTAAAATTCAAGAATAAACAATCTTGATTAGAATAAGATTATGAAATAAACCCTTACAACGATCATATTTTTTTAGTGAGAATCAATAAATAGATTATGTTTATCAAAAGTAAATCTATATAAAACAAGTGTAAATATAACATAGTTTAATCAAATAAACTTTCACACAAAATCTAAGAATATAAAATATGATGAAGAAGTAATATAATTCAATGAAAAGAAATTCTGTAATTAAATTCTTTACCAATTGGTAACATTTAAGTCAAATCCCCTTGGATGAAATAATTTGAATCGAAACTTAAAATAAAATTAATTATTAATGAATAATGATATTAAATGTCAATGTGGTAGTATTTACACCATATAAAATAAATCGGGATATAACATATAAATGCGCCTTAATGAAAAGAAATTGAGATAAAATCCCTTACCTCATGCTTCCCTTGGGGTGAACGTAGTTGGAACTAATATATTGTGGTTTTAAACATGTTATTAAATTATAAAGAACCCATATTAATATTTATAATATCATATATGATCCTTTTAAAACATCTTATCAAATATTCATTAATTATCTTTCATTATTTTCATTAATTTTGTTGTTAACTACCTTATTATCTCATATGCATTTCATCATAAAATATCTAGTTATTTCACATATTATATAGTTATATCATCTAAATAATTATTATTATTATATAATTATACTTTTAATACCAATAATTAAATATAGTTTTGATAAATGAAGTACGTTATGATCATAAAGATGGCAGGCCGTACATACGCATGAGTAACATTTCTGTTTTTCCATGATCATTATGGAAAGGAGGTAAGTAATATTTTATATTTACAGAATGATCATAATATCATATATATCATATTATTTATTTAAATATACATATTATTATTATATATATATCATCCATGTGGTGTTGTGATGAAAAGAGAGTTACATTATTTCGTGAATTCGGTAGTCCACATGTAGATGAATGATGTTATCATTTTTCTATTTAAGAAATAAATTGATTTATTATATTTTTAGAATGATTAATTTGTCATGAATATAATAATTATTTCATTTATATCACATATATTTATTAAATTTATACTTATTATGTTTCTTGTAAAGCATTAGTGAAAGACAAATCACATTGCTTTGTGTGGTGGTATTCCACCATACACACGAGCGATGTTATCGTATCCCCTATGGAATGGAAATTAAAAATGTATATATGATATAATAATTCATAAGGTATAATTATATTATAAATATCATATATATACTTTATATCCTTAATAATACCCAACATGAGAGATGGTAATGAAAAAATGGATGACATCGATTTGTGAGGCAGTAGTCTATCATACACACGAATGATGAATTCATAGCACATTTGATGAAATTGAGGATAGTTATAGGTCATTAAATTATTATAATAAAATATAAGTATTTGTAAAATCTTTATTTTATTATATCATCATGGTTTAATATAAATTTAGTAAGGCGGGTGAAGAAATAAAATAAAAATGCATGTTGAAGAACATTACCACTTCTTCGAGTAAACTCCTTAGGATTGCACCAAAAGCCTTCCTAAGTTAGAATTATACCCAAAATAAGGCTACTAGGATGAGGGGATAAAAATTATAAAGTTATTTGGGTAGAAAGTTTTTTAACAAAAACGGTTTGAAGTTGTGAATAATAGATGAGAGTGGGGTGGTCTTTTATAAGTGAGGTGAGTAGCACACTTGTAATTTCTGAAAAGAAAAAGGTGTACCCACATTTTTCACATGCCAAAAGAGTAAAAAATAGATTATTATAAAGATTTATATATTTAGGGTTTAAATATGTACATAAAATATATTTTAACGATGTTTTTAGGTTTTTTTAACCCTTATCTTTTTTAGTTTAACCCCCAACAAATCCATTTTTACCTTAACCACAGTAAATAAATTTTTCTATTTATACTATTCATTATTTCCAAAAATTAAGTTGAAAATATTAGATAATATAAGTTATTCAGATTATAAATATGAAATCCATTTTTCCAAAATAAATTCACATAAGTGTAAAATTTTAATTTTAAATTAACCCCGTAGATGCGATGAGAAAACACGATTTTAAATAGAAAATTTTCAAAAGTTTACAATATTTTTATATCAAAATTAAATATTAAAATGAATATAATGAAATAAATTATATTAATATTTATATATTTGACCTAATTTTTTTTAAAACAAATTCAAAATATAATTAATCATTATAAATAATTTATACAAAAATGAAATTTTGAATTAGAATTCAGTATTTTTCACTATTCATCGAAAAATGAAACTTTTTAGAAAAATACCAAATTTTCATGGTAATATAATTTTGATATTATAATTCAAAAAATTATGTTAATTTTATCAAATAAGTTTTCTAAAAGTGGTAATAATTAATTTTAAATTATGAGTGCAAAGCATGACTTACACCATTTTTTAGATTGATTCATTTTTTTAAAAATTCACATGTTTTTATTTTAAATGATTCTTATAATATTTATAATAAATAGACAAACATAATTTTAATAATTTATTTAGTACTATTTAGACTCTCTAATATAATGGATAGGCTGTAATGATATACTATATTCTGATTCATTTAGACTCGGCGTTGCATGTTCTGCAAGCTATTGAAGATATTAAATTTAAAGAAATATATTTCATAGGTTATTTAAGCTTGGTGTTTCAAATAAAATAAACTATCAAATATATTGTACGTATTTTATAAATTTGGGGTGTTACATTCTCCCCACCATAAATAAATTGCATCCTCTCAATTTACACATAATATCGGTAATCAAGGTTTTGATATTTGAAAATTATTTTATTGAAAACCCACATCATAAAAGGGTAAATAAAATATCCTCTTGATAAGAGAGAATGGTAATTAAAAAATTCACATTTAATAACACATATCTAGGTTTATAATTAGGATAACATTTGTGGAATGTAAAGACATAAAAATGGAAGAAAAGTGTATATAATTTTAGAGAGTGATTGAGGTCATTGGTCAGAAGAAAATGAATGACCAATGGAAATTTATGGACCTAAAACCCATAAATATGTGATGATTAAAAGACAATATTATAAATTGGATAATAATATAATATGATAAATTTGTTTTTTCAATAAACTTTTCTGAAAGTTGATGATTTCTTTAATTGTCTATGAATATAAGGAAATCTTCTTAATTGATATCTTTCTATTTCATAAGTAATATTTAATCCTTTTTTTGTACTTTAATAAATTTCTAATTCATATCTTACTCCAATAAATAAATATTCAAAAATGAATTTTTTATATTTGAAGCACTAAAAGCCACTTTTAATAGATCTTATAATCCATAAAAGAGTGATATGTCATTTTGTGTTCCTAAAACCAATTATGAAAACCAATATGGTTAGAACAAGTTATCTTATTTAATACATTGATCTGTAAAACTCAGTAGTAACACCTGTGGTAATTCTTAATAATTATCCATCAAATCATTTAACTAAAAATAATAACACATTAACTAGGATATCACATAGGCCAGTGGTAGGTAATAAACCCTTATCATCCTTCAGTCATGGGTTCAATCCCCACGACATTTCTGTATGTGATGTGTTGTCATTGAACATGTAGGTTTTATTTATTCTAAACTATATTAATAGAATTACTATAACATTCCTAAAAAATATGATGTAAATCCTTGAAATAAGATTAATTATTAAATAACAATTTTACTAAGGTTTTCAATAAATTTTTTTTTACAAAGTCTAATAATCTTATTTGACTATTATAATAAAGTAATTAATGATAATTTTAACCCAAATGGTTATCAATATACTTATTTCTGTAAGATTTAAAGGAATAATTCCTCAAATAAATTTTCCACTAAAAGATATTCCTGTAATAAATTTCCTCGAAAATATCCTTAATCTCGGTAGACTCTCATCACATAAAAACCAAAAGGAGTTGTTTAATACAATGAACTTATGATCAATCTAAAAATCATTAAACCATGATGGTATCTATGACTATTAATTTAATGAAGAGATATATACTTATTAAATTTAACATAATCCTTAAATATTTCATGATTCTTATACTAAAATACCATTAGTAAAAAAATACTTCTATAATATAATTCTGGAATCACAATAAATACTTTAACCATTTTATTTAAACATAGGTCCATCCTTGGTCTAGGAGTTAACCCTTAGTTGAGTGGAATAACTTAGATAACTCCCTAATCCTCTATATTTAAGAAAAAATCTATAAATTCATCCCTACAATAGGATATATTTCCTTCCATTCTACTCTTCATTTTTACTTGAGAATTATTTGATTTATTCATTTCCTTTACACTCATAACTCATTTTCTCATTCCATTGAGACACCTTCTATTCAATATAGACACCTTAGATTAACCATAGGCCATTCAATATCATCATCTATTCAAATTCATCATAATGGTTTTAAAAGAAAATGTAAATTATCCAAGGCACATCCCTCGAGAGTTTCATACTAGGTGCAAAGTAAAGCTCATTTTTATGCAACAGTTTATGATTAGGTCAAGCTTAATGTTTCCATTTAGAGTTATTACTCCTAGGAAAAATTGTTCTAGAACCACATCCAATTGCAGTATCTATATATGTATGTATTTCAAGAATAAACCACATACTTTCTACCTTATCAACACATTTTTATTTTCTTATATACTTATAATCCAAATCTATCATATGTTTATGATCCCTAATATGTGTTTTCCTAAATCTATTTCCCAAGGTTTCTACTCTAATAGAAACTATAGAAACTCTGACTCTAGTAGCATAGAGCCGGTGTCGACTTTATCACATTGGAATAAGATATACAGAATCACACCCTAAAGGATGAAATAGTTTAGTTTTCTTGGTAAAATAGATACTAACTTGGGGTTTTCGGTATATTTGAAAATAAAAAATAAAACATAATTGTTTTAGAGAATAAGAATATTTCCTCTAGAATATACTTTAACATAAATCATAGTACACTTCATGGATTCTTGGGGAAAGGAAAAAAATAAGGGTGAGCTCAAATGCCCAATAATGGTTATGTATATTGGAAGATATTATTAATGAACATGAATAATCAATATTGAATAGAAAATAACTAAACACACATGCCATGTAATCAATAGACTGAGAAGGAAGAGTATCTAGAGATAATATCATTGAAAAAATCTCATGGAAGACAATAAATATGTCAAGGTAAGTAACTAAAAACACATGAAATTTAATCAATGACTAGATGATCATAACTGGATAAGGCATAATCAATATGGTTAGAAAAATAACTGAAAACACATTCCATTTAATCAATAATTGAGAATGAAATTCATTCATAGATAATATCACTAAAAAATCTCACGGACAATAGTAAATAAATTATTAATGAAGGAAATGAAAAATTATTAGACATCATATCTCAGGAACATGATACCATAATTATCAAGGCATTTCACAGTACATTTTATAAATAATTGGTACAAACTCAGTTTGTTTGGATAATTGATTTTAAGATAGTTTACTGATTCCCCTCATGAGAATAATGACACATAAATGGAATATCTAAAACTAGACCCCAACCATCTCTAAATGTCCAAATCATTCATTATATATTGAATAATTAATTTAATTCATTAAAAGTGTGCCTTATCATTAAATATCGATATTGAAGAGAGAACACAGATTATCAATATTTCCCAAGTCAATCAAATAACTTTCAAAGTGAAACACCATGTGTATAAATGAGATATGGTTTAATAAATACTCATATCCATAATATTTATATTTAGGAGAAATTTAATGTCCAACTATGATAGGAAAGTGAATATTTCAAGGGAAAGATAATGACTACATAAATGAATCATGGTGGTGAATTTCAGTTCTATCCTTTAACAAAATAATCATAAAACATCAAAAAGAAGAATAATAATTATATATATATAATATATCCTTGTGGATTTTATTTAAAATAAATTTTTATTATTGTTTATGAAAATAAATACCATAAACATATATTTAAAATCGTTATTGAGGAAAATATCTTTCTCATTTTGAAAATCACTTTTTAAAAATAAATTTTCACAAATAATTTTCAAAATAATTTTTTTTGAATATAACCTCCGAAACTTTTAATGGAAATTTTAATACATTTTAGTGGTCATGATGACTAGAAATTCCATTCATGTTGTACACATTAAAACAAATATTACTTTCACTTTTTCAGTAAAATCTAAATGGGAATTATTTTGAAAATTACATAAGAATTCCTATGATTTTTTATAAATAAAAAATCTGTAAAAATTTATTTAATAAATAATTTTTCAATCTTTAAAAACATTTTGGAAAACATTTTTAGAAAAATGATTTTGTAAGAAAAATGATTTTCGACTAAAAATGGAAATGAATATGGATTTTCTTAAAAACACTTTCTTTATAAATTTATGTACTAATGATTGTAAAAATTGTACTATTAATTAAAAACGTCTTGATTAAGAAGAGGAGAATAAAATTAAATTTTTTTATTTATAAATTTTTAAATAATTTCCTTTAATTGAAATTTATGAATAAACAATCTCGATTAGAATTATATTGTGAAATAAACCCTTATAATTATCATAATATTAAAGTGAGAATCAATGAATCAATTATGTGTATTAAATATAAATACACATAAAATAAATTAAAATAAAATATAGGACAATCAAAATTCATTTCACACAAAAAATTATTATGTCATAGATAATGAAGAAGTAATATAATCCAATGAAAAGAAATTGAGTTATGAAATTATTTACCACTTGGTAACTTTTATGTCAAATACCATTTAATGAAATAAATCCAATTGAAAATTAAAATAACATGAATTATTAAGGAGTCATAATATTAATTTTAAAAAGTGTAGTATATACTACATATAAAAGAAATTGGTGCATAACATACAAATGTTCCTCAATGAAAGAAAATTGAGATAGAATCCCTTACATCATGTTTCCTTCTATAAGAATGTGATTTATCCAAATTTATAGTTGTTTTAAAAATGTAATTAAATTATAACATAACCATATTAATTTTTATAATATCATATATGATCCTTTTATAACATATTATCACCCATTTGTTATTTATCCTTCATTATTTTTCAATTTTTTGAGTGTTAATTTCCTTGATTTCCCATAAATGTTTCATCATGAATGATCCACTTATTTCACATATTATATAGTTATATATTCTCAATAATAATAATCATGAAATAATTATCATATTTATACATCAATTATACTTTTAATACCCATCAAAAAAGATGTTTTGGGGAAATGAAGTACATTACAATCATGGAGATAGGTCGTACGTACACTTGAGTAGTATTTTTATTTTTAATGAAAATTATGGAAAGGAGTTAAGTAATATTTTATCTTTAAAAAATGATAATAATTTCATATAAAACATATTATTTATTTATATATATATATATCATCCATGTGGTGTGGTATTGAAAAGAGAGTCACATCGCTTCATGAAGGCGGCAGTCTACACGTATGTGAATGATGTTATCATTATTTAGTGTATGAAATAAAATGATTGATTATCTGTTAAAAATGAGAAATTTTTCATGAATATAATAATTATTTCATTTATATAACATATTTTTATTAACTTTACCCTTATTATATACCATGTAAAGAGTTAGTGAAAGCCGAATCACATCGCTTTATGAGGCGGTAGTCCACCGTACACACGAGCGACATAAACGTATCCCAAATGGAATAGAAAGTAAAAAAAGTTATATATGATATAATTATTTTAGTGGTATAATTATGTTATGAATATCATATATAGACTTTATATTTATCATCATACCCAATAGTGGAAGGTGGTAATGGAAAAAATGAATGACATCAGTTCGTGAGCCGATAGTCTGCCTTACAAATGAATGATGATTTCACAACCTATTTGATGGAAGTTGGGATGGTTGTAGGTAATGAACTTATTATAAAGACATATTAATATATGTATGATACTAATTTTATTATATCATCAAGGTTTTTGAAGAATTTAGGGAGTTGGATGAAGAAATAAAATAAAAATTCTTATTGAAGAACATTACCTCTTTTCTATGTAAACTCTTTAGGTTTGCAGAAAAATCCCTCCTAGGATGGATTTATACAAAATAAGGATTATATGATGAGGGTATGGAATTTGGTGAGTTATTTTTCTAGGTATGAACTGAGACAAAAAAATTTGAATGTGAGAATAAGAGAGGAGAGGGGTGGACTTTTATAAGTGAGTTGAGTGACACACTTCTAATTTTTGAAATGAAAAAGTTGTACCCACATCTTTCACATTACAAAAGGGTGAAAATGGAGTATTATAGAGAATTATACATTATATGGTCAAAATATGGCCAAAAAATATATTGTAGTCATGTGTTTAGGTCATTTAAACCCTTATCGTTTCAGTTTAACCCCTGGTAAATAAATTTTTACCTTAACCGTGGTAAATAATTTTTACTATTTTTAACATTAATTATGATAAAAAATTATGTAAATATTATTTGATAATAAAAATTATTATTATTAAAAATATGGATTCATTTTTTCCCAAATTAAATTCACATAATTGGAAAATTTTAATTTAAAATTAACCCCGCACACGTGACAAGAATGTGAGTTTTTAAAGAGAAAATGTTCAAAATTTTACAATGTTTTTATTTAAAAATTCAATTTAAAAATGATTAAAATGAACTATATTGGACCAATAGATATATAATTGAAATAATGATACCATAAAAAATCAATATATAATTTATCTTTATAAATAATTTAAATGAAAAGGCAATTTCAATTAAAATTCAGTATTTTTCACTATTCATAAAAAACGAACTTTTTAGAAAAATTAAAAAAGTAACCCTAAGATTATTTTGATACTAATATTTTAAAAATTATTTAAATTTAATAAAAGTGGTAAAATTAATTTTATATTACATGTGAAAAGTGTGACCAAACCGTCTTTTAGAAAAATATAGTTTTTAAGAAAACACTTCTTTTTCATTTAAATGATTATTATTTTATTTTAAATCAGTATATAACCAAAATTTTAATAATTCAGTTAGTGATATTCGTAACCTTAAATTTAAGGGATATGTTATAATGTTATACTATATTATAATTTATTTAGACATGAGGTTTCATGTTCTACAAGCTATCAAAGAGGTTGATTTTAAAGAAATATATTTCATGGGTTGTTTATGCTTGGTGTCGTGTGTCACATAAGCTATCGAACACATTGTTCTCATTATATAATTTCAGAATGCTACAGAAACACACACACACACCCTAAGGGTAGAAACCTTGTCTATAGACTCCCAAGGATAGGTTATATTCCACCCTAGTTATATATATATATATATATATATGGAAACCACCCCTTTATCTATAACCAGCCCTACCGGGGATCCCCTTGTCACCAGAATGTTGGGAACACCACCTATTATTCCTTCACTGGACTATAAGACCCCACCTGACTTTCCCTTCTTGAACATTCCTATCCAGTGCCGACACCACCTGCTATGAGGAGTCCCACCCTCAGTGATGGATCTTCATCTACCATTGCCTATGGGTCCGTTATTGACCTACACCCATAGTATATGGATGATAAAGTCACCAACCTCCCAACAGAATCCTCCCCATCATCTCTTGAAGATCTTCTTCATTAATGAAACCTATCTCTCAACAACCATAATACACCCATTGACGTCCCATACCATTTTCGGTCACCACCAGCTTCACAGTTCTCCTACATTGGCCTATCCAGCACCGACACTGCCTGCTACATAGAGTCTTGTATTTAGCAACAAAGTTACCATAACTATCTCCCATGGTTATGTCACTGATATTCATTTGTAGTACATCAATGATGGAGAGTCACCTCCCAACATATGGCCACTTCATCACCATCCCACATGGATCACCATCCCCAGCGAAACTCATCACATGATAGCCACAGTGCTCGAGCCACACCCGTTGGTGTCCCATAATACTTTCGATCACCCACAACAAACATACAAGAAAATTCTCTCAATCCCTAAGAGAGAAACCCCTCAAGAATGCAGTTAAGAACTATAGAACTAATCCTCCTACACTCTCTCAATCCATTGAGAGAATATAAATAATCTTCCATCCATTAATAGATTCTTACAGCGATCAACGATGAATGATGCATGAGATTTAGATGGAACATGCTAGAATCTGCTGATTCTATGATGATGTTATGTGATTTTAGAGCACACATCGATCACTATTATAGGGATTCTACCATTAGATCCTATGATGCAATTATGTTTTGAAGAAAATAGTCAACTCCGTTATGAATAGAGAATGAATTACCATAAAAGTCAATTCTAAATCTATGTACAACTTAATAATAAAATATATGTGATAATCCTAGCTTCTTGGTTTCTGAATTCAAAAATCAATTAATCATTGATTAAATTTCATTTCTCATGAAGTTGTTCATCATGTATATCTTGGATTATTCACCAATTATGGTAGAAATCTATGTTGACTATGCCAAATAGACACTTCTGCTATAATCAAAACCATCAGAGATGAGGGAATAGAATGATCATGAAGAGTCTAAAAATAAATTATCTACATAGAATGAGGTTGATATACAGTTGATGTAGGAGAAAATCTTTCTTGCTTCTTTAAGATCACAATGCGAAGAAAAATATTGAATATTATTCTTCTATGAAATCAAAAAACACAAAATCCCCAAACAAAGTTCAAAGGATGCCTATACCATTGCAAAACTAGTGACAAACTGTGGTACCCTTTATGCGCACAAGCTAAAAGCATTGATAAAGGGTGATCTTTCGTAGTGCTAAAAATAGAACTAGGAAATGTACCCTTTATAAGTGATAATAAAAGTGATGTTAAAGTCAAAAATTATCACCACTTTATATAAATGGTGATAAAAGGGAACTTCTATCAATTTTTTTGCATTGATAAAGGTCACCCATTATTAGCCCTAAAAATCATCAATAAAGGATATATTTCATAAAAAACAGTACAATTAAAAATCATATATTAATATATAAATATATTTATATTTATAAAACTATAATATATTTTATTAAATATGATTTATATATAACTAAATATATAGTTGGACTTGATATATAAGATATTTAGTTTAAAATTGCATATAAAATAAATGTTATATATTATTAAAATCTTATTTCATATAGAAATATAATTGTATTGATATATATATCTCTTAAATATTATTTATATAATACTAAATATTTATTATAAATCATATTTATATGACATATATTTAGTGAAAAATAGTTTATAATTTAATAAAAAAATAATTTTAATTAAAAATACTATCTAATTAATATTAATAGGCATTTAATAACTTTTTGTTTTACTAATGTCATTAGTTTTTTCAATTTGATGTATATATAAAATAATAAATATTTAAGTATGAATTAAAAAAAATTTATAAATATGTTATACATAATATACCATATAATAATTTTACACACACATACAAAAAATTGATTCAATTTTATAGGGACAAACATCCATAAAAAATAAATTTTTAATATAATCATTTAAGTTTTTTATTTATTAATATTTAAAATGCAATATATTATGTTTTTCATTATTACATTTTATTCATTTTTTATATTTATATTTAATATATACTATTTATTAATTTTTAATATACATATATATATATATACATATTAAATCTATTCATTTTAATTATTATTTATTTATTTAATATTTTTTAATATTTTTTTAAATTTATTTATTTTTAATTATTATTTGTTTAATATTTTTTTAATGTTATTCAATTTTAATATTATTTTTATATTTATTGATTAAAATTTAACCTTTTAAAAATATTTATAATTTCAAAAATTAATATATTTATTCATTGTTATTTAAACATATATACATATTTTTTTTAAAAATTATATAATCAATAAAACTTATTCATTTTTTAAATATTTTTTTCAATCTATCCATCTTTTAATTAAATTTCAATCATTTTTAAAATTCATTATTTTATTATTATTTATTCATTAATGTTGATTATTTCTTAATTTTTTAATTTTTTCATTATAAATATTTATTAGTTTAATATGTTTTATAATTTTGTCATTTTTAATTTCTTTTGTACATAATTATTCATTAATATTTTTAATATTTTTAATATATATATATATATATATCAATATATTCAATATATTCTTAAATATTATTTTTCTAATAAAAAATATATATTTATATATATTAATAGTCATATATTTAGTAGAAATTTTTATGGTAACAAATTAATATTAATTATAAATTTTGACTAATTATTATCGAGTGATGGGTGTTTAATAAAATGTCATTTTTTGGTTCAATTTAACATATATCAAACTGGTGTTACATTAATTTCACACACACATACATAATTAATGGAATTTTTAATAGAAGCATGGAAACACTCAAGATTTTTGTAATATACTAAAATTTTAATATTCATTTTAAAATTTTATTTATTAACATAATTTATTTAATATATATTATGTATTTAGTTGGTAAATTTTATTCATTTTTTATATTTTTATTCAATATATAATATTGATTACTTTTAATTATTTTTTAAATTTATCCATTCTTAATATTATTTATTCATTAATATTCTTAATTATTTTTATTATTTTTATAATTTATTCATTTTCTATTTTTCTTTGTTTAATATTTTTGGAATTTTTATCTATTATTTATATTTATTTATACATTTTTATTCATTAGAATTTAATTTTTTTTAATATGGTTGCAATTTATATTATTAATATGTATTCATTTTCATTTTAAAATAAATTAATTTTAAATTTTTGTACTCATATATATAATTAAGAAGACTTATTCATTTTTTAATATCATTGTAATCTATTTATTTTTTAATTAGTAACTATCACTCTTTTTTAACATTTATTTATTTAATAATATTTAATTATATTTATTCAATAGTAATTTTAATTTTATTTTAATTTTATTTATAATTTATTCTAAATAAAAATTAAATTTTTATTATTTCAAACACTTTTAAGGGAAAAAATAAACCAATCATTCAACAACAAAAAGAGATGACGAACCCATTAAAGGAAAATTTAAGTCTACCTTTTTTAATCTCCCTAAACAATTTCTAGGACAAAGAGGTTACCTGAGTGTTTAGTTTGTCCATTATCAGATCTTCAAACACATAGGCCAGCTTATCCCCTGATTGGATGTGCTCCTCAAGTATGATCTTCCTATTGTTGAAGCCCTAATGACTATCAGAACTTTCTTGTCTATCCAGGTGTATTTCTCGTCACAAAGAGTCACCTATAGTGACCTCCCCATCATTTTGGTAGATTCTTCCTTAGAGGCATTGAGTAGAAGAACCCATTCGACCGCCTCTTCTTCTGAACTCAAGAGCAAATCCAATTCTTGTTCACCCACACCACCTGATTTTTTTTTTCAATGGCCATGTTGCCTATCTTGTTGTTGTTTAAATTCATGGATGATTGTGTCTCCATTTGAGGTGGTAAAGAGGAGCATTCCTTTCCTTTGTGGGTCTGCCTCCTGTTACCCCTTGGACTCGGAGGCTCACCAATAGAAAAATTGTTTCTATCTTCACTCGGATCCTTTTTTCAAACATCGTCATTAGCCTTGGGAATATATGGCATGTCTATATTCTATACATCTACTTCCAACACTTCAAAACTATTGCATAGTTGAACCAGAGTCTGGGTCCCTAGGCTAGAACCCCTTGTATTTTTAGTTTTGGTTTGGTGAACCTTGTCCTGAAAAACCCCCTACATACCCTCCCTAGACACAACACCACTACCCACCTTCAAAATCTCAAAAAACAATGTTTCATTGGATGGTAAAGAGTTACCAAACATTTATCACCCCCTCTCTAGTAGACTTCTCACTAGTCTCATCAACGTTACTCGCATCCTACTGAACCTCTCTCAAAGAAGCATTATTTCAAACATGGAAAATATTAGATCTATTCAGTGTATTGCACTCTGAAGTCCTAGCTAGGTCTTTCCTCAGTCTATTAAAAATATCAGATTCCTTTGGATTAGGATATGTAACTCTCGCCTGTATTTTGGCCATTACAACATTAGAGCTACTCATAATCAAATCCCTACACTCATTGCAGATTAAACCTCTACCAATATCCAATGATATACTACCATCCACATCCACTGTCCTACCAACATGAGGTTTAGCTGAGTATTCAGTCACTAGGTCACCAACACCAGAAAACTTCAACCCCCTACGACTACAATCCTCCGCACTATGACCCAATCTTATGCACTATGAGTAGAACTGAAACCAGGTCTCAAACACAACCATTTTCCTATACCAGAACTCCTCACCCACAATAATAAAAAATGACTCAATAGGTGTTTTAGCAACATCAAATTCAACACAAATACATGGGAAAATCAGATGGCATACCACCTTCTTCCTATACTCTAAACATAGGTATCATCCAACTAAATTACAAAGCATTCAGAGAATTGATGGGTTTTGAAAAGGTAGAGGGAACTACAGAAATATTACCCATATGGAAATTTTTAGAGAACCCCTATTCATATGGAAATCATAGGACCACTTGAATAGGAGAAAATAATCTCTTCCATATATGTGAGGTGCACATAACCAGGCGAGAATCATATCCTCCTTGGATGCAAACCAGATCATGATATTCTTGGAATAAAGGAGTCCAACTGTTGCCCTGTCATGTAGACCCCATGCTTAGAAGATCCACCAATCAAAGGAATCCACTGCTAGAAGATGGTTTTTGAAGTGTGAAATTAAGGTTAGATTCCGTAATGAGGTTGGATTTGTGAATTCTGATGTTGAAATTGAAATGTTCAGGCTACCTTAGAAACATTCAAGAACCTCAGGGCAAAGCAGAATCGAAGGGAAGGAAGGTAAGAACTCAATGTTGGAGAACAGGATGAAGGGTGTCCATTGTGCTCCAGTAAGAAGTGGCGGAGGACCCTCCTCCACCAAGGGGGGAGGGTCGGAGGGAAATCCATTGCCACCTAGGGCATGGTTAGGCGTCGACCGAGCTCCCGAGTGTGAAGAAAATATTATTTATAATTTTTTCATTTTTAATAGTTACTCATTTAGTATTTTTGTAATTTATTAATTTTTCATATTTATTTATACAGATATATATTCATTAAAAATTAATGATTTTAATATGGTTGTAATGTACATATTTAATATGTATTCATCTTCATTTTAATAAATATTAATCATTATTTCAATATATATTCTTTTTTTAATAATTTATATAATTAATATAAATTATTAATTTTATTAATATCTTCTATGTTTATTCATTTTTAGTTAATAAATTTCAATCATTTATAACATTCATGCATTTAATATTATTTATTCATTAATAATGTTAATTAATATTTACTTTTTTTATAATCTATTTATTTTTAATATTTATTATTTTAATAATTTTTAATTTAATTTTTATAGTTTTTAACAACATGTTCTAAAAGTGGTGATAAATATTGGTTTTTTGATTTCTAAAATGGAAGACAACGATAAAACCTATATTTATCAGCACCACATCTTAGAACTAATAAAGAGAGGTTTTATTAGCGATTTCCATTTTAGCATTGATAAACCCAATATGTTTCAGAAATTTTTGGAAGGAACTGATAAAACCTTTCCAATATTTTATATATAAACCTAATATGGAACACCATCACTCACATTATTCATGCTCTAATAGAACTAATGATTTTCCACCACTCCCCTTTGAACATCTTGGATGAATCTAGACTTTCATAACCCAAGGTATGTGATTCTTTCAACTCCTTTTTAGTCAATATTACATTGCTTCCCAATTTTTAGTATTTATTTGTGTGTTTTTAATATTTACAAAGAGTTTGGGAGTGTTGTGTGATCTATGACACTCAAATAGGCTTGAGACCTGCCGACCCGCATTGCCTCATGCTCCCTACACTCACACCCAATTTCATTATCTCTAGGCCCTCATAGTTTTTTTTTGATATTGTTCAATTTATATTATGTTTGTTTTGTGTGTCTTTTTAGATCCATCCATAGAATCTTTTTTTGGGATGATCCCTCAAAATAATGAAATTATTTTCAATTAACCAATAAAATTGGACACTTATTTAAAAATCATAAAAATTTGATTAGTGAAAGATTAATCCAAATAGTTGATTCATTTTAGTTTCTTTAATATGTTACTCTGTACTTTCATTATTGATATATTTAGAATTTTATTCATAAAATCCTAGAAGAAAATATATAATATTAATCATATTTGTAAATATTTAGAAATATTTAATCTATCATATTAATCTAATTTATAATAGTTAAAATATTTATTGATTACCATATAATGAATTATAAAATATAGTTATAAATTTCATTTTTTACAATTTATATAGAGTGTAATTTTTTTAAAAAAAAATGGAGATATTAATTGGTCAAAAAATTCATTCCCCTAAAAATTTATTAATAAATACTAATTTTATACTGAAAACACGAGGTGAAAAGGGATTACACCTAAAAAGCTAGAAGATATTACAGACATAAATGTCATCAAACATTGGTCAGTGAAAAAACCCAGAGAAGTTCTTGCATAGGAGTCTTGACCCATATTTTGAGAGCCTTTATTCCATCATATATATTTAACCTCCCTCACATGGGTCCATACGAAGTCCCTACAAAAACATTGAGAGTAGTACCAATGAAATGTTAAACTGTTGAAACATTTGTGAAACATTCCCCCATCCAATATTTAGCATCCACCACAAAAATAAAGAAGATAATTTTATGATGCCAACTACTAGTAATGATGAGAAAAAATAGTAGGATAATGATAAAAAGCAAAGATAAAAAGTCATCAAAAAACATCCCATGTACTAGAGTATTTCATTTTCAACAAAAACAAAAATGAAACACATGATGGTATCGTAAAAATGACTTGATTATTCCACCATTATAAGGCTTCCACTAGAATTTAAGGATATAATAGTACATCCATCAGTAGGCCCAAAGCACAATCAAAATTCAAGAAACATGTGGATCATATAGGACATATTTGTTTTTGAAACAACCAATCCAAAGAAGTCCAAATCTCTTTTGATCTGTAATAAAATAATCAAACCATTCTTAGGATTCCGAGAAAATATAAGAAAATTTAAAAATAAGGAAATAATTTATAAATTATGGGAATGCCATTTTTGAATATTTAATTAATATTTTTTTTAAAACATTATGTAAATTGATTTTTATTGATGTATATACATTATTTAAAAGTGTATATATTTAATTTATGAATTTACTATGTTTAATAAGTATTATTGAGGACTTCGTACTCCTTTTAAACTCACTTATTTAGGGACCTTCAATACCCCACTTTATATTTGTTAGTAACATGAAAATGACTTGATTTTGTTTTTCATGAAAGAACAACATGAGCTCAAAAATACACCTAATTTGAAAACTACCCTTAATGACTTTTTCACATGGTATTAGAGTGTGAAAAACTATATTATTAACATGTTAACTTGATAATACACACACATATACCTATATAAATATTATTAACATGTGATTTCTTCTTAAGAATTATTTATATCATTAATATGAAATAAGAAGGGTTCGAATACTCAAAATATTTTTTAATTAAGAATACAATATAGTTGTCATAAGTTTTTTCTCAATGATGTTTCTAGTTGAGTTCTTTGTCGCATAAAATATAAATCAATTAAAAATTAATATAATTGTATTTATTGAAAATATATTTATAATGTAATTCAAAATCGTGATTTTTATAGTAAAATGAGTGTGGAAAGAGTGGGTTTTAAAGAATGAAAAAAATGAAAGAGTAATAGTGGGTTGAAAAGGGAAGAATATTTATTTTGAGGAAAGTAAGAATTTGATTTAGAGTAGTGACCTTAAAAATATTCAAGCTATGTAAACATTCCCAAAATATATCATGCATACACTAAAATTAATATAGTTTATTTACATATCAATATATATATACACTATATGAACAACTAATTTTTATTTATTTATTTTTTATAAAAAATAAATATCATTGAACCTTTTAGGATGGATATGAATTGAAAATGGTTAGATGCTAATCATAGGGAATCAACGGTTGAATATAGAGTTAAATAGTTCATCTATTTTTTAATAGATCATGAATTTGACCATTCTCAAATCCTTTGTCCATGGTTATGATGTTTTTATTCAAGAAAAATTCATCTAGTCGAGTTGGAAGAGCATTTTATTTGTTACAGAATAGATTAGATCTATAAATATCCGACTAAACACAGGGAAAAACAAAATTGCACATATTTTTTAGGATGATACTACCATTTATGAATCATTTGATATGAATACTAGTGTAAAAGGTGATGGAGATCATATGAATGAAATAAAAATGATAAATGAAGAAGACCTTCATGATTGTCCAAAGTTATTTGAGTAATTAAATAAATGTAAAAAGAGACAATTGTATACTAGTTGTATTAAATATAAAACATTATCAGTTGTGTTTATAACATCCCAAACTACTAGGGCCCACCTATCATGTAGAAGGCCATGCTTTCACAAGCCCAAGAAAACCTCTAATAGGCTAGGGGATGGAATCAAGTGTCGATAAGGCTTAACTATAATGGGATCCTTTAATATAATGAACTTGTACGCACACACCCAACCATCTCCATGAAGTAGTGTAGAGGAATATTATTTAAATGTTGGGAAAAAATCCCTCAAGGTATCATTGAATCATTTTTGAGGTGATTGTGTTTGTTGACAAAGTGGGCTTCCGTGTTGTGTTTGTTGACAAGGTAGACCACAATGTACAAATTTTTTGGGAAAGGTTGATTACATGGTCAGTTGTTGAGTTCAATAGATATTTCCAACAATACAGGATTGATTAAATAACCTTGAGAAAGGAATAGACAATCTAGAGGTGGTACAAAAAGAGTATATACAAGAAGGTATCGTTTTCCATTGTTTTCCATATTTTTAGGCCTCAAAATCAAAAAAATGGAGAATAGTGTTTTTGGAAAAGGGACTTGCATGTCAGTGTCTTGGAGGCTTGAAAAATTGCATGCCATATTGTTTTCAAGATCAGAACATCAAAATATGGAAAAGGAAAGAGGGACGCACAAGTTTTGGTTTGGGTGCGCAAGTGACTAGGGCGACAGAGACTAGGGCCGCTGGACTTGCGTGCCGAGAGGAGACTTCCATGCCAGTGATCAGGGTGTCGAAAATGCCTATAAATAGAGGTCCTCCCTTCTTCATTTTCAAAGAGAGTTCAATACTCAATGAAAATTAGAGCTCCAGTCACGCAGGTGGTTTGGGCGAGCAAGTGGTTGTGTGAGCACACAAGTATAAGGTTAATCAGAAGTTGCGTGCTTGTTGATAGTTTCACACCAATATTGTTTTGGGCATAAAAGGGTTTGAGTAGCACAAGTTTGGAGTTGGTTAAGGGTGTGTTGCACAAGTTGTTTTGGCGACACTTGCGCGCCAGACTTGAATAATCACACCAGTTGATAGTTGCGCACCAATACTGGTTTGGGCGTAAAAGGGTTTGAGTCGCCCAAGTTTTGGGTTGAAGAAGGGAGTGTTGTGAAAGTGGTTAGGTGACACTTGTGCGCCAGGCTTGAAGAAGCATGCCACATATTAGAGAACTGTGTCAGGAATAGATAAGCGCCATTCATTCCAGGGTTGCTCGAAATGTTGGAATATTTCCTGATACATCAGTGGAAAAGTTGTACTCATTAGTGGATAATAGTGGAACTTCAACAGAGCATCTACATACAGAGGAATATGCATTCATTTGTGATAATGAAGGGGCCTATAAGTCTTTAAAGTATGATTGGATCTTCTGAAAAAGCTGTGATCACACTTCAGTTGAGAGATCAGTGAGCTTTCATATTGTGAGTGGTTGTAAACTAGGAGGGACAGTGAGTCTGCTCTGAACTTTGTAAACAATATTGCACTTTTAGTGAATTTGGTACATCAACTCATCGTCAGTGTATGATCCATAGAAATATCCCAGTGAGGGCGTTCCAAGTAAAAATTGCTTTGTCCTGTTCATGATTTAGTTTCAGTTTATACTTTGCTACTAGAAAGAGAGAGAAGAGTGTTTTTCTTAATAGCGAAACAAGATCAATAAGGGAAGTTGTTTTAATATGTCATATCCTAATTCACTCCCCTCTCACGGTATCTAACCTAGTGGACCTAATATAAATAATATAACATATATAGAGAGAAACTATGCCTGCAATAAACTCTAGGGAAAACATTAGTGTAAAAAATTAAAACCAATGTGTAAAGGGACAAATACATTCCCACCCATAAATGAATTCCCAAACAGAAAATAATTTTAAATGAAGAAATATGAGAGATCTCAACATTTGTTCTCCAAGCCTGACCGTCATACAAGGTTAATTCACCCATGTATCATTATGATCCACCATAATCTCCCACCAATTTCTCTATTGTCTACATAATACATGACACACGGGGGGAAATCCCATGTAGTTGGGAGTATATACATACACATTATGATTCTCTAAAAAATGATTGGGAGCAATATAAAGATACAAAAATAGTTAGCTCAACCCAACATAAGAGGGAAAAACCATATATATATATATATGCTCATAAATAATTCAAGAGGAGAGCGAAAGAGGATATCAATCTTATAACCCAGATGAAGTTGATGAGTAAGCCTACATTTCTAAAAGTCAATCATCGATTCCAAATATCAAATGAATCCTCACAAGAATATGATTAGAGTGGTCCATACCCAGTAACTGCACTGCACATCTGAGGGATCCACAACTCCCATGGAGAACCCGAACCCCACCCAAGCTCAAAGATAAGTGAGTACTGCTTTGTAGATAGAGAACCCACACCCTCAATAGTACGGGGGAGTAAAAATTATATATGTATAAATAATATGGGGAACCCACAACCTGATGTGATAGGGGATCACTGACCCAGAAATATCTCTAATAGTATGGGGGACATTCTCCTAGTTGTGATAGTGTATTACTAACCTTGACATCTCTCCGGTGATCTGGTCTAATCACTACCATCTTCAAGCATTTCCTAAATAAGTTTCACACTTGGAAAATTCCGTGTCATATCTAGAAATCCAATATGATGGATACCATCATGTTTTACGAAAAAAAACTACTTAGGATAGGCTACTATAGGCCAAAATCTGATTCAAAACAAAGGAGAAACAAGTGGTAGAAGTTAAAGGGGAGAATACATGATGTGTAAGGGGGTCCACATAGTGTGTGACCCCACCTCATCGCCTGAATGTGTTCACTATTTAGAAAAGTATTGGAATCCATGTCATAGTACACATTGTGAATGACACACACATAATGTGTCTCAGTAATTGAGGGCTTGCCCATGTCCTCCTGGCCATGCTTGTGTACATCAGACCATGCCTGTGTACTTTTCCATGATCGGGTATCTGGTTGTGCCCTTGTACTTATAGAGTACACGATGTGTCCTCCTGCACGGGGTCCTTATTTTGTTCCATCTAGAACATTTAATGGCCTCTAGGGAGGGTCACATGGTGTGTGGTTCTAGAAACATGATGTGTGATCCTTTACATGGGTGAAAACCCTAGCCACCATGGAAAAGAAGGTACATAGTGCATTAACTTCTGAACTACATGGCATGTACTTTGGGTTTTCACAGAAACTCTAGAATCTTCAGAAATTGGATTGATCTAGCCTCTTTTCTGTGAATTTTTCACGTAAACTACCCAAAATTTTTGGGGATCCCCACTGCTCATCATTTTTTAGCCTTCAGTGGTTGAAAAACATATTCTAATCACCTGTGGTGGTCCATCATGTGTCCCATGCACTACCTATCACCCATTGTTGTCAGGGATCCTAGATCTATAGAAATAATCACCATAATCCCACAAATAATCATGATCCATCTGAAAATCACCATCCCAATCATTGTTCACACATCCTCCATGATCTCAGGGTTTGACCACGCTCAAACTGACCCCACCAATGTCAAACCATGACCCCATAGGCCAACATTGAAGAACATGAAGAAAAATGGTTGAAAAGCATATGAAAAAGGGGAAACCATTTTTGGACAATAATTATTAGAATATGACCATTAATAGAGGATATAAAGGGTGAGAAGGATGAAATATCTAGAATATATGATATAAATAATTTTAATGTGCTCATGTGAAGGGAGAAAAAACATGGATCAAAAGAAGTAACAATATCCATGAAAAATATTTTAATCCAAAAGGAGAAATACAAAATTGAAGTTCTCTAACTCTATTATGAAATGATCATTAGTGAAGAATGCATCTTCTAGTTATGTGGGGATACCACTGCATTTTATGCCTACCGATCCACCTTGATAACCATCCTTCGATGTGATCCACCAAAAAAGAATGATGAATCTCTTACTCTAAAATCTCCCAAGGTTATATGACTATCCCTTGTGAAATTCTATAACAATTTTTAAATAGAGTAGATTAGGTCTTTTGGGTAGTTAATAATAAAATAAATTATTTATTTACATTATTTCATTTAAACACACAACCAATGACTGACTTAATCAAATGTTCGACACTGACCAACTAGAGGCCATTCTTAGGGTAAAACCTAAGTTTCAGACTCAATCATGGTATCAAATTTCCTATTTGAGGCTTTGGTTGGATGTTATTTCACATTTATAGGAAAACCACATACATGCTATATTAATAAATTTTATATTTTTAAATATCAATTCCGTGTTCACCTAGCCTTGAAATTTAATGCCATCTCATTACCTGGATATAAAAATATTCCTTAATATATTTCAAAGTCATAAAAAGGAAAAAAGGGTCACTACATTATTCCCCACTTCATGGATTTTCATCCTTGAAAAGCACAATCTAAACCAGAAGGTGGGGATACTGAGCCCATATTTGGCTCTCCTACTCTCGAGATCTCTATTAAATGCTCTCATGCTACCACAACACACGAAACAAGGGAATGGTCCAACCTCATGGGCTCCTCTTATAGTGATCCTCAATCATCACTAGGTACTCTATGAAGGTGGATCCATCCTCGATGTCCATCTCACCCCAATCAATGACATGTATAGGATCATATATGCATCACCTTAACTGCAACACATGAAAGTTGTCATAAAACAATTCTAACTACAGGGGTAAGGATAGGTGGTAAGCAACCCCTCCAACCCTCCATAGGATCTTGAACGTCCCAAAAAACCTTAGGTATATCATGATTCTCTAGAAAAACCTCTACAATCATTTTCATGGGGAGACTCTCAAGAAAACATGGTCTCCTTGACCGAACTCCAAGGGCTTACGAAGTTGATATTCATATAATTTCTATCAGCTCTAGGATATCCTCATTCACTTGAGGATATCCTATGTTTTATTCATCATCACATGCATCTTAAGGTACTAGGGCACATGGCTAAATCCGATGGGCATGGGATTTAATTTTTTTTTATCAGAGTAATGTGACTTTGTCTTCTCCAGTGATATTAGACTTTGCTGAGGTCCTTGGATATTGTGTGAATTTTATAATCATAAAATTAAAAGTGACTACCTTGTTTAGATCAAATATGCGTTCATCTTTCACATGTCCTTAGAAAGAATTTATTGAATAATTTGAGTGAAAAACCCTCTATATCTTCTAGACATTCTTCAAGAATCTTCATAGATTCTAATTATCAAATTCACATGTAATCATAGAGTTCCAACTAGTCCTTCTACGTCACAATGATCACTATGATCCTATAACATAGATCTGTGAAGGAGGTAAAAGATCGAAATCTTGGATATGAGATTTATCTCTCTTTCATATGTAAAGGAAGATAGAGGAGCTAAAAAATTCATGGATATCAATATTCTCCATGAAAAAAGATATCTCTTCTATATATTGTGAATGTTAACTACTCATAAAAGGTTCCCCAAACCCAGTATAAGTAACACTATCTAAATTAGAAATAAATGACAAATTATGATGAACTAACATTTTCATAATAATTTTTATATTTTTATCACATAATTTTAATATATATTAAATATATTAAAAGATAAAATTAAACCATTAACTTGACTCTTAATTCCTAAAATATTAAAAAAACATTGAATATTAAAATAATATCCATCAAATAATATTTTTTCATGTATTTCATTAAATGATTTTAAGCACTTTTAATATATAAATTCAACCCAATTATTAAATAATCAAATAATTATGAATTTATTTATTCTTTGGTGATCGTTAATACATGGACATCACTCGAACCCAGTGGTGGGTCCACCCATGTCCTGTACATCTATTCACTAGAATAGTAAAGACTCTTGAATATGCTATTGTGTGTTTCCATCTAGGACCTTGTCTCGATATTATTGAATACCCCTCACAAACCAAGAGTATAGTCCAACAACCCATAAATTCCTTTAAATAGATTAGTATTAATCCTAACAATGACAACTATCTTATGAAAATGCATTATGAAATATAATTTCTTTATATTATGATATCTCATAAAGAAGGATGCACAACATCTATAATAATCAATTATTGATTTATTATTTTTTTGATCTAATTGGATAAAAAAATAAATTCTACCATAGAAATAAATTTAAATATAGTACTACCATCCCGATCAACTAGTCTTGACATATCAATTCCTCAATTGATAAGAAAAAAATTATATCTTGACCATTTGACCAGTGTCATACCAACAAAGATGCACCCATCACAAGCTACCTCTCCCTAACACCAATGTCATGGTTTTTTCTTTACATTAATGTACACAATCAATTGGGACACATTGATAATGATATCAAGTCAGGATACCAATACACTCATTTATAGATAGGAACAACCAATTACACCTAAAACACATGGTGTTTCTATTGGTGAGTCTAACCTCTTGATCTCATATAGTAGAGATCACTAAGTGAGAACATCATTTGAATAATTCTCAATTATTATAATCCTCTAACACATGATAGAAAAACATAAACTATGTCCAGTTAGTATGATGTATCTAGAACATAATAAATATTTTTTAAGAATAATGTCATAGTATCTCAAAGTTCTCATTATAACATGAGCACTGCTATAACCTTTTGAAATAAAAATTATTCTATGTATATTATAATAAATATAGTTGACATAGAAGTATCAACATTATTCTTTTAAAATAAGAACATGTATATATAAAATTGTATACATGTAATGGTAACAAAAATATATACATAATATGGTTCTAGGGCTCCCACTTTCAACACTACCACTTGCACTAGATCCAACTACTAACATTTATTAACCCACTAGCAATCACATGAGAGTTGTGATTCTACTGAGATATGGATTTAGCCAGAGGATATTTCATATTATTCACTATAGATACTCTATTAACTATGACTTTACCTCTATATGTAAAATATATCAAGTGATAAATCTTAAAAAGTATATGATTTTTTCTATGGTGGGACCAGGGATTCATGGAAAGCACCACTGTCACAATATTATCATTACAAACTCGAACAGGGTCTGTAATACTAGGAAAAACACCAAGGTTTGAGACAAATATATGTATCTAGACCACCTCCTTATCTAAATTTTAAGCTACTATAAATTCATATTATTTTTTAGAGTTAGTGACCATAGGTTACTTTGAGATTCTCTAGATCATTGTACCACTATTTAGGAAAAAGAAATAGTAAGAATATGATTTCAGATCATCATGATCTATCTAGAAACTATAATTACTGTATCCCATCACTACTAGTTCCCAATCTCCTCCATATACTAGGAACTTATCCTTTGTACACAGAAAGTACTTCAAGAAAGTTTTTATAGCTTCCAAGTGCGGCTCACCTAGATTATCTGGATATAGTCCCACCTTCCTTCAAGAAAAAGAAACATCAAATCTAGTACATAATATAGAATACATGATATATCCCACTGCCAAGTGATAAGGGATTATACTCATTCATTTTATATCCTCCTGTGTTTTTACAAACAATTTCCTAGAGAGATTGATACAACATGACATTAGCAACAAACCCCTCCTAGATTGTTCCATACTGTACCTTTTGAGTACATTATCAATATATATACTTTTACTTAGTTGAAGAATCCTTTGAGATCTATCCAGAAAGATATTGATCCTAATAATGTAGCCTACTTCACCTAAGTCTTTTGTGGAGAAGCATTCATTTAACCAAGTCTTAACTGGATGTAATACTCTCACTTCGTTTCCCATAATTAATATGTCATCACTATATAATTCTAGGAATATTATTACATTTCAACTAACCTTCTTATATACCCATAGATCACTTTCATTCTTGACATAACCAAATTATCTTATGTCCTCATCAAAATGAACATTCCCTAATCATGATGCCTACTTCAACCCATAAATGGATCTCTACAACGTGTACACTTTATTAACATTTTTTGACTTAACAAACCCTTCAGGTTGAGTTATTTTGATTTCTTCAACCAACATCACATTTATAAAAGCAGTTTTGACATCCATTTTTCAAATCTCATAATCATGGAAGGATACTATTGTAAGTAATATTCTTAGGGAATTCAACATTGCTACTTGTGAGAAGGTTTTTTCATAGTTTATTCCTTGTCATTGTATGAAACCTTTCTCTACCCGTCATTCCTTATAGGTATTGACTTTACCATGTATGTCTAGATTTTTCTTGAATACTCATTTTCACCAAATGAGTTTTACATCAATTAGAGGGTCAACCTGAATTCAAACTTGATTTTGGATTATGTAATCCATCTAAATATACATAAATTCATTCCATTTAATAGTATCCTTGACTTCTACGACATCCTTTTAGGTTATAGGTTCATAATTCTCAATGATTAATGTGTCTTCTGAATTGGTGACAAGGAAAAAATAATGTTATGGTTCTCTAACCTATCGTGTAGACCTACATGTACTTATCTCTTGGAAGCATTTTCATCTCCCACTATCTCTTATGAAGATTAATCTTATATGAACTCTTGATCATATGTAGTATTAACTCCATCGAAGTCAATCTTTATCCAATTATTTCCTTTGGAAATGTGTTCCCTTTATAGAAATATGGAATTTATTACCACCATAACTTTTCTATGAGAAGGGTTATTTTGGTAATGTCCTTTGGTTTCGTTAAGATAACCTATACAGATTCACTTCATGCTATTGTATTCTAATTTTTTACTAGGTATATTATTAACATAATCATGACATCCTCACACACGTATGTGTAATAGATTTGATTTATCTCCACACCACAATGCATAGAGAATCCCATATATCACTTTATTTGGTACGTAGTTAAGGGGATATCCTTCTGTTTGAAATGAGTATCTCCAAAAGGATAAGGGAAGAGTTTCCAAACTCATAATTGATCTAATCGTGTTAATAGGGGCATAATTCCTCCTTCCATGAAAAACATTCAACTATGCTGTATAATGAGGAGTGTGTGGGGACACTATCCCAGACTACTTTAAGTAATAAATGAAAGATTGGTTAAGATATTCTCCCCCTCAGTTATAGTAGATTTCCTTAATATTCTTACCCAGATGTTTGTCAACTTCATTATGATATTCCTTAAACATCTAAAAGTAATGTAAATTATACCCAATTATGTAGATATATCTATACCTACTATAATCATTGGTAAAAGTAATGAAGTATGAAAACACAATCTTTCTTATACTAGAAATAGACCACATACATTAGTATGAATCAATTACAATAATTATGTGGATCTTAATACCTTTCCAAATAAGGATGTTTTTGTTATTTTACATTTTAAACATGCATGGAATACATCCATGAGTAGTTACTTAGATATGTATAAATATCTTTCTTGATGTAATTTTTTTAAACACTTCTCTTTTATATAAACAATCCTAAAGTGACATAGGTGGGTGTTATATGAGTCATGTTCACTTGACTTTTCATTGATTACCATTACATGGTTTTTGAGTTCAAGAATATATAATCCATTATTAATATTCCCCATACAATAACAAATGCTATCTTTATAAAATAGAAAATATTTATTTCCAAACATGAAATAAAATTCAACAGTATCCAAACATGATACTTATGATAGGTTTCTAGAAACCAAAGACACATAATAACAATTATTCAGTATACGAAATAAAACACTAGCAAAAGTCAGATGATAATCTTTCACATCCAAGGCTTCTAAACTCACACCATTTATAGACTAGAGATCCAACAATCCTTTTTCATTTTTATTGTATTTAATTGGATCATGTATATGAATACAAATATGTAACCCACATGATATATCCTATATCCAAATTTTTGATAAAGATAGATTGAAATCAATGAACAAAAAACATAAAGTAGAAGTGTCTCCTTGCTTCTACTTCCCAAATCCACAATTATTCTTCTAGTTTCCTTTCTCTCCACATGAAAAGAAAACAACCACCTTTCTTCCCTCTGTATCATTGGATTTTTAGAAGGATGGTGAATAGGTTTCTTTGTATTGGGCTTAGCCTTATACCCCTTACCCTTTCCCTTCGTCCTCTAGTTCGTCATAAGGACTGAATAAATTATATTCCTTATATACTTATCATATTGGATAACTAAATCCAAAAGATCTCAATGTGAATTTATTACGTTATTCATATTGTAATTAACAATAAAATTTGAAAATCATGGTGTTAAAGAGGCAAGAATGAGATTAGGTTCTAGTTATTAGTTCAGTTTGAACCCAAGGGCATCAAGTCTATCAATGTACCCAATTATCTTGATTATATGAGGCACTTATTGATTGAATTATACTAGCATATACCTATACATTTCACTGTATATCTCATATGTTTTTTTTTCTCTCTCCTGATACAATACTTGGTGATGCGATTGCATCTTGTAGGAATCTTCATCCTCATGCATTTTCTGTAATTGACTAGACATAGATGAAAACATGATACACTATATATCTAGTGAAAAACCTAAATGCCTTTTTATATTTATCTTTATCTCCCTTTATTTCTCTATGAAGGGGTTTAGTAGGAATTGAAGAATCTGGAACATAAAGCACCCTTTCGTGGCATGATATTATGTGTATGTGCCTATATAACTCCAGAAGTTATGGCCGGTCAAGATATTTTATTTATCTAAAATTGATTGCATTGATAAAAATATGGTGGTATTCCTGATTCCCCATTTTATCTAAAAAAAATTATTTATAATTTAATAATTTATATTGACTTCCTTTTAAACATTATTAATTTAATAATTCATTCATTAAATGTCTGCAACTATTTTATCAAACCTCAATAGACCTCACAAATAGATTCAAAATACTCTGTCGCTTGAGTATTCTAGTGGAACGGATCCTTGAAACCTCACCTCGTAGTCTACAGTATTTTTATGCACCACTACTTGTAGAGTTTCTAGTTAGTAACTATTCTGAACAACTGCATTAACTCATGGTTCCTTGAACTATTAAGTGATGTCCTAACTTATCAAAATCATAACCTTTATTCCCTCAATGACTTTTCTTTAAAATAGTATCAAACTAGAGTTAGATACTTTACTTCTACCAGCATTAGCTAAGTAAACCCATAACTCTCATAAGAAATCCATAGTAGTAGGAGGTACCCCCAACTATGGTTGATGATCACCCCATACACACATTTTTTATCAAATTTGAGCGGCAAAAGGGGGTCATGAATTAATATTTCATTGAGCGGATATTTTTTTATGAATTTCATTGTTTTTTTATTATTTATATTCATACTATGATGTCTCACTCACAATTGAACATGCATTAATTGAATACATTCCTCATGCCTTCATGCATTTTTAGGTTTATTATTTTATGTGTTCCTAGAGACATGAAAATGCATAAAATAATAAATGATGCATAAAGGAAATAAATTACTTGCCTGGTATTGAGAATATATTATTCGTCGGTCTAATTAAACTTAATAGATCAATCATGACCTAGGGAAATCATACATGATTTAGGTCTTAAATCATTATGTTGCTCACCCCTGAACTAGTGGATTCATTTCTCGTCTGGTATACCACCTCATGATGGAATGGTCTATGTATTACATCATCATCATCAAAATTAAAAATAAACTTTCACATAGGCCAGGGGGTCTAGGGAAGCACAATATAAATATAGATATGAATGTATGTGAAAACCCTTATAAATATTGCATAAAAAGAGATGATCCATATACTGTCAATAAATAAATAATTGTTACACCATAATTGTGATAAGTATTTAAATAAATAAATCACGATATGAAAGGGTTCAATAACTCCTCAAGACCATTAGGTATATCAAATAATATGTGATAAAAGTAAAATACAATAAATTTAAATTCAATTGATATCAAATAAGTCAAATGAATTAATATAATAAAAATTATTTACTTTTTAATTTTCTAAAAATTAATTTCATTCAATTTTAGAATTAAATTAATTTTAAAAATAATAAAATTATTATTAAATTTTAAACCAAAATTAAAAAATTAATTATGGTTATATTAAATTTTTTTCAGGTCCCAGAACCCTACCCAGGGTTATTTCTGGTTGGTCAAAGCCTATTCTGGATCTGGTATAGGGGTTCCACCTAGGAGGACCAAATGTGGTGGGATTTGATGGAGGGGGGTTTTCTGGACACAAGAGAAAGTCACAGTAAGGGGGAGTCGAGCTGGCCAACACTTATATGGGTATACCTTCCTGGGAGGGAGGAAACCACCAAATCTACACCAACATGGTAGGAGTACTATAACACCCCAGGATATTATGAGAAGTATTCTTTTTAATTTATTTGATGTCTTGTGTTGTATGTTACACCAAGATTATCTTTCTCTGTACGCAACACCGTTTTAGCTTGCAGTATACGCAACAGTATTTTAGGATCGTGTTACACGCAATTTCAAGTTCGTTTTAAGTTATTGAAAGAAACATTGAGTGTATATATATATATATATTCAATGAATAAATGCAATATGGTTTGATTGTATTATATGAAACAAAAAAATAATATTTCACTACACGCAACCCTTACTTGGCTTGCATTACACGCAATCACGACCTTCCCCGATAGCGTGTGTTGTACGCAATACTGAGTTTCAATAAACTACGATATATTATATAAACTAGCCATTATGAATAGTAATACCCACTTTTAGAAATTTTATTTTTCAAAATGGACTTCATTTTTGGATTCGGAATTTTGAAATTAGCCTAGGGTGAATTTTTGGTATTTTTCTGAAAACTTTCAATTTTTGATGAATAGTAAAAACACCTGGTTACTATTTAAAAACCGACTTTTTATATAAATAATTATTTATTTTATTTAAATTAATTTCAGGTCAAAATTTATACATAATACCAATATAAGTTCAATGTAATTCATTGGAGTCATTTTATAATAATTTTAGACATATAAAAATTTTATTGAACTTTTCACCGTCTTTTACCCACCTCCTAGGAGAATTTGGAAATTCGCATAAAACATAATTTTACTGCTTTTGTGAGTGGAATTTCAAAAATCAGAGAGACACGGTTAATATCAAGGACTAAAATGTGGTTCAATGAGATGAAAATAATTTTTGGTGAATAGTATCTTTTTACTTTTATTTACCACGGTTAAAAGTAAATAGGGTAATTAAGGGTAAAAATGGTATTATTATTACCCTAAAACATGTCCTAATTCTATTGGATAAGTGTAATTTGACCAAAAACAACCTTAGGGATAAAATATGACCATTTAGGTCCACCTGGATTAGATTAGAACTTTTATTATTAATTTATTTAAAGAAGGGTTAAAAAAGTTAAAATCAAAGTTTAATAACTAAATCATTTTTTTAATATAGGGTTATACATAAGATAAAATCTACTATAATGATTAATTATAAAGCTAAAAATATTTCCTACCTAATGGTGTTTTATTTATAATTTTTAGACATTAAATAATATGTGTTATTTATGACACAATGGTGATGTCGTAATTACCTAAATAATGAAATATTAAAATAATTGATGTTATAAATACCCAAATAAAAAAATTGAGACTTTTTATGAATTACACTAATTTTATACGTTAATATGACATGTTGGTATTGAATTAATTAACTTTTTTCGAACTAATCAAGCTGTTATGATTTTCTCAAAAATCCATTACCAAATAGTTTCAAAATTGACATAAAATAGTTTTTAAAACTAATATTATATTATTAATTGTTATTGTATTCTTAAAAATCTATGGTTTGTCCAAGATACTTATATCATGATATGTGTATCATTAATGGACCACTTTGGGGTCGTGAGGATGTATATGGTATGTTTATTAACTATATAATATAAAAATACAAAGTGACATGGTAAATGTAAATCTAATTAACTATGAGTTAAAACTAAAAGAAAAGGTTAATATAATTACCCAAACCTGTCTAAAACCTATTGGTTTAGTGGAATTTGACCCATACCCACCTTAACTTCTAAATAAATCCATTTGGAGCTATTAAAACCTGAATATGACTTTATTATAAATTAATATTTTAAGTTTTCCTATGGTGCCCCTCTCCTCCCTTATAAAAAGGGCACCCCTTCCCTCTTCACTTCCAACCCATTTGAGCCTTGAATATCAGACAAACCCTGCCAATATTTCTTCTCCAATCCCCTAGAAACATTCTGGAGGTTCTGGTCTTCTCAAAAGGCCAACTCAACATTTTTAAGATAAGGCTTAAAGGAGGTGGGTCGAAGAAGAGGTAATCTCTTCTTCTGATTCTCTCATGTTTCTCTCTTCTTCTAATTATTCTTCTTTAGTTGTCTCATTATAAATTAATAACATCAGTATTAATTATATACTTATATGTTATTATAAATTTGAAACAACCCTATTTCACCTTCTATTCATCCTACAGAAAACGAAATCACCACGCGTGCGTACGTACGGAATACCGTCTCCATGCCATGGTGTAATCTATTTTCGACCACCACCTTACATGGATGGGTATAATGATGTAAATAAATTACTATATATGATTATTTTAAAGTGATATTGATTCTGAAATATTCTACATACACTTAAATACAATTCCATGATCATGGGAATGATATCATTGCTCGTGCGTACGTACGGAATACCGTCTCCACGATGCGATGAGATTCATTCTCCATGTTAACCATTCATTAATGATTATAAAGTATATATAATAAGTAATCATGAAATATAAGACATAATCATGATACTGAATTTATATATATATATATATATATGTATTCCATCTACTTAATTCCATTCAATTCAATAAGGAAACGAAAACAACGTTCATGCGTACGTACGACCTACCGTCTCCAAGAACGGTGTATTTCATTAAATTTATTGATATATCATATATATATGTATATGCTGAATATATATTATATATAAATCATGTTTTTCATTCTGGAATTAAGTAAATCAAGATATAAGTAATAATATCATGAATAAGAAGTCCAAACACGTACGATAAATAAAACGATTTTACCCAAAACGCTACTTTAACATGGAACATACAAAAGAACATGTAATATAAATTCATAAGTGAACCATATATGATATCATATCAATGAATATTATTATTTAATAAGTCAATGACATAATTTAAATCATTATACAAGAGGTTCGGATACGTATGAAGCATATCGGTCCTAAGGTAAGGGATAATTATTCAAATCCCTTTCTTATCCGAGATTGTTTATTCGTAAGTATTTACTGGGTTTATTGTTATCATTCATGTACATGTTTTCTAAAAAGGCTTTAATGTATGTTTAATGTCATTTTTACCCATTTTTTACTTTTACCACATGTTATGGAAGGAATCTTTCTTTTGTTTACCATATGAGGAACTTTTTGACTTTTCCGACAAAAGTATGAGGAGAATGTTATTTTTAACTTATACGACGTGAACGGATTTTTACGATTTCATAACGCTTCATTTTCATGAAGATTACTATACAATATTGCATTATTATTTTCAACAAAACCCTTTTCATTTAAAATTTCATGGCGTTATGTGAAAAGAAAATGATTTTGAAGAAGAAAGGATATTTTCCTCGAGAATTCATTTCAAGTGTTTTATCAAAACTATATTCCATCTAAAATGAATTTATTTAATATGTTTATGTTTCAAGTATAATGTATCCATTATTTACATGGTTTTATTCTTTTTATGATGAAATGATATCCATTTTTTATATGGATTATGTTATGATGGCATGATGTTTAAGAATCCCATTTTTTTACATGGGTTATGCTATTATGTAAAATTTATGATTTTATGGCACAAGAAAGACTGATTTCCTTATGATATGGGTGGGAAATTTAAATCCCTCCAATTCATTGGGTAAAGTTTTATATCTCATTAGATAGACATGGATGGAATGGTAAGTTAATCCGGTTCAGTAATACTGGACTGGAATGAGGAGTGAACTCGATTCAGAAAGAGACTTTTTCCATTGAGATGGTCTTGGCAGCAATGTCTTGGATACTATGGAAATCATATCATGTTCTTAATGGTTTCCACAATCACATGTTTTATTACCCTGCTATTTTATCATTATTTATGTTCCTTTACGATATATGCCATACGTACTTCCAATATTTATGTCTTTTCTAAATATTTTGATGTTTAGATTTTATGTTCAAGTTTTTGCATTCAAATGTTTATGGATTGTTTTATGTTCTCTATGTTTACCATTATTGAGCATTTGAGCTCACCCTTTTTATTTTTTCTTTTCCCCAGGATATAAAGAAAGGTTTTAGGTAAGAAAACCAAAAAGTGGAAGATCTTTATGGGAGATGTTGAAGATCTTTCACCATGATTAGAAGATTACGTTCTGAGTTTCCAAAGTCACTAAACTAATACGGTCTTTGGGCATATGTTTTTGTCATGTATTAATTATTCTGCAAAATTAATGTAATTTTCATGTACGTTAGGATTTGTGTCTCTATAGTTGGTATCACAGCAAAGGTTTAGTTAACCTTTGGAAACTAGGATGCGAAAACTTTAGTGAGATCCCTAGAGATATTTCTAAGGTATGTCTAGGGTTGTCGCTAAGGTTAAGTATAAGTATATGTTATAGTCCTATAATTAAGGTAGAATTATAAGAATTAAACCTAGATATTATATATTGAAGTTAGTCCCCCTTGATTATGATTTTTTCCTCTCACGCTATTCTTTTTGGGTTTTAGAAAATGGCTAGAAACAGGAAGATTCATGATAATGGAGGATATGATGGACAATGGAATGATATTCTTCATGAGAACCCACATGTGATGGGATTTGGAAGTCCAAACATTATTATTATGCCTAATCAGAAATATCATAATATGATCAATAATCTCAACTTTGGTAATTTTCCCGACTCAGCTAATAAGATAACGATGGAGTTTCATGAAGATCATAGAGGAAAGAAAGTTCAATTTTCCTAATGTAAATCATGTGGGAAGAGGCATCAGGGAGACAGTTTCAAAGAAACTAGAAGATGCTTTTTGTGTGGAAAAGGACACAAATCCAGTAAGTGCGAAAGAAATGGGTCAGTTAACACCATGGAGAAGGATAATGGTATTGCTATGACATCAACAATGATTAGATGTTTTAAATGTGGAATGTATGGGAATTATGAAAACCAATTCCCTAAGGGAAAATATCATGAAGAGAATCCACATGGTTATATGGGTAGTATTTATGTGGATGATGACGAAGAGACTACAAATGAAATATGAGATGAAAGACATGATGAAGCTCAATAAGTGGTTTAAGAAGTTAGTGGAATGATTGTATGTTTATCAAGAATAATGTATGGTACTATGGAATAAAGAATCATTTAAGGATTGTTACACTATTGTTATTCCTAAAGTATTTGAAAGTATATGTTGAATGGTACTGGTAACAATGAAAGGTTATTCATATATTTTTGGAAAGAAGATGATATGCGCATAATGATTGGAAATGAGAAAATAATATGTTTGATAGTATTCATGAGTTCGTGATTGATATAATGACTAAGTGATATCATGGTTTGAGTATATATAATTTTTAAGATTTTGGTATGTGGAAAGTGTTAACTTTAAACTACATTCAAGTTTTCACTAAGGTTCAATGGGTATTAATTTTTCAAGAGAATACATGATTAAGGCCTTAGAATATTTGGAATGTGACCAGAAAGATATATCTTATTATATATGGGGATAAATGATGGTATTCACATGCTTGGTTAATGACATTTCTAGTAATCATTTTCTTTATACTATGATATTGGATAGATGTATTTTGAATATGTCTAAAGACTGGAATGGATTATGTCGGACATCAGATAGTATTGTTTAAGGCTATATCTTTTTGTTATAATAGTATTGTTTTAGAAAAAGGACAACCTGCAGGACGAGCGACAACCCATCACGTCGGGTAAGGTTTTGGGAATCGAACCCACAACCGAAGTGTGATAGGCCTTTATCACCTACCATTAGCCTACAGGAAGTCCCTGGTTAGTAGAAACTAGTTTTATTATTAATTTATATGATATATGAAGTATAAGTCCATTATTGGAGCCATATACGTTTAATATCACGATATATGGACTTATGTATATTGAATAACTTTTTCTAACCATTCGCTTGAGAACGATGGAATGACCCATCATTCTATCACATGATCTGATAACACTTCACAGAAGACAAATTCAACTTCATTTCTTTAAGAGATGAAGTGGAAATTGTTCAAGGCACAAACAACAGTAAGATTATACCAAAAATAAAGTAAGTATTTCTTTTAATTCAACAATTCATAAACTTTTGGGAAATGATCTTGAAAACCAAAAATGTTGTCCTAGTTCCCTTATATCTAATGAATCAGATGGTACCTTAGATCATCACAAATTTATGGCTTTGTGATTATTGGATTTTTCATAGCCATGTACTCTACCACTCTCCATTAGAACTTGATGGTTAGATTTCTCTTCCATATCCATATTTTCACCTATGTTCTTCTATGTGGAGACCCATTGATAAGTTAATTTGGGTAACCGTTATGTTTCATACTTTCGTTTTTAAAGATATGTTTTGGTATTCCTTTTTACGATGTGGGTTTCTATTAAAACATTCGAGTAGCAAACTATTCATAATCCAACAAATTTCGAGGGAGAAATTCATTTTAAGGGGGGTAGAATGTAACAACCCAAGATTTTATGAGAAGTATTCTTTTTAATTTATTTGATATCTTCTGTTGTATGCTACACCAAGATTATCTTGCACTATACGCAACACCATTTTAGCTTGCAGTATACGCCACACTATTCTTGGATAGTGTAACACACAATTTCAAGTTCGTTTGAAGTTATTGTATGCAACATTGAGTGCATATATATATATATATATATATATATATATATATTCAATGAATAAATGCAATATGGTTGGATTGTATTATACACAACAACCAAATAATATTTCACTACACGCAACCCTGACTTGGCTTGCATTACACGCAATCGTGACCTTCCCCGATAGCGTGTGTTGTATGCAATAGCGAGTTTCACTAAACAATGATATATTATATAAACTAGCCATTATGAATAGTATACCCACTTTTTGAAATTTTATTTTTCAAAATGGACTTCATTTTTGGATTCAGAATTTCGAAATTATCCTAGGGTGAATTTTTTGTATTTTTCTAAAAACTTTCAAATTTTGATGAATAGTGAAAACACTAGGTTACTATTTAAAAACTGACTTTTTATATAAATATTTATTTATTTTATTTGAATTTATTTTAGGTCAAAATTGATACATAATACCTATATAATTTCAATATAATTCATTGGAGTCATTTTATCATAATTTTAGACACATAAAAATTTTATTGAACTTTTCATCGTCTTTTACCCACCTCTTAGGAGAATTTGGAAATTCACATAAAACATAATTTTACCACTTCTGTGAGTGGAATTTCAAAAATCCGAGAGACACTGTTAATATGAAATACTAAAATGTGGTTCAATGAGATGAAAATAATTTTTGGTGAAAAGTAACTTTTTACTTTTATTTACCACGGTTAAAAGTAAATAGGGTAATTAAGGGTAAAAATTGTATTATTATTACCCTAACACATGTCCTAATTCTATTGGATAAGTTTAATTCAACAAAAAACAACCTTATAAATAAAATATGACCATTTAGGTCCACTGGGATTAGATTAGGACATTTATTATTAATTTATTTAAAGAAGGGTTAAAATAGTTAAAATCAAAGTTTAATAACTAAATAATTTTTAATATAGGGTTATACATAAGATAAAATCGACTATAAATATTAATTATAAATATAAAAATATTTCCTACCTAATGGTATTTTATTTATAAATTTTAGACATTAAATAAATTAAGTTATTTATTACACAATGGTGATGCAGTAATTACCTAAATAATGAAATATTAAAATAATTGATGTTATAAATACCCAAATAAAAGTAATTTGAGACTTTTTAGGAATTGAAATAATTTTATTGGTTAATATGACATGTTAGTATTGAATTAATTAACTTATTTTGGACTAATCATGCTGTTATTATTTTTACAAAAATCCATTACCAAATAGTGTCAAAATTGAAATAAAATAGTTTTTAAATTAAATATTATATTATTAATTGTTATTATATTCTTAAAAATATATGGTTTGTCCAAGATACTTATATCATGATAGGTGTATCATTAATGTCCCACTAGGGGGTTGTTTGGATGTATATGGTATGTTTATTAACTATAAAATATAAAAATACAAAGTGACATGGTAAATGTCAATCTAATTAACTATGAGTTAAAACTAAAAGATAAGGTTAATATAATGACCCAAACCGGTCTAAAACCTATTGGTTGAGAGTATTTAGAACCATACCCACCTTTAATTCTAAATAAATCAATTTTTGTCTATTAAAAACCGAATATGACTTTATTATAAAATAATATTTTAAGTTTTCCTAAGGTGCCCCTCTCCTCCCTTATAAAAAGGGAACCCCTTACCTCTTCACTTCCAACCCTTTTGATCCATGAATCTCGGCCAAACCCTTCCCATTTATCTTCTCCACTTCCCTGGAAACATTCCGGACATTCTTGGCTTCTCAAAAGACCAACTCTACTTCCTTAAGAGAAGGCATAATGGAGGTGCATCGAAGAAGAGGTAATCTCTTCTTCCGATTCTCTCAAGTTTCTTTCTTCTTATACTACTTCTTATTTAGTTGTCTCATTATAAATTAATAACATAAGTATTACTTATATACTGATATGTTATTATAAATATGAAACAACACTATTTCACCTTCTATTCATCCTATGGAAAACAAAATCACCACGTGTGCGTACGTACGGAATACCGTCTCCACGTCGTGCTGTAATCTGTTTTCGACCACCACCTTACTTGGATGGGTATAATGGTGTAAATAAATAACTATATATGATTATTTTAAAGTGATATTGATTCTGAAATATCATATATAAACTTCAATAAAATTCCAGGATCATGGGAATAATATCATCCCACGTGCGTACGTACAGAATACCGTCTCCATGACACGACGAGATTTATTCTCCATGTTAACCATTAATGAATGATTATAAAGTATATATAATAAGTAATCATGAAATATATGACATAATAATGATAATGTATATATATATTTATTTATTTATATTTATATTTATATATATGTATGTATTTTATTTTCTTAATTCCATTCAATTCAATAAGTAGACAAAAACAGCCTTCATGCGTACGTACGGCCTACCGTCTCCATGAATGGTGTATTTCATTCCATTTATCGATCTATCATATATATATATATGTATATTCTGAATATATATTATATATAAATCATGTTTTACATTCTGGAATTATGTAAATCAGTATATAAGTAATAATATCATGAACAACAAGTCCAAACACATACGATAAATAAAACGATTTTACCCAAAACGTTGCTTTAACATTGAACTTACAAAAGAACGGGTAATATAAAGTCATAAGTGAACCATATATGATATCATAAAAATGAATATGATTCTGTAATAAGTCAATGACATTATTTAAATCATTATACAGGATTCTTGGATACATAAGAAGCATATCAGACCTAAGGTAAGGGATAACTATTCCAATCTCTTTCTTATATGAGATTGTGTATTCCTAAGTATTTACTGGGGTTATTGTTATCATCCTTGTACATGATTTATAAAAAGGTTATCATGTATTTTTAATGTTCTATTTACCCATTTTTGACATTTACCACATGTTAGGGAAGGAATCTCTCTTGTTTTACCATACGAGTAACTTTTTGACTTTTCCGACAAAAGTATGAGGAGAATGTTATTTTTAACTTATACGGCATTATCGGATGTTTATGGTTTCAGAACGCCTCATTTTCATAAAGATTACTCTACAATATTTCATTATTATTTACAACAAAACCCTTTTCTTTTAAAATTTCATGTCATTTTGTGAAAAGAAAATGATTTTGAAGAAGAAAGGATATTTTCCTCAACAATTCATTTCAAGTGTTTTATCAAAACTATTTTCCATCTAAAATGACATTATTTAATATTTTTATGTTTCATGTATAATGTCACAATTATTTACATGGTTTTATTCTTCTTATGATGAAATGATATCCATTTTTTATATGGATTAGGTTATGATGGCATGATGTTTAAGAATCCCATTTTTTTACATGGGTTATGCTATGATGTATGATTTATGATTTTGTGGCACATGAAAGAAAGATTTAATAATGAGATGGGTGGGGCCTATAAATCCCTCCAATGCATTGGGTAAAGATTTATAGATCATGTGATAGACATGGCTGGAATGGTAAGTTAATTCGGTTAAGTAATACAGGACTGGAAAGAGTAGTGAACTCGATTCAGAAAGTGACTTTGTCCACTAAGATGGTCTTGGCAGCAATGCCTTGGCTACTATGGAAATCATATCATGGGATTATTGGTTGCCACAATCCCATTTTTTATTAAAATTCTATTTTATCTTGATTGATGATCCTTTATGATATATGCCTTACGTACTTCCAAGATAAATGTCTTTGATCATGATTTTTATGTTTAGATTTTCGATTCAAGTTTCTGCATTCAAATGTTTATGGATTGTTTTATGTTCTCTATGTTTACCCTAAATGAGCATTTGAGCTCCCCATTTTTATGTTTTCTTTTCCCCAGGATATAAAGAAAGGTGTTTGGTAAGAAAACCAAAAACGGTAAGATATTTATGGGAGATGTTGAAGATCTTTCACCATGATTAGAATATTACATCTGAGTTTCCAAAGGCACTAAACTAATACAGTCTTTGGGAATATGTTTTTGTCATGTATTAAGTATTCTGAAAAATTAATGTAATGTCCATGTATGTCAGGCTTTGGGTCTCTACAAGTACGGTGGTTGGCCTGATGAATCTGGGGAAAGCGCCAGATGATGAGCCAAGTGGATGGATAGAGGGAATGGTTTACGATGGATTCCACTGGATATTGTGGTGCAACAGATTGATGAATTGAAGTAGTTGGTTAGTTTGGATGGTGTCCTAGGTGGTGGGCCATGACATGGCCGATGGGTGGTTACCACAGTGGAGGAAATTTTGCCTATTGTGTGAGAGGAAGGGAGGCAACCGAAGATGGAAGTGGAAACTAGCGATTGGTTGTGAGGTGGACTACAGTGGTGACCTATAGGGAACCAATGACGAGCAACACCAATGATTGGTGGAGGGTTTTAGGAAGAGAAGGCAGTGTATGTCCAAGGTTAGGGAGGACAAAATAAAGGTGGTCGGTCACACAGTTTACCAAATGGATTCATATAGAGGATGGATGGCTTGGGAAGCCACATTACTTTGAATTAAATTTTTTTTGTTTTTCTACCAAGGATAGTCGAACCGCCCTTCCGCATTGTCTATTTGTGTAATTTCTTCAAAACTCTTAGAAAATAGGATTTTGTAAAATGGTTTGATGTTTTTTTGAAAAATCTTCCATGGGATGAAAACCTCTCCACATAGAAATTTTTTCCGGCCAGTGTGGTTTCATACATAGGATTTTACATGGAATTTGGTTAGAAATTATGGATTCATTTGAACTAATATAATAATTATAATATGAACAAAATATATAAATATAATTTTCTTCAATTTTAACCCAAAAAACACATTTTTGAACCATATTAAAAATTTCTGATGGCCATAACTTGGCCATCCTGAATTAGATTGGCACATGGTCTATTCCATTCTGACTGAATTAAATCCCTCTACTTAATCTAATGAAACTTATTTTTTTGTTGGAACAATTAAATCAAATGATCCCTCTGATACCAAATAAAAGCACTGACGCACGGAAAAAAATCTAGTGGGTCAAAGATTTATAATTTTTATCATCAGAGTGATGTAACTTCATCATATCTGGAAATATGAGCCTCAGTGGAAGTACAAGGATCTAACATGAATTTATTAAGCACAAAATTAAAAAAATGAGTGTCTTGTTAAGATCAATGATGTGTTCATCCACTTCACGTCTCTACCAAGCATTTCTTGATGGATTTGTGATTAAAACCCTCTATATCATCCAAACATGCTTCAAGAATTTGTGTGGATGATGATCGTCAAGTTTTAGGTGCTATCATAGAGCTCCGATGATTTATTTGATGTCATGATGATCACCAAGATTATATTACATCAGTCCATGAAAAAGATCGATGATCAAAAGATTAGATGAGATCTTCCTCTATCTTGGATACAGTAAAGAAGAGAGGGGAGCTCTCAAATTCATGGTTATCAATAATCCCTTAAAAAAGAGTCATCTCATACTTATATAGTGAATGGTAATTACATGGAAAGGGTTCCCTGACCCCCATATAATTAACCCCCACTATGTAAGAAATAAATTAATTTTTATGATGAACTAACTATATCGTAATTTCATTTATATTTGTATCACATACTTTTAATATATATTAAATATATCATGTGATAAAATTAATCCATAGACACAACTTGTAATTCCATAAGTATTAAATGAACCTTTAATATTAAACTAATATTCGTTCGTATATTATTTTTCCATATATTTACTTAAATGGTTTTAAGTAATTTTAAAAAATAAATTCAATCAAATTAATCTATACTTAAATAATAATGTATTTACTTATTTTTCAATGATAGTTAATACTTGGACAACACTTGGGCCTTATGGTGGGGCCCACTATGTCATATAAACTTATTCACTAGAATATGGAAGACTCTTGAATATGCTATGTTGTAGGACCCTTTAGGCCAATATCTCGATTGTAGTGAATATAATTCACAGACCAATAGTGGAGCCTAGTAACTCATCAAGGCCCCTATAAAGACAACAAATAGTTATAACAACGATAACCATCCAACAAACATGCATCGTGTAATATAATATCATTATCTTATGATATCTCAAAACGCATGGTGCACAACTTGTGTCATAATACATTCTTTCTTTACTATTTATTGATCTAATTAGATAGAATTACCTTATTATACCATGGATATGGATTTAATTAAGGAAATACCATCCTGATCATCTTGGTGCAAGATATCACTTCCTTGACTCAGAAGTGACAAATTCTATCTTGACCATTCAATAAATACCATACCACAAAATACACACCCAACACAAGCTACCTCACCATGACTTCAATGTCATGGTTATTTACATTTATCAAAATAATTGATCAAATGAATAACATTAATAATGATCTCAAGTCAGGAAATCAATACACATATTCATAGATAGGAAAAATCAATGAAACATAAAGCACATGTTTTTCCTATTAGTTAGTCTATCCTCATGATATCATCTACTAGAGATCACCAATTGAAAACTTCATGAGAAGTAGTCTCAATTATTATGATACCCCAACACCTTATAGTCAGACATCAACTATGTCCAATCAGTATGATATATCTAGAACATATGACACATTGTTTAAGAATAATTTCATAATATTATGAGGTTCTCATTATATACTGGGAGCTACTATAACCTTTTTACATGATAATTAATCTATGAAAATTACTATAAATATGTTGTATGAAGAAGTATCAAAACTATTTTATGAAAAATTATATATAAAATTGTATACATGTAATGGTAATCAGAGTATATATATAAGTTGGGTCTAGGGTACCATTTTTCAGTAGCACTATCTCTATCCAAATAAGAGATGCCTCACCAATCATAGTCTATCATAAGGGTGACCATTAGGGTCTCTCTTATAATTCCCCTAATGTTTCCATGTCAATCGTAGAGTTATAACTATTATTATAAGAAAACTCTACTAATGGAAAGCGATCCTCCTAGTTCTGACTGAAGTCCAAAATAGAAGCTCTTAACGTATCCTCCAACACCTGGATAGTGAGCTTGATCTGACCATCCATGTGGGAGTGGAATGCTATACTCATCATCAACTGGTTCTCAAATTCCTCATGTTGTCCTCTCCACAATTGTTATTTAAACTATGCATCAGGGATGGAGATAATCGTTGAGGGTATCCCCTAGATTCGGATGATATCCAACATAAAATCCACACCAAACGTTACTCCCCAATGGCTAGGAATTGTTCCAACTTCATAAGTCTATCAAATGTCACCCAGATTACATCATGGACCCTTACTATCTATAGAATCCCTATCAAAAATTCCATGTATATTCCATCTCATTTACCATATGTTATATCAAGAGACTATATTAGTCCTTTAAGAGCTTATTGTGTAGCCTCCACCAACAAGCATGTGAGACACTGAGAGATGAACTCGATAACACACTGCCTCATGCCAGCCCACCAAAACATTTGTTGAATGTCCCTTTACATATTCCATACACCGATATGTGCAACTAAAGGAGAAGTGAGAATCACATTCATTACCTCCTCTCACATCATGATCGGAACTACTTTCCATCCCTGGGAAAGGACGATGTGTTCCGATCCTTCAAAAAATCCATATGGTAAATCTCTAGATGATAGCTGGACATAGAGAACCTTATAGTCAATGTATCCCAAATTATCCTCCCTCACATTGTAGAGAATCATAGGAGTCAACACCATTGATTGAATATAAGATTCACCCTCTCCTCCACTAGGGTTAGTAGTAAAGAAACTAACTGCTCATACACCTCCTCCTCCAAACAATAATGGGACTTCTTACTAAGGGAATCTATGACTCTATTTTCCTTCCCTGAAGTATAGGCTATCTCGAATACATAGTCTTATAAAAACTCCAATTAGTGCATATATCTTATGTTTCGATCTCTTTGATCAAATATATATCCAAGACTCTAATGATCTGAGTAAACAATAAAGCGCTCTCCCAAAATATAGTGCCTCCTCATCCTTAGAGAAAAGACTACCACTACCAACTCCAGTTCATGAGTCATGTATTACTACTCCTGGGGAATCAACTTCCTTAACCCATATGTGATCACTACCTACCCAATCATCAACATGAAACTAAGCCTAGCTACAGAGGCATTTAAATACACTATGTACTTCACACCATCCTCTGATAGTCACATAATAGGTGCACTAGTCAACCTCATCCACAAATCCTTAAAGTCTCTCCAATACTACTTGGTCTAGATAAATGGATTCCCTTTCGTCTTTAGCCACATGAACCCTAAACTAGTGGTTTCCAGACCCAAGATCGATCTTCATGATCCAACTCATTCCAAGAAATTTATCAATGAGGTCATAAAAACATGGAAATGGGTACTTGTTATTTGTCATTTCCTAGTTTAGGTAATGATAATTAACACAAATCCACAATCCCCCATCTTCCCTTTTCACGAACAAAACTATAGCTTCCCATGGGTACAAACTGGTTTTAATAAAACCCATCTCTCAAAGGTCCTCCAACTACACTATTAGATCTAATATCTTCATAGGGGCCATATGATATACCATAGAAGATATTGGTATGCTTATAGAGTGAATGTAAATGTATAATTCTATATCCCACTTCAGTGGTAGTCATATAACATCCACAAGGAATAAATCCATAAATTCTTCCACTACCAAAGGAATCTAGATGGCTGAAGATCTCACTACTCCAATGGATAAACATGGAAACTAATGGGTGATGGGATACAATCTACTATCTACAAGGCCCACTCACTCATGCATGATATCTATCTCACCTATAAAGGATATTATCATACCATATATCTATAGGAATATAGACCACCTACGATGATAGTAAAACTAGGATTGAACCATGGATAACTATTCCACACCCAAGATGGAATCATATGGTTTTATCATGATAACTAATATGTCCCACACAACACTATCTCCACCAAATGATAGATCACAATGCCAACAGATAAGTGATATCAAATAATCAATCCCTATAGAAACATCTATTTGTAGCTGTTGTACTAATGTCTCAACTAGAAGTTATATCCCTCACACTAGGAATAACAGGATAAAGAAATGACTCACACCTATTTCTACCAGTTTTGAGGTAATATTAGAATAAAATCATATCATACCATGTATCATCTCATGTGAAACCTAGTTACAGCCCTCCATGGCCTGTAACTATCTATAGACCTAACCATCTTCTCCTCGAGCCTGGCATGGCCTACATAGTGGTGGTGGTAGAAGGAGCTCATAATTACATCCTCCACCAACTTCTCCTCCCTTTAGAACTACTCCTACCCCTATGTTATCACTGCCTCCCTGAGGTCATCCCTTGCCACACCTAGAATGTAACACCCCACCCCATATCATTGGATTGAGAGGGAGGAGTAGTGCTACATGACCTTAGGAAAAGTTCCCAAGGAGCCCAATGATGGAAATAAAGATCAAGGGCTTCAGGAACAATTTGGGGAATAGTTTTTCCCTTAGAATAAAACCAAACAACCAAATGACTCATAACCAAACAAGACTACATGATGCATGTTAAGCAATTTCTTACAACACAACAAGACCAAAAGATGAATAATATAACCAAAATATCCACAATCAAAGTACCAGGTGTAAGACTCGATAATCAAACCCAAATGAAACCATGACACACTCCCTGGATCCACACCATGCTCCATGCTCCATGCACCACATTTCCACTCAAGCATAAAAATGAACCACTTGATAAATAATAAACTTTTCCCTTACCTCTGTCCCAGAAAATGACATCTACAAAATCACCAAAGTACCAAAGTAGGGGGTGAGTAAAAATACTCAGTAGGTTTTCCCCAAATGTCTTCCCTACACATTCAAGTATGATAAAAATGTTAGCACATTTATATAAAATATTTTATATAAAACAATAAATAGAGAAACCATTACAACAAGACAAACATACCATCCCCAAGACACTTTTAGAAGATTTTTAAAGCAAAGGAAAGACACATTAATATATAATCCATATCACCATCACACACAAGTACAAAAAAATTTCATCTTTCATAAAAATACCCCACAAAACAAACAACCATGATGGAACTTCCCGTCAAAACCCATTTACTACATTCCCAAGTTAGTGGTAATTCCCACACAGTTGTCCTTTAATACAAGCCCTTCTGTCAACTATCCATCCTCTTTTTAAAGTGGTTCTCCCTTCCCACTTCACATAAAATTAACACAAGTCATAATATATAAAAAAACAACCAACCATATGACATCGACAATTCCAACACCCGGCATAATCATTTCAATAAATCAACCATATATAGGAAACACCCATCAACCCTTTTACCATGCCGAGACACATTTCAATAAAAAAATCATTATTGAAATCCATATTTGAAAAAACATCATAAATAAAAACACCATTGATTTTAAAATAATGTTTTTAAAATCATAAAACAAATCCCCTTTTCAACTATATACGATTTTACCTAAAATCACCAAATCATCACAAGTGGGATTTCCAAAAATATTCACACATCATATTGAAAATTAATTTCAATAAAAACTAATTAATTGAATACAAGGCATAAAGTTCTATAAAAGTGTAGTCGAGAGAGAATCCACCTACCTTTAAGGTTCCAATGAAATCGACCCACAAGAAACCACACCGCAAATCTAGGAAAAAGATTCATTAAAACCAATCTAGATATCATTCCCAATCATAAAAAATCATTAATATAATTACCTAAAGAATCAAAAACCCTAGATATTTAGAAAACAGATGTAGATCTAGAAAATCGAGAGAGACGGTGAGAAAATCAGAGATAAACCAAGAGAGAAGACTAACCCGAGAGGAACCGCCTTCAAACCACCTTGAAACACATTCAAATCTCTTATAAATTGAGTGAGAGAGAACAAATAGCCCTTGAGAACAAATAATCCTAAGTGAGGCTCAAGTGGGAGGAAGTTTGGAGTGATTTAGGTCAATCCTGAGTGTTCTTTTTTTTAAACCCTATTTTTAATGGGGTGCATGGTTAGCTCGCATAGTTAGACAAACTGTGCGCTAACTGTCCACATGATACTTCCTAAAAGGGGATTCTCAGATGGCCTACCCACATGGTTTGAAAAACCATGTGAAAAGCATAAAAATTCCACTATCTCATGTTTCATGGTTTTCTTGGGGATTCTGCATGGTTTCCTCTAACTGTGCTCAAACTGTTCAGTAATAAAAAGGCCTCTAGAGCTTTCCAAAACCATCACAAACTCTCCCAATCCTTAACAAAATCCACCCAACCACTTTATATACATAAACAATTCATAAATAAGGGTTACATACCTCAAAATCGTGGTGTTACATTCTCCCCACTGTCTGACTTTCCACCCTTGGAATGTAGAGGACTACTATTTTGCTGAAAGAGCTCGAGCCATTGCTCAGCCATATCTTTCTCCCACTCCCAAGTCTCCTCTAGAATATGACAATTCTACCAAAAAAAACCGAACTAGACTGTTGTTCTTTCCATGAAATACATTCTCTTTCCTTTCCACAATCCTCACTTGCACATACACCAAAGAATAATATGTCTCTAGCTCAACATGATCCCATTGAATGACGTGTTCACGATCTGACTGATACTTATTCAATTGTGACACATAAAATACATTGTGCATCGCACTAAACTGTGGTAGAAAATCCAACTGATAATCCATCTCTCCAATCCACACAAGTATCTCAAAAGGACCAATATAAATCAATGAAAATTTACCCTACTTATGAAACCATTGATTCCATAGCCTAAGAGGGATTCTCAAAAACACATGATCACCCACCTCAAACAACAAGAAATGTAGATGATGGTCGACATATGATTTCTGACAACTCTACAGCATCCCTATCCTCTTTTAATCAAATTTATCTTCTCTGTAGTCTCATGGACAAGGCTCAGTCCAGCTATCGAAGTCTCACCTATTTCCACCCAACAAAGTGGAGAATGGTATGGGAACCCATTCAATGCCTCAAAAAATCCATATGTATCGAAGATAGGTAACTATTATTATAGGAGGAATCCATCAACGAAATGTGCTCCACCCGTGAACCCAAAAAATCCATCACACAAGCCCACAACATATCTTATAATGTTTTTATAGTCCTCTCATATTTCAAATCCATATGAGGATGATAGGTTGTGCTCATCATGAAATTTATCCCAAGGGCTTGCTACAAGGATTTCTAGAAACCAGATGTCAACCTCAGATCACTATCTGATACATTTGAAACTGCAACCCCATGTCTTTCACCACCTCACATATATATATTTTGGAAATATCCAACACCGTATGAGATTCACAAAAAATGATGAAATGGTCCAACTTTGTGAGTCGATATACTGTCACCCATATAGCATTGTGCTTACTGACCATTCTTGGAAGACCCATCACAAAATGAATTTATATTTGCTTTCATTTTTACACTGAGATATGTAAGGACTATAACATACCTACTGACCACTATTGTTATACCTTGACATACTGGCAAGTCAAGCATCGCGAAACAAACTCCTCCCCTTTCTACTTCATACCTGCCCACCAAAAATGGGATTTCAATGACCAATATATTTTCTGAATTCTAAGATGAAAATCCCACTTAGAATGATGATAATCCTGGATAATTTCTTCTTAAAAAGACTTTAGTACAACCATATGATTCTAAAAACACAATAATGAATTCCCATTTAGTTCCAAGCCCTCAATGGTCTCCCCACCATTGGGTTTTTACCTCATCACCATACCTTCAGAATCAGACACTTATGACTCTTTAACCAAACCCACCAAGTTAGGAACTAAAGATACTGAAAAAACTACTATATCACCCCAGTCCTCAAATTCCAACCACATGTTAGCTATAACTGACATTAACTGCCATTGATCTGATGCATGTTTCACCACTTGATCATATGATTTCTGACTTAATGTGTCTGCCACTAAATTTCCCTTACCCATTGCGTACATCATGTCAAACTCAAACATCTAGAGATACTCCATCCATATACATTGCCAAAAGTTCAAATATATTTTTGAGAAAATATGATTTAAACTCTTTTGGTTAGTAATCATCATGAACTTATCCCCGAAGAGATAATGACACCACATTTTCAAAGCGTGCACCACTACTGCAAACTCCAAATCATGTGTTGGTTATTTCATCTCATGTAACTTCAACTTCCTTGGTCCATATGAAACCACATGATCCCCTTGTATGAGAACACAACCCAAACCTATTCCTAATGCATCACAATACACCACATTCCCTTTCCCAGGTTATGGAAAAACCATGATTGGTGCTGATGTAAGGCGACCCTTTAGTGATTGAAAACATTTTTTTCGTTGTTAATTACATTTAAATGGAATGTTCTTCCTTTTCAAAGAAGTCATTGGTGAGGAAAATAATGAGAAATAACAAATAAAAACTAATAATACATAGAAAGACTGAGAAAACTCCATATTTCAAAGATTCTCTTTGGTGGATGCCATGAAACAATGACCTCTATCTTTTCCAGATCAACTGAAACACCCCTCTCAGAAACATCATGTCCTATAAAACATAACTCTTGTATACAAAAGTAACAATTTGAAAACATTTCATAAAATTTATGATCTATCATGATCCCCAACATTGCCACTAATGGCTGCTCATGCTCTCCCCTTCTCCTTGAATACACCAGTATGTCATCAACAAATACCACCAGAAAATAATTTAGCTATCCTTGAAATATCTGATTCATCAATGACATGATAACCATTGGTGCATTTTTCAGACCAAAGGGCATCACCACATACTCATAATGTCCATATCAACTTCTGGAATCTATTTTTTGAAAATCCCCCTTCAAGACACACAATTGATGATAACCTAGCCACAATTCAATATTGGAGAACCACTAAGCTCTCGTAAACTGATCAAAAAAATAATTAATGTGTGGAAGTGGATATCAGTTCATTATTGTAACTTGATTAAGATTAAAATAATCAACACACAAACTTAAGGTTCCATATGCCTTTTTAACAAACAATACTGGCATTGCCTAGAGAGATGTGCTAGGCCGGATGAACCCTTTGCTTTCTAATTCCTCAAACCGCACCTTTTATTCCTGAAATTCAGTTGGTTCCATCTAGTAAGATGAAAGCAATATAAAAATTGTCCCTAGAAGGAGATCAATCATAAACTCCACATCACACATTGGTGGTAACTATGAGAATTATTCATAAAATACATCCAGAAACTAATCCACAACTGCTGAAAAAAATGCTCTGTTGAACTCCTTCAATTGATGCCAATGTAAAAGCTGCTAACTAAGATGATATTGTCCCAATATATGGTTCTAACAGACCCGTTTCACCCAACTATTAATTATTATCCCCTCTTAAGTGATTTATGACCCCATCCTCCATTATAAAACTCACTGTTCGTGCACAACAGTCAATGTGGTCCTTAAACATTGTTAACCAGACCATTCCTAGGATTATATCATACACATCCATCTCAAGCACTAATAAATCCCACATCAACTCAAACCCATCATTAACTATGCAAAAGGATCTACCTAAGAAGGTTTGACACTCTCTTGGACCCAGAGGAGTTTTTTTTTAAAATAAAATGCATCCTTTCCATAGTTAAACCCAACAAATAAATGATAAGAGAAGAAATAAAAGAATTTGAATCAGCAGTATCAAACAACACCTGCATCAAGGTAGAATTTTAAAGAATTCTACCTCACACCATGGACGGTCATGACTGATCATCCAAGACAACCTTATCAGCACCAATAAACTATTTACTTACCACACTCTACTCATTATTGCCTTGCTAAGGAGTCATGGTGTTCCTTGAATCACCCTAACTAACATTAACTATGTTGTCAAGGGGTATGATGTTTACACCATCCTGTCGAGGCATACAACCCCTGCGACCCCAGATCAATGTCATAGACACTCGACCTCAGAGCATTTCGATAAAAATTATGAATATAGCACATATTATTACAGTTATTACATGATGGAGGTTGTTTCATACAATCTTGCTTGATGTGTCTTGTGGAGCCACATTGAAAACTTCCAGGATTACTCTGAGGCTTTGAAGGAAGATTCACCGATCCCAGCGTTGGATTCTAAGCCTTACTCCCACACTGGAAATAAGTGTCCCTCTTACCTTCAACCTAGCATTTCAGTTCCCACTATTTATCCTGGGTACGAACATGATTCCCCCACCTGTATCCCACAAAAGATCTCACTCAGCAACTATGGCTCTATTCACCATTTCTATGTAATCATCTATGAATAACACCACTATCTTGTAATGAATGTCTGAACTCAAACCAACTTCAAAGATATGATCTTTCAATGACGTACTACCCACCACCTCGGGAAAAAACTGTACTAAGTTCATAAACATAGCTTCATATTCCATTAATGAGAGGTTCTCTTACTTTATCCTGAATTAATCCATTGTGCACTAAATTATGAATGTGTGAGGTTATAATTATTTGTTAAAAAATTCTTAAAAACCATCACATGTCATCCCTTGGTCCATCCCAGCTTGGACCACTAGCTCCCACCACTGAAGGGAATGATCCACAAAAATGTATGTGGCTAACTTCACCTTGAGGTCTACCGGTGTTCCAAATAATCTGAACATCATTTTCATTCTATTCAACCCAAATTCTGCCCTTTTTGGCTTTGAATAACCCCTAAATATGGGTGGATTTTGATTTTCAAATTGAACCTCAGGATACCTATTCTTTATTTCATTAACATTATTCTCACTTTCCATAGCTTTGAAAGCTTTCACTATACTTTCTAGTAGTTTCTAGTTCAACTGAGGCTCAAGTGGAACCACATTTTTAGCAGCCTCCTTCAGTTTGTCTCTACAACACCTACCCAGTGCTATTTCTATTAACAAAAAACAATGATAAGTCTTTCTACTTTACCATGAAAGTGTCACAATTTCAAATACAATTACATTGCACTATCACAAATAGGTTTTCCACACATTCACATTTACCATGATTCCCTATTAATTTTTTTTCTTAAAATCCCCTATGTTTTGAAACATGACCCATTTTCAAAATACGACAACCATCCATGTTTCAAATCCATCTATTTTAATAGACAATTCATATTTTTCAAAATTCAAAAATTCATATCACAACATAAATCATTATACCCTAATGAAACATGAGCCCTAGAGGGAATTCATTTCTACCATGCATGCCATTATCATCTCATCAGATACACCCACAACAATTAGATTTCCAATGACTATAAGTGTCTCCAAACACTTATGTACCCAACTCCCTGGTATCTTTATGTTCAACATAAAAGGGTAATCTACGTCCTTTAATTCTATACATTTAAAGTTTCAACAATATTATTCTTTACTACCATCCCAACTTGAGGAATAGACCATGAACGAAAGTCAAAACCAAATCCAACAATCAACACCAAGGAATCGAAAAACTACTTTCACATGAAATCCAAGGATCGAAATAACTAATACCACATGTAAAACCCCACCCCATATTATTAGATTTAGAGGGCAGAAGAGTTCTACTTGGCCTTAAGCAATGTTCCCAAGGGGCCAAATGCTATCAATAATTGTCTAGGGCTTCAAGAAAAATTTGGGGAACAGTTTTTCCCTTAGAATAAAACCAAACAACCAAACAATTCATAACCAACCAACACTACGTGATACATGTTAAATAATGTCTTACAACACAAAAAGACCAATATACCAATAATACAACCACAATATCCACAATCATATTACCAAGAAGAAGACTCAATAATGAAACCAGGACACATTCCATGGCTCCACAACCAACTCCATGCTCTAAGAACCACCTTTCCACTCAACCATCATGATAAACCACTAGATAAATGAGATGTTTTTCCCACACCAGTGTCCCAAAAAATGACATTTTTAAAATCACCAAAGTTCCAAATCAGGGAGTGATTACAAATAATCAGTAGGTTTTCCCTAAATGAATTATCTTCACATGCAAGTAGAAGAAAACCATTAGAACATTTATATAAAATAGTTTGTATAAAACAATAAATAGTCCAACCATTACATCAATCCAAAAAAAAACATTACCAAGACACTTTTACCATATTTCCACAACTAGGGAAAGCCACACTAATCCATATTCCATATCACCATCACACACTCATAAAAACAATTTCCATCTTAGATAGAAACACACCAAAAAAACAAACAACCACGGTAGATCATCCCATCCAATCCTGTTTACTACATTCCCAAGCTATTGGTACTTCCCACACAATAATCCTTTAAAGGTTTACCTTCCATCCACTATCCATAATCTTTTCATAGTGGTACTCCTAGCCCACTTCAGACACTATTAACATAAGCCATATAACTTATCCAATAACCAAGCAAATCAGATCAATAATTCCAACACAATCCGAAACCATTTCAAAAAATAACCCATACCTAAGAAACAAACTTCAAACCTTTTTACATGACAAGACACATTTCAATAAACAAATTATCTACTGAAATAAATATTTCACAAAACATTTTTCATAAATCAAACCACTATTTATTTTAAAATCAACATTTTAAAATCACACAGCAAAGCCCCTTTTTCAACCATATCCCCTTTTAAACAAAATCCAAAAATCATCACAAATGGGATTTACTACAAGATTCTCAAATCATATTCAGAATTAATTTCAATTTTAAGAAATTAATTTAAAACAAAGCATCAAGTTCTATCAAAGTGGAGTCGAGAGAGAAGCCACCAACCTTTAGGGTTCTGGAAAAATCAACCCAAAAGCAACCACACCACAAATTCCGAGAAAACACTCCACTAAAAAAACTCTATATCACCTTACCTATAATAAAAAATCCTTAATATCATCACCAAAGGAAACAAAAACCCTATATATACACACAATGGATGTATATCCAGAAAACCGAGAGAGAGTGAAGAGTACATCTAGAGATATCCAAAGAGAAACCAATATATAATACTTACATGAGATGAAACACATTAAAACCATATTGCCACAACTTAAAATACATTCCAAATCAAGTGGGAGAGCACCCATAGCCCCTATGAACCGAGAATCCCAAGTAAGGCTTGAGTGGGAGGAATTTTGGAGTGATTTAGGTCAATCTTGAGTGTTCGTGTTTATAAAATTCAATTTTTTAATGGGCCACCCAGTTATCTCACATGGTTAGACAAACCATATACTATCTTTACGCATGATACTACCTCAAATGGGAATATCACATGGCCTAACCACATGGTTAAACAAACTATGTGTAAACCATGTGAAGGCCATTGTCTCATGTTGCATGATTTTCGTGGGGATTCTACACGGTTTCTCCTAACCGTGGTCAAACCATGCAATGTTTAAAAGACCTCCAAAGTTTTAAAAAACCATACCAAACTCTCCCAAACCCTACCAAACTCCACCCAACCACTTCATATACATAAAAATAAATAAATAAGGGTTACATACCTCAAATTGGGGGGGTACTACATAGGCGATCTTTGGTTATGATGCTACACCTTCTATAGAGGTCAATCCACTATCTGCTTATCAGAATCTTCATGATGGCTTGGAAAGTCACGAGATAACTTAATTCACTAATTGAAATCATAAAATTTACCCTCTATAGGATAACTAGATCCTCTACATGAACTCTAGGTTACAGATCCTCATGTGTGAGTTTGTGAATGTGAATTCTTCCTATTCTGGGATCCCAACAATTTACATCTACTACCTTCTGCAGGAAACTCTGCCACATGATGCCCACCTCAATATCTAACCTCCTAGTGCCTCTATACTAAGAAGATCTTAGTCACCATATCCCACTCTATAACTTCATCATAAGTGTGTAGGTATAAGGAAACCAAACTCCCTTGAATGTATCTACAAAGACCCATCTCACACTTCCTCACGCGGAAGAATACAACTCATACCATATCAAGGGATTACAACATAAGGTTAGTGAACCTCATGGAATATAAATCTATTGAAATATCACTCTATTATATCTCAAGAAGCTCCTGGATAAAAAATAGGTGTATTAATAAAGGGTTATACTTCTCACGATATTGATATTGTAAGTTAGACCCTGAGAGTGTCATATCATCATGGGTATGCATAACCAAAATCCACCAACATACAAATACTCCATGTAAAAGATTGGATGTCAACCTAACCATATGATTCTTTGGGTCCTAACCATCCTGAGGAATCAAACAATCCATTAAAACCTATCCTCTACTACCTGGGGATCTAGATCATTGTGGATCCTTAGCAGTCTTTGTTGCTAGAACTGATGGAGTGCGCTAAGCCTAAACGCATCCTAATATGGTACTAATTGTTTCATTTAAATAGGGGTTGTAACTGACTACCCACATAGAGAAAACACATTGTGGGATGACCCCTGAACCAAGACCACATCACTCATAAAATCATCATCACGATCATGAATTTTTAAATGGTTGGATTTCTTCATAGAGGCATCATAAAAATAATAAATAAATACAATGGTCAGATGAGCATGTATATATGGGGATATGACTAAAGAAGGATAGACAAAGTAATCATTCCTATATTATGAATGAACTGATATTCTCTTAACCAATGTCTCAATATATTGAGTTGATAAAAAGGTAGTCAGAGTCTCGGTGTATGGATACATCAACCACCACACTAATACGAAGTTGTCTAGCCTGAAAGCCACACTCAAGACACTTTGACAATGTTTACCTAAGTTCCTAACCAATCCCCATAAGGGGAAAAATCCAAACACCATCTCATTGGAAAAACTCCTCTGATACCACTCTGCAATGACCTGACCTACCAGGGCCTACCTGACCTGCTGAAGGCCAAGCTATTACAATACCAAGACCACATCCAATAGGATAGGGGCTATAAAAAAGTATCAAGAAGTAATAATTATAATGGGAGTCCTTTAATTATTGATATTTTACACACAATCCCTATAATATACTTTTATTAGTGAAGAGTAATATAATGTAAAAGCTATAACATCTACATTGAAACCATGCATTCAATAATATATAGGGAAAACACTAGAGTAAAACAAAATATAATAAAAGTGTAAAGGAATAAATACATGCCCACCTAGAAATGAAGTCCCAACTTGACAATAACTAGAAATGAAGAATCCTAATAGTGTTTGGAACCTAATATCCATGTAAAAACTCCATACACAGTCAATGCACCCATGCATCACTATGATCCACCATAATCACTACCAATTTGTCCATCATCTTCATAAGACATGACACATTTGGGAAAATCCCATGATGTGGTGAATATATATATACCCAGTAGGAAGCCCTAAAAACCTAATGGGAGTGATATAGAGATACAAAAATAGTTACTTCAACCCAAACAAATAGGTAAATGAAACCCAACACATACACCCACACATATATATTCTCATAAAGAAACCCAGATGGGAGAGAAAGGTAATCTCCGTCTCACATCTCAGCCGAAGTCGATGACTAAGACTATAGTTCCAAAAGTCTATTACCGATTCCCAACATAAAATTAAGCCTCACCAAAATATTAGTGGAGGGTCTTACACCCCATAACTATGCTCCAAAATTGAGGGAACTATAAATCCAATGGAGGAAATTCACCCCACCCAATCTTAAAGATGAGGGAGTACCAATTTGTAGATATAGAACCCACACCCTATATAATATGGGGGAGTAATGACTATTTACATAAAGAATATGGGGAACCCTTTACTTGTATAATAGGAGAGTACTAACCTTGGAATCTATCCAATAGTATGGGGAACCAACACCCTAGTGTAATAGGAGAGTACAGACCCCAACATATCTCTGATAGTTTGGGGTACTCATTTCCAGGTGTGATAGGGTAGTACTGAGCGAAATGTCTCTTTGATGATCTTTCCAAATCACTACCATCATCAAGTATTGCCTAAAAAGCATCCCAAATCAAATATTCCACGTCGTATATAAAAATCTAACTCAAAGGATATAATCTTGTTCTTTATGGAAAACATTTCCTGATAAGATAATCATGGGAAAAAACCTAAGTCCAAATCAAGGAGATACGACAGTAAGAATTGAAAGAAGGGAATGCACGATGTGTAAGGGGGTCCACATGGCATGTTACCCTACCTCATATCCTAATTGTGTTCTCCTCTAGATATGTCATGGAGGCCTTATCATAGTACATGTAATATATGACACACACGATTAGTCTCATCCACATGGGTCATTCTCATGTCCTCTTGGCCATGCCCGTGTGTGTTGGCTCATGCCCATATACCTAGCTGTTCCTGGGTACTATCATGTGCCCGTACACTTATAGAGCACACATCGTGTCCTCCCACATAGGGTCCTTAGAGTGCGCCAGAAGGAACATAGTTTGGACACCTAGGAAGGGTCACATGGTGTATGTGTCTGACCATACATTGTGTGATCTTTACTCAAATAAAAAACCTAGTTTTTGTAGAAAAGTAGGAACCCAACGTGTGTTCCTCTGAACTACAAAGTGTGTAATGAAATTTTTCATAGAAATTATAGAATCTTTATGAGTTCTACATATTTGAACTTATTGTTGTGAACCACACATATTGGCCACCTAAAATTAGTGGGGGTTGCCTTAATAAATTATTTACAAGCCTTCCGTAGCTACAAAATGGATTCTGATCACCCACGGTGGTTCATAATGTGTCCCGTATTCTGCACGTCATGCACCATCATACCAAATAATATACATAAAAAAATCATCACATGTATCCCACAAATGATCATAATAATTCCTTAAATAACCATCCCAATCATTATTCACCCAACATCCATGAATATAAGGGTTTGATCATGCTCAAACCAATAAACAAAATATTGAAATGTGACCCTTAGGCCAATGATGGAGAGCACAAAGAACAATGGGAGAAAAGCCTAAGAACAAGGGTATAAATGTATTTGGCCATGTATTTATCTATAATTTGCATAGATTAGTTATATCCTGTATAATGACCCATACTTTTTAAATGATATTTTATTTCATGAAAATGTGTGTTATTTAATTTTACACAACAAAACCACATCTCATTAATAATGAAGTGGTATTTGTAGAATATAATGGGAAATGTGACTATTGGGTTTCAATCGTTATATGAACATTGGTAAAATATGAACATTGTTAAATATGAACATTGGAAACAATACTCTTGCTAATAATTTTAGCATTATAATTAGTGTTTATAAGTATACAAGAAAAGGGATAATTAATATAGAAAGGAAAAGCGATGAACTCAACCAATATAGTCCTTCTATATGAATCCCATTTTTTCAGAACATGGGAGGGACGTAGCATCAATGGGGTTTTACCTTGACCAAGCTCAATCAAAGCTTGAACAAGTTAATCTTGAATGGAATCATTTATGGGATAAGTTCATGTTAGTGGAAATTACGACTCAAGCTTTGTTCGCCAAGTCACCCCATGAATCTATCACTATCGCACACCTTACCCTTATGTTGTACGTAGGTATTATAAGAGGTTACATTTCTAGGCCTTACTTTCTTAAATTATAATTCCATTTTATAAATAAAATTTTTATTCCATCAATTCTGTTTTAAGAATATGTTTTATTAATAAAAAATATGAAAATTTGATAAATTGACTCTCAGGAAAAAAATATACATTTCAAAAAGGATGTAATTTTTTTTATAATAAACTAAGGTTTTATTAATAATTTCTATTTTAATTAAATAGTATGATAAAAAACTCTTATTTAAATATAAATGATAAAAAAAATTATTATGTCAATGAATATTTTTAAGTGTCAAAAATTATACTATGCATTTTAAACCCAATATTTTCTTTAATAAATAAATATTTTAATATTTAAAAGTTAATATTCTCAAATATAGAGAATAATTATGACAAAATAAACATAATTTTTTAAATCATCACGTCAAAATTATGTTTGGGTGAATTTATGAGAATTTTCTAAAATACTTTATGTTTCCATAAATAGTAAAAATACATTTTGAGGTTTTCAGTATGTTTAATGAATTAATAAATATGTAATAATTATTTAATAAATAATTAACCAAAATAGAAGGATTAAAATATTTTATTTAATTAATATTAAGTATTTCAATAAATTTTAATCCATTTTCAAACCTATAAGTTACCTTCCAAATTCTAAAATTGAAACTTTGTATTATAAAACATTATTTTATGAAAGAATTATTTTTACTTGCCAATATTAGTAATTTAAAATTATGATAAATTATTATAGGTTAAAATTACATAATATATTTCCAAAATTTCCAACACCATGGCCAATCCCATGGTGTCTCATTTTCCACAACCTTGATTTATAAGGCCTATATTTGGAAATTGTTAAACAAATCCTCCACTTTTTATATATATACCCACCCATTTCTCCATTTATTTTTACTCAAAATACATCCTCCATAAATATATTGTACATTATACTCTCAAGTATCCACCCAAGGTGTTATAAAGTCCCATGATCCCAATTCTTGAGTTTTAGGAGTAACTCTTTAAGGTAAGGGAAACACTCCTCTTTTCCATTCAATTACTCTATTATATGGTGTGTATTAAATTTTAAAAACTATGTTATATGACCCACATAATTTAATTACATTAATATAATAATATTATTTTATTAATTTGTGACATTTTTTTAAAACCACATTTTATACTTGTTATGTTGTCGAATTTGCTTCTAAAAATTTCCCTCTTCTCCTCAAGTAAATTTCATTTATTTTCTTCTTGTGAATACACAAGACTCTTTATTTTTTAAGGGTATTCATATAAATTTAAAAATTATTTATTTTATTTTTAGACTAACATACATGAAACCCACATTCCCTTTTTTGGGTTGAAAACGACATAATGATTTTGTTTTTAGGAACATTTGAAATGTCGTGATTTTGATATGAAACCCATTTTTTATTCATCATAAGTTATTTATAAAATGTTTGATTATGATATATGTCTCACATTAATTAATACATATGAAGGGTTTACCCTTATAGTGGTCCAATTCATTGGGTAAAGAATTTAATCTCTATATATGACATGTTTTATGATACTTTAGAGAATAAACATGGTAGCTTTCATTTATAGCACCTCGATGATAAACCATAGTGATATGCTTATGAATTTATCATTGAAATGTTGCTTCCACAATTAAATGTTATGATTAATGTTATTTTTATTATGATATGCTTTATTGTTTCTCATGTCTTAATGGAATTCCTCATGGTCTTATAGATATTCCACATAATCACATGTAAACTATTTTCTACTACTGTGCCTCATGTTCAACCAATTTCTTTTTATGTCTGTCCCTAGGATTTGAGATGTAGTAAATATACATAGTATGAACCCATGAGGATGTATTCAAGTGTATTTAAAATAATTTATTGTGTTTTCATGTATTAGTTAAATTATTTACATGAAAATAAATTATTAAAGATCCTCTATTTTTACCATGTAAATGAAAATTTTGGGTAATAAAAATGTGGGATGTAATATCCAGGATAAGAAGCATGAAAAATCAAGAATAGATCATATAAAAAATTTTAACTGGCTCATGCAAATGGAGAACATACGCAGATCAAAATCACATGTTCAATATTTTAATCAAAATGAAAGAAATACACAATTTATGATCCCTACCTCAATTATGGATCAATCATTGGTGATGAATTCATTTTCCAATGATGTGGGGATCCTATCACGTTTTCTACCCTCTGATCCACCTCAATATACAATTTTTCCATCCTCTGATGTGATCTTCTAATAAAGAATGATGAATTTACCCCTTTTAGATCTCCCAATGTTATGTGAATAACCCTAGTTAAATGCAATAACAACATTTAAATAGGGGAAATTATGTCTATTGTTCATTTAACAATACAAAAAATTGTTTAATTTATTTATTTCATTTAAATGGACCACCAATAACTACCTTTATACAATATCTGATGCCAAAAAAATCTAGGTCATTCTTAGGGTAAATGCCACATTATAGACTCAACCATGGCCTTATATTTGTAATCTGAGACTCAATTTTGGGGTTATTCCATTTTTTAAAGAAAACCACATGCACACAATATTAATAATTTTTATATTTTTAAAATATAAATTATAATATAATAGTGCATTGAAATTTTTCATCATTTCAGCACTTGGCTCCAAAAATATTTCATAATATTTTTCAAAGACTTATAACAGGGTCACTATAGTATTTAATTTATTAATTTTAAAGTCAGAAGAAGATGGAGTGACACTGGTGTTATAGAATTACTTAGTCTCCTATATTATATGATACCAAAATAAAATGAGATTCTTTGTCAAACATATAATGTTAAGTGAATTCTATGTTCAATGGGTATGATCTCTAGAAAAATACATGTCGTTCCAAATGATTTTATATTGCTTCAAAATGAAGCAATAACTATGAATCAGTAAAAAAATTCCCTAAGTGTGGCATGAATCAATACAAGAAAGATGAATAAAGTCATTTAAAATATTTATGGAATTTTACTATCATTACAAGGGTTAGAGAAATATATGGATGTCAAGAAGCCAATAGATAATTGACATGGTATACAAGTAAAAAAATTGATGATGAGAAACTGCATCACCCAAAGGACTCTCCATAGCCGAATAAAATTAATTATGAGTATCCAAAATTTGGATATGAGCTGAGAAAAATCTATCTTGTGTTATCTATTGATGGAATAAATACTTTTGGTGTAAAAATTAGTACTCAATGTAAATGACTGGTTATTTTGGTAAATTATAACTTCCCACCATGGTTTTTTACAAGGAACAAATATATATGTTGTATCTACTTATAAATGGACCATAAAAAACTCGTTAATGATATTGATGTCTATTTGGTTCCATTGATTGAAGATCTCAATTTGACATGAGACACTAGTGTTACATTTTATGTTCCTAATATAAGTGAAGAGTTCATATTGAGAGCCATGTTGTATGGGATGATAAATAACTTTCATCCTTAAGGAATTTTTCAGGCTATATAATTAATGGAATTTTCGGGTATCCCATTCATGAAGAAGGCACACACTTTATTATGTTGAAACATTCCTCTTTTTCTATGTTTATTTCTTCACAAGTTCTTCGTGAATTCTTCAACTGAATAATTTTTATTAGCATTGGAAATATATAGTTTTGTTGAGCGTGATATATGGACGCAAAGCCCTCAACACAAGGATCGTGAATGTGTGATCGTATAATTTTTCGAGATTTAAATGAAGCTACAATGGCTCATGGAAGAAGGTGACAAATGAAACCCAGCCGGCCATGAGGAAGGAAGGGAGGCGCGTGTTCGCGCCGCAGGTTGAAGAGAAGGTTGCGGCTCTTCGGATGTGGTGGGGAAGGAACCCGACAGACAACTGGCCGACGACGTGGGGGAGCGGCAGGGTGCGTCCACGCCGCTGGTGGAGCAGGAGGCCGCGACCGCGTGGCTGCTGCGAAGGTGGACGACGGTCGATACCTGACTGACCGCAGCTGGACAGCGGTGCCATCGCGCCACTAGAAGGAATATCGGCTGACCGTTCTGGACTGCCGAGGCGCACCAGGAGGGACCGTCGAGCGGTCCCGCGTGCTAGCCAGGCCGCACCGGGCGCCGCACCACAAGCCGCACTACGGGCCGCACTGCGTGCCCAACAACAAGGCCGCGCCGCAAGGCTGAACCATGGGCCAAACCGTGAGTCCGCATCATGAGGTTGCACCGAGATCTGCATCGTGAGCCGCCCAGTGGGCCCCGGTAATGGATTGCACCCTTTGTGGGTCGGGCCGGGCAGCCCACTACGCGGGTCGGGCTGAACCACGACCCAGCGGGCCTAGCTCTCCAAGGCCCAGGCCAGACCTAGACCGGGTTGGGTTGACCCTAACCGGGTTGGCCCATCCCAGGCCAGGTTGGGTCGTGTCGGTCTGACAGGTTTGGACCGGACGTGGGCCCATTTGGGCCCAATATTACCTTTTTGGCCATAACGTGAGAACCAGGCATCCGTTTGACAAACCGTCTACGACGCCAGAATCCTTGAATCGATATGGTCCTTTTGATATACTCCACATAAGTTTTGTATAAGGTTCGAGTATGCCTATATTGGATTGGACCCCGAATCCAACCAGGCCCTCGGAGCGGAAATGCTAATAACTTACAGACCGGGCATCCGATTGACGCGCCATATTTTTTGTTGGATCCCTTTTGATGTGGTGAACCTTTGGGTTAATTTTTCTTCTAACTTAGGGGTGGTTGAGGTATAACTTCTAGCTTTGGGAGCGTTTCTCCCAAGCAAGATACGTACAGAACCCTACGATTGGTTGAGACTTGACGACTGCTGATCGTTTCCACTCGGAGTGACTCAACTGGCCCAGTGGGGAGCACCTTTGTGTGATGTGGTAGACCCATGGTGGGGATCACATTTTTGTGACACGGGAAACCCATGGTACTCAACAGGAGATGTACCTCATCCGGCCACAAGGGGGAGCTCCTCTGTGTGACGCGACAGACCCACAGTGGGGAGCACCTATGTGTGACGCGACATACTCACAATACTCAATAGGAGGAGTACCTCAGCAGTCCAAGGTTTGTGGGAAGTTCCTATTTGTGACATTGTAGGACCAATATACTAGATATAGGAGGAGTTATCTAGTAACTGAGGTGTTTAGAATATTAATTGTTACTATCCCTAGAGAATCCTTTGGCTGACTATTAGCTTCCATAGCCATCCTATGTGGTTCAGCTTTATAATTGTATTTCTCAGAGTTGTATACCTAGTGTGAGCCGAGTCTTTGTCATTGTGATATTCTTTCCTTTATGGAACAGTTGGGCTTTGGTATTTTGAGTTGGGCCTCGTGTTTTCTCATGATCGAGATGGGTTTAATCGATAACTTAGGTATATTTATGGACATACACCTAAGTAGGGTTTTCAGTTGTTTTCATGTTTTTATGTTTATCCTCTGTGGTGTTTGTGAGACCTTTAAGGGTATTGGGGTCTCTACTGAGTATCTTTATACTCACCCCTACACATGCTACGCCCGCAGCTTGTTGTGTTTGGTATATACAACAGACAACGCTAACTGAGGATGAGGGTACCCGTACTGGAGGTAGCTCGGTGTTGGACCATAGACGAGGCGTACCACAAAGACAACCATTCAAGAGTCGAACCTATCCTTTAGGTAGGAGTCCTTTGTGGGTTTTCACAGGATCTGTACTCAGTTTTACTATTACTTTCTAGTTTCTCTTTTACTTTACAGTTGGACTTGTATTCTGGTCCATTTTACTTTCTATACACACCCTGTTTACTACATAGTTTTATTTTATTCTTGTATCTTGCTTTGTGCTTAGTTGTGTGAGTTTTAGGTCATAAAGGAAATGCCTTTCCATTTTAAGGGAATATTCCTTTCGGTGCTAGTCTCCAGCCCCTGTCCTATGGAAGGCGGGCTTGGGGTAGTCACATCACAGGCCCCGAGGGACAGGTTGTGAAAAATTGGTATAAGAGGAGTTTGATTCTACTGATGAACTAGAACTCTGATGTTTCCTTAGTGTTAATAGTGTTAAGTGTTATGGGTGTGGTTTTCAGTTCAGGGAGTCCAGTGTGGGTGCGGAAACCAACGTATCCATACACCAGGACCCTGAATTCTAATTTTCGACTCAGTACACAAAAACACTGATTGCATGTGTTTTTGAAAAGTTTTTGATCTCTTTGAGTCAGCTAACCAGGTATAAACTTAATGACCATGGCACACCTGTTTCTTTTCAGGATTCCTCCACGCAGATATCCATCCAGGATTCCAGTTAGATCACGTGATGATAGGCCACTAAGCGATGAGGCTTCAGTGTAGGGCTCCCTTATGGTAGTTGTACCACCAGGTGGTGTACCAGCAGCACCACTACCCGTTGGGCAGCTGAAGCCACCAACCCTAGCAGTAGAGGGTGAACGCTTCTTGAGCATGTTTCACGAGTTCCAATGCCAGAGGCCACTGAGGTTCCGGGGTGAGATAGATCCACAGGTAGCTACAGATTGGTTGGAGACTGTGGTTAGAGTCTTTCGACTGGTAGGGACACCGACTGATCTCATGGTGATCCTTTCCACCGGCCTTCTTCAGGCAGCAGTGGGAAGATGGTGGAGCATGATGCTCCAAGTTAACGATGAGGTCACTCTCATATGGGTGGACTTTGACAGTCTTTTCTAGGTAGAGTTCATCCCAGCGACCCTATGCTCAGTGCGTATACAAGAGATTCTCCACTTGCAACAGGGTAGCATGACTATGACTCAGTATTCAGCGTGGTTCACCAACGTCTCACAATACTCCTCTAACATGGTGTAGGACACTTTCTTCAGGGCTCAGACATTCGATCAGGGGATTAGATGGGATATTAGAGCTTCTATGGTTTCTCTCAGTATCCTGACTTAGGTGGGGGTGTTAGAGAGGGTATTTTTAGTGGAGATTTTCCTTACTGAGAAGTCCCCAGCAGTGAGACCCACTACGGGACGACATGTAGTAGAGTCATCAGTAGCTGGTAGTAGATAAATGATGCAGAGGTCCAAGAGGACCAGACCTACAGGAGGACGACCACAGGATACATGCTCAGTGGTGTGAGGATCTTGAGGCAGAGTAGAACATGTGACAGACACACAATGTTACACGTGTGGTGGGAAGGGTCACATGGATCGCGACTACCTGACCCACCATACCGACGACCAGCAGATGGTCTAGGGACCACCGAGGAAGATAAATAGATTCGATCAAGGAGGTCCATAGGATGGAGTCGAATGTGGTAGAGGAGAAGGCCGCGCAATAGGTGATGGGTGACGTTTTGAGGTTCTACCGCCACCACCGCAAGGTGGTCCACCCCTACCACAGGGAGTAGGAGGATAGGGACGAGCACAACTCCAAGTAGCTAAGGTCTATGACCACAGTGCCCCAGAGATGATTAGAGGTACGATCTATGTCTACTCCACCTTATCTGCAGTACTTATAGACATAGGTGAAATTCACTCATTTATTTTCACAACCCTCGTTCAGAGCTCAGAGATTCTGACAGAGCCGTTGGCTCGATCTTTATGGCTAGAGACTCCTACAGGAGCAGATTTGATGATTACACACTGGTTCCAGCAATGTGAGCAAACTCTAGGAGGCGATAGAGTCAGCTAGGATCTCCTAGTATCTGTTTCGAGGTCTTATGATGTCATCTTGGGTATGGACCGGTTATCCACCGTCCATGCTTAGATTGAATATATTAGGCGCAAAGTGTTTGTATCTACATGGATGGGACTAGATTTTCCTTCACTGGCGAGAAGTGAACCTTTTCAACACATGATGGATTTCCCAGAGGAGGCTGCGGCTGATCACACATCAGTTGGCTTGCCTTACCATTAGAGCGGTTGATGTAGAGAGTCCGAGCTATCTTGTAGTGGTGGACCATTATGCTGATGTTTTCCCTGATGATGTTCTAGGTCTACCTCCTCGCAAAGAGGTGGAATTTTACATCGACTTGTACCTTGGGATGACACCGATATACACCCTAGCATATTGGATGGCTCCCACGGTGCTTTGGGAGCTACGAGTACAGCTGGAGGACTTGCAGAGCAAGGGGTTCATTAGGCCTAGTGTTTCCCTTTTGGAAACCCAGATTTTATTCTCCAAGAATGTGGATGGGAGTTGGAGACTCTATGTGGACTATCGGTGCCTAAACTAGGTGACTATGAAGAACAAGTACCCACTTTCAAGGTTTGACGATATCTTTGATCATCTAAAGGGAGCATGATAGTTTTTGAAGATGGACCTCATATCAGGCTATTCCCTGCTCATTGTATGAGATGAGGATGTGCAGAAGACGACCTTCAGATGTCATTATAGAAATTATGAGTTCTTGGTTATGCCTTTTGGTGTGACCAATGCCCTAGCAGTGTTCATGGGACTCATGAACATGATCTTCCATCCATACCTAGATCTCTTTGTGGTAGTCTTCATCGACGAAATCCTAACATACTCAGCGACTAAGGAGGGTCATGCCTATCATTTACATAAAGTTCTAGACACACTCTAAGAGAACCAGCTTTAAGGTAAGGTCTCGAAGTGCCAGTTTTGGTTATGAGAGGTCCATTTACGGAGACACGTTATCTCAAAGGCTGGATTTGTGGTGGATTAATCAAAGATCGAGGCTTTACTAGCTTGGGAGCCACCCAGGAGCATGACAGAGGTGCAGAGTTTTTAGGGTTTTTCAGGTCACTACCAAAGGTTTGTGCCTGACTTTTCCAAAGATCTGGCAACCTTATTAGCATTGACAAAGAAAGGAAAACCATTCATGTAGTCATAGAGATGCCATTGGAGTTTCCAGGAGCTAAGGCATAGACTGACGAGTGCCCCCATCTTGACGAAACCATTGGAAGGTGTTGGGTACATAGTCTTATGCGATGCATTAGGGACTATGCTTGGATGTTTCCTGATGTAGGAGAGAGCATTGATCTCATATGGTTCTCGACAGCTGAGATGGAATGAGCAGAACAATGCTACCCATGACTTGCAGTTGGTAGTATTAGTCTTTTCCTTGAAGATGTGGTGACATTACTTGATGGGTGAACATTTTAAAGTCTACTCGGATCACAAGAGTCTTAGGTATATTATCTTTCAGAAGTACTTGACCCTGAGACAACGACATTGGATTGAGTTCCTATAGGACAATGAATTCGTGATAGTCTATACTCTTGAGAAAGGGAATGTAGTAGCAGATGCACTCAACAGGAGATCTGGTATATAGTTGATGAGTGAAGTGATGGAGCAGCTTGCCGCTTTGTAGATATCCTATGTGGATCGAGATGACTCATCTTATCTTCAGTCTCAGATAGTCACTCCCCCACTACTTCAGCGTGTCAGGGAGGTGTAGCTTGGGGATGCAGACTACGAGGGTCGATGTGCTCAAATATCCACAGGATAGGAACCTGATGGATTTTCTGAAGGTGGGGAGCACATCATCCTCTTCATAGGGAATACGATGTTACCAGTATAACTTAGGGAGTAAGTGTTGAGGGAGTTCCATATGTCCCCCCTAGCGGTACATCTAGGAGTGGTGAAGATATACTAGGACCTTCGGCGTTAGTAGTGGTGGCTAGGAATAAAGAAGGCAGTGGAAGAGTTTGTCTCTCTGTGCCTCACTTGTCAGCAAGTGAAGGCAGAGCATTAGGTTACAGCAGGCTTAGGTCATCCATTAGAGGTACTAGAGTGAAAGTGGGATGGAATTTCCATGAACTTTGTGAAGGGACTACTTTGCACGTCCAGGAGTCATGATTCTATCTGGGTGATCATTGACCAACTCACCAAGTCAGCCCACTTCCTACCTATCAGAGAGTAGGGACCAGTAGAGAGCTTGGGAAGCCTCTATGTGCAGGAGATTTTATGGCATCTTGGAGTTCCATCTATGTTTGTCTCCGATCGTGATGCACATTTTACTTCCTGGCTATAGAAGGGGTTGCAGCAGGTATTCCGGACACAACTTCAGTTGTGCGCCACCTTCCACCCTAAGACGGATAGTTAGACAGAGCAGACCATACAGAACCTTGAGGACATGCTACATGCTTGCGTCCTTGATTTTGGCCACAGTTTGGAGGATCAGATACCTTTGGTGGAGTTCGCATACAACAATAGCTATCACTCCAATATTGGTATGGCACCATTTGAGGCATTGTACGGACAACCTTTAAGATCACAACTGTGCTGGACTAACCCATGGGAGACAACACTCGTGGGACCAGAGATGGTATGGGCTATGATGAAGAAGGTGAAGATCATCTAGGAGTGGATGAAGACTACACAGAGTAGAAAGAAATCCTATGCTGACAGGAGATAGAGACCTTTGGATTTCAAGTATGGCGACCATGTCTTTTTACGGGTCTCACCTCAACGAGGTTTGTGGAGATTTGGCCGGGGAGGCAAGTTATCTCCAAGGTTCATTGGACCCTTTCAAGTCCTCGGTAGTGTTGGCGAGGTGGCTTACCACATATCTTTTTCACCTCAGTTGCACCGGGTGCATGATGTTTTCCATGAATCACAACTGAGGAGATACATAAATGACCCTTCACACATCATTGACTGGGGTGAGCTCGACATCGACGATGGAGTGACATTTACGGAGGTTCCAGTAGAGATTGAGGATCGACAAGAGTGGGTCCTTCATGGGTGGTCAATACCTCTTATGCGCATTCGCTGGCATCAAAGGAAACTCCAGGAGAGAACATGGGAGCGGGAGGCTCAGATATGTGCTCAGTACCCCCACTAGTTTTCCAAGTTTATATTGTAGATTTCAGGGACACAAATCCCTGAGTTAGGGAGAATGTAAATACCCAGATTTTTCCATGTAATTTATTTAATTATATGGAAATTTGATGAGTTAGAAAAAATTGAAGGCGCATGATTCCAGGGCCCAGAGTGCCCGGAATGAATTTCTGAACTTTGTTTCGGGTACGTTCATTAAACGTGTGAGCATATTTTTGTATCTTCTGGACCTGTGCTCGAAATTGAAATCTGAGGACACCGTTGAACTCACAGCACTGATATTTTCATAAGGATACCTTCACCTCGACCACAGTAGGTTGAGAGTTAAATTTAGTTTTCATAATTTTTATCGGTGTGTTAAAGGAAAGAAAATAAAATAAAAAATCTTTATTTTCTTTTTCTTTTTGAAACCTCCATTTGAGGTATAGAGGTGGGGACCACTCAAGTTTGAAACATCCTTTTGGATATTTAGTGGCGAGGACCACCCAAACCCTTCTTTAATGTGGGGAAATTTCTTGTAATCATCCCATTCAATTGTTCCCACATAAATCCAATTTAATGTTCTATTCAATTATGCTAATGTAATTATATTTAATGCGCCATTTAATTGTGCCAAATTTAATGTGCCAACATAACCCAATTAATTGTACCAACATTAATTAATTTAATAAACCTATTTTAATATATGTTGGATCCTCATTTCCTAGTTTGAAATTGTTGAAAAAGGAGAGTTGGGAGAACATTGGATAACTGGGAATAACTTTCTCCAATGAAGAACCACCCCCTACGAAGAACATAAAACCGACCCCGAGCCCGAATCGAAAACATCTTGTGGAAGTGACGAACGATGAAGTTCTTCATCGACTACATGTTTCTTCCTTGTGCCACCTCCAATAAATAATTGATTTTTGGGTTTTTACACATTGAATTTATTCTATTGAATCTTCATGTCCTAAATTCACTATGACAATAGCAAAACAAATATGGCCATCGTCCCACACAGTAACCTTGCTTCTCTTCTTTTTACTTCTTCGCGCATTCTTCATGCGTTTTTCAACCCCCCCTAATTTTTTATTGGAACTATAAATATGGAGTTCTTATGAGCTCGATATATGGACGTGAATCCCTTGACAAAAGTATCATAAATATGCAATCGTATACTTTTTCTGGCTTGGAACGAAGCCGTAGTGGCTCGTGGAAGAAGGTGAAGACCGGAACCCGACCGACCATGAGGAAGGAAGGATGGTGCGAGTCTGCACCCCCGATTGAAAAGAAGGCTACAGATCATTGACCGCGGTAGCGTACAATGGCTGCCAGCAACCAGCCAACATTGTGGTGGAGTGACGGCACGTTTCTGTGCCACTGGTAGAGAAGGAGGCCGCGACCGCTTGGCCGTTGCAGAGGCGGATGACGGCTAACACCCGACCGGCCACTAGTGGACAATGGAACCATCACACCATTGGAAGTATGACCAGATGACCATTCCATCCGGTCGAGGCGCACCATGCGGGACCACCAAGCGGTCCCATGGGCCGCGCTGTGGGCCTCACAATGAGGCCACACTGCGGGCCGCACCGTGAGTCGCCCCGTGGGCCACACTAATGGGTCGCGCCCTTCACGGGCCGGGCCAGGATGGGCCTGTCGACGCCCAGGCCATCCGGGCTAAACCTGGACCAGGTCGGTCAAACCAGGTTGGACTGGATCCAGGCCCATCTAAGCCCAATATTATCGTTTTGGCCATAACTTGAGAATCGGGCGTCCGTTTGACGAACCGTCTACAGCACCGGAATCCTTAGATCAATATTGTCCTTTTGATATACTCTACTTGAGTTTTGGATATATTTGGAGTATGAACAGTTTGAATCAGACCCCGAATCCAACCAGGCCCTTGGAGCGGAAATGCTAATAACTTACAGACCCGGTGTTCGATCGACACACAGTCTTTTGTGTTGGGTCCCTTTTAACGTGATGAACCTTTGGGTTAATTTTTAGTAGAAATTTGGGGTGGTTGAGGTATGAAATATGTCTTGGGGAGATGTTATCTGAAGTGTGATACATACAGAACCCTACAACTGGCTGAGACTTGATGACTGTTGACTGTTTCGACTCGGAGTGACTCGACTGGACAGGTGGAGAGTACCTTTGTGTGATACATCAGACCCATAGTGGGGAGTGCCTTTGTGTGACACGACAGACACACGATACTTGACAGGAGGAGTACCTCATCATGTAATGAGGGGGAGCACCTCCATGAGACGCGGTAGACCCATGGTGGGGAGTGCCTCTGCTTGACGCGGCAGACCCACGTACTCGAAAGGAGGAGTACCTCAGCAGTCCAAGGATAGTGGGAAGAACCTTTCTATGACATGGAAGGCCCACTTTACTCAATTGAGGATGATTTATCCAGCATCAAGGTGTTCATAATGATACTTGTTACTATCCCTAGAGAATCCTATGGCTGGCTATCAACTTTCATAGCGATCCCATGTGGGTCAGCTTCAAAATTCTGTTTCTCAGAGTTGTATGCCTGGTGTGAGCCGATTATTTATCTTTGTGATATTCTTTACTTTGTGGAATAGTTGGGCTTTGGGATTTTTAGTTGGGCCTCATGTTTTCTCATGATTGAGATGGGTTTACTCAACAACTTAGGAATATGTATGGATATATACATAAGTAGGGTTTTCAGTTGTTTTCTTGTTTTGATTTTCATCCTCTATGGTTTTTATGAGACCTTTGAGGGTCCTGATGTCCCTACTAAGCATCGTTATACTCACCCCTACATAGGCTATGACCCAAACTTATTGTGTTTGGTGCAGACGATGGACAACGCTGACTGAGGAGGAGGGTACCAGGACTGGAGGTAGCTCAGAGGTGGACCATAGATGAGGCGTACCACAGAGACGACCATTTGAGAGTTGTACATACCCTTCAGGTAGGAGTCCTTGGCGGGTGTTCATAGGAGTTGTACTCGGTTTTACTTATTCTTTCCAGCTTTTCTTGAACATTATAGTTAGGATTGTATTATAGACCCTTTTACTTTTTGTACATACCCTGTTTACTATATAGTTTTACTTTGTGCTTGTATCCTGATTTTTGCATAGTTGTGTGAGTTATAGGTTATAAAGGTAATGCCTTACCATTTTTAGGGAATATGCCTTTCGTTTCTATTCACCTGCCCCTGGCCTATGGAAGGTGGGCTTGGGGTAGTCATAGCACGGACCCCGAGGGATGTGTCATGAAAAAAATTACCAATTGGTAAAAGTTATGGTACAGTATCACTTTATTTTTTGATTGTGAACATTCACTTGAAACAATCACTTTCTTATGATCATTTTTAATTCTAAATTACATATATAATAAATATAAATATTATTTTATGATGAATAATATTATTTCCAAAACTATATACAATTTTTACATATGGTGTATACTTTGAAAGTTATATGATTTACTGGTAATGTATTTTTAAATATGTATCCTTCACTAAATATGGTTATCTAAGGATAAGGAACATTGTTCATGTTTTAAATACACTATTCGATATATGAGGAATGATTTGGACCTATAGTGATGTGTGGGACCTAAAATTATATAGAAACTCAACTCATCATTAGGTCTTATAAGATAAATTAGTAGGAAAAATTAAATAGGTATTTACTAATAGTTTTAAACTATCGTGTAAAAAGTTTTGATGATATGGGTATCATCATACTGAGATATTATGCACAATAATAAATAATTTAGTTCATTAATAATTTAATTTTTATTATCCATAATAATTTAACAGTGATATAATATTTGGATTCAATTTATTTTTAGATTATTGATTAAATGGAATGGGTTATCAGTTATTTACCACTGTATATTAATTTTGTCTTATCTTATTATCCTAGATAATTTCTCTATGATATTATCTATCGATGAATTTTGATATCATATTATAGATTAAATGGAATCTATTATTAGTTATTTACCTTTACATATTTATTATTCTTATTAATTATTGATAACTTTAATTATACTTAACCCTTACTAAGAATTTGAGATCACCATTATTTTGTTTCCTTTACCCAGGATACGAAGAGGAAATATTTGATTGATTTTTCTAGGATGGAGTATTTTTTATTCTGTAATGTATTAAATTTGATTTTCTATTACCAATATAAAATGGGTATCATATATGTATCTGGTTCTCAGAAACTCTGAAAATGATATGCCTTTCAGGATTTAAATTTATATAACAATGAAATGTAATAATGTAGACACCGACTTTGAGATATTACAGTATGGGTACCTAAAACTATAAATTTTTATCATATATGTAAACTTCTTTTAATATTTCTTATATGTCACTAAGAATATTCAACAATGATACTATCCAACTTTCTTATTTGGGTGGATTATGATAATTTTTTTTGGATGTTATCATGAAACCAATTTCTTTTCACCGATAAATTAAGCTATAAAGTAATTAAGATTTTTTTCTTGTTTATGTTGAACATATATATAAGTAATTTTATTAGATGATGGATGGTACTCTAATTTTATTTTCATCTAATGAAATGAGTAGTGTTTTATGTCATATAAGATGATCCATGGAAATTATTGTGATTAATCATATTCATAATATAATGCATTGAAATGATTGCAATTATCTATGTTTAAAAGATGATGAATGAACATGATTGTGATTAAATATGTTAAAATTTTGATGTGTGGACATGATTATGATTAGTTATGTTCAAATGATTCATTATTTTTATTTTGTATGTTCACAAGATGATGCGTGTACATGATTTAGAATATCAATTCTCACAAGATGATGGATGGCCATGATTACGATTAGCAATGTTCACCGGATAATTATTGGGCATCATTATGATTATCAATGTTGATAAGGTGATGTGTTGGAATGATTGTGGTTATATATTTTCATAATGATATGACTTCCTATGATTTTGTATATTCCAAATTCTTATACTTGTTCTGTGTTTTGATGATAATATTATCATATTCCTGTACTTTTATTACTCTTTTATTATGTTACAGTGAAAATATAAATCCATGAATCATGAATTATGATATATATTTTATTGGGTATGATTCTCTATTGTTATTCACCTTGATTATGTACTAATAACCACATTCTCATCATATAACCTCATATTATATTTGATTATTATATCTTTCGTTTACCCTTACTGAGCATTTAATCCCACCAATTTTATATTATCTCATTCCCCAAGATATTAAGAACAATGTTATATATTGATTTCATGATGTTTGGGTTGTTTATAAAATGTTATGGGAAATATTGAAGTCATTTATTATAAAATAAGAAGATCATGTTACTAATATCTAATGAAACTAAACCTTTGGGTTCTAGGATTTCTTGAAGTTGAGGGATGGTAATATGAAATATTGGAATTGATTATAATATATATTTGTTATGATAGATTTATCTCACATTGTACTGAATACTATGTATGATTTTTTTATTTTAGTCATGGATCTAGGAGTGTGGGTCTTGAGTGCTTTAATTGGTATCTAAGAATCATTAAGTTATTTTTATGGATTAAGATATGATGATTAAGAGGATAAAACATTAACGTATCTATGTTGAGAAAAATGTGATATAGGATGATCTAAAAAGTCTTGTGTTGAATTTAATCTTTAATAATTGTGGACATATTTGGTTTTATTTCCATTATCCTATAATTGATTAAACTGATTATTGGTTCTTGATAATCACACTAACCTTTTTTATTTTATTCAATGATAGGAACTAGTATGAAAAATGTTAACAATGAGTGTGATGAAAAATGTGTTGATTTTCTGAATGGGAGACAAAATGGGATGAGATAAGGAATGAAAACCTTCATAAAATTGTCATCTCAAGATATGAATAAAAACCTATAACTTGTTGAGTTGATAAATACAAAAAATAAGGAGAATGAAACTTTTTATTATTTTATGAATCAATGACTACCGAACATTAATAGATCTTCCATTCCACTAATAGTTGATCAATGGACTAACATGATAGAAAATATATTTTCTTCTCTTTAATGATCATAGAAATAAAAATTAATTTTGGTTGTACATTAGTTGGAATAGAAATCAGAGCAATAATTATTGTTGATAATGAATTTTAGGAAAAAGGATGAAAGAAATGCTATGGCGATTGATACTTATCATACATTGATATTCCATATTAATAGATGAATATTCACAGCATTATACAAAATACACCCTTATAGATCATAAATTATTAGTGTCTTTGGAAAAATGGACACATAAAAAACATGTTCATATGCAAACTAAATCATATCCCACTAAGTTATTTATAACTAGTATCATTATCATACATATCATGCAAGATACTGTTATTTATAACTTTGGAAAGGGAAACACAATAAAGGGTGTCCTCATATTACCATTAAAGGAAAAATAAGGGAGATATCAACAAAGCATGACCATAAAGGTATGCGAACATGATAATAACATTAGAAATCCAATCCTTACATATCATAGATCGTAATCTTAAGTTGGGTAATAAATCATTTTAGTTTATAAAAAATACATTATAAATGAATCTAGGAATATGAGACAAGAGATCATAACTTTATAATAAGTCATAAATTTATGGAATACATATAATCTTAGAAAGTCTTATTTTAAGGATACCCAAAAAGAAATTCATAACATGTTAGGTTTGGGATAACAACACATGTATCTTCTTTAGGATTATAATTACCTCCAATGTACCATATTTTTAGGATTGGGATAACCTCCCATGTACCCAATTTTTGGGTAGGGATAACCTCCATGAACCCACTTGTTATGATTATAATAACCTCTTATGTACCCCTTTGGGCTTGTGATAACCCCTATTGTACCCTCTTTGAGCTCATAACACATTAATATTTACCCAATTCATTATTTGGATATATAAATTTTGGCTCACCCTTCTCTTAATGAAAATAATACATATGTGTTCTAAAATATAAAAAATCATTCATCATATCATAACCCATTAAAACAAAATTGATTTTATGATAATTTATTATCGTATATCCTGTGAAAATGAAAAGTGTTTCATAAACATTTCATATTTTCATCCAAGAATAGCCCATGGAAAAGAGGGTTTCAAAAAAATATTGTTAATATAATCATAAAACATCCTAAAAAATAATAAGGATTGTATCATTGGATTATATTCCCAGTATATCATAAGTATAATCAATGGTTATTGTCATTTATGAATTAAAATACCATTAAAATATCATTAAAACTATCCATGAGAGGAAAATATAATTTTAACATTGAAATTACATAATTAAATATAAAAATTTCCCAAATATTAAAGAAAACTTTTTATTTGAAAAATATATTGGAACACTGTAAATAAATCTTTGAACCATTTAATGGTTAGTATGATGGCAAATTCTATTCATGCCATACTTTTTAAAACAATGATTCCTTTCACAATATTAGTAAAAAGAAAAAAGAACCTCATTCAGAAAATCACAAGAATATTCCTTTTGAAATATTTTTTAAAAAGGTAAAACATTGGTAAAAATGAATATACAAAATTATTTTACAATAATATAGACATTCTTGAAATTTTTTTAGATAACATAGATATAGAATAGAATGGATTTTTGACTGAATATATAAATGAAGATAGTTTTTCCTTACAAAACTTATTATGGATTATAGACTACATAAAGAGATAATATTGAATGAAACAAAAATATAATTTTCATAAATTGGTAGTGTAGAAGAAAATTTATTATTTCCATGAGATATATATCATATTATTTAATTATTTAATGTTTAATAATAATAAATATCGATAAAAAATGAGATTGTAACATAAAACCCTTACGTCAATATAGAATTTTGTATCGTAATACCCAAAAAAGGAATAACATTATCTAGTTATTTAAATCACATAATTTTTATGATAATATTCATAAAATACATTCATGGGTAGTATATACATCACAAAAAATAAACAAGTGGTGAATATGTCATATGTCTCATAAAAATAAACATGAGAGAAAAATCACTTACCTAAAGTCTTGACTTCCTTTACACGAATACAATATTCTTTTATAATAAATATAGGTTTATTATCCATATAATATAGAAACATATATATATATATAGCATACCACATATTATTTACATAAAAAATTTATCATATGTTTATTGAAAATTCTTTGTTAAAATCAATATTTCTGGTAATAACTACTTTGTTTTTATTGTATGTTTTGTTTTGGAAGTTTTTTCAATTATACTTTGATTATGGTTAAATCATCTCAAGAATGTTAATAATTATATAAGTATAATATATATTATTTATATACATATTTATAGTTATCAATAAAATTTAGAGACAGAAAAATGAATTACATTGTCCATGGAGGGTGTAGACCATATGTATGCATGAGCATTGTTTAAATTTTTCAACGGATTAAACTAATGAATGGTAAATATTAATTAACCTTTTAAAAGATAATTTTTATAAAATATATATAATTAATATTAATTAAATCTATACATAATACCATCCACGTTAAAATTAAATGAAAAACATTTCATATGGAATTATAGAGGTGGTAGTCAACACATATGCACAAGCGACATTATAATCTTCCAACAAATTTGAAAGTAAGAAGGTATATGTGATATTACAATTAATAAGTTTAAATATGTCAAAAATATCATATATATACATTAAATACATCATTATATACATACATGAGAGGTAGTAATGGAAAACTAATTTCATCGGTTTGTGTGGTCGAAGTCTACCATACACATGATCGATATTTTCATTTCCTAATTGACAGAATAGAAGATGGATAAAAGGTTATTAGATTAACATAATAAAATATAAGTTTATTTAATATAATATTTTTATAGATTCATAATATTTTAATAATACATTAAAGTGGTGTAATAATAAATAAAATAGAAGCACTCAGTTAAAAACGATACAACTTCTTCGATAAACCTCTAGGTTTTCAAAAAATTATAATAAGAAAAGGTACTCAAGGTTATGGTAGGGATTTAAGGAAGGTATTTTTTCCGGTAGTGGGTGAAAAAAAATCTTTTGATGTTTGATTAGGAGTGTGGAGAGGGTTTGTTTTTATAAATGAAGTTAGTGGCGGACTTGTAATTTTTCAATGTTTTACAATAATTCCATACCCCTTTATTATAAAACAAGGCTAAAAATAGATAATTATAAAACCTAATATGATATTATTTATAAATATATTCATATAATATTAATTATAAATGCTCTTGGGTCATTTTAACACTTATCTTTTTTAGTTTAACCCCCTGATAAACTCATTTTAACCTTAGCCAGTGTAGTTGATTTTCAAATGTTTTCACGATAAATTTGGACCAAAAAATAAGTTCAAATTATTTGATATTATTATCAGGGATTATTATAAATATTTAATACATTTTATAAATTATTTTTCACAGATGTGGCATAATTTAATTTAATTTTAAATCCATAGATGTGATGAAACAATAGTTTTTCAAAGAAAAAGATTCTATAAGTAAAAATTTTATTATATTCAAAGTGAATATAAAATAGATTGAAATAAAATAAATTAAATCTATAATAATATTATTTAAAAAATATTACATTTAAAATATTTTAAAACAAAATGTAACCATGTAAATTCTGTAAATGAAGAGGAAACTTTCAATAAAAATCAATATTTTAACTATTCAACAAAAAGATTAATCTATTTAGAAAATTAAGAAAAATTCAATCTAAAATAATTTTGGCATGTTAATTATAAATTTAAATTTTATTATATCAAATAAATTATGTAAGATTTTCAAAAATTAATTTCTTAACTATCAACAATAATTAATAAAAAAATTATTTTTGAGAAAGAAATATATTTTCAAAGAAAATAAGGTCTTTACCATGCAAGTAACACAAGCTATCAAAGAAATAAAATTTATCTCCTTACCAAATATTTCATAAAATCTTTTATTGTTAAATTATATATCCTTAATGTAATTTTTTAGCCAAAATTTTGTTTCCCTGATACAAAAAATTGAGTATACTTGTTCTTTATCATATCCTCAAGTTCTCAGGAAACCTTTACAAATATGTTGTTTCTCTAAAACATTGTAGGAAAGTGGTCCTGTTTCAAAACACATTAATAGTATAATCCTGATTCTCCACACATTTTTACTCATAACAAATATCTATCTCAAATTTTATGACCATAAAGATCATTATATGGGAAGTTTCATGAAATTTATTACTTATGAGGATCACATGTAACACATCATGAACTTTATAGATGTTCAGGGGAAGTGCCAACAGATAATCTACCATCCATACTAAATTAAGAATATCGAAAGGGAAAATATATATAGATCTTAGAATTCCTTTTTTTATAAATCTCATTACCTTATTCCATGGATAAATTCATAGAAACACCTTCTCCCCAACATCGATCTCCTGATCTCACAGACAATTATCAACACAACGTTCATATCGACTTTGTGATGCCCTTATGTGTTGGTTAATGGATCTAACCTTATATGTTATTTCCTATGCTAGATCAGACCCTAATATCATTTTCCCCCAATATCATTCTACCACATAAGAGTTCTATAATTCTTCCCATAAAGGGATTCATAAGGAGCCATCTAAATGCTCAATTGAAAGATATTTTTGTAATAAAAATAAACTAGGGGAAGGTGTTGATCCTAATAAAATCTTCAATCCTTATAACAAGATATTACAATATCCTTTAGTGTTTAAATTTCTCACTATTATTGACCATATTTATGAAGATTACATTCTATATAGAAACATAACTTCAAATCCATATCTTGTCGAAGACTTCTCTAGAACTTCGAGGTGAACCTCAAATCTAGATAAGAGTAATAGAACGTTGTACTCCATGTAATCAACCAAATTTCATATTGTATATTCTGTAATGTTGATACAATGAGGAATTTCCTCTAACAGAAATTAATTATTGTGCCCTTAAATGGTGTTCTACTACAACCAAAATAACATTACGTACATTCTTTTTTTAGGGATACTAATGATAAAGTCCATGGTCATGTTTTCCCATTTCCATTTCGGTATGGGTAATGGTTTTAACAACCCATTAGATTTTTTATCTTAGCATTAAATTTCAATCTTACCAAGCATCGACATACATTCTTAGCAATATCTCTCATCATATTCTACCACTATAAATACTCCATTAGATCTTTATACATCTTAATAATTCCCAAATAAATATAGAATAAAGAACTATGAGCCTCATACAATAACTAAATATTGAAATGTGGTATGAATAGAACACATATGTGGGTATTTAACCTAATTATTCCCCCATAATAAAGGTTGATATTTAGGAAATTAATGACTTTCTCATTTACCAGTACTTCTTTCCTTGCAGCCTCTTTAGTCTTTACTTGGATAAGTGGTTGAACAATAATTTTATAAAGATAACATTTCTTCCATTCCATTATGATTTTGAGATCCTTATTTTGAAGATATAGAAATACTGGATCTTCTCTGATCCTCATCATGGATGAGCTAGCATGATATTTTCAACTCAAATAATCTTCTACATTGTACTTCTTCCCTCAAACGTAATGAATTGAACCATCATAATCTTTAATTAACTCCTACAATATTAATTGGTTCAAAATTAGATCTTTCTAAGTGAAAATATATTTTAATATTTTATTATTAATATATATATATATATATATCTATCCTTTCTCTATAATGATATTTCCTCCATATATTTAATGAAAATTTTACCATACCTAACTCCAAATAATGAGTTGGATACTTTTTCTCACGATCCTTCTATTCCAATGAGGAAAAATATATAACTATTTCATTCCTCAGGAGAACACATCCCAGTACCTTATTCGATGCATCACTGTAGATTAAAACACCTTATCTACTATATGGTAATGTATTCATAGGTTTTCTGTCTAACTTTATCTTTAGTTCCTTGATAATTTATTCACATTTATCTATCCAAAGAAACATGGAACCCTTCTATGTGACATAGTGATTGGTATAGACAGTCATAAAAAAATTTCTATAAAACATCAATAATATCTTGAAGAACTAAGATATGTTTTGATTATAATCATAGTGGTTAATATTATTCTACAATTAGAAACATCTACCTTTGATGGATCTATATATTTACAAAATCTTGAACTTATATGAACCAAAAATTAAACTTTTTTAGGAAACATTCATAGATTATAATTTTTCCATACAATTTCACCTTTCTTATGGCCTTTAGTAGAATTCTCAGGTTATTTTGATGATGTTACTTACTCTTTGAAGGTATAAAAATATAATCTCTAATGACTAATAAAAATTGACCAGAGTAATCATGAATGACCGTATTCATTTAATATTTTAATATTGCAGATGAATTAATAATATTTAATTACATTACTGTATAGTCATAGTGTCTATAACATGAATGAAATTTTGTCTTGGGTATATCCTCCTTCTTGACCCTCAATTTAAGACATCCAGAGTGATGGTTAATCATAAAAGATTATTTATATTCATATACATGATCCAACAATCCATTAATATATGGTATTGAAATATTTTTATTTATTTTGATCATCCCTTGTCCATGATAATTAATAAAATGTCACATATATAAATATGTATTCATAGAAAAATTAAAGATTTCCCCAAGGTGAACCACATGTCCAAATAAATCCCTTAAAAATTTTCACTTGGTGTTTTTATTCAATTTCATTAGATCGATACAGATTATATTAAAGTGGTTCTTTGAAATAGGTATATCCCCAGGTATGAGTTCTATTTAGAACAACACTTAATGATTTGGTAGAAGACTAAGAAACAATTCAGAAAAAATATTAAAACTTTTTTATGCATGATATTGACATATTATATTTGAGTAAATTAATTTGGTTGGATGAAATCAAGTTTTAATGACTTTGACAAAAATCAATTACTTTATAGTGTCAAAATTGACATAAATGAGTTTTAAAAAAATACTATTTTATTAAATGATATAATAGTCCTAAAAATATGTGATTTATCCAACTGACTAATATAATGATACAAATGTAATTAATGATCCAATTATGGTTTGATTGAAATATTATAGTAAATATAATAACTATATATTATGAAAATACAAGAAGACATGGTAAGAGTTACTGTTTTTAAATAATTTATAAATATAAAAGTCAAGGTTAATTTTGTCACATAACTATTCTAAAACTTTTTGGTTGAGAGGTTTTAGACCCAAATTCATCTTATCTTTGAAATAAATTAGTTTGGGACCAATTGAAACCAATAATCAATTTATAATAAAATAACATTTCAAGAATATCTTAATGTTCCCCCCTTTAATAAAAGGTTACCACCTATACCCACATAATCACACATATAAAGCCCCTTGTCTCATTCAAATTATGCTCAAATAAGATCCCAACATACATTAATTCCTATTAGAATCCTTACCTTTAGAATAAGGTAATTGAATAAATCCTTTTGGCTCAAATCAAAAGAAGTTACCCGATTTAGAGCTAACATCTTCTCTCAAGTTCCTTTCGTTTATTTTACTTCTTCACTCCCTATTATATTCTTGTTATATGATAAAATAACAACAATAGTATCATAAATATACTAGGTTGTGGTTATGAGAAGTATTATAAATAATATTTCACACACCTCCATCTAATGGATATGAATATACTATTTCTGTGGATGACAAACTACTGCCTCACGAAATGATTATTGATCAAATTTTCTCTGCCACATATAATGGATGAAATTATGATGGAAATTTATTATTATATGTTATATGTAATATTTATATTATCTCTATGATTTTCTAATTTTAATTTACAACATACCATTATGATTTACATGATGTGTAAACAATATAATTTCATTTGAGGAAGTGCAGACTACTGTGCCCTCAAAGTGATATAACTTATTCATTCTATACATGGAACATGTAAAGGATAGAATTAATGAACATATGTAACATATATAAAATATGATAATTTATTAGATTTATAATATACCTATGTAACACTATGTTTTTATTCCTTTAATATGAAAATTAAATGAATGTAGCGTTCATGCGTACATAAGACCTATTTTCTCCATGAACAATGCATTTCATTTCTTATCTCCAAATGTTATGGACTATAATAAATACATATATACAGGATATATATTATATATAGGATATCTAAATCATGAATAATATTTTTTATTTGATGTAATTTTGACCACATGGACTATTTACATCAAACAAGTTCAATTTCGACTCAAGTACCAAATATTGACAAATAGACCGATACGAACATAAATAGTTATGTAAGTTTTATAATGTGGCAATAAGTTATATAGAAGGAATAATAAACATGAAAATGTTTGGAAGAAGTTATAAATTAACTTATGTTTATTATTAAGGAAGAACAAGGAACATACACGACAATTCATACTCAAGGTTAGGGGCTTCGTCTTAATCTCCTTTCATTATGGCATGTCTTGATGTTATAAACATTTATTTACCTATAAGGTATAGATACAACCCTTTCATCTCTTTATATAATGAATTAGTATAATATCCGGATATTTAATGTTCTGTTTAGTTTTATTCCTTAATTATTTTTATTCAAGTGTTTTTCAAGTGGAAAGGGACTCTTTAACCAAAACATCATTTTAAATACTTATTCATTTAAAACCTTATATTTTATATCCATGTTATAAAAATGGGTTTTAGGAATTTATTTATATGAAAATGTATTTTTTAAAATGATAATTTATTTTGAAAATTTAAAGTGGAATGGTTCACTTTGATTCAAAATTCTCTTTATAAAAGGTTTTAAATGTTTTCAGAAATGGGTTGAATATTTCTATATCATAAAATGATATTTTGTGGTTCTAGTGTGGAAATGTTATTTTTCTTTTATGGTTTCTTATGTTTTTTTATTATTAAATGGTACTTGAACATTTAAAGAGTGGTTACCTAATAATCAATGATAAATGGTTACGTGATAAACCAATGATAGGTGGTTACATGATAAACCAAAAGACGGGTGGTTCTATGATAAACCAAGGACAGATGGTTATGTTATAACCTTAAATTCATTAGTTATAGAAGTCACCCATATGTCTATTTCATTTAGTGATATGTGTGGAAGTCCACCATATGGTTATTACATTTAAGTATATTTATGTCCCAAGTTACATTTATATGTTATATGTTTTTTATGGGATTTATGGTAATCTTTTGGTTAGGAAAAGGGTAATAAATTAGATTATATTCAGTGAAGTGTTTTCTCTACTTATTAAAATTTAAAAGTATTACTTTATGATAATGTTTTCATGTATTACATTTTTTCAAAAGACTAACAGTTTTCATTCACTATGTATCCCTTACTGAGCTTTTTATGCTCATCCTAAGTATTGAAATGTTTTCCACAAGACATAAAGAATAATAGAGTCAAGGATAAGAACAAGGAAAAGTTATTCCATTAAAACATGAAATTATTTCATGATTCTTTTTAAACAATTTTGTTTTATAAAAAAATGTATAGTGAGTAGAAGTGTATACTTGTAAAATTCAAGTTGTTATATATCATTTTTTACATAATTCTCTAAAGCTATAAATATGAAAAGATCCTCAATGTAAATTAATGTAAAATTATAGATATATATCATGATTAAGTAATGTTTTAAGTATGGGGGATTATAGTTGGTATTATAGGAAATTTTTAGACAACTTTAGGAATTAAGAGTTTTCAATAAACTGATGGTTAGTCCCTATGCCTATTCATTCAGTTAAATCCTTGTTTTATAACCTTTTCAAATCAAGGAATTTCGGTTACAAATGGAAGGAGGAGGATCTCAAAAAACATTCCTATCTCTTCTTGATGACATGCTTGCAAAAATTATTTCAAAGTCATGTTCAGATGATTATTAAACTTTTTCTACCATACAAATCACTTGCAAGAAGTTTCTTGAGATATCAAACACCCCCACTATACATCTATACCATCGTAGATCATGAGATGTATTGAATAAATTCCTATTTTGTCAATATTCTCATATTTTTAAGAAAGGTAAATATTACCAAGGATTTTTCAAATATTTTACCTTATCATAAGATTTTGAATCATACCATGATTTTGAAAAACATGATGATGAATGAGACCCTTGACCAACTAATTTATATTTGCTTTTAAAATATAGTCTTTCAAAACATAATTATGTTATTTTAAAAGGACCATTGATTGAAATTCTCAACTCAAACTAGGTCTAACTATTTTATAAAAAACATGTTTTATGAGTTGTTTTGAAATTATATGTCATACATTATTATTTTCTGAAACTATTTTTTCTTTGAACACCCATATGTTTCAAGCTATACAAGGTGTATTTGGAAAAAGAAATAAAATGATTTTGAAGGATATCAAAATCACTATTGAAATGCATTACACTTTTATCTATGTGAACAAGATGATGATGAAACTACATGGACCCCACAATCAAGGTAAAATTTCCTTTCTTTAGAGAAGTTTTATTTTATTATATGAAGCCAAAATAAAAAAATGTTAATATATATAAAACCTCCTGAATTAAATTGTTGAGGTCATTATGATTCGGGATGAAAATGAGAAGTATAAGATAGCCATTGAGGTAAAAACATGATAGGGTTATTTTAGAGTTTTATAAAAGGGAAAACCTGCAAGATGGGTGGCAACCTGTCACATCTATAAAGGCTGTGGAAATTAAACCCACAACTAAAGGGTGACAAGGGCGCATCACCTACCACTGTCCTACGTGAAGTCCCTGGTTATTATGACTTATTCTTTTTTACCTTTAATGATTTTATGGATCAAAAAAAGTTGATTTTAGGAACTTATGTTTTTATCAAATGGATATCCTTAGTATAGAGATTTTTTGGTGATTAATTGATAAATGTCATTTTGGAAGATGTTCACACTTTTTGGAACACTATATGCTTAAGGAAAATATAATAATATGAGATTTTATTTGATGTTTAATGGTTACGTTTTTCTTGAGGACATATATAGATTTGGGATATTCATGGAACTGATTAACATATCATGGAGAATATGTGATTAGGTTAATAACTTTTCAATATAAGACTCTAAGTATAGTCTATGTTATTTGAAGATAAATTTTAAGATTTATCATGGAAGACTGTGTGATCAAATTTTTCTAAGATTTGTGTTTCAACAATAGTATGGATTCTTTTTGAAACTTTTTAAGGAAATTTTTTTTTTGAATAGTATTTGTTGATCATTGGATATTGTTTTTTGAATTTTGAGATTAAGAGTTGTATTTATTTTTATAAAGGATTATCCTTTTTAGGTTGTATCTGATCTTGTACTAACTATTTTGGTTTTGGTAAATGTTACAAGACATGATGAATAGATAGTTAATCTATAGATGATTTTGGTATTCTTTAAAAGTTTTTTCTAGCACGTTAAGTGTGAACATGTATTCTTAAATACTCATCATTTGGAGAAATGATGAGTTTGTGGAAGAAATTTCGTAGATAATGAAACTCTACTTGATAAGTAAGTATGTTTCATTATGTTCTTATTCTAATTAGTAAAATAATTCCTCAAAATTATGAACAAGACATTAAAATAATCTTTTTTTCATTTACTTTTCCTACTGGGAAATCAAAGACCATTTAACCCATCAAAATTTTATGGTCTTCTGCTTGTTAACATTCTTGTGATCATGTATTCAATCACTCTCCATCAGAACTTGATAGTTAGTTTTTCTTCCATATCCTTGTTTCCTACATTGAATCCCAATATGTGTTATCTTGGGTGAACTTTTTTACTTCTATATATTTCTTCAAAAGTGATAGTTTTATTGACTCTTTTTCCTATGTTGTAATTTCAATTAAGTTTCAAAGGCCCATTTAGAATTTAGAGGACACAATTTCAAAAAGAGGGAAATGATTTAACAACCTCGGTATATATAGAATAATACATTTTCATTTATATAACTATTTAGGAATAATATATTAATTTTACCTTAAAGGTTATGGTTTTTCTGGTAGCCTACTCGACACGCAACAATAGGTTTCTCAAAAATCTTACATTCCACACAACATTGAGTTATACTGATAAATAATACAATAATATTATTATTATTTTAAATGGTAGTTAATTCCTATCCATTGGAATGACGGGAATTAATAGTATCTAATAATTTTTGAAATATGGTTTTCACATGTTAAAATAATGATTCATTGGTTACAAAAATTTATTAGAAATGAAAATAAAAAATCAATTGAATATAAATGATGTGTTTATATAAAAATATTTTTAGAAGAGAATAATTTTGTTTATAAAATCATATAAATCTTTATGCATTTTTATTTAATGAAAAATATGTTTTCTATATTCAAATAAATGGCATAAATTTATATTAATTTTTTTCTAGGTATGATATAAGAGTAAATTAAATTTTTTCTGATAAAAGAAGTATTTTTTTTTCAAAATTCAGTTTTACCTGCTTTTGATGGGAAATGTTTTTTTAAATTTTGTTTTTGTCACTTTTATATGTTATATTTGAAAAAATAAACTTCTTATATAGAATAGGGACATCAAAATTTAATTTGGATAAATTTTTGGCAATTTTCTTATAATGTTCATTTTTCAATGAATAGTGATAAATACTGCATTTTAAGTGAAAAATGCATTTTCATCTAATTTTTTTATATATTTAAATTGTAATTTTAAATGATTTTAATGTGTAATTGAATTATGTTTTTTTTATTTAATCCAATTTTGTTCATTGGTAGTAATTTTACTTTTAAATTGGACATAAACACTTGTCAATCTTTGGATAGTTATTACTTCATAAAAAACCCTCTTTTTGGTTTTCATAGCAAGAATTAATTTTAGATTAATTACTACAACTTCTTTGTTTTGAATTTATAAAAATTGAATCCATATTTTTAATCATAAGGGTTAAATTGTGTAAAATTGTAGCTATTATTTTTGAACATTATGAATAGTAACTTCAGTAATTATTTTATTTATCATGGTTAGAAAGTAAATTTGGAAACAAAGGGTAATAAATTATATTATAATAATATAAAAATACCCTAAAATGTTTTATAATCCTATTAGATGATATATTTCTGACCATGGACATCCTTGGTTATATTTTGGTATCCCATGGATCTACATGGGAGTGATAATGGCATGTTATATTAATTAATTTAAAGTAAAGAGAAAAATAACATAAACATTTATCTTTTAATAAAACAATTTTTATATGGGGTTATATAATAGATATATTTGACTATAAATTGTGATTAAAAATATTAAATGATTTCCTACATCATGATATTTTATTTATAAATTTTAAATTGTAAATAAATAAATTTAATTATGACACAATGATGATGTCGTGATTGCTTTATTAATAATGTATTCAAATAAATGATATTATAAATGTTACAATAAATGTAATTTTATTATTTTAATGTCATAAAAGAAGTTTCAAAATGATATTGACATATTATATTTGATTTAATTCATTTTTTTTGAATGAATCAATTTTTTATAACTTTACAAAATATCAATTACTTTATAGTGTCAAAATTGACATGAATGAGTTTTTAAAACAAATTCTATTTTATTAATTGATATAATAGTACTAAAAATATAAGATTTGTTCACATGAATTATATAATGCTAAAAATTTCACTAATGATCCAATTATGGTTCAATTGACATTTTATAGTAATTATAATAACTATATATTATGAAAATGAAAAACATCATGGTAAGACTTAGTGTTTTTAACCAAAGGTTAAAGCTTAAATAGAAGGATAATTTTGTGACCTAACTTGTCTAATACCTGTTGGTTGAGAGGTTATCTTCCCAGATGAAACACATTTTTGAAATAAATGTGTTTTGAAACATTTGAAAATAAATATAAATTTATAATAAAATAATATTTCAAGACCCTCCTAGAGTGCCCCTCCATCCTATTATAAAATTACACCACCTATACCCACTTAATCACACCTCTAAAGCCCCTTGGATCATTTTACTTATGCTAAAATAATTTCCCAGCATCACTTACTTAATCTAATAATAATTACCTTTGGATTAAGGTAATTCAATAAATCCTTTTGGCTCAAATCAAAAGAAGTTACCCGATTTAGAGGCAACATCTTCTCTCAAGTTCCTTTCCTTTATTTTTTTCTCCACTCACTATGCTCTTATTATTATTTTATTACATTAAAAAATAGTATCCAAAATATTATAAGATGTTTTTATGATATTTATTTGAACTAAACTTACACACACCTCCATCTAATGGATATGAAAATACTGTTTCTATGGACGAAAAACTACTACCTCGCAAAATGATGATTTTTCAAATTTCCCCGACAACCTATCATGGTGACCATTACGATGACACTTTATATTTATATGATATATATTGTATTTCTATTGTCTATATTATTCTTTAATTTTTATTTACAACATACCTTTATGATTTTCATGATCCGTAAACATGATAATTTCATTTGAGGAAGTACAGACTACTAACCCCTCAAAGTGATATGACTCATTCATACCATACATGGAAAATATATTGCATGGAATTAATTAACTTATTTGAAAAATATAAAATATGATAATTTGATTTATCAAAGGTAGATATATATAAGATTTCATTTGTCTTTACTCAGAATGTTCTAATATTTTAAACAAAACTAACCAAGGTGGGAACTTTTCTATAAAGCTAGAAATTAAGAAAGCTTTTGATACTATTGACTGGGGCTTTATTTTTAATGTTCTTCATAATTTTGGCTTTAATGAGGATTTCACCAAGAAAATCAATACATTAATTCACTCCACCCACATCTCCATTATGATAAATGGTTCTCCCAAAGGATACATTAAATTCTCCAAAGGTGTTAGACAAGGGGATCATCTCTCTGCCATTCTATTTGCTTTTACTGAAGACTACCTCAGCAGATTGATTCTATAACTTGTGGATCAGAACAAACTCAGACCTATTCAAGACTCTAGGAACTTGAATGTGCCCACTCATCTTCTTTTTCCTGATGATATCATCCTATTTATTCAAGATGAAAAAAGAAATATGCAAGTGCTCAAATATGTGATTTCTCTTTATAAAGATGTCTCGGGACAAGATATTTGTTGGAATAAGTCATATATTTTTTGGGAAAAGATACTCTTCGAGAAGAAAAACTCTATTTATAAATAGCCTCGGTATTAAAGAGGTTTCTCTTCCATTCACCTATCTTGGGGTTCCAATCTTTTGGGAAAGACCCTATCTAGTTACTTTTTTAACATTTTTGATCAAATCACACATCAGATCTCTACTTGGAAAGGTAAATATTTGTCCATGATTGGTATAATATTCCTGGTTAAATATACCATTATCTATAAAATGGTTTACTCGTTCATGATTTACAAATGGCCTATCAGTAGCATTAAAAACTTAATACTTTCATTAAAAAAAATTTCTGGACTGGTAATATCCTCGAAAGAAGACTTGTAATGGTTCCTTGGAAGAAATTTTGTAAACCTTTAGAGAAAGGCAGTATTAGAATTAAAAATCATGAAATGTTTAACGATTCTTTGCAAGCAAGGATTGTCTGGAGAATGATTCATAATTCCAATAATGCTATTGATTTTATCAAGCAAAGATTTCTCAAAAAACTTCGCGAAGTAGACATAGATTATTTTCAGTCCTCTATCTGTCCCTCTATTAGATATATTTATCATAATATCATGAGCAATTCTAGATGGTTAGTCAATGATAATTCTTCTTTGAAATGATGGATAGATAATTGGACAAGTTCTTCCTTATCTTCTTTGTTGCCTCCCAACCATTCTCCTCAAAACCTAAATATTTCCATTAAAGATGTTATTAACTCGAACATACATGATATTCCTGATAAAATTAAATTCATAATTGACAATTACACCTTTTTGACTTTTGAAGACTTCCCTATCTGGGAACCAGGTCAAAATGGCATTCTTGACTCTAAATTTTTTTACAATCATAATTTTTTGAACTCCACTAATGGTTTTTGGTGGTTGAATTCTTTTAACAAGCCTTGGATTAAACATTCGAGACTCACCCTTATATAGAAAATCTCACACAACAGAATTACTACTGAAGTGTGTCTCCAATCCTTCTGTATTCTTCTTTGCTCAATGTGTCATTTATGAAATCAACATAGGGAAGATGTTAATAATCTTTTTCTTTTATGTGCCAATTCCTTTGCTCTTTGGAATTGCATCTATGAAATTTTTAATTACAAATGGAATTTTACTGACTCTATCATCTCTCATATTAAAATATGTGTTGATCACGATGCCTCTCAGCAAATTAAGAACGTGTTATCTGCTATAGTTGTAGAATTGATTCACATGGTCTGGTATGATAGAAATAATTTTATTCACAACAAAGGCTCAGTAACTCTCAATGAAGGTAAAGCTAGAATTCTAATTACAGTGCAAGAAGAAGCTTCAATCTAGAAAGCGCACTGCAACAACTCTATTAATGAATTTGAGATTCTTCACAAACTTCAGATTATTGGAATCTTCATGCAACCAAAATTTACCCTTGATGTTTTTTGGAAATTCCCACTCCCTAGATGGATTAAAGTGAACATTGATGGCACCACTAAAGGAAATCCAGGCCCTGCGGGTTGTGGAACTATATTTAGAGATTACCTAGATCAATGCCATGGATGCTTTTATGGTACTTGTGGAACAGCCTCCTCCCTTGAAGCAGAAATGATAGCTGCAATACATGCTATCAATTTTTCTATTAAACAAGGATGGAGGAAGATCTAGAATGAGAGTGATTCGACCACAATCATCTAGGATATCTGAAATGGGGTGATTCATATCTCTTGGCCACTTACCACCTGCTGGATGAGATGTCATGATATGCTTTGGGATATCAAATACATTGTCACGCATGCGTATCAGGAGGCAAACATGATTGCATATGCTCTTTCCAATAAAGGAATAAACCATTAATTAACATGGTCTGATACCCTGAATCCTAAATTTCATCATTTGAATGACAAAGATTGTAAGAAACTCCCATCTTTCAGACTCATGTAACTCTTTTCTTTAATATTCAATAAATTGTTCCTTGGTCTTTTGACTGAGGCACCACCTTCTTCAAAAATAAAATAAAATATGATAATATATTGTAATTATAATATACATATGTATCATTATGTTTTCATTCCTCTAATATGAAAATAAAATGAAAGTAGCATTCATGTGTACGTATGACCTACTATCTCAATAAATGATGCATTTAATTTTTTATCTACCAATGTTATGGACTATTATAAATACATATAAATTAAATATATATGATATATATGATATCTAAATAATGATTAATATTCTGGAGATGATGTAATTTTGACCACATGACAATTTACATCAAACAAGTTCATTTTCGACTCAAGTAACGATTATCGACAAATCGACCGATACGAACTTAAATAAATATGTGATTTTCATAATGTGGTAATTCGATATATGAAAGGAATAATAAACAAGAAAATTTTCTAAATAATGTATAAATTAACTTATAAATGTTATTCATGATGAATAAGCAATATACGTGATGAGTCAGACTTAAGGTAAGGGTCATCATCTCAATCTACTTTCAATGAGGAATGTATTGATTTTATGCACATTTATTTACCATTAAGGTGTATATACAAACCTTTTGACTATTTATATCATGAATTATAATATTCTCATTATATATCAAGTTATTTTTAGTTTCATTCCTTAATGATTTTTATTCAAGTGATTCTCATGTTGTAAGGGACTTTTTAACTAAAACATCATTTTAAATGTTTTAAATATTTATTCATTTAATATATTTTATTTCATGTAGATTTTTTCAAAATGGGTTTTAGAAATTTATTTATATAGATATTAATTTTATAAAATTATAATTTGTTTCAAATGTTTTAAAGTGTAATCAGACACTTTTATTGAAAATATTCTTTATTAAATTATTTAAATGTTTTTGGAAATGGGTTGAATATTTATATATCTTAAAATGATCTCTTCTTGTTCTACTATGGAAATGTTATTTTTCTTCTATTCTTGTTTTATGTGTTTTTATTATTAAATTTTACTTGGAAATTTTAATGGTGGTTACCTGATAAAAAAATATGGGTGGTTGCATGATAAACCAATGATGGGTGGTTACGTGATAAACCAAATGACGGGTGGTTCCATGATAAAATAGGGACAGGTGGTTACATTATAACCTCCAATGCATTGGGTATGGAAGTCATTTGTATGACTATTACATTTAGTGATATGTGTGGAAGTAGACCTTATGGTTATTGCATTTAAAAAGGTTTATGTCCTAAGTAACCTTTATAAGCTATATATTGTTTTATATGGGCTTTATGGAAATCTATTGGTAACAAAATGGGTAATCAATGAGATTATATCCATTGAAGTGTTTTTGATACTTCTTAATTGTGAAAATAATTACTTTATGATAATGTTTTCATGCTATACATGTTTTAGAAAAAATAATAGTTTTCATTCATTATGTATCCCTTACTGAGTTTTTTATGATCATCCCATGTTTTGAAATGGTTTTCACAGGAAATAATGGAGAATAGATTCAAGGACAGGATCATGGAAACGTTTGGCTCTAAAAACATGAAAAAATATCATATTTATTTTTAAATATATTTTGTTTTATAAAAAAATGGATAGTGGTTAGAATTGTCTAATTGAAACATTCAAGTTGTTATGTATCATTTATGACCTAATTATACAATTCTCTAAATCTAAAAAGATCCTTTATGTGAATTAATGTAAAATTATTGACTTATCTCATTATTAAGTAATGTTTTAAGGATGGGGATTTATACTCAAACTCATCCTATTACATGGATTCAATTTATTCCCATTGACTCATATTCTTCCAAAGAGTAAAACGTTGATCTAGTTCACCTTCCAAAAAAATGACAACTAAAATGACCTTTTCATTCTCTAAATAATTGAAAAATGATAATATATTTTCAACAATAATAAACCATTTCTCTGAAACTAGTAGTTTAGAAAACCCACTAATTGATGGTGGTTATTTCCTTATAAAGGGATCAATAGAAAATTGTTACCTACATTGATAATTTAGATGTTAAACATGATTTAGAGATTGAAAAAATTTTATGAAAATAACAATGGGATTTTTCATTCTATGTCCCATAACACTTGTTTTTTCAAGAGGAAAAACACTATAGTGTCCATAAAATTCCGCATTGACATGATTAATTTGGGATCTATCCATAAGCTAAAACCAAAATTCATAATGTGGGAAAAAATAATCATACCGAGAAATGAAATAATAATGAAAAATAATCTGCAGGATTTCAAAATTTTGACACCTTCCTCCAAATAAATTACATCTAATGTTTAACCAAGGCCATTCTTGGTCATCACCTGTTCAAATCATTCATGATGGTTCCTAAAAATCTTTTTAATCTATACAATATTTTATATGAGAGTATCAAATCAAGTGTGCATCATGGTTTTATATCATTTACTAGGTGATGATTGAGATAAATACCAATTCCTTCTTTTCTTAGTTATTACCCTTTGGTACATCTATCTTATCACCACATACAATTGTAGAATCTAGAAAGGTATTTAATTACATGGAAACCAATCCATCTATTATTCACCAAAATTTCAAGACATTTTTCTATACTTTAACTTATCCCTATGGTTCTCACCAAAGATTTCTAATTATAGTTTCTAAAGGATAACTATAATTTTCCTAAGATATAATTTATAGAAACCCCAACCTTTCATACATAGATATTACATCTTAGTAGATGAATTTTATTTTTATTATATAAAAAAATTCCAAAGGACCATACAATTTTAATATCCTTATAAACTTGGATACATAAACATCTTTTTCAGAAGTAAACTACTTAATTTCCCCTTAATTTCATAATAACTAGGACCCTTATTAGACATATTATGTACAAACAAAATCTCCAGAACCCATGGAATAGAATTATACTAATGTGTGAGCTCATATTCTTAGAATTGTTAAAAAAGATAGATCTCGAGATTAAATGAGAATAATGGTATATGAATATGAGAATAAAAATTAAAAACCAAACCCTACCTATAATAGATTATATTGATAGGCTATCAAATAAATCTTAGATGTTCACAAGACATGAATCATAATGGAATATAAGAAAATAATCAATGAGATCATAACATTGGTATAATCTATAGATTTCTGTCAAACATATAATCATATAAAATCTTATGTCAATGACACAAACCAAGGGTTTCATTACATGTTAGGCTTGGGATTACCACCAGTGTACCTAATTTTGGCCTGGGATAACCCCCATGCACCCACTTTTTAGTCATGGGATAACCTCATGTGTACCATCTTTTGGGAAGTGGGATAATCTCATGTATACCTACTTTATAGGCTTGGGATAACCTCCCATGTTCTCTCATTTATGGATTTAGATAACCTTTTGTGTTACCTCTTTGGTCTCATAGAACATTAATCATTAAATAATGCATTGGAGGACTATAAAATTTCGGTCCCACCAACAAACTATTGAAAATCATTCACATGTTTTGCATAAGATCATAAAACATTCATCATATCATAACCCAATTAAAATTATTTTGTTTCATAATCATTTAATCATAGTATAACCAATGAAAAAGAAATAAGTTCCATAAACATTCCATATTTTCATCAAACCATAACCCATGTGAAATAAGAATGTTTTATAAAACGTTTATCAAGATAAGAATAAACCATCAAAAAAATAATAAGGATGGTATCGTTGGATCATATCTCTGTTAGATCATAATTATAATCAAGGGGTGTGGTAGTTTATAAATATAAATTACATTAAATGACAATTAAATATAGTATTTAGGAAAATAACATATTCAAATTGAAATAAATTATTTAAAATATAAAAATTTACCATATATTAAAGAAAAAATATTCATTTTAAATTACATTGGAACCATGTAAAGTAAGATTCAAATATATAATGGTGATTATTGTGGAATATTCCATTCATGTTGTACATGTAAAATAATGATTCCTTTAACATTTTTTTGAAAATTCAAAAGAAACTCGATAATAAGATTAAAAGAAGATTAAATTTCAACCAATATATAAAAATGTAAAATATTAGTGAATTTGACTTTAAAAATTCATTTATGAAATGTAAAAACATTCTGGAAAACATCTTAAGAAAACATGGAATTAAAGATGCATGATTTTTTACCAAATATAGAAATAATGTTGGTTTTTCCTTAAGAAAGCTATTTTGTAATCTTTAGTACATAAAGAGAGGAAAATGAAATGAAAAAAATTCCATAAATGACTAGTGTAGAAAAAAATTCACGATTTTCTTGAGATATGGACCTTAATATTTCATCATTGGAAGCATAGTCATAAACAATCCCAGTAAACAATGATATTTGAATATAAAACACTTACAACATTTGAATCATTTGAATCTTAATACAAAACAAAGGAAGGAATATGATAATATATATATCTCATGATTTTTATTATAATAATCATAAAATACATTCATAGGTATTATATACACCACACCAAAGAAATATGTGGTAACTATAGCATGTGTCCCATGAAAATAAAAGTTAGACGAAAATCCATTGCTTCAAGTACCGAATTCATTCAAATGAATTAGAACATCATATATAATAAATATAGGTTTTTTATAAATATATTATAGATGCATAATTATTTATATCATAGTATATATGATCTAAATATTACATTTAATCACCAGTTTATTATCAATTATTAGTCAAAATCAGTATTTTGGGTAATAACAGCTTTGGTTCTCTTATATGTTTTGGGTTTTCAATTTTGGATATTTTACTTTTTAAGGTTAAATCATCTGCAGAATGTTAATAATGATATATATATCATATTTATTATTTAAATACATATTTATATTCATCAGTTAAATCTATATGTATGAAAATGAATTACAACATTCTTGGAGATGGTGGGTCATATGTTTGCTTAAACACTATTTTCATTTATCAAAAGTTTGATTAAAATAAAGTTAAATATTATTTTACATTTACAAAATATTTTATATACCTTGTGTATCATATATATTCATCTAATATATCATTATTTCCATCCATGTCAAAATAAAATGAAAAACGTATCATATCGCTTCATGGATGTGGTTGTCCATAAGTATAAAAGATCGACGTTATCGTTTTCCAATGGATTTAAATGTAAGAAGATAAATGAAATATTACAATTGAAAAAGTATAATTATTTAATTAATATCATATATATTGATACATTAATTCCATCATTATATCTATCCATGTGAGGTAGTGAGGGAATACGAATTAAATCAGTTTGCGGGGTAGTAGTCCACCATACACATGATCAAAAGTTTTATTTTCCATTTGATGGATGAGGACATGCATAATGATAATGAAATTATCATAATAAACTCAATGTATATGGAATATAATATTGTTATTATTTCAGTATATTTGACAAATATTTGAAGGAGGTGGAATAATAAATAAATTAAAAATACTCGGTTAAGAATGATACCTCTTCTTTGGGAAACCTCTTTAGGTTTTCACCAAATGCCTTCCTATGAGAGTTTTATAAAAACATTGAATATAAGTCATGGGTATATATGTATGGATGGTATTTGATTATGTTTTATCTAGTAAAAAGGATTTTTATGTATGAATATGATAGAAGAGGTGTTCTCTTTTATAGTTAAGGTGAGTGGCACACATGTAAATTTTTACAGGTTTAAAATAATACCATGTCACTTTCTTGATCATAAGGATAAATGAAAGATTGTTATGAAAAATAAGATGATATAAGTTCCAAATAATATTATAATTTTTAATTTGAATTTTTTTATGTTATTTTAATCGTTATATTTTTAGTTTAACCCCTAGTAATCTTGTTTTAACCTTAACCATTGTAAAATATATTTTAATATTTTTTCTATTAATTTTGAAAAAACTAACTTGCACTAATTGTATAATTTTAAATATGATTATTTAAAATATGAATCCACAATACCAAATTTAATTTACATAATTAGGATTATTTAATTTAAAATTAAATTTTCATAGATGATGAACATGCAGTTTCCCAAAAAAATGTTTTCATAAGTATAAAACTTTTTATATATAATTTAATCATCAAATAGATTCCAATGAACTAAATAATATTAATAATAATATAATTGAACTTATTTTACTTTTTAACCATTTTAAAACAAATAAAATCCCTATAAAAGATTTATAATAAAATCCAATTTCAATAAAAATAATGTTTTTCCATTATTAATTAAAAGAATAATCTCATTAGAAAACTATAAAAACATAACCATAATCTAATTTTGAAGTATTGATTCGAACAATTAAGTTAATTTTTTAAAATTATTTCACTAAAAGTGGTAAAAATGAATTTTAATAGTTTTTGTTGAAATAAATAAGAATAATGTTTTTGAGAAAAAATATGTATTTTTGATGTGTATAATAAAAATTAAGTATTTATTTATCAATATATCACCTTTCTATAAAAACGACATAATTAATTTTCAAGAAGTTGTTATCCTATTAATATCCCAAAATTTAACAACTTGGTTACAATGGTCATGTTTAAATAATAATATTTTTAATATAATATTACTTTTCATGACAACTCGGTGTTGTGTGAAACACAAGATATCGAAGAAATTAATTATTTTTTTAAAAAAATATTTCATAAAAGCATCCAATATTTTAAACTCTATAAAATAGAAGAATTTTATGGAGAAAATTTTCAATAAATATGACCCTAAACTATTTATACTAAAATATAGAGAATCTATGGAGTTGAAAAAAGGATGATGAATCCATTGTCAGCTATGATGAAAAATATTAAATACTGTAAAAATATGTAGATGGTTTTATTGTTGATCTAGAAAAACAATTCAATAATTTTTAGTAGGCTAAAATATGTTATTAGAATAAAATTAACCATAAGGTAATTTGGTAGTTGTTAATATATTGTTTTATTTCCAAGAAATGTGGAAATATAAACTGGAGACTCTCATTACACCCATGAATTTGGAGATAAAAAATGAAAATAAAGTTTTGTGGAAACTAAAATGATAAAATCCATAGAGGCAAGAAGTATCCACTATGTCAAATATGTGAATTTAATAACTTATGATACTTCATGAAAAGAATATAATTTTTTATGTGTGTAATATTCAATTATTTTGAGAAACCCATGACCTGAACTACGAAAAATTGATCACCTATACTACCGATAAGTCACCAGAAGTACAATTGAAAAATCTACTTGAAACGAACATGTCGTAGAAACACAATGGAAAACCAAATCTCCAAAAAAAATCTCATTGAGAAATGATTATGAAATTAGGTAGTCACGGCACCATACTCATGACACAAATTTTACCTCATATAATAACCTCAGTAAACATAATCAATTTTCTAGAAATGTATTCCATGGTAATACATGTAATCAAAATGAATGAAATCCGATTAAAAACACATAGTTTAATGTTATATAATATTTTATCCTACATTAATGGGGAAAACATTGATGATTGTGGCTATAATTATAATTGGACTATTATAGGTGGGAAATAGATTATAAAGATAAACAATCTTCCCAAACTCATCAAATATCCAAAAAATTCTCTGTTGAACCAAATATTCTACCACTAATCAAAACATTACATCGAAGGTAAAACATGCTTAAATAATAATAAAAACTAGTCGAAGATGTTAACCCTTTTCTCTTGAAAAACTATGTTAAATGACATGACTGCCAAAGAAATGTTACCAACCTGGTCAATAATAAACTATTCATAATCTCTAAACCTCTCAATGATCCACCATATTACCATTAGTAGATAAATGCTTCTGATGTACCTACTACCATTTGAGGAAACCTAATACCTCAGAAGATGAGAAGTATTGAAGACTTTAAATCGATTCTAGCCTCATACCACTGATCGATGTTCCAGTGAAAGTAATTCTAATGCTCAAACATCTAATACTCTAAACATCCAATTATTTGAATCAGGATTCACATCTAAAAAATATCCCACACAAATAGTTTTTCTAGGTAAATATTTAATAAAACTATAAAAATTATCATCTAGTAGTATACTACTTCCATTCCAACCTTTACCAAAGTCCCACTGAGGCTCAATGTTTCCATAGAAAATTTTGAACTACCACCTTGGTGAACATGTTATCATGTTTTGGATTCATAATATATTATATAGGTTTATATCCCTTTCCTCAATTATTTTCCTGATTAATTAGTATTTTATGTCAATACTCTTTTTTTAGAATTGAATACCAGATTTATATAAAAGTGAATTACTCTTTGATTGTCACAGTAAATAATATCCCCTTATTGAATCCTTCCATGATCATTGGGAAATATTTTCAACCATATCATTTCTTTCACAGATTCCATTTCAATCACTTACTTTTCTTCGATTATACTCAATATAATAATATTTTAATGACATGATATCAAACTAACTGTATCTTGTCTATCTTTAAACACAAAAATTGTTGTACTATTTTTATTATCTGAATCTCCAAATAAGTACGAGTCTAAAAAATTTGGTAACAAATACTCCTCCCCAATTAAAAGAGCTTGATATTCTCATCCTTTTAGATACTAAATGATCCAATTCTTGACCTCTCACTATAATTTCACTAAATTATCATTATAATAACTCAGAATTCCAACTATATGAGAAATTTATAGACGAGTGATAAAAATTGAATACAAAAAACATCAAACTAATGATGCATACGGTACATTATCTGTGTACTTGGAATCTAATTTTGTTTCCAGTTTTGATGAATTTGAAAACATGAAGTGTGGCATAGAAGGGGTTGAGGCTAGATTACATCTAGCTATCCCAAAAATTTCCATGATTCCCTAGATATAATGTTTATAGACAGAACCAAATTCCTTATTTTCATATCTTTCCATATATTTATACGAAATCTATTCAATTCCAATCAAAAATATTTTATCTCAAATATTTTGTAAAAATCACCTATCAAATCTCATTTTTTCTAAACATTTGATCCAGAAATAAATGTTTCATCCGCATTCAATAGAAAATTTCTGAAAATACCATAATACCATTTCATAGAGATACAAAATGATTAAAATTAAACCCATAAAAATATTATTTTTTCATATACCCAATGAATTTTCCATTTTACTATCACTGTTTTTAATTTAATCCTTTCATGTTTTTCTTCAGTTTAGAATCCAAATTCATATTCCTAACATCCAGCACACCTTTCAACTATTTAATTTAACTATCCTTCTATAAATCATCATGTAGGAAGTATGTATCTACATAAATCTACTCTAGATATAGATATTCTAATGCAACTATACTTAGGAGTTTTTAAATGGTATAATGTTTAACTACAAGGTGGAATATTTATGAGAAATCAAATCTTTCCTTCTATTGAAACCCCTTCACTACTAACCATGCTTTCTAACTTTAATTTCCATCAATATCTTCCTTGATATAGTAAAAACAGTTGTTCTCAATTCTTTATTTATCCTCTAGTAGTTCATCAGTCTCACATGTTCTATTGAACTTCTCTGAGTTTATCTTCGAATTCTTGGGTTACTCCCACTGCTTAGAATCACTAATTGAAGTTTCCTAGGAATTTTTAGGTTCTACGACAATTATTAGAAGTTGAAAATATATGTAATATCCATAAAAATGATCAAGTATCCTGATTTGGGTTCATCTAGTCCACGTAATTGGGTGCTACGTGATAATCGACTCAACTCTTTCAGTCGGTACATGGACTTTCTATACTCAAAATTTCGGATTAGGAAACATTGATGTTCCAAATTAATCTCTATTCATCCTTGATTTTTTATGTACTTTATATGGTGTTATATCTAGATTTATTTTTTACTTTTGTGTCTTCATATGAGTTCTATAGTTATTTTTAACTACCAATACTCTAATCAACCTAAACTTTTATTATTTATTCTCCTTCTACATCATACTTCACTAAGTTATTATACATTTATAAAACCTTTTTCATCAAAAACAAAATCCCACCATTTGATTGTAAATTTTATTTCAACATCCCAAAAACAATATCCAAAATTTCATATCCAAACAAAATATAAATTCATATTTTGGTTTTATATTTAATTTTTTCATGCTCCATATAATTTACATGTACACATTATAGATAACTGATTACCATATGATACTAAACTTCCAATCATTTTGCAGACCAAAGCCCCAAAGACCTGGGCTAAACATGACATAAAAAATTTAATAATCTCTAGGTTTATACAATTCATCTCACAATAGTATTATATCTTAAAGACTAAAATTTTTAGTGTCTTGAATAGTTTCTAAATAAGGATCTTATTTTACTACACTTTTAAAACAATTTCAATAATCATTCCACTCTAGATCCTTTACTAGATAACTCACATGATGTAATCATCTTCTATAACTAGGTATTAAAAAATAATAAATGGGTGATCTTATGAACACATTATGGGAAAGACATATTATAACATGAATAAAATCATGATGAATACATAAATATCATAATAAAAGATAAAAATAGCTTCAATTAAAATCATAAAACATGATTGCGTTACATTAGATCAAAAAAATCTCATTAAGGAAGCATAGAAGATATAAGTTGGATCAAAACACATCTCTATAATCATATAAAATAAGATAATTATAGAAACATGTGGAATAAATAAAAAATAATGTAAAATATTGATAACAAGGAATTTCATGTAAATGAAATGCACATTAGAGATTTGGAATAACTTTGTAATAAGATTGGAAATGTAGAATGACCTTAATAATAAACAAATGTTTTAGAAAACCTAGTATTCCCACACACATGTGAATAGACACATTATGTCCACCCATGAATATGTGAGAAAACCCATCATGCAAATACCTATGTAAAAAACTCCTTTTTTCCTTTCCCGAATGTCACATCACATTAGATATAAGATTAAATCAATGCATTATTTTGCTATATATCACCCCACCCATCATCATACAAACATATGTATGCCACTTCAAATCAATAATATACATATCTTAACAAACCCATGAAATAAATGGGATTTAACATTACTTGAACTTATGAAATCATGTATTTTAAAATATAATTTTCCAAAATAAATCATTATATAATAACATATAGATTATGATAAAAAAATCACCACATAATAGATAAACCTTAGAGTAAAATTAGAAGTGAATATAAAAAATGTTTCCCAAAAACATTTAAACCTTTTTATAAATGATTAATTCTAAATTACATTAAAAATTGCATTTGGAAGGAAAGAGAAGAATTTTAAAAAAATTATTATAAAGAGTTCCCAATAAAATATCATAAAAAACACTTAATAATTTCAAAAAGGAATATTTTTAAAATGTTAATTTTAAAGGAATATTTAATAATCAAGTCATGAAAAAATATAATTTTTTCCATAAATTAAAGTGAAAATACCAGGAAAACATTTACTTTTAAAAATAATATTTAATAATGTAACCTTTAAATAGAAATAAATTTTGTGAAAATAATTTTTTGAGTGGATGCTAAACCTTTTTATATTGAAACAATTTAATTTTTTTGAAAATTTTGAAACAACCTAATTCAAAACCCACATCATTAAAATGACAATGAAACCTTTTTTAGAATGAATAAATTGGTAAAAGTATCATTATAGATCAAAAATTGAGTTTAAATCAAATAAAATATAAAATATTTGAGAATTAAATACATGGAAATGGAGGGAAACTCCTTTTATTGAAATCTGAATGATTCATTAGAAAAATACATTTTGATGAAACTTTATAAGAATCGAGGAATAAGAATTTGGTGTGAAACATTATTTTACAAGAAAATAATCTAAATATAAATCCTAAAATCAATTTTTTTAGAATATTTAAATTATTAAAAATAATAGGCAATAAAGAGTGACTTTGAAAAAAGAAAGAAAATGGAGTTTAGAAAACTTATTACAGATTTATTAAATTTTTATCCAAAATTCATTGGAAGCTTGAAAATTATTTTTATCTATAAATAGAATGAATTAAATCATGTATTATTAAAATATACATTTTTGGGTAGTATGTACACTATAAAAAGAATAAATTGTTGCATAACATTAAAACATGTCTGAATGAAGATAAGTTGAGATGAAAAACTCTTATCTTATTTCCTTTCATCGATGATAACACTATAAATTCCAATAAGAAACATAGATACCTTAGTAATATATTTCATAAACTTATTCATATATAATAATTTTTTATATTCCCCGTTTATAGTTTTTTAAAGGTTGGGGCTGAAGCCTTAATTTATTATTTAAAGGAAAGGCCTATTTTATTATGGGTAGAGGGAGACCCATTACATAGCCCGAAGGGCCAAGGCCAAGTGGTCTGAATACAAGGCTTGAAAGCCCATTTTTTGGCCCAAAGGAACCCTCGGTGAATTATATTGCTACAGTACTTGCATTTCTACAGTACCTGTTATAGTACCACAGCCGCTACAATACCTGCTACAGTGCCTCCACCGCTACAGTGTCACTACTACTATAGTTCCACTGATACTATAGTTCCACCACTACTACAGTCTCCACTGCTACAGTACCTGCTACTGTGCTGGTACAGTCCCTCACAATTTTGTCCCTTCCCCGATTTGGTCCAGGGTCTTTTGGATGCCATGTAGGATCTTGTGCCACTTGGGTACAGAATCATTGGCATATTCCTCATTTATATTTATTTATTATGTTTATATTGGTTAGTTATAACTTATTTCAACTATCAGGTGTTAATAATTTTAACCATTTTCACATGTTTTGTAATATTGATTTTATTACACTACATTATCAAAAATCTAATAATTAATATATCATTTAATATAATATAATATATTTCATCAATTTTTTTATAATTTTATTATATCATTCCATAAGTTTTTTAGTTATGTTGCGTGAAAACAGATTTTGTGTTGTCATATTTTAGGGCTTTATCAAAGTTGTAAATTGTACTTTAATAATAGGGTAAATAAGTCATATAATATTTCAAAAATCATATAAAAATAAAAATTTTATTATTATATTATAATATTTTTATTTTTCTTGTTCCAATTTTTATCTACAAAAGAGTTTTATAGAATCATTCATGTAGGTGGTTAAACTGACACAAACTTGGACATGCTTTAACTCAACTGGTGAGTATAGTTCAGGAGGGGTTTTCATAGGAAAAATATCATTTTAATAGAAGCATAATGATATTATTATTATATTTTTATTATGTTGAAATATATTTTAAGATGTTTATAAAAATAATAAAAACTATATTAAGAGAAAATGATTCTTCAAGGAGGTGGTATCCTTTACACACATGCAATTAACATCTCTATGTTTTTATAAGTTGATGGAAATGAATAACTAATGGCTATAAAATTAATATAACTAGATATTATTATAATAATGATATTGTATATGTAACCAACCTTAAACATTACAAAATCTTGTTAATTCAACTATTATATGCATATTACATTCCAAAAGATATTTTCAGTTATGTGTTTTAGAGAATTAGCTCATAAAAAACACATGAAAAAACATATAATGTGGATACTAAGAATAATATCCATTTATTCAATAATAAAAAATTTCTTAATATAATATGAATTCTTCATAACATTCACATTTGCTTCTTCTTTACTCTTACCTATCCATAAACTCTATGAAACACATTTCAAATATTAGTATGAGTGCAAACATTTTAGTCACAGACATAAAATGAATGTAAGAAACCATTATTACATGAATAATTATAAACATATTATATAATTTTCATGAGATTTTTATAAAACATAGAATACATAAATAAAAAATTCAGGTAACTTGGGAAATTACGTACTTGTTAAATGAAACTTTCATGGATAATATATGATTATTATCCCTCCCAGATACCTTAAAATTTTACCCTTATGACTACCTTATGATTTAACCCTCATAGCTGAATTATGTTGTAACCATCATAGTTAGACTTGGAGTAACCCTTATGACTGACCTTCAACATAACATACCCAATGAATTTGAAGAAGATATAATTCCCACACTTCATCATAAAAAATTCATATGAATAATAAAATAATCATTAAATATGAATACTTTAATGATAAAAACAATCCTTTTGAATTTTATAAAAATTCAAATTTAAAATAGGATTTTTAAACTAAAGTCTCCCACCTCAGGATCGCCTTACTTAAAACAAGTTCAAAACTCATATAAAATGATTTAGAGGGTGTTATTAATCTACTAATGAAATATAATTATATTTATACTACCTTAGATGACCATATTATAACAACTTTCCATATTTTTATTACTAATATTTTGTTATTTCGATTGTTTCAAATGAGTTCTTTCCATAGCTCCCGGATTGAGTCATAATGGACTTTCTTGTTAAATGGAATAAAAACACCATAAGTGGAATTCAATGGTGATAATATGTTTCTATTATTTTAAATTCTACTATATATCATTTTTGTTTCAAATATGATTATGATACATTAGGTAAAATGTTAATGAAAATGATTTAATTTATTATCAATGTTTTTATAACCACCATGAACATATATAATTTAATTTAATATAATATTTTTATATTCGTTATAGAATATTATATAAATTATAATAAGTATAATACAATCATATTTAATATTAAAAATGTGTTTATGAAAATACTTTAAGGATTTAATGGAAAATGAAAGCATATCATCCATGATGGCGGTGAATCAAAATATTAGAGATGATGTTCTCATTTTTAGAATAAAAGGGAGAGGATAAAAAGTTAGATGATTGGTTTTTCTTTAAAAATTATAAAAATATAGTATATATAAGATAATTGAGTTTTAATTATAATTATACAGGGGGAGGTGATGATAGAATAATAATGGGAAATAAATTTAAAGGAAAATAAAATAAAATGAAGAACTATTTTACCTCGTAAATTATTCTCATTGAAAATATCTTCAAAGAACCTGGTTTTGGACTTTCAGTGATACTAGAAGGTTTTATATTTGAGTTGAGTATTATTAATGGAATTTGGAAGAAATTAAAAAATTTACAAGGCTTTGATATGTAAGGAGAAGATGTGATGAGGAGCGGTATTTTTAGTGGAGGGGAGGGGTGTTTTCTCATTCTGTTATTCATTAGTTTTTTATTTTGGATCAAAACTATGAAAAGTTTGAGAATTATAACCAAATATATTAAAATAATTAAAGGGGAGTTCAATACAATGAAACATATATCATTCATGATGTTTCTAATTCTGGTATTTAGATTATTATTTAAATACTGTAAATTATAATATTTGACTATTCACAAAAATCCAACTATTTTAGAAAAATCTCCAAAAATTTCCTTAAATTATTTTCATCTGTAGAAATAAAAAATGCACTAAATTTAATGAAATTTTTTTTCTAAAAATGATATATTTAATTTTTAATTAAAATAATAATTTATTAAAAAAACAAATTTTAATACTATAACTGATTTTGTAACAATTTGAAAAATTAATTAAGGTCTTATAAAATTATATTATAATAACGAGAAAATAAAATATAAATTATTAATCAATTATATAAAAATAAATATTCTTTTAAATCATTAAATTAATTATTAAATTATTAATAATTAGTTCTATTTCATAAAAATACCAACACTCAAATTATCATTTTTAAAATATTTATTTTATTTTTCGATGATATAAATATAACATATGTTCACTTATAAGATGCATAAATTTTATTTATATTTTCAAAGGTGAGGATACTATTCTATTTTTATTGTATCTGTGGCTTTGATAAATTACACTTATATCCTTATACATTTATCAGGAATTTTACTTTTTAATTTCAAAATGAAAAAAAATTATAAGTACCTAGGTTTTTACATTCCCCCTTCTAGAAATTGCTTCGTCAATATTTTTATTAACTTATTAAACAAGTTAGGATGCCTTTCCCATTTAGTATTTTTAGATTCCCATGTTGCTTGTTCAACTATGTTGTTTCTCCACAAAACCTTCACCTAGTGAATTACCTTATTCGGCAATTCATGTAATCTATGATCATGAATCTAAACCAGTTTTTATTTATAATAAATGTTCTCTTCCAGGTGAACTAATTCTTGGATCAATACACTTGAGGAATTATGAACAAATATTTTTTTCAATGAAATAAGAAAAACATTTTTACCTGAGATAAAATTTGAGGAAGATCTATTTGGTAACCAATTGGTGTATCTTTATCCAGTATTTCATAAGGCCCAATGAAATGTTGAATTAACTTTACATTCTTACCAAAACATGTATCACTTTTCCATTGAGAAATTTTAAGGAAAAGATGATCACCTACTATGAAAGAAAATTATTTCCTCCTATTATCTCCTTAACTTTTCTACCCACCTTGAGTTTTTTCATGTGTTTTAGGATTATATTCAATTTCTCATCCACTTAATTGAAAAATTTGAGTCCCATCAACTTCTGTTCCTAATGTTTATCCCAAAAATGTTGTAGTTCGACAACACTTTCAATATAATGGCCCAAGGTGTTTCATAAATTTACTGAAAAAAAATTATTACAAGAAAACTCAACTAAAAAAAGTTGTTGATCCCATCATCCCGGGTAATCCATTGAACAATATCAAAGAATATCCTCAAACATCTGAATTGTTCACTCTATCTATACATTAGATGGAAGATGAAAGGTTGTACTGAAATTTAATATAGTTCCCAATAACATATAAAGTCCTTTGCAAAAGTTAGAAGTGAATCTTGGTTCATAGTTACATACAATGGATAGAGTAACTCTATTAACCTAAAAATCTTAATAAGATAAAGTCTAGTAAGCTAATATAGGGAAATAATATCTCAAATAGGAAGAAAATGAGTAGATTTAGTCCGTTGGTCAATAATAACCCAAATCGATTTGTTACCTCAAGATGTCTTTAGTAGTCCCACCATGAAGTCTATTGATATATTTTACCATTTTCACTGTGTAATTGGAAAAGAAAGAAGTATCCTATTTGGTAGTTGTCTCTCTAATTTAATATATGGACATGTCAACCTTTTCATGGTTATATCAACAATATCTAATTTCATTCAATCCCACTAGTAATACACCCTAAGGTCTCTATACATTATAGTGATTCCAGGATGAACATAAAATATTGAACTATGAGATTCACTTGAAAATTCATTCTTCAACTGGGAATCACTAGGAACAAAAAAACTCTATGAAAATTTCAAGACACAATCCATATCAATATTAAATATAGGAAACTTACCATCGTTGACTAATTCTACCTTTTTTTAACTCACATTCTTCTTTCTGCACTTTCTTAATTATGTCTCATAGAGGCGACTACACTAACACAAGAATAAAACATTTAAATTTCTTACACTAACAAATTCCAATCCAAAATTTATTAAATAATTAACCAAGGGGTCATGTACCAAACATAACATGGTAAATATATAATGATTTTTTGACACAAATTATCTAACAAATTGTTCAATGTTTTTGGATTGAAATTGATTGTGCAATCATAATATTTTATCAATTATAGCTATCTTCTTTGCCCCGTTCCCAATTTCTTCTTAGTAAATATATACATTAAACTTTTATGGGTAGTATATATTTCTCACTCAGCTTCATATAAATGATGTCTCCAATTTTTAAAGCGACAACCATAGAATCAAATTCAAAATCATGTGTGGGATAATTTAATTAGGGAGATTTAACTTTTCTTTATTCATAAGAAATTACCTAATCATTCAACAAAAGAAGAAAACCAGGTCCCTTCAATAAAGCATAACTATAGATGAAAAAATAACTATTTCTAGATGGTAGGGCTAAATATGAAGCATTCACAAATATCCACTTCAGTTCTTGAAAACAAATATCCCATTCTTCTATCCAAATATATTTAACCCCTTTTCATCTAAACTTAGTTAGGAGGATAAATATTCATGAAATTTTTTTAACAATCTGTCACTAATAGAAAGTTTATTCAAGAAAACTAAAACTCTCAGTAACATTCATAGGTATTTCCCATTTATAATCCATTTTTGGTTTTGTGGGACCAATTTTTATTCCATCTCTATTTACAATGTGACCAAGAAAATAAATCTATTGCACGAAAAAATAAAATTTTCTAAATTTTTTATATAAATTATTTTATTTATGTGTTTATATAACAATCCTTAGATGTCTTTCATGATCATCATAACATTTTGAATAATATAAAATATTATCAATAAAAGTAAAAAAAACATATCCAAAATTCAAGGAAGATTATATTCATAAGATCCATAAATACAACAGGGGAATTTGTCAAACTAATGGGTATAACATCAGACTCAAAATCTTCATATCTTGTTTATAATATATTTTTTGGAATTCCATCCTGATTCACCTTTAGATAATGGTACTAGTATCAGAATACAATCTTGGAAAAATACTGATCTCCCTATAACTGATCAAACAAGTCATTGATATGCGGTAATGGATACATATTCATAGAAGTAATGTCATTAAATATCTATAATAAATGGAAAGTCATATGGAATAATCTTTATTTTTAATGAAAAAAATAAGAGCAACCCATGGTGAAGTTCTTGGTTGAATGAAACCTTTATCTATCAACTCCTACAACTGCATTCCCAATTAAAGAACTTCCACTTGATCCATTTGATATGAGGATTTTGAAACATTCATTGCATCAGAATCTAAGTTAATAGTAAATTTAACTTCCCGATCCAGTATTACACTGATCAAGTCATTAAGAAAGACATCCAAGTATTCATTTACTACTAAAACATCATTAATTTGAATAGTTCCCATATTTTAAACATTATAGGAAATATAAATTTCATTTCCATATTTAACACGTTTTTATCCTTCCCGATATGTTATTAATGGTATTGTTTCATTCTTGTATAAAAAATGATAATTTTTCATAAATAAAACTTCTTTGGCTCTATAAACAATCTAAACATGGTAAACAGATAGATAATCCATACGAAAATTAACATTAAAATCTACAAGGGGTAAGGCAAGTGGGTTTTTAGGTAATATATTTGCACAAAAATAACTAGATGATTCTAATATTTTCATATTTTCTTAATATTACACCTATTGTTTTTTCTATAAGTGTTGATTTCATTTCTTGAGGTTAAATTTCCAAAATACTTGAAAATTCTTCAAAAATTATGGAATGTGCAGAAAACATGTCAAACAAGACCTTAGCCAAATATGAGTATACAAAAAAGTACCATATATGACATCATTAGATTTCCAAACATCTGCTAACGTAGTATCAAAGGATTTCACTACACCCTTTTGATTATAATATGGCTTCTTCATATCATTTAGATACTTATTTGGGCATGTATTTATATAATTCACCATCTTATCATGTTAAGAAAATTTATAGTTTTATTATCAGAATTAAACATTTGATCATTTTCATTTCAATCTTGAGCCAGATTACCAAACATTCAACATTGAAAACACATACAGGTTTTTCTAAGGCATTCCCAAGGGTTATTTTTACCACACTTTTGACAAACTAGAAACTTTTATTTCTTTCCTATAGATTTATTTGACTTATTTTTACCCATTTTTTCAATCTAATCCTATTATACTATTTTTTTCAAAGTATATGTGGTCATCAGAAAAATAGATTTCTACCATATCAGCACATCGAATATTTTTATCATATCTTTTGAATTCTCAGGATGCTAAATCCACTTGGTATCTTGGATTCCATCTTGAGTTGAGATGATTTTTTTACTATCAAGATCAAAAATAATATTTAGAGCATACATTTCCAATTAGGTGAAGTTTTCTTCATACACACCCATTGAATAATTCTCCTTTTTTTTCAATCCAAGGAATTGATTCTATATCCTAAGTCTAACCACCTTCTGAAAATATTTTTCAAGGAAAATATTCTTAAATTCATTCCATTATTTGTTCTCCTTACTATCTCTAATATTCTTGACCACTGAACATCACTGGTCAGCTTCACCTTTAAAAATAGTAATTAACAACACTAAAATTTTTCTTATCTGAACAAAACATGATATCAAATATGTTTTCAAGGGATTTAAGCCACCACTTATCAACAACTGGATTAGAAGATCCACTAATAGAATGTGTGTGTTGCCTCAAAAAATTTCCAACTATCATCATGTTCTTTAATTTATATGGGTATTATCTTTCATGGATTCCAATGCCATTTACATCCTTCTTTAACTGATCCATTACTACCAAAAACTAATTGGTTAAAATTACCATAATTATAGGTTGCAGATTAGGAAATATATCATCCTCTTAGTTCCTTCCTACTTTAGTTTCCACATTTCTTCTATGGAAAACCATTTTGAACCTACATATACTGTATAAAGATACACTATTATCTTAAAATGGTATATCATATCAAATTAAACATTGAGTAAAAATCATTTATAATATTATATTAACATCACATTAACCCCTAAATATATCACTACAAGAAAACCGTCGTTTAGTGGCGGTTTTTTCACGGCGGTTTTAAAAACCGCCGCGAAACGCGTTTTCGGGCCCCCATTTCGTGGCGGTTTTAAGAACCGCCGCGAAAAAACCGCCGCTAAATGGAAAAAAAAATATTTATTTTTAAATTTTTTTTAATTTTTTTTAATTTTATTTGAGGATTAGCGGCGGTTTTTTAAAAAACTACCACGACATAGTGGCGGTTTCGGTAAAACTGCCGCGAAATGAAATGAAAAAAATAAAAAAATGCAAGAAACCCTGAAATCACTAAAACGACCATAACTTTTGATCCGGGCGTCCGTTGAAGCGCCACGACCAGTCAAATCGAAGCTCATGAAGATATCTAGAGGCACATATAATCAAAACCGTGATACGTTCTAAGGTGTATAAGATATTAGAGTTATAAAAAAGTTAAAAAAAGTTCTCCAACTTCAAACGGCCATAACTTTCGCTCCAAGTGTCCGTTTGGGCTCTACCACATATCAAATCTAAGCCAATGAAGAGAGATACACACTAAATTGACACAAGAAAGCTTCTGTCATGTTTTTCGACCCCAAAAACCCCTCCGAAGGCCTCCAAAACCCCGTCTCCGTCACCAGTGTCCCGTCGAACTTGTCTTTAAATAGACCTAACTTTCGATCCGCGTGTCAGTTCGGCCTCCTCCACCTTCCAGATCATAGCTAGTTCTATGAGCTTCAGTTTGATTGGTCGCGGCATGCACATGCACTCCTAGATCATATGTTATGGACTTTTTAGTGGGTATCGGGTTTGTTATGTTTTTCAATGCCTCATTTCTAGCACCCGTTCTCCGTCAGCTTTTTTTAAATGGTCATAACTTTCGATCCATCTGTCCATTCGGACTCTTTCACCTTTCAGGTTGAAGAGCGTTTCAGGATCTTTGATTTGACAGGTCGAGGATCTAAAACGGACTCTCGGATCATAAGTTATCTTCGTTAATGTGATTCCAATGTTTTTGTCTCTTTATGACCGTTTTGACGGGTTTTAACGATAGCTCCATTTATTACTGTTTATTTGGGTTTCCATGACTTTTTATCTTTATCAATGGTTTTTTATGGGTTATTATGATGATTATGTTGAATTATTAAGGAGTTTTCCAGAGTTGTCATGAGTTTTCATGCATTCTCATTTTTTCTAATGTCTTATTCTTCATATGCTTCTCCATCCTTTTTCATGCGTTTTCATGATTTTTCATCCCTTATCACGTCTTTTCATACTTTTTCATGTGTTTCCTTTATTATTTATTATTTATTATTTATAATATACTTTAATTTATTTATTATCTATTATTTGTAACTGGTTATTTATTATTTATTATTTATATTTATTTAATAGTTATTATTTATTAGCTATTATTTATTATTTATTATTTATTATTTATTATTTATATTTATTTATTATTTTTTTATTTTTTATTTATATTTATTTATTATTTATTATTTATTATTTATTATTTATATTTATTTATTATAAATATTTATTTATTATTTATTATTTTTATTTATTTATTATTTATTATTTATATTTATTTAGTATTTATATTTATTTATTATTTATTATTTATTATTTATATTTATTTATTATTAAATTTTATTTATTTATTATTTATATTTATTATTTATTATTTATATTTATTTATTATTTATTATTTATATTTATTTATTATTTATTATTTATTATTTATTATTTATCATTTATTATTTATTATTTATTATTTATATTTATTTATTATTTATTACTTATATTTATTTATTATTTATTATTTTCTATTTATTTTTTATTTATTATTTATTATTTATTATTTATTATTTATTATTTATTATTTATTATTTATATTTATTTATATTTATTTATTAGTTATTATTTATTAGTTATTATTTATTATTTATTATTTTTATTTATTTATTTTTATTTTTATTTATTATTTATATTTATTTTTTATTGGTTATTTATATTTATTTATTATTTAATATTTATATTTATATTTATTTATTATTTATTATTTTGTATTTATTATTTATTATTTATATTTATTTATTATTTATTATTTATTATTTATTATTTATTATTTATTATTTATTATTTATCTTGATTTATTATTTATTATTTATTATTTATTATTTATTATTTATTATTTATTATTTATTATTTATTATTTATTATTTATTATTTATTATTTATATTTATTTATTATTTATTATTTTCTATTTATTATTTATTATTTATATTTATTTATTATTTATTATTTATTATATATTATTTATTATTTGTTATTTATATTGATTTATTAGTTATTATTTATTATTTATTATTTATTATTTATTATTTATTATTTATATTTATTTACTATTTATTATTTTCTATTTATTATTTATTATTTATATTTATTTATTATTTATTATTTATTATTTATTATTTATTATTTATATTTATTTATTAGTTTTTATTTATTAGTTATCATTTATTATTTATTATTTATTATTTATTATTTATTATTAATATTTATTTATTATTTATTATTTATTATTTATATTTATTTATTATTTATTATTTATTATTTATATTTATTTATATTTATTTATTATTTATTATTTTCTATTTATTTTTTATTTTTTATATTTATTTATTATTTATTATTTATTATTTATTATTTATTATTTATTATTTATTATTTATATTTATTTATTATTTATTATTTATTATTTATTAGTTATTAGTTATTATTTATATTTATTTATATTTATTTATTATTTATTATTTTCTATTTATTTTTTATTTTTTATATTTATTTATAATTTATTATTTATTATTTATTAGTTATTAGTTATTATTTATTATTTATTATTTATATTTATTTATTATTTATTATTTATTATTTATTATTTATTATTTATTATTTATTATTTATTATTTATTATTTATTATATAATATTTATTATTTATTATTTATTATTTATTATTCATTATTGATTATTCATTATTTATTATTTATTATTTATTATTTATTATTTATTATTTATTATTTATTATTTATTATTTATTATTTATTATTTATTATTTATTATTTATTATTTATTATTTATTATTTATTATTTATTATTTATATTTATTTATTATTTATTATTTATATTTATTATTCCTCATTTATTATTTATTATTTATTATTTATTATTTATTATTATTGAGTTTATATCTATTATTTATGTATTATTTGTTTTTTCAATTAATATATATAAGTATATTAAATTTTGTTTATTAACCACATGGCGAGCTTGCTGGAGTGGTAAAGTCTTTGGAAAATATGCAAGAGGTTAGGGGTTCAAATCTCACCAAAATAAATACGAAATAAAATAAATAAATACGAAAAATAAATAAATAAATAAATATGAAAAATAAATATATATATATATAAAAATATAAATAAATATATAAAATTAAAAATAACAAAAATAAAAAAAATAAAAAAATAAAAAAACCGCTGCTAAATCATTTAGTGGTGGTTTAAACCGCCGCGAAACGTTCTGCGACGGTTTTGAAAACTGCCGCTAAATAGTTTCCCGACGCACGATTTAGCAGCGGTTTTTCAAAACCACCGCTAAATGCCTTTTTTGCCGTAGTGTATTTAGACTATGCTCTGATACAAACAATAAGGACTCGTCTATAAAACATTACATAATCTAGTTAATTCGACCAGAATAAAATTCTTATATTCCCATAGATGTTTTCTGTTTAGAGTTTATATAATTATGTCATAAAACACAGATGAAGTCCTATAATCATAGAAAGTGGATAAAAATAAAACAACATCCATTTATTCCATAATACAAATGTTTTTTATATAAATTCAATTCTTCATAATATTCATATTTTCTTATTTTTACTCTTATCCATCCATAAACACTGTGAAAAACATTTTCAATCTTTGGATAAGAATAAAAAGACTAGAAACTGATATAAAAAGAAGGAGAGAAACCATTAGTCCATGAATACTTATATTCATTTCAGATTTATCATTATAAAAATGTAATATATCATTTTTGTTCTTATCATTCCATGCACATAAAAATGATAACATCATTCATGTGTACATGTGAATTATCACCTTCACAAAGTGATGTGATTATTTTTTCATCACCACATAACATAGATAATGTATATAAGTATATATAAATTATTAAAATGATATTAATTATATAATGATAATTTTGTACTGATCAAATTATTCATAATGTCTTTCCATAATGATCATTGTAAAATTGAAACATTACTCATGCATATGTAAAACCTACTGTATCTATTACTATTACATAGTTCATTTTTCATAACCATATTAAGTTAATAGATTGAAATGTATCATTGATTTGTTTTAAATTTTGTAATGATTTGCGGTTATAAATCATTATATTTATGGTCAATGTTTAAAAAATGGTTTTTATGAATGTATTTATACGGCCATAGTTGTTTTAAAACTGGAATTTTTTATTTATTCTTAAATGTTTTCTAAAAGGTATATTTTTAGGTTTTATGTAAGGATATTTATTTTAAAAATTCTTTTTTAATGTTATTATTTATACTATTTTTACAAAATCAAAACGGAATGTGTTTTAACATAAATAACATGTAGGGAGTTTCCCACTTTTATGAAGATTTATTATTTTAAAGTTTATTTTGAAAATATTTATAATTTAATTTTCAAATAAAGTTTTTTCAATTAATAGTGTGAAACTTTGTAAAAAGGAAAAGTGATTTCAAAGTTAAAATGTTAAATTTATTTTGTGAATGATTTATGTTTTATGATTATGGTATGGTTCTTGGACATTATTTATGAGTATGGTAGTTCCATAATAAACCAATGGAGAGTGATCTTGTTATAGATCTATAATTAATTTGGTAATGAGATAGAGTTAACTTGAAGGGTCTCTCTTATGAGATTATGGGAATATACTATGGTGGTTATTAGAAATATAACTCTGATGGTTACCCCTATGTGTCTAAGAGAGATATAGCATATCTATGATTTATATAGAAAATGATGTCTTATGTTACATACATATATCATATATTATTGATTATTATTTTTTATAAAAATCACCTAATTTCTAAAAGGTCTGATAAATATATTTTTGAAAAGGTGATTCCTATTTGGAGGTAAAAAGGTTTGTTTTTAAGAAAATGTTAGAATGAGGTTTCACTGAACAAATAGTTTCCATTCATTTATGTCCCATACAATTATGTGTGTGCTCATATCTTGTTTTATAATGTTTTTTCACATGGTATAAGGATGGGTAAGTGAATGAAGTAATTCATATTGAAATTTATAGGGATTTGAAATGAGAAAGAATCCATGTATTATATTAACATGATTTTTTTTTTGAAAAAATTGATATAGAGTAGAGGTGTCTACTTTGTAATAATATAGTTCTTATGTATGATTTATGGAGTAATTATCTTAAAATATAGACCTTAAAATATCCTCATTGTGTATGAAAGGAATTTTCATGAAAAAAAAAACAATATTATGTAATATTTAATGAAGATTCCTTACAGTTGGTAACAAAGGATGGTTTATAAAACTTTGGATATTAGGATGGTTTCTTAAGAGTTATTGATATTATCATGGGTTAATAATTTTAGAATTGATAATTACTTTATTAACTCAAGAACCATTTGAGAATTTATGTTATGAAATGTTTTGGTGGTTAATGATGTATTTTTAGATTTCATTTAGAAGGGAAATAAACATAGTTATAATGGATTTTATGTTTAAATTATTATAGAACTTTTATGGGTACTGTATTTATTTTAACATTAAATAATTCATTTCATGTTTTAATGTTGATATTGTATACAGATTAAGGATCTCTTATCACGATGGAAGGATAAGGATCTCACACAACCTTGTTATCCCTTCAAGATGATTTAATCATCACTATCATGAATACTGATTCTTTATATGATCCTGAAATCTTTTTGAGCATCCAAATCACATTAAAGAAACTGTTGGATCTATCCAACACATTTTTTTATTTTATAGTAATTTCTATGGATTATGGTATTTATATTATTTTATTTTAAATACCAAAGTCATCCATGCTATTTAACAAGAGGAATACAACCAAATACTTGAATATTTATATTTTGGATATGTGTACAACCTGCAAAAATATATAGTGGGAATAAATATCTTGAATAAATACCTTGGTATCTTGATATAAATATAGAATTATTTTCTATGAGATGTTGATAAATCTTAAGTACATATTCTATATCATTATCATGGAATAAAAAATGATGTATATATGTATAGAAAGATTATATAGTGGTCTTTCATCAATAGTTTGGGATAAAATATTTTAGTTTTTTTAATGTTTCGGGTATCTATAACACTTATGTTTATGATATAAAAAGGTTAAATGATGAAGGACACATTTAATTTGTATGTAAATAGGATTAGTGGTATTGATATCCTTTATATTTTTTAAGATCTATGATTTTCAGGTAATTATGGGTTATTACATTTTAGGATGAAAAATATAAGGTATAAGATAACCTTTGATGTTAAAAAATATTAAAATTATTTTTGAGAAATTTCCTCACATTTCTAGAAATGTTATCAGAATTATCATTTTAGAAATAAAATAAGGACAATTGGTAGGCAAGACAATAACCCATCGCATCCGAAAATGCTGCAGGAATTGAACCCCCATCCAAATGGTGACAAGGGTGCATCACCTACCACTGGTGTACATGATGTCCTAAATAATATTACTTTTTTTCTTTATTTAAGCCATATTATGGAGATGTTTTATTTTATTCTTGGAACATATGTTTTATTGAATATATAAACTTATTATTGGAAAATTATTTTTGCGATTAAGTGATTAATGTTATTTTGCAAGATGTTCACTATTTTGGGAATCCTATATAAACAAGGTAAATAGAATACTATGAGATTTTATTTGACTCATAAGGTTTAATTATATTTTGAAAGAATAAATTATTTTATTTTGTATTTATGGTATTTCAGGATATTTATTGAAATTTCTATCATATCTTAGAGATTATGTGATTTAAGAAAATACATTTTTTGTATATGGAATTAAGAGTAACTAAAATTATTTGGAAATAAATGTTAAAATTCATCATAGAAGACTATGTGATCAAATCCTTCTGATTTTTTCATTTCAATATTAGTCATTAATTTTTTTGAGGAATGTTAAGGACTAATATTTGTTGAATTATATTTGTTTAACATTTGGTATCACTATTGAATTTTGGAGATTTAAGTAGTTTTTCATACTATAAAGGTTTATTATTTTTGAGGAATTATCTTGTCATATCATAACCATTTTGGTTTTGTTTAATTTTTCAAGATAGGATATATTGATAGTTAACATTTTATGGATTATGGGATCTCTAGAAGTTGATTCTAGTGCTTCACTCATAAAGAATTCATCATGAATACTCATTTTTTAGAGAAAAATTTTAGTTTTTGGTGGAAATTAATTAAAGGATGAAAAAAAATTAAATTAAGTATATTTTTTAAATTTTTAGTCCATGTAGTAAAATAATTCCCCAACTCTATGAATTTTTTTTGAAACAAAAAGGTTATCCATTTAATTTTTTTATTGATAAATCAATGGATATTTAACCAATGATTGATTTTGGGGTTTTTATTGATATATTTCTCATGAACATGTTCTGTATAAATCTCATTCAGAACATTATAGTAAGTTTTATCTTCAATTTCCATGTTTTTCTACATGGAACCCCAGTATGTTTTATCTCAAGTGACCTTTTGGACTTCCCTTTATTTATATTATGGTGGAAGTTTCATTAATCGTTATTCTAATGTGAGATTTCAAAAAAGGCATTTTGAAAATTCAAACCTCTTATTTTTTATCCCAATTTTAAACTGATATGACATAATTTTTAATGGGTTGCGGAGAATCTAACATCCCAGGTTTTTAAAAGGAGAGACTATGCTCGATATCATATATCGTATGCCACATCGAGCATAAATGAACAACTAAATATTATTATTTTAAGGTCATAATTATAAAATAGTTATTATAGTGGATGGAATGAACAAGATTGATTGAATTTTGAAAATATTTTTTACACATGTAAATATGAGGAATTATTTTGTTACAAATTATATATAAAATAAAATAAAACCCTTTTGAAAATAAAATAAAATCTTTTTTCTAAAAAAATATTTAAATGCGTACAAGTGGGTTTCATAACAATATAATAAAAAAACAATAATTTTGGATTATATTAATGATATATATATAGATATATAATATTTAATCTAATTTTTTACATTAAAAGTAAATATTTTATAGACATTTTATAACAATAAATCCAATTTTACGTAAAAAAGATGTACATCTATAGAAGACAGTTTTTCCACCTTTTGATGGTAAAATTGTTTTAAATTTATTTTTATGAAACATTTATACATTATATTTTTAAAATTAAACTTTTTATTTGAATTTGGAATATCAACATTTACATTGGTTTATGTTTTGTTATTTTTATGATAAATTTCATGTTTTGATGAATAGTGAAAAAATACTGAATTTTAATTAATCACAGCTTTTAATCAAAATAATTTGTAGTGTTAAATTATATTTTTGATTAATTTTAAAGTATGATAACATAAATTTTATATCATTTAATAAAATATAGTTTATTATAATAAATTTAATATTGAATATTGATTAAAAATATTTCAATCTTTTCAACGTTTTCACTTTTAAAACTCGCTTTCTTGTTCCGTCAACATGAATAATTTTAAATTGATTTTATCTAATTTTTGTTTTATAATTTTGAAAAATGTATTCCATATTTTTAATCATAATATATAAATTTTTTAAATAGGTCCATTTTATTTTTTCATTATAAGAATAGTAACTTTAACAATTGTATTGCCACAGTTAAAGGTAAATCGAGTGATTAAGGTTGAAAATAATATTATAAATATTACAAAATTAACCTAAAACTTGTTCTAATATTATTGAAAGAGTCAATGTATATTTAAATCATCCTTGGGCAGAATATATTACCTATTTGAGCCACTTGTATGACTTTAATACCTTTGTATAATTTTATTTTAAAGAAAAATAAAAAAAATGTCATACCTATATTTCAAAAACTATAACATTTTTAATATTGGATAATTTACAATACATCTTCAACTATACATATTAATTTGAAAAATAAATGGTTTATATGCATCATGATATATTTTTTCTAAATTTTATCTGATTAAATAATTACCTTAGATGTTGGCATAATGATTATGTATAATTGTTTAATGAAAAGAAATTTCAAATATGTGATATTAAAAATATTAAAATAAATAAAATTTTAAATAATTAATGTAATACAAGAATTTTTTTGATTAATTTGACATGTTATTTATGTATTATAAAATTTATTCTAATTTATCTTATTTTTATGATATTTCTAAAAATTATTGTAATATGTTGTTTTAAAATTGTCATTTATGATATTTTAAAATAAATAATATTTTATTAAATGATATAAAAATTATAAAAATATTAAATTTGTCAAAATGACTAGAATAAGTTTTATAATTACATCAATCATTAATTTATAGTTATTATTTACATTTTATATTGTCAATTTTTACCTTCAAAGTGTACAAACAGATGTTGTCATGGTAAGAGTTGAAGTGGTTAAAAAAGGGATAAAAAATATAAGGATTAAAAAATTGTAATAAAATTTCAAAATAACATTTTATAAAAATATTTTGACCCATCATAATTATGTCTTTAAAATAAATCAATTTGGATAAATTTGGAATAGAAAATTAATTTATATTGATTTAATATTTTGTAGAATTCCAATAGTGCCCCTTCCTTTTGTCATAGAGGGTACATATTCTTTTGTTTTATTCATGATTAAAAAATATTTTGCTCCTAAAATATCTATCCAAATTTATTTCTATAATCTCTCCCCTTATTATAAAATCTTATTTTAGGCATAATACCACCCTTAGCGGTCTTAAGGTATTATGAAAAGAAGATTGTACGGTGAAAATGTATCATTTTTAACTAAGTGTTTATGTTCTTTTTCATCTTCCAACTCCATCAAGTTTTCCTAAAACATGAAAAAATTATAACAACAGTATAAAAAATATAATTATATGTTATTATTTTTATATTATCACATAAATCCATCTCCATACCCATCAAATGGGAAAGGAAGTTATCCTTTTGTGAAATACCGCCTCGCGAACAGAAATAATTTGTTTTCCATCACCATCTCTGAAGACTAGTAATAGTGATAAAGTTAAAGGTTATAAATGATATTCATGAAATTTTTGTTATTATGAAATGATAATATACAATTTTTTAATACCTTTCCTTGAAAAAAATATATAATAACTATTGTGTGTATGTGTCAATTATCACCTTGATGAAGCGATGTGATTCATTTTTCATCAGCACATAACAAGGATGATATATAAGTATATTCAAATTATTCATATGATGTTAATAATATTATTATCATTATATAAGGATAAATTTATACTTACCATATTTCCATAGTGACCATTGAAAAATGGAAATGCTACTAATGAGTACGTACGACCTATTGTCTCCCTGATTGTATCATAGTTCATTTTTTAGAATGATATTTAATAAATATATTTAAAAGTATTATTAATGTATAATAATTATTATTATATATGGAATATTATTTTGGATATGATGTACTAATGACCACATTGACTGTTGACATTATACTGAGTTTATTTTTGAATAATATTCTGAATAATGTCAAAAAAACAGATGCCCCCAGCTACGCCAACCTTCCACCTTGATTTCCTAATTTCCCCCACCGACACCACAAAATTCCAACCCATAGTAGCTCTACCTTGGCTTCCTCACACACCCAGCACATCCCCGTCATCACAAGATGCTGACTCACCCTGTCAGTCAGCTTCTGCAGCTACCACCTCCATGCGACCTGCCACCGCCATGTACCGCCACCTGCGACTAACGACCAACAAAACTTCAATGTCCCTTCCACAGACCACAGTGACTCCACCACTCATCCGATTTCAAAATAGTGAGCAGATCTATGCACCTTACGACTAGGTATTCACAGAACCGGCCTCCACTTGTTGATCCATTGGTGATTTTATGTGAAAAAAGTAAAGTCCAACTATCATAAAGAATGGACAAAGAATTTACATTTAAACATGGTTGATGCATGGATCGTTGACTGTGTTAGTGTAAACATTTATGATTGATAATCAAAAATAAGAAAAAAATGATAAAAAGATAATTTTCTAATGAAAACATCAAATGAAGATCGAATAGGGAAGAGTTCCTACCTCGATTCGATCGCCTGTCATTGACGACGTTTCCGCTGAAATCCCCTTTCGATCCACCGAGTTGTTGGTGGATATTTCTCCTTGATTCGATGAAGAAAAGATGATAGAGATAGAGGGGAGAGATAGAGAGACTTTATAGAGAGAGAAGGGATTCCGTATAACCCTAATCCCAATTCCTTAAATCTATATTTATTGATGTCCAATTTAGTGCGAAGTCTAAAAATATCATGCCCTCTAATTTTAGGTTGTGATAAGGTAGAATACCCCATTATGAATTCAATGATGGTCTTAGATTTCCAATATGAGTATTTTATCAAAATTTATTTTATTCAGTGTTTGAGATAAAATAATTATGTTTAATTATTTTATATATGATTTTCCCATGGGTGAATTTACTCATATAATTCCCAGACAGACAAACCTTATGCCACACCTAGAGTAAAAACCACATTTTGGACTCTACAGTGGCTTTAGATTTATGATCTGATCTACCATTTAAGATATATCATGATTCCAACATTTTCAAAGTGTAAAAATACTTAATATTTTTATAAAAATCATTCTAGGAACACTGAACAATAAAATTGCACACCTTCTTGGCGTCTAGCATTTGAAATTTTCCTATAAATATTTCAATGTCATAAAAAGTAAAAACTAGGTCTCTAAAAGTATGGTTTTATTTGATTAGTTTATATCATAGATCCAGTCCTAGCTTAATTATCTTTCCCAAGAGGGAAATCCATATATGTGGAAAGTGAATTGATAATGTTTCCATTCCTTCCACTAGGCCCCATTTCTGAACAATTTAATACACTATATTAGATCATAAAATTATGAAACATAATATATATTCACAATACTAATTGAACACTTAACAAAAATTGAAAATTTTATTTATGGATAATCTCGTAATCATAAAATTGTTTTCTTTATGATGTATTTCAAATAATATAAAAAACTTTATTCTTTATAATGGTTAATAAATAAAACCTGAATTAATCCATGAATATCCCTTAGGAGTGAAAAATAATGTGCATAATATATCCCATTATCAAATATTACGTAACACTCCAGTCAATCCCCACCCAAATATTTTGAATTTATTACACCTTGATAAATCTCTTCCAGAACCATTCCAACTTACAATATCTAATTAGGGATTCATTTCTTAGAAAACCTCATAATATCCAACTTTGAAAAATTATAGGATGTTATCTTATTCATAGAAATATCATTAAATTTATTCATACTACTGTATTCATTAATATATTTTTTCTAAAATGTAGTTTACCAGGTTAATACTAAACAATCTCTGATATGAACTATAAATACCCCAAACCTAGTATCCCAAAGTATTGGTGACTTTTTTACATTATCATAAGATACAAGAAATCAAATCACAAAGGACCGAATAATTTATTAGGCATGGTAAACAAGATACATAATATAAATTCATCTTATATTTCAAAAACATAAAATAAGTAATGTTTTATTTGGGAACACCTTTATTCACCTTAGCATATCCCAATATATCAATCACAAAATATTTCCTAGTATACTTTGAAAAATAAAACATATTAAAGGGGTAACCTAAAATGAAGTATAACGGTATACATACAAAATATTATATCATGAATAAATAAGCATAATAATTATTTTGATGAGAATAACTAAAACACATTCCAATTAAACAATAACTTGACCATGGTTTGGAAGGAATAAAGGATGATCAAATAAATCCATATAAATACTCACCTGATCTTGAAACTTATCAATTGATATTATAACTAATAAAATAATCATATAGATATTAATAAATGATCTCAAAATGAAGGAATTCATAATTTTGAACAGCATAAACATATTTTCATGACTATTTAAAATAAATTTTAATACAATGGGTAAAAACCAATTTAATTTGGCCAACTAATTTTTCTGAGAAATTATATCAATGCATCAAGGGGATATATAATTCGGAACCCTAAAAGTAACATAATAAGACTAATAAATACCTTATATAAAATGGATTAAACTTAACAAGCATAAAAATTCATATTGAAAAATAAACTTATGAAATATTAAACTTACCCCACTCAATAATTAGAGATCATCTATGGTAATATGGTAAGTGGTAAAAAATAGAATATACCTTATCAAAATTATAATAAAACCACCAGATAAATAATTATTATTATGTCATAAAAATATATTCCCAATAGATCATAAGTTTAATAAGGGATGTTTTTCATTGATGGATAGAAATTACATGAAAAATATCCTTAAAAAATTATTCAGGAAAGTAATATTTTCGCTTTGAAAATCATAATTGAAAACTAAAACGTTCATAAATATTTTTGAAAATAATTTTTTTTGAAAATAAATTTGGAAAATTTAAAAATTATCTATAAAATTTTGAGTTTTCATAAGGTGTGAAATTTAATACATTCTATATATGTTTAAAATACAATCCTTTTACAATGTTATAAAAGGGTAAAAAGTATCTTATTTAAAATACAATATGAAGTAACCTTTGAAAACATTTTATAAAATGTGAAACCTAGGTAGAAAATTATTTAATAATTTTTTTTAATTTTAAAAAAAAATTCAAAACATTTTTAGAAAACATGATTTTGTAAGATAAGTTATTTTCGACCAAAGATAGAAATAAAGTCAACTTTTATTAAAAACATTATATAAATAATTTTGTGTAATAAAGAGACAGAAAATCATAGTATTACTTGAGAAGTTAACTAATAAATATATTATATGCAAATATATTGGTTTAAATATTTAAATAGACAATAATTCCCCCAAGTGTATCTTAAATATAAATAATACTGAATAATGATGAGATTGTGAAATTAATATTTACCACTTTGGTAAATTTTGAATCATAATCCACATAGAAATAATAACTAATATTGTAACTTTTAATATCATGAATAGAAAAATATTAATGATATAAAATTTCAAAAAGGTTATTTTACACCTAACATAATGGAATAAGTGATAAATTTTACACATGTTTCACAGAAGTAAAAGTGAGGCAAGAAACCCTTACATCAGGTTCAGATACATTCAAAAGTGCCCTAACCTCAGGTATAATAAATGTAGGTTTATTATAAGTATATTAAATAACCATACTAGTATATCACATACCTCATATTATTTAATTATAGTCATTTTCACCTATTTATTAATAGTTATTTGTTAATATCACTGTTTCATGTGGTAATTGCTTCGTTTTTCAGGTATACTTTTATTTAGTAGTTTTTGACATTTTACTTTGATAATGGTAACATCATATAAATAATTTTAGACATTATAAAAATTTCATATATATTCATTATATATGTATTTATATTAATCTATAAATGTTTGAGATGGAAAATTGATTTCACCATTCATGGAGATGGTAGGACAAACATACTCATGGTCGTTGTTTCTATTTTTGTCGAAGGATGGAATGAATGGAAGGTAAATAATATATCACCATTATAAAGTCACTATGATTTAATATATACCAGAAATATTAACTAAACTTATCTTTGTTACATTTCTTGTAAATCATTAGAGAAAAATGAGTCACATTGCTTTCTGAGGTGGTGGTCTTCCGTAAACACGAGCGACATTATCATTTTCCACTCAAAAAGGAAGGATTGACGGTATATGTGATATCCTAATAAAATAGATATAATTATGTTAAATATATAATTTATATTGATTTAAATTATCCTCATTACCACCCATGTAAAATAAAAATGCGAACAACACATCACATTTGTTCGCGAGGTGGTAGTCCGCCGTACATACGAGGGACATTATTATTTTCCAATGGTTTGGGAGGATAGAAGATTGATTTGATTATATAAGAATAATAATTTAATAATTTCATTTTTTTAATTCATCAAAAAATAAAACAATAATAGGCTGTGATAGAAAATGAATTAAATCGATTCACAACACAGGTGTCTGTTGAACACACAATCGACAGTATTGTTTCCCATGTGGTGGAAGAGATGATGGATATACATCATTACCATAAATTAATAAAATATTCATATATGTATGATATTTATGTTATTATATAATAATTATTTAATTATATTTTAAATTTTTGAAATAATAGAAAATATAAAAACACTCATTTAAGCACATCACGTCTTCATTGAAAACTTATTTAGGGTTACACCAAAATCCTAAATAGGTTGAATTTATGATAAAACAAAGAATTATATGATGTTTTTAAAGATTTATGAAAGTTATTTGGGTAGTTATCTTCCAAAAAAATTGGTTTGGGAGTTTGAAGATGAGGGAGAGGGGATGGACTTTTATAAGATGGGGAAATGACAAAATTAGAATATTTTAAAAGGAAAATTGATACCCACATTTTTATCATGTAAAAATCCTTAAATATGGGTTATTATCCTCAAATGGTCTGAAGGCCTTAATTTTTTATTGATTTTTGATAATCCACATTTCAAGGGGTGATGTTGAACCCTTACAAGGATTATAGGTGTAAGTATTACATGGCTCATAGGCCATAGAGTAATTCATTGCCCATAAGCTTTAAACATTACATACAACCCAGACTAACACTTGGAACTGCTCCTCCCCGGTATCTTCATCGTGAAATCAGCTCTCTACCTTCGCATGGTTGTTCGGCTATGCTTTCCCATACATGCACATGATTGTCCCAATGGCAGGTGCCAAACCCTATCATTCTTGTAATCTGTTTAGCTTCTGCTATGGTGAAAGCTCCTTACCCCTCCTCCTTCTGAAGCTTGTTCCTTGTAGGTTGTCTTGTTTGTATCAACAATTTATGGTTTCCCGAAGGCCTTGAGGTGGACCAAAGGCCATACTGACCTGAAGGCTAGGGTGGCCCGAATGCCTTAAAGGACTCGGGGACCAAATCGGTGGCCCAAAGTCCCAAATGGGGGCATATTCCCAGCTGCTACAGTGCAAAACAGTGTGTGTTACAGTTCCTACTACAGTACCTGCTACAATTCTACAAAGTTCATGCTACATTCCTACTATAATTCCTTTCTATAGTTCCTGCTACGGTACGTAGTACAGTACTGCTAAAATACCGCTACAGTAACCAGAAATTATCCCCCACCTAGATTTGATCCCGGGTCTCTTGGATGCACTTAAGGAGTCCTCACCAACTAGGCTAAGGCTCATGTGCATATGAGTTATTATCAAAAACATGGAAGATATAGGTTAAACATATGTCCATTAAATAAGATTTTTACATGTTTTGGGTCATTTTAAGCCTTATATTGTTAGTGTAACCCTCGATAAATATGTTTTAACCCTAACTACGGTAAATATTTTTTTTACCACTTATAATATTCATTAAGACGAAAAATTAATTTTAAAATATTATATAATATTAATTATTATTATTATAAATATTAATTCCATTTTTCAAAATTCAATTCACATAAGAGTTAGAATTCAAATAAAAATTAAAACCACAGATGCATTGAAAAAATTGGTTTTCCAAGGAAAACACTCAACGATTTTATATTAGAATTAGATTTAAATTGATTAAAAAGACCTAAAATAGTTCAATAATAATATGAGTCAACTGTGTTTTATTTATGATCAATTTAAAATATAATTTATCATTGCAAATATTTAAATGGAAATTAGTATTTATTAAAAAATCATCATTTTCACTATTCATGGAATAATTAATTTTTTATAATATTATCAAACCTTCACCCCAGAATAATTTTTTCATATAGTGTTAAAAAATAATGATTATTTTGTTATATTAATTTTATAAAAGGGGTAATAACTAAATTTAAATTGTGTGTGCAAATCATGACTAACCCTAATTTTTGAAAATTAGAGTTTTTTAGAAAACATTTCTATTTTCTTCACATGGTTATTATTTTATTTGTAATTAATAGATAAGCATTTAATTTATTTTATACATGTATGAAACATATGATTTTAATAATTTGGTTTTTCCAAATCATATCCATCAACATAATGACTACGTTATACATGTCATATTTAAATAATAATAGTTTAATATAGAATCAAATTTCTTTTAAATCAGGTGTAGAATGCGTTGCAAGATATCGTAGAGATTGAATTTATTTAAAAATAAATATATTCTATATTCTTATGGTGTTACATTATCTTATAAGATTGGTGTTTCAATCATATATACTATCTAACAACATGTTCCTCTATTTAAATCATTAGGTATTACCATATCAATTATTGGAATAAGGGGATAAAATTTCATATCCAAAATCATCCTATGTTCATATATTCGTGAATTTTTTAATATGAAAACTCTATTGAAAATAAATCCATTTTTTGGGTCTTAGATTTCAATCATGAGAGGTATTCAAATAAAATTATAAGAGAGAAATGCAATTATCATAATATGCCTATTATGAGGGAAAATCAGAATTTCATAGTATTTTATAAGATATTGACGTTGATATCTCATTTGAAATTATATCTCCAGTCACATATATCTTATGGTTACCCTAAACTATTTTCATCACTGAAAGATAATTAAAATCATGAGGTTGTAATTTATCAAAGGGTGTAGAATGTAACACAATGATATTTTAGTATGAATTTTGTTTTCTACTTTTTTTAATAGCATGTTTCACACACAAAACCAAAATAAAATGAATCATTATACATTTTATTTTGATAAAATACTACATTTATATATAAACATTAATACATTATTGGAATACCACATGAATCATCATTCAGAAAGGTGAATGTTGAATAAATCCACAAGTAACTAAAAATACAACAATAATAAATAATTATCCTCATGTTTTTTCATATAGATAATAACCTAAAGTGAAACTATAGAAAAAAGTGAAGAAATAAAAATATAATATACTTTATGATAGAGAAGTAATTGGATTTTATTAATCATTCTATGAATATATGTAAGTTTATATATAAGAATGAAATAGGAAGGTTATATATACGGTCGATGGATAATTAACCATTGGATAAATTGTAACTGGATATATGGATATTGGGTATGGATATATCAAATAATAACATCAAATATGTGTAATTTATAGAATAAAATTGAAAATAACATAATTCAATAATGAAAAATAATGAAACAAAAATTTGGCATTAAATTTGAATATTTTATCTAAAAACATATTTTAGGGTTCACAAATCATTATTTTAATTATTATTAATGAATTATTTGATATATTAATAAAACTAATTTTTTTCAATATAAAATATTAATAAAATTAAATTTTACTAATGAAAATAATTAATTTTAATGGGATATGTTTTAGATCATTTAATATTATAAATGGGTATTTGTTAAATAACTAGTTTTTAAGTGTTATGTATTTTTATTAATAAATTAATTTTATAATTTTAAAGGATTAGTATATAAAAATTATTTTATTTGAATGAAATATATTTACACTTAATTATTTTGTAATTGTTATTAAATAAAATTAAAACACTTAAAGTTAAAATATTGTAACTTTTCTATAAATATATTTTTTCCTATATATTTTATATTTTCATTTAAAAGTTAAATTTACAAAATTTATAATTTTAATATGATTAGAGGATAAATTTTTAATCATAATTTAAAAATTAGTCGATGAGTTTAATTTTCTTTTTGGGTATAATAAATGTTACTGAGGTCTAAATTGAGTTAACATGATAATGGTTAAATAAAGTAAAAAAGTGTTTATATTAGTGGATAATTCATAAAATATAAAAAATGTTTTCTCAAAATTTCTTTATGAGATAAACCATAAACAATCCCCATCCCTTACTCATTACAGATCCACTTTATATGAAAATCAAATTCCATTAATATTAAGGAATGAGATTATATGATATTGCCACCCCTCCTCAACTATAAAAGGAACCCTCCACTTCCCTTTAAAAAATTCCATCTTCATTCAAATATATTTGAAAACCTTCCAATTTTTTATCATATAATGAATTTTTAGACATTTTATATCACCTGGTTCTAGGAAGGAAGTCTAAATTCATCATTCGAAATGAACCTGTGTCGATGAGTGAATTTATCAACGTATCTAGTTCTTTACCATTGTTTTCAATTACCTTTTTATATATAGTATTTATTAATATTATCCCACACTATAATGATATTATATTTACATCATTCTTATTCTAATAAAATTATATTATTATGTAACACTATACTCTTACTCATTCATTAACATAAGGTGTCTTATTTGGGTCTGTTTAACCATCAATATGAATATTTCTATACTATAATCATTGTATCAAACAAGAATGAGTATCAGATATTAATATTAGAAATATATGATATTAAATATTAATATTTTCTTAGAATGTGTTTTTGTAATGATCATCATAATGTTATCTATTGTTATTGTAAAATAGCCAAATCATGTTCTAAATAGATTATGTTATCTTGAATTATACCAATACCCTCTGTAAAAAATATATGACAAAATAAATCATTGAACCATATTTATTCCAATATATGACTTATTGGGTATTGATTAACTATATTTCATGGAATGAGGAAAAATATCTCTATTGTGAAACTCATACGAAACAATCAAAATTACTTACATTAAATGATGAAAATAAAAAATAATGGACAATTATATGTGTAATAAATTCTTATAAATTAATTTAATAAAAGCTAAAATATATGAATAAGGTTGTTAAATAAGTGATTAATATGGTTATGATTATTGTATAGGATATTATATCAATTTTATGGAAGTGCCGAAAAAAGGTAAGGCGTTTCTCATCTCCATTTTATCTCATTGAGATATGTTCTATATTAACCATCATCTTTCATTATGTACTGTATATAATACCTAATTCATTTATTTTACTATGTATTTTATTTATCAATGGGATTTTAAATTTCATAATATTTAATTTATTTATCTTAATTTTTATTAAAATTGTACTAAATTTGTAAAGGTTTTCATTCCAATATAAATTTCAAAAAAGATTAAATATGTCTAAACTACTATCTAGGGAAATTGCATATTTTTTCTCTAAAAACCCATATATTTTATTCTCCCCTGGATATCTATTTTTTTACATATTTTCTTTCAATTTCAACTCTTTTGTATAAGAGTTTCTCTGAAAGGATGTTTGTATGTGAAACCCATCATTTCACTTTGTTTTAAGTGGGTATCTTTCTCTTTCATTTCCATATTCCATTAATTTTTTAATGTATGTAATTATATATGATAAAATGGTTGATTAAGGTCATTTTATATTGATTTTCACTTTCTTTACAATGTTTTTAAAGGAATAATTTATCACATTTTTTCATTAGTCATTTTCTAATGACATTGAGTCTATTAACAGAATATTAAAAATGATTATTTTAGATCATTATAAATAAATGAATTTTCTTACCATTGTGTCTATTTTTATTTATGAAGTTTCCTTTTCTTGTTTTCATGTTTCTTTAAAGTATTTTTGTATCTATTTGTTTTTGATTTTTTTCATTTTAATATAAATGTAATGAAAATAATTGCATACTTCTTCATTTTGTTTTTAAAAATAAAATTTATTATTTTATCAAAAAAGTTATTTTCATCTATGTTAACATCCCTTAATATTTCATATGATTTATTTGGAATATGATCTAATGATACCATCCACAATTTTTCTATTGATTTACTATGATATTTTATTATGGATGTTTTTAATAAACCCGTTTCTTTTCTTGTGTTAATTATTTTATGAGTGAATTAAGAATAATTTCACGTTAATATTAAAAAAATATGATTGGAATTAATAATGGGATATGTGGGAAAAATTATATAGAATCCCAATCTATTGGGTAATGTTTTATATCAAATATGATGATGTATTGATTTGAAATTGATTTACTATATTTACGTGATGATGCGTGCACTTAATTAAGATTATTTATTTTCACAAGATGATACATTGATATGATTCTAATTAAACATTTTCACAAGGTGCATTATAATTATCGCAATTATCTATGTTTACAACATTTTGTGTGGGCTAGATTGTGATTAACTATTTTTATAATATTATTCATGGACATGTTAGCAATTATCTATGATCAAAAGATGATTCATGGACATGATTGAAATTAACTATGTTCAAAAGAAAATGAATGTACATGATTGTAATTAGTAATGTTTGAAAGATGATTCATGTAAATTTTTGTGATTATATATGTTCCCAAGATGATGTGTGTACATGGTTTTGATTTTTTATGTTCACATAGAAATGTGTATACATGATTTCAGCTAGTTATATTCAAAATGTTATGATTTCCTATACTTATGTATATTCCACATTCTTATTATTATATAATGTTTTAATGATGACAAGATCGTGTTTCCAAAATCCCATTACTCATGTATTAAGTTATACCAAAATTGTTTCTCTCCCGACTCTTGAATTATGTTTAATTTTTATTGGGCATGATTATCTCGTATTATAAAACATGATTATATTTTTATAGAAATGTGATCATTTTTTCTCACTTTTGATAATTGGTTGTTATATCTTATTATTTCCTAACTAATAATTTCAACCCTAAATTTTCTTATGTTTTTATTACCTAGGATATGAATAATAGTACAATGTATAAAATTACTAGAATGATATCATGTGTATAGAATATTGTGGGAAATGATGAAAACTTATTAAAAAAATAAGAAGATCACATAGCTAATATCATAGGAAAATAAACCTTGGGGTTCAAGGATAATGTTATTTATAGTATTTTTAAAATAATTATAGAAATGATTTAAAATATATGTGTGTTTTTCTTGGTCTATCTCACTTGGTACCAAAGCATGGGATTAAAGGTTGTATTTTGCCACTAAATCCATGAGTGTGGATTTTTGGTGCTTTAGTAAATTAGATAGAATCATATTGAATTTTTCATTATCACATAACACATGAAATAAAATGTAATATATTAGGGTATGATGAACTTCACTATGACATTGGTTAATGCAGTTTAAACCATGATGTGGTTAATATCACAACACTATGGTTTAACATTATTATATATTTCTATCAAAAATATCATCTTGGTTATTTTAGAATTGGGATGTTTAAATGACAATTATATTTTTATTGGATAAGTTTCAATTATAACACATTTCGGAATACTTAATTAATGTGTCCACCTTTTTAAAATATGGTTTCATTTAGACTATGTTTTAGATTTATTATTAAGGAAAAAAAAGATTTAGTGAAATTGAATATAGGCTCCTAAAATTATATATATTTTTATAATAAATTATAATACTAAATTAGATCATTACTAACAAATTCAATATGTTTTTAATGAATAAATAAAAAATTGATCTTATTCAAAGATTCATTGAATTTTTGGACAGTTTAATGTTTAGAGTAAAAACTGATGATGTGTATGAAAAAACCATGTCATGTTCATCTATTGAAATTGATGCTTTGAACTCTATAGAGAAACCACAACCTAGTAATAGAATAACTGAAATTATGATATTTATATAATTTATAGATATATACAACAATGTGTCATACGAATAAATTCATGGTTAGTATGAAAATAAGTATATTTTTATGTCAATATTTATTAAGGATTAAAATCATATGCACATATTATCTTATAGATATTTCCAATTTTAAAGTGAAAAAATATACTAAAAATGATATAGAAACATAAAACAAAACATTTTAAAGATCACATTTCCATCACAAAAAAGAGAGATATATGGATCTCAAAGATATAAGTGGCTTGAATTTATGTGATGATATTGGATGTTAAGGTGATACACTAAAAATTATGTGTTTCTAGTCTACATTTTATAGATTTCAAGAAGTATTTAAATTTTTTTATATTTTTAAGGAATTTTTAACACATTAATAAATTTTAGTATAATATAGCTGACTGGAAATAATATTGAAGGCAATGGATTAATGTATTACTCTGGTGGATTTTTATTGAATTTATTTAGAGTTTTTTGTTTATCTATTTCATTCATGATTTCATTTTTTCCTTTAAGATGAGTTATTCTTTGATATATTATTTTCTATCTATCATTAGTGAGCAGTTATTTTAATGGTTAGAGAATTAAAATAAATTGGGTGAGTATATAATTGGAAGATAGAGTTTTGTTATGAATGAATGATTTTGGTTAACTATCATTTTTAAAATAGTTGATATATTTCATTATATATTAATTATATGAGAAAAATAATTCATTTACAGAAAAACCATTATTTAAAAAATGGATTTTCACTAGTATATAAATATGTGTCTCTTTCATAATTTTATTTAATTTTTTAAATAATTTATGTTACAATGGACACATAGTGACATTCAATATTTTTTTATTAAAACTAATGTTAAACCTCTTCCATATACAATTTGGACACTAGTGTTACTAAAAAATAATGTTGATGTTCTTTTCATCTGAGATTAGTTTTTATTAAAAATAATGTCATGTTTTTTTAAACATTTGACATCATTTTCTAATAATGAAAACACCAAAACCATTTTTAAAAGTTTTAAGTTAGTTTTCATAATAAATAACTTTAAAATCATATTGAAAAATAAATACACATGTTTTCCCATTTATGCATTCATTAATCCTTTTTTAGAAACACTAATAGGTGTGACCCACAACACTTGACCCTACTTTATCAACCTAAATATTCCTCATTTTACTAATTTGTTACTTCATTTTCATATATATTTATTAACCATTTAATCCTCACCCCTCTTCATTTTCTTCATTCAACTCATTAATCTCAGTTTTATTTATCTTAACTATTTTTTAACTTCACCCACTTTTATAGATATTTTGAGATGTATTATTTCATTACATGCAACTTATTGTTCAGGAATCATCATTTTGTATCTCTATATTGTACATTTATAGCCCGAATCAATATTTTTTAAGTATTATTATTAATAATTATAAATTATTTATCGATTATTTTATATTTATAAATTGTATTCATTAATTTATTTCTTAGTATACACATATTTATTAATTATAATTTTTTGTTGTTATAATTATTTTGATAGTAAGATTTATTTATAATTTTAAAATTTTTTTATTGTTATTTTATTTCATTATTTTTGGAATTGTTTTTTCTTATTTTTAATATTTATATATTTTTATCATTATTTATTTATATTTAATATTATTGATAATTATTTAATAATTTAGGGATATTTTAATATTAATTTTTATGTTTTCATATTTGGGACTAATAGATCATATTGTTAGATGATATTTAGATAATGATGGATATATTTTTTACGATTAATTTGGATATTTTGATATCAAATATTGGTAGATAATCATGATAGCTAAGATGATTTTTTATCAGTATTTTTTAATTTTAGAAACTCATATAAGTCATATGTATCTAAAAATTTCTTATTACTTTTTATAAATTTTTTGGTTTAGATTAAATAGTTATAAATATATGGTTAACAAACTGTTTTGATTATATATTATTATATTTAAAATTTTTCTCTATATATATATAAATGTTTATATGTTTCAATAAATTCACTATTTATATTGTGATTTAGGTAACTAATCAATCGTAATTTGATATATGTATAAATAATGACTAATGCATATAAAAAAGGAGTTGACAATTTCATTGAGTTTCATAAACAAAATATTGAAAACAATGATTTGATATTCATTCCATATATGAAGTGTTTGAATATGAGAATTTTAAATTCCATAAAAATACAACACCATATAATTTTCTAGGGTTTCTATCATAATTATACACGTTGTGTATCTCATGGTGAAATAATAGAAAAGTCAATGTCTAATGTTGATGAATATACTCAACAAGATATAGAGGATAATATTAAAGAATCAATTACCAATTTATAAATTGGAACAATTGAATAAAATATATATTGAATGACTGTATGGAGATTTTAATAAACCAATTTTCATAGGTAGCACTAAATTTGAAGTGTTATTAGTATTGTTTATATTAATTATCTTGGAATAAAAAATGGGTGGAGTGATAAAAGTTTCACTAAATTACATGAACATTTAAAAGAGATACTTATAAAAGTAAATAAACACTTATATTCCAATTACAACATAATGAAAATATTATTCCCAATGGGATTTGGTATAAAAAGGTAAATGATTTACCCAATGACCACGTTTTGAATATGAATAAATATTATTGTTTACTATATTGTCTTAATATTGGATATCACAATTAATATTTATGGAAAATTCAACACTATTTAAATCTTATGTACATATTCGAAACCTGACTCTACAAAAAATATGTATCATCCAATAATTACTCATCTGAAGGATAATTTTTCAAATTCAAATGATGAAAAAATGTTAAGATGAAATAGTGATACATGTATCTCTGATGGAAACATATATCACTCGATTGATTTACCACATATGAATAGATATGATAAAAAATTTCATAATTTTTTAAATGAAACTAGAAATATTAAAATGAGAGTATGCATAGTAGAATGAATCATAATGAGAGCCTCAGTAGCCAATATAGTCAATGGATTATTAGGTTTATAGTTTATAATGTTTACTCAAAAATATATATAAAGAAAAAATATGTTATACTAATATGGAGTATTTTTGTACAAAAACAAATAGGAGGTGAAATTTATGTGTATCTAATACCATTGATTGTTGATTTGTAATTTTTGTAGGGGATAAGTTTTAAATTTTTTAATGTTTAAAAGAAAGAATATTATATTTTGTGTTCTATGATAATTTTCACTAAAATTACTTTCCTACATATAGAAAATTATCTATACAAAATATTTAGGGATATAATTCTTTCCCAATTAGGGAATAAGAGACTTTATATTATCAATTATAGAATAGAAGAAAGCTAGTGTATATGGTATATCATAGATTTTGTATAATGCATCATTCTTATTGATGATTAAAATAGGAATTTAACTATTTTTAAGAGTGTAATCTCACTCTTACAATTTATAGATAATTAATAATACAAGAAGGTGAAAAATATTGATTTTTATTTTTGAAAGAGAGGAAGTTCATGTCATAAAAAAATACTTAGATGATGTAGTCATTATAATTAAAGGTACATTATTATGTATTTTTAGAGATGAAACATAACATGGATGTTATGCATGTTGATAATATCATATTTTATAGTATTATTGGAACTTTTTTAGACATTGAAGGAAATAAAAAAGTTGATTTTATTGAATATTAGACTCAATATGCATGGGAATACATTTGGAGTTAGTTCCCACTATAAATGGAAAAAAGAATATATATACCTATGTCTTATAACATATTAATAAGGGGGGAGAATTTAATTTTTTATCAATGTATAGATAGTATGAAAGTACCCCATGGATAATTTTCAAATTTGATGAATTGGATTTAATTTAAGGATTTGAAATTAATAGTTAATAAATTTCACGAATGTTATGTATTGTTGAAATAACTGATATTGGTTTCACTCTCTGATATATTACTAATACATATAATAAAGTCTATCATATAGTTTTTTTACCTTTTCAAATCCATTTATAAAAGTTTTTTATATCCAAATATTTTAGATTTTGTGGAGAATAAATATGAAATCATAATTTTTCAACTACATGTAATTTCCCACCAATATTTTTTGATATAATGGGTAATCTGGTGTTTCATTTTGTGAGATAAAAATGAAAATTTTGGCATATTTTTTTATATTTTGTGTATAATTTTGAATGTTATATAAAATCTTTTATGGTATATATTAAAAACCCACATCAACCAAATGCCTTTATTTTTCTAAAACATATATCAAAATATGTGAATCAATTATGTATTATTGGTTTTATAAAGTGGTTTATTTTTTTACCTATATCTTTTCAATTGTATTTGATAGTGATGGTATAGGGATTCATTTCTTAATCTTAATGTTAATCCATGTGTTGAAGTGATGCAAGAACATTTATAAATTTTGAACAACACATCTGAGGTTCAACCATATATATCATCATATATTGTAGGATTAAAGGCATGATATTTGTAAATAAATTAAAAATGAATGATGATTGATTATAAAAAGACATTAATTTCATGGTAAAAATGATATTCAATAATGATTTATCTGTATCAGAAACATTTAAATGGTTAATAGGGGGACTATGTCTTAATGTGATCCCATTGTATTATTTTGATAGTAATGGTTAGAAATTTTTCAAAAAAGGTGGGATGAAGAGAGTACTGTTTAAAATTTTATGGTAATGGTCGTCAATAGAGAAATATATTTTTAGAGTGAAAAAGAGAAAACCCAATTTCTAAAACAATTCTATATTTTTGAGTTTTTTTTAACATATAAAAAATATATTATACAAAATTCTGAGTAAAAATTTCTATTTGTAAGAGGGATGATAGTAATAGTGGTGTAAAACATGATGAATATGTATTTACACCTGTTTATTTGAAAATATTTAGTTGCAAAGAGGAATGATTTGTCATGGTGAAACATGGGAAGCATATATATTTTACGTTAGTTACCCATAAAATGATCAGTGGCCCTTCATTTTCCAAGATAAAAGAATTCATTTGGGTGATGAGGATGATGATGAAGTTGTGTATTTTTGTTATGTCGCTTTATCTATTATTTGATTTTGAGATGATAATAATGAATACAATGTATACATAGTCCATTATATACAAAAAGACCATGTTGAAGCGATATGAGAAAATACTCGGTTTCTATCCCCCTTATTCAGGTGATTTTATTTTCGAATAAACATATTTATTATTATTTTTTAATACAATTGGTTGTTTAAATCTATATACATTAATCATTTCTACAATATTTTTGTTAAATTTTAATACGCAAATTCTAATTAGTCATGTTCAATTGAGAAACCTAACACTGTTATGTTATGTGAAATCTACACATATAAAATAATTTATTTTATATTTTTAATACTTTAAATTATAAATGTTGATAATTTATTTAATTTTTTAATTAATATAAACATTTATTAGTTATGTTACATATTTTTTATCCAAGAATCATGACAACATTATTTTTTTTATAAAACATACACATATATTAAAACTATTTTTTTACTTGGATATTTTTTATTCATTGTTTTTAGATATTAAAAATCATGACAATATATGGTTCTGAAAAATATTATTAATTTCATCTATTTAAAGAACATAAATTTAGGTAGGTGAAAATTTACTGAGGCATTTGTATGTTTTTTTTCATATTAATAAATATTGAATAATAGAATTATTTAATTAATGTATAATTTTACTTTGACTAAATTATTTATGATACTATTTGGTGATCCTCATATAATGTTATTTAATTATTATTCTCTAGAGAATATATTTCTTAGAATTATTATATGAGGGAATATACATTTACTGAAACATTCACTTTCCCAGGGAGAGAGGAGGATACATAATGAATTTAATGATAATAATAACAACACATCTAGCTGAAATAAAATATAGTTTAGAATTTATATCACCATGAAAAGAAATTAAATGATAAATATTTTATATATTTATTATAATTTGGTTGAATTAATAATAAAATAGTAGCCACAAGATTCCTTAATGGTAAAATATCTATATTGATTTATTTTTATCCTAATTTTTCAAATAATATATATTTTATATAACTAATAATTAATATATTATACTATATATGATATTCAATTTTCATGAAATTAAAAAAAATTAAAAAATATGTCCATATATAGAGAAATTTCATTAAAGATATTTTAAAAGAAACTTAAAAAAATTATGACTTTGAAAAGTCACATAATGAAAACTAATGGATAAAGAATGAGTTATTATATGTAGATACTAGGATTAAATTTTTCACCAACTGACATGATGGAGAATTAGTGGTGTGATAATTTTTGTATATTATAAATTTGTATTGATTGTTATCGAATTAGTTATTCATTTATTTTTATATAAAAAATATTCAGGAGATCTCACCATGAGATTCAGTTTCATAGCGCACATCCCCATACATTATCATGTTGAGTGTATCATTTATTAAAAGAGAAAATGATTGTAGAAAAGTTTTATGCATTAAGAAATTAATCAGGTAACATATAATAATAGGTACATTAAATTATAACATATCCATACACATTCCATACAAAATAGAAAATGGATAGAATGATAGCAAATGAAAATATTCTCATGGATCAAACTAAATACTTATCAAACAAAATATTATGAAATTAAATTTTATTTTTCAAGAGTTATAGTATATTTTAAATTAATAGAACAAATATACCATTTTAATATATTATTTCAAGATTAAAATTAATAGAAAGATACTAGGGGAATTTTATCCCTTAGGGTAGGATAAATATTTTATCTACGAATTTAGGAAATCCAGAACACTCTAAACCTGTAAGAGGATATGAGGTAGTTATAAATTTTTAAATTTATTTTGGTCATCCAAGTATGAAATTAATAGAAAAACACCCTAAATTTCATGATCCAAGACGTAAAAAATATGATGAATGATCAAATTAAATAAAACATTTTGCCTATACTTGAACAAATGAGGAGATAGTCCAAGCCAGTGTAACATGTCTTCTCAAATACTTGAACACCTTGTTCAAACTGTACCTTGTACTGTGAGTTGTATACTAGGGATCCCATGTACATATCGTATCTTATATAGTGTTACATATTTTTTGGGATCATATAAATCTACCACATATGTAGTATGGCTTGGGAAGAGTAATAATACATTATATTATTGATAGAAATGATTTAGTGTCATTTCTTATAAAGCAGGTTACTAGATTTAGAGATTGTGTGAGTATTTTTTTAACTCTATCCTGCTAGCCATCTTCTACACCTCACATATGAGGTATGAGTTGTTTTCTAAATTTAATTTACTATATATTAGAAAATTACTTATAATTTATTCTTATATTTAAATTACATACGATAGTCTAAAATCAAAATTGGGGCTATAAAAGTAAGACAATATTTATGAAGAAAAACCTTTAGACACTTTTGAGATTTCAAATTAGATAACAATATTATCTCCTATTATATATTTCATTAATACTTTTCATGAGTTTTCATTGTGAATTGATATATGTGTAAGAGACTATAGACTGAGAATATTCAAAAAAGATATGATGAATCTTGTTATTTTTGTTTATAATAATGTATCTGAATTATATATTTTATCCATGTAATTAAATTTGATTCTTAGTTCCTCCTTATTTAAAGAATTAAGAATTATAATGACTTAATTTTTTACTTATTTACTTATATATTGCAAAAAAAAATTAATTTAAAATTATATCCTTATTATTTGTTGTTTTAAGCATCTAGAATATATTTTAATGGATATAAAATATTTATAAACTAATTTTCATTATAATTCATTTAATTTAACATTTTTTATTTTTTAGTGGTGATTAGATGTTATATGTTTTGTACCCACATGAACACACTATATATTGGGGTTTCTCTTTATTAGGTGAAGTTAATCAAACTTTTGGAAAAATTTTAAACAATCGTGTTGTATTATTATTTCTTAATTAATATTGAATATTATTGTTATATATATTTTTATAGTTCATATATAAAAATAAAAGTCTTTTTAAAATTTTAGCAATTTTCACTTGTCGATACAAAAGTAAAATTAAACTAAACAGATGAAAATATATGTAAATAAATTTTATAGTAGACAATTTTTTTGACTTATATATGTATGTAGGTGGTTATATTCAAGTAAATTTTTCATAACCATAGTTTCATTATCATAATGTAAATGTGAAATGTGGTTATTATGTTTTAAGATTCACTTTTAAGATATCTGAAACTAAGATGATGTCTAAATTTAATAAGGTTAATTCTAGTATGATTTTTAAGATATATATAAAAAATATTATATTCTTTAATCTTTTAAAATTTATTGTTATTTTTTGTTTTCAATGATTTATCATCATATACGTATAAATACCTTAGTCACCTTTAAATTTTTTTTTCCAAATATTTTTTAGGAATGGTTAATTTGTACTATATGTATCATGTAATCCATTTTATTTTAAATAAAATTTTCAAATTAAGTATTTAGATAATTTTTTGCTGGTTTTTTATATTTTTTCTATTTGATTTATTGTAAAATTATCATGAGTTTTTTTGGTATATATATATATATATGTATTCATTAACATTTTTAATAAACTAATTTTATACTTTCAATGTTTGTTTATACGAAAATCAATATGGAGAGATAATTCATTTTTTAGATCTTTTTTGCATAGGTTTATCTAAAAACTGATTTAGAATGATAAATAATTTTTTTATCCATTTTGAGAGTGTTTTTTTTAACAAAACCTATTTTGGAATATTTTCATGATATCATTTTTAAAAAAACCGAATTCTAAAACTAAACAAAAATTTCTTTTTTTAGAAGTATCAAAATGATTTTTTTTAAAACCAACATCGAAACTAATATATTTAATGTCGCCAATACGAACATTTTTCACAGAATGAAAATATAAAATATAAAAAGCATCATAAAATCTTTTTTATTGTAATTTTATCTATTGTAATAGTTTTGATTCATATTTTTTCATTGAAATTGAGTCAAAATTAACTTTAGTTAAATAATTTAATTTTTATTATAGATGATTGAAATAATGATGGTATTATTAGTAGATATTTATACAATTTAACTTAAATAAATAAATAATCTAACTAGTAGGTAACTCATTCAAAATGAATGGGATGATTATTTTTAGAAAAATTATCAGTTTTATCTTAATTATATATTTATATTTTCTATTGAATGTTATGAAGATTTAATTTATGTTTTTTAATTATTTACACACAAAAAATATACGAGATTTGAAAAATGATGAGTTTTTATTTTCTAGGGTTTTTTACTTCATTAAGGGTTATACCTCCAACTTATTTTTTACATAGAATTATTAGTTTTGTTTTATGGAAAGTATAATAATATATAAACTTTGAATACAATGATATTTAATATAGCCTCATTGGTGACTACTTATCCCATTGTATTATTTCACACAATAACTAACATTTGATTTTTAATGTACTCATGTCCCAAAATACATAAATTTATAGTCATCGATGAATAAGGTATAATACTTGTAACATTTATTGATTTTTAGGTTACAGAAACACACATGATCAAAAAGAACAGCATAAGAAAATTCTATAGACCTATTCTTATTATAATTTCATGGATTTTGAATGATCATACTATATTGACACTGACTGCAAGTATTCTCATAAACTCTATTTATTTTAGGGTTATCTTCGGATTATTCATACTTTGATATTACCTCCACAGAATTTTTGTTTATATGGACGATATGTTTATCTATTTTTTCTATAATATTTCATTAATAGAAAACAAGAGTGTTCTTCATCATTGAACTAAAAAATATTACTTATTGTTTTTAATCATTTCCCTAATTAGTATTATCTCTTCCTTTTAATGTGGAAGTATCTTGGATGAATTTTATTTTATTCCAATAGTTTCATTGTAAGTTCACACATGGAATATAATTCCTTAATCCTTCCACATATAAAACCTTTAGTTACATTCATTCCATTTCCAATAATCCTATACTATAATGAGAATTTTATTTAAATAGATCTATCATTTCTAAAATACATTATGTCATCATCTATTTTTCTTGATGTTTATCAAAGTAGTTATTGTTTTCGATTATATGGGTACAACATCCCCAATAAATAACACATATACAATTACCATCACTTGAATTAATAGAATCTTCAACCATATTTTTCATTTCAACATTTCATATTTTAACATATGTTTTATAATTGTTGGGCGGGGATGTTCTAACCTCACGTTCTACTTCAAATTATAATAGATAAAATTCCTCTTAAAGAAAAATTCATTATTTAAAGAAAGTCTATTAAAAAAAATATATTATTATATTTTTTATATGATTTAGATTAATTTTAATTTTGGGTACTCATTCACGAACTGTTGATGAAAAATATTATGCTTTATAACTATATTCTTCACAAAATAATAGTAAACATATAAAGTAAAATTTACAAATAAAGGTATAAAAGTTTATAACCATTTTAGTATTTTATGAACTTCATCCAAATTAATTTTTCAAGGAAATATACATTCAATAAATGTCACATACTCATATAAAAATAATATTTAATATCTTATGCATAATCATGAATATTTTTCAAAACTAAATACATCAAATTAGATTCCCCCAAATTAATATATTTTTTCTAATTACAAATTTCCATTTCACATTGAGGGTCATGTTATTATAAATTATATCATTACCTAGAATTTATTTTACTTCTTTTTTTATTCATTTCATTCTTGGATAATCATCAAGAATCATGGAATATTCAATAACCTCTATGAATTTTCCTTCTAATATTCTTCTAAATTGAGGTTCTTTCCTTCAGTTTTTATACTTTATGTTGATATTCTTACCAGATTATTTACCTTTCTTCAAGATCCAATAACCTCAACCTCATGTTACATGCTATGTTTTATGTTGTCATTTGTGTTAGAGAACAATACCTCAATGATTATAAACATTCACGATGTATTGAGTTTAAAATAATCATTATTTTTTGTGTATTCATATTTTTTAGATTTTTGAATCTTCATTTCATGATTTAAGCCTCCAATATCATATTATTATTACTATTTTATTTATATTTTAAAATCACTAAAAATGTTTTTTAACTTATTTGAATTTTACATTTATAAATCAATCACAAAAAATGATACCTCAAGTTTCATCATTGTGTGGACTACCACATCTTTCTCATTATTGAACACTTAATCAAACTCCTAATCATTAGATTTATATTAAAATTTGAATTTTTTAACACATTATAAAACTCTTCTTCATGGGAGATAATAGTTATATTTTGTTATCTCTATTTGTAAAAGTTTATTTTTTTAGTTTCTTTGAGGGTCTTGTTAGATCATACTATTTACATAAACTTCTTGAAACATTATTGGAAATCTGGAAACAAAATATCAAATATTTTTACATAAAAAGAATTTGATTGAAAATTTTACAATAAAATCAAATTTATCCCCTTTTATATTATAGGAGATTAATTCTATCAACTCTCCACATAATCATCCTTTGATTCATATTCCACATAAATATTTTTCATGGATATGAAATCCACATGCTTTGTCATCTTTTCCATATAAGAACATCTTCATTAACCCTTTTATTATATGACAAGAGATTTATTGAATCATCATAAATATATATCACATAAATATCCACTTATTTGTTAACATAAATTTATGGATTGAAATATACATGTAGAATTTTATGGACCGGGTTATACCAAATATGCACAAGAGGGGGGTGAATTGTGTCTTTTAAAACTTCTTCACAAATCGTGATAATGACTGAGTCTATCCTTTTATCTTTATCAGATTATTTATGAATTTGAAAATAAAGAGTTAAAGGATGCAAGGATGTATAGTGGTTTGGGGAACAGAAGGCCCCTAGTCCACTCCACAAATTCTATACTCTACAAGCATGGTTATTTTCACTATCTAGTCCTCTCATCAATAGACCATCCACAACTGAGTGTAGGAAGTTGACATCTTTACAATTTAAGGCTAAAAACAAGGCCTTTTGGATCATACATAGAAGTGAATACATAGCTTGGTACAAGTATATGGTTACTCAAAATAAAAAAGATTATTTGTCTTGAAATAATTTCAAGTTGATCTTCACAACTGCAACAACATGCAACTGATGAAAGATAGATAATCATCTTCAGATTATATTTTCATCAGATAAGGGAATTTTTTAGTCGATCTAGTTGAAGTAGATATAGAAATAAATTCAGAAAATCCAAAAAAACAATAGATTCAAGAATGATAATCGATGTAGAAATAATGAATCTTCAATGTGTTTTTTCTTCTTCCGAAAAAAAGAGTTTGATAGATCTTAGTAGCAATAGATCTGTAAATCTTGAATGACTCTATAAAACTATAGTCACAAAGAAATCTAAATCTTGTTATATATTTTCTTGATGATTCACTCTTTTTTAATAAATAATATCAAAGATATATATATATAATAACGACGAGTGTTTTCCTTAAAAATTTAGATCTGCAAAAGTCACTTTTAGAATCACGATATTCAAATGTTTGAATAACAGAGCAGTCGTAACTCCCCTGAATATTAGGCATAAAAATCTCCTCTTAAATCAACCCTTTGATTGACAAACAAATGGATTTGAATCATTCCAGGATGTTTATTAAAATCAGTCTTTGAATTTGTCTTAAAGTCAGCCTAATAATCAACACAAAGACTATTGCTCAATAAAGTCGTAATTGAATCTCTGACGCCAAACTTAGGGTTGAACTACATAACATTCTTTCTCTGAATGTAAGGTCCACAACGTAAGGTTGATAATGTATGGTTGATAACATAAGGATGAAAATATAAGGTTGTTAAACCATTCTTTTATCTTCAACTCTCAAACATACGATACAATATCCATACTTTACTTTTTATAAAAACATAATATATATGATCCGTAAGGTTCATTATAAATGCAAGGTTGATGATCCATAGTTTTATGAGCTTCTAAACATAAGGTATATGATCCATACTTTTTAATAAAACTAAAGGATGATTTCAAAAGTAAGGTTGATGAACCATACTTTTGAGAAACAAATATAACATTCCATACTAACGCAGGGTTCTTCGTCCATACTTTTGTCTATAACAAATGGTTTCTTAACCAAAATTTTCTGATATGGCATAAAGTAAATGACAGATTCCATCCTTACACTATGCTCCTGAATATTGGGTATTTACAGTGTTTCCAGGACACGAAAAAGTGATTTCTGAAAATGTAGATCATAAACAGTGTTTCCATAACATACTAAAAAGATTTCCGAATACTTTTTCAAACATCCCACTGAGATTAAATGCTTTAATATTATTCCAAAATAGAGAAATAAAGAATATTAATTTCCTGAAATATACTCAAAGTAAAATCATTAGAATTAAAAATAAGGGTATTTGTGAAAAACAAAATAACCATAAAGAGATAGAGTATTATTCTCAATGATCTCACCATAATAAAATAGAGTGTTGTGGAAACTAATACATGCTCAACAATAAGGACCCGGCCTTAAAACATTATATAATACTGAATTAAATGAAAAATTAACATTGAGGATCTTTTAAGGTTTAGAGTTTTATAGAATTAGGACATAACTATTACATCTCAAAAGATTAAAAAGTAGACACTTCTACACAGTTTCCACTTTTTTATAAAATAAAAAATCTTGAAAAAAAGATTAATGTATAGTTATTGGTTTTAGACAGCATGACATTTCCTTGATCCCATCCTTGACCTTATTCATCTTTATGTACAGTGAAAACATTTCAAAACTTGGGATGAGCATAAAAAGATCAGTAAGGGTTATAAAACAATGGAAGAAAACATTTGTTCATTAATACATACAAAACATAAACTCTTTTAATTACCTCATGAATACATAATATTTATGAATAACACATAGAAATCATAAATCATAAAGGTAACTTGTGGAATCCATAACATACTTACAATGTAGTATCACAGCTACATAGGGAGTTACTTTGGAATACCCATCACAGTATATTCTCTAGATCTATTAGGAGAAACATTCATGTTTACCTCCATCACATTAACCAATGCATTGGAGGGATATCTCAGGCTCACCCACCCTAGGTTTATCACAAAATCACCCATATACATAAATAATTCCCAAGTACCATAACATGATCATAGCATATAACACAAGCATAAAGGAAAGATAACCTTTCAACATTGTAATAATAAAAATATCATTTCAATATATTGAAATAAAAATCCATTATCAAAATCATTTTTAATACCAACATATGTTAAAATAGTATATTGTATTTATTTTTCCTTTTAAAAACATTTCGGCTTATTAAGGAAGCCAAAGATCAAATAATACTCACAGCGGTGGAAAGGCCGTTGTCACCGCTTACGTAAAAAAAACATTCATATTTGTCATTTAGTAAAATTCTTTGTATAAAAAGATTCCCTTTGAATGAAATAAAAATTCAAAGGTTTTTATACAGCGTGTAAAAGAAAATTGTGTATTAAAATCAAATATGCCTCAATGAAATGAGATTGAGACGAAGTCCCTTACCTCGTGTCTCACTTGACTCGATCATTATTTAATCTTCTGAATAATAAACTAAAGTTAATTTCTACTTTCTTAAGAACCTTTATCAAGTTTATAATTCCTTTTATATCACTTATTACCATTTTATAAACATTATGTAATCATTTAAGTTATTAATGGTCATTTTGTTGAAATTTGGTACTTGAGTAAAAAATGAAAACTTTATATTTACAAGTTATCCATGTGGTCAATAGTACATTATATCTAGAATGAAATTAATTATTTAGATTTCATATATATCATATATATCTAGTATATATATATATTTTTATAATAGTACATATCATTTGGAGGTAATAAATAAAATGCACCATTCATGGAGACGGTAAGCCGTACGTACGCATGAACACTATTTTTATTTCTATTTCTTATTTTAATCGAATTAAAACATAATGATACATAGGTATATTATAATTATAGTATAATTTAATATATAATATCATTAACTCCATCCTTTATATGTCCCACATATGGCATTAACGAGTCATATCACTTTGAGTTGGCGATAGTCCGCACTTCCTCAAATGAAATTATAGTGTTTACACATATTGGAAACCATAAAGGTATGCCATAAAAAAAATATAGAAGCATAATGAAAACATAAAAATAATATATATCATATATAAATATAGTTCCATCTTAATGGCCACCATCATAGGCGGTAGTAGATAATCTAACATTCATCGTTTTGTGAGGCGTTAGTTTGTCATCCACAGAAACATTATGTTCTTCACCAATTAGATGGAGGTGTGTGTAAGTGTAGTTCAGATCCTTCTCATTAACACACCCCAGTATATTGAAGATACTGTTGTTGTTATAAAATAAAGGAATAAAAAGATTTTAGGGGTTGGAGAAATAATATAGAAGAAAACAATTTAAAAGAAACCATTACCTTTATTTTGGGTAACTCCCTTTGGTTTGAACCAAAGGACATCGTGAAGTGCCTAATGCCTAAGGTAAGGATTCTAGGTGGAAGAGAGGGATGTAGAGATATTAATTAATCATATATTGGATGAGACAAAAGGCTTGAGAGGTGTGAGTAATTGGTTATAAGTGGTCTCCTTTTATAAGGGGGAGGAGGGACTCTTTAGGAAAGTGTGATAATATTATTTTATTATATACTGATTTTCAGTATCTAAAGGTCAAAAAATCATTAAAGTTGAATATAAGATGAATCATAGTTGAAATAATACCATACAATAGGAATTGGATAGGTTTTGGATGTTATTTAAATATTTATATTCTTATTTATTTAAATCTTTTATTAATGAGGTAAATACTACATCATTATTGTGTCATAAATAATTTAATTTATGTGATGTCTAAAAATTATAAAAATATACCGTCATGTAGGAAATATTTTTATATTTCCAATTAATATTTATTCTTGAATAAATTTTATATAACACCATATAAAAATTAATTTACTAAATTTTTTTTTGTTTATGTCATTTTTCGTTTACATTAAATTAATTAATCTAAAGTGTCATTATCATTCATAAGTGGCTCCATGGGGTACCAAAATAGACTAAAAGATGTCCATGGTCGTCCATTACTCATCCAATAAGGTTAAGACATGTGTTAAGATAATTTGGAATTATTATAATATTCTTTCAACCTTCAATTACCCTATTTTCCTTTAACCATGGTAAATAAAAGTTAGATGTTAGTAGTCACCAAAAATTATTTTCATCTTATTGAACCAAATTTTACTTATTTATAACAATCATGTATGTCATATTTTCAAAATTAATTTCACAGAAGTGGTAAAATTTCATTTAAATGAAAAGGTCAGTTTTTAACTACTACTAAGTGGTTTCACTATTCATAAAAAATTGATGTTTTTCCAAAAAATACCCAAAATTCTGCCTAAGATATATTTGATATTCTGAATTCAAAAATGATGTCTATTTTACCAAATTATAAACGTATAATTTTCATTAATTAATTTAAAATCAATTCCCGTTATCAAAACAAATAGTGTGTTTTTAAGAAACAATAACTATCAAATGATTGATACTAGTTTATGTCCAATTTCAAAGTGAAATTAATTCCAATAAACAAAATTCGATTAAATGGTAAAATTATATAATAATTACAATTTAAAGCCAATTTAAAAAGATAATCTATCTATATTAATAAATTAGATTAAAACACATTTTTGAATTAAAACACAATATTTTTCACTATTCATTAAAAAATGAACATTATCGGAAAAAATCCAAAAATTTACACTAAGTAAATTATGATGTCCCCATTATAAAGAAGGATTTTATTTGGTCAATTATAATGTATTAAATTGAGAAAAACTATATTTAAAGAGAGTTCACCATTAAAAGGCGGTAAATCGACCTTTTAATGTAAATTATGCTTTAAATTAGATTCATTCACAATATTAAGCCTCTAAATTTTTTATTGGATAAATGTAAATACATTTAACAAACATGTATAATCATATTATAGTTAGTTTTGTTAATTCCCTCCAAAAACAATGGTTATGAGTTAACTTCCATTTAAAATAATATTATATTATTAGTCTGTAGTGTAAGATTTCAAAGAAACTCGTTGTTGCGTATCGGGTACGCTATCGAACATAGAAACCCCTTTAAAGTAAAATTAATATTTAATTAAAAAATATTAATAAATATTAAATATGTATTATTCTATATTTACCTGGGATGTTACATCCTTCCACACTTTCGGGAATGGCGTCCTTGCAATTTTACTTATCAAAATAAGTGGGGGTATTTATCCCTCATAGCATTTTCATATTCCCATGTTTCCTATTCAACCATATGATTTTTCCACAAAACCTTTACCTAGTGAATTACCTAATTCTAAAACACTTTCTCTCCATAGTCAAGAATCTGGAATTGTTGTTGTTCATAAGAGAGATTCTCTTCCAACTGAACTACCTCTAGGCTCAAAACATGAGATGGATCTGGCATATACTTTCTCAACATCGAAACATGAAAAACATTATGTACCTGGGATAAACATGGAGGTAGAGCCCATCTGTATGCAACTACTCCAAATTTTTCTAGAATTTCATATGGTCTAATAAACCACAGACTAAACTTTCCCTTCTTACCAAAATGCATCACACTTTTCCATTGAGAAACTTTGAGAAAGACATGATCACCTACCTCAAAAGAAATATCCTTCCTTTGGTTATCTTTATAGCATTTCTGTCTGCTCTGAGCTATTCTAATGTTCTTCTGAATCAACTGAACTTTCTCTGCCATCACATCTACCAATTCTGGTCCCATCAGCTTCCTTTCACCTACTTCATCCAAAAAAGCTGGAGTTCGACAATACTTTCCATATAATGCCTCAAATGGAGCCATCTGTATAATAGAATGAAAATTGTTATTATATGAAAATTCAACCAAAGAATGATTTTGGTCCCAATATCCCTAATAATATATCAATTAAGCACGTAACATATCCTCCAATGTCTGAATTGTTCATTCTGATTGACCATTTGATTGAGGATGAGAAGCTGTAATAAAATTTAATTCAGTACCTAACGACTTCTGAAGGCCTTTCCAAAAGCTGGAAGTAAACCAGGGATCACGATCAGATACAATGGAGAGGGGAACTCCATGCCACATAACTATTTCATTAACATACAACCGAGAAAGTTGATCTAGAGAAAATTTATCTCGAATAGGAAGGAAATGAGCAGATTTAGTCAATCGATCAACAATAACTCATATCAAATTATTACCTCGACATGTCTTCGTAATCCCACAATGGTGTCCATGGACATATTTTCCCATTTCCACTCTAGCACCGGTAAAGGATGAAGCATACCTTTCATTAAATTCCACTCTACTTTAACCTAATGAAAATTCAAACACTTCACAGTAAAGTCAGCACTATCTCTTTTCATTCTATCCTAGCAGTAATACTCACGAAGATCTCTGTACATATTAGTACTGCCATGATGAACTGAAAACATAGAACTATGAGCTTCACATAACAACTCATTCTTCAACTATGAATCACAAGGCACACATAATATCTTCCCAAACCTCAAAAAAAATCATTATCAATGTTAAATTAAGGAAACATACCCTTCTGAACCAACTCTAACTTTTTCTTGTAACTCACTATCTCCTTTCTATTCTTGCTTTATTCTGTTTGATAGAGATGATCTCACTGACACCTGATACAAAATAAAAGAATTTTCCTACACCAACAACTACTATGCCATAATTCATCAAATCAAAAACCAAAGGATCTAGTTCCAAACGTAGCATGGTTAATGAAGCATTTCTTTTTTGACTCAAAGCATCAACCACTTTATTTGCTTTTCTCAGATGGTAATGGATCGTGAAATCATATTCCTTGATTAATTCCATCCATCTCCACTGTCTCATGTTCAATTCGTTCTGAGTGAATATATACATTAAACTTTTGTGTTCAGTATATATTTCACATTTTTCTCTATACAAATGATGCCTCCAATTTTTTAAAGTAAAAAAAATAGCAGCTAATTCAAAATCATGTGTAGGGTAATTTAACTCATGTGGTTTCAACTGACGTGAAGAATAAGCATTTACCTGATCATTCTACATTAGGACAGAACCAATTCATTTCAACGAAGCATCACTGTAGATAAAAAACTCACCATTTTTTGATGGTAGAGCCAAAACTGGAGCATTCACCAATCTCCATTTCAATTCTTGAAAACAATCATCAGATTCTTTTGTCTAGATGAACTTAACACCTTTTCAAGTTAACTTAGTCAATGTACTAGATAACCATACAAAATTTTCAACAATCCTCTGATAATAACCTACCAAACCATGAAAACTATGAATCTTGGTTATATTTGTGGGTCTTGTCCATTCATCACAACATTTGTTTTAGTAGGATCAATAATTATGCCATTTTTTGAAACAATGTGACCAAGGAAAGAAATTTTTTTTAACCAAAACTCACACTTGATAAATTTCCCATAATGTTTATTTTCATTTAAGGTTTTCTAGATGACCCTTAAATGACTTTCATGCTCCTATTTACTTTTAGAATAAACCAATATATCATCAGTGAACACAACCACAAACTTATCCAAGAACTCACGGAAAATTCTATTCATAAGATCCATGAATATAGCAGGTGTATTGGTTAAACCAAAATTCATAACTACAAATTCATAATGGACAAATCTAGTACGAAACGCGGTCTTCTAAATGTCTGCTTCCTTTACCTTCAATTGATGGTAGCCCGACCTCAAATCAATCTTTGAAAAATGTTGAGCTCCCTGGAGCTGATTAAACAAATCATCAATATGAGGCAAATGATACTTGTTCTTAAAAGTGATTTTATTCAATGATCTATAATCAATGCAAAGTCTCATCGAACCATCTTTATTTTTAACAAACAAGATAGGAGAACCCCATGGTGATGTGCTAGGTCAAATGAAACATTTATTTAATAACTCCAATAATTGCTTCTTTAACTCTAAAAGTTCAATTTGATCCATTTGATAAGGGGGTTTTGAAATTGGCTTAGCATTAGGAACTAAGTAAAAAAGTAAATTCAACTTATCGATCATGTATAATATGAGGGAACTCATTTGGGAAAACATTAAGATACTCATTTACCACTGGCACATCATTAATATGAACAGTTCATTTATTTTCAACAATATGTGCAAGGTAACATTCATTTCCATATTTTACTATTATCTTAGCTTCCTAATATGTTATCAAAAGAAAGGGTTCATTCTTGTACACAAATTGTAAATCTTTTTGAAAATAACCCTCTTTAGCTTTCCAGTCAATATGAGCTTGATAAATACATAGCCAATCTATGCCCAAAATAAAATCAAACTCTACTAGAGGCAAAACAATAATGTTTATAGGTAGACTCTTTCCACAAGCACGAACAGGAATGTTATTATGATTTCTTTTTCTCTCAAAATTTCTTCCAGATGATTTTACCATGAGTTCTTTACTCATATATTGAGATGGAATTCCTAATTTACTAGAAAACTTCTCAGAAATGAAAGAGTGTGTAGACCCTGAATCAAACAACACATTGGTATATTCTGAAGAAACAAACAGTGTACCTGATACAACATCATTTGATGGCCCAACATCTGCTGAAGTAGTTAAAAATAATTTCACCACCCCTTTATGCTTCTAGTCTGGTTGATTTCCTTTGGTGGGGTTCTTTGTTGGACACTCATTTGCATAATGACCCATTTCATTGCACTTAAAACATTTTACTGAATGTAAATCAGATTTTTTCTTACCATTACCCTGATCCTTTTCAGTTCAATTATAAGACTTATGTCCCATTTTACCACATCAATAGCACTTACCAGAATTCAAATGACATTCCCCAGCATGCTTTTTACCACAATTTTCACAAACTGAAAACTTAAGTTTCTTACCATCAGAATTTTTTGAAGAGTTCTTCCCTTTCGCCAGCCACCTTGACCTATTATTCTATTGTTTGTCAAAGAATACTTGATCATTGACAAACTCCATTTCCACCTTCTCCACAAAACGAACAAGTTTTTCATAACTTTTGAAATAACGAGAAGCTAAAGCCCTTCAATACTTTGGATTTAATCCTAAGAAAAAATGGTTGATTTTACTATCAAGATCTCGTTTGAAATTTGGAGCATACCTTTCTAGTCGAGTGAATTTTCCTTCATAAGCAGCCACTAAGTCATCCTCCTGCCTCAATTCCAAGAATTGTTTTTTTCCATCCTAAGACAAACCACCTTAGGAAAATATTTTTCAAGAAACATTCTTTTGAATTCATCCCAATCGAGAGCATCAATCTCCTCAATATCCCTAATATTTTTCACCATCAACCACCACCGATCAACTTCACCTTCAAAATGATAAATAACAAGAATAACCTATTGAAGTTCTGAACAAATCATGACATCAAAAATCTTCTCTAGTGCTTTAATCCACCCTTCATCTAGAACTAGGTTAGATGATCCTCTTAATGATGGGGGATGTTGCCTCATGAAATGTTCCACTACTGACATGTTCCTCTGCGGTTTATCTGGCGAATCTCGTGCATGGATACCACAACCATTTATATCCTAAGTCAACTGTGCCATCACTGCAAAAAACTGTTCAGTTCCGATTCTAACCATATCAGGTTTTTTATTTGGAAGGTTGTCTTCCTCCTGATGTCATCCCATCATAGCTTCCATGTTTCCTCTACGGAAAACATTTCTGAACTCAGAAATATCTTAGGCGAAGCAACATAGTAATCTATAAATGCTATATCATTTCAATATTACAATAAATTAATTTATGGACATTTATTTAACAATACCCTAACTCCTAAAGTTATCTAAATCGACCTATGATAACAACTATAAGGACCTGACCTTAAAACATTGCAAAATATTGAATTAAATGAATAATTCACATTGAGGATCTTTTCAGGTTTAGAGTTTTAAAGAATTATGACATAACTATAACATCTCAAAAGATTACAAAGTAGACACTTCTACAAAGTTTCCATTTTTTTTATAAAAACAAAAAACATGAAAAAAAGAGTCATGTCTTGTTCCAGGTTTTAGATATCATGACTTTTCCTTGATCCCATCCTTGACCCTATTCATCTTTAAGACCTACGAAATCATTTCAAAACATGGGATGAGCATAAAAATATTAGTAAGGGTTATAAAATAATGAAATAAAACATTTGTTCATTAATACATAAAAAACATAAACTCTTTTACTTACCTCTTGAAAACATAAGATTTATGAATAACACATAGAAATCATAAATCATAAAGGTAACTTGTGGCATCCATAACATACTTACAATGTAGCTATCACAGATACATAGGGAGTTACTTTCAATACTCATCACAGTATATTCCCTAAATCTCTTAGGATAAACATTCTCATTTACCTCCATCACATTACCCAATGCATCGGAGAGGTATCTTGGGCTCACCTGCCCTAGGTTTATCACGGAACCACCAATATACATAAATAATTCCCAAGAACCATAACATGATCATAGCACATAACATAAGCATAAATGAAAGATAACATTTCCACATTGCAATAACAAAATATCATTTCAAGATATTGAAATAATAAATCCATTCTCAAAATCATTTTCAATACCAAAATATGTAAAAAGTGTATATGGTATTTTTTTCCTTTTAAAAACATTTTGTCTTGTTAAGGAATCCAAAGATCAAATAATACTCGCAGCGGTGAAGAGTTTGTTATCACCACTTACGTAAAAAAACATTCCTATTTGTTTTTTATTAAAACGATTCATATAAAAAGATTCCCTTTGAATGAAATGAAATGTCAACGGTTTTTACACTATGTATAAAAGAAAACCAAGTATTGAAACAAAATATGCCTCAATGAAAGGAGATTGAGATGAAGTCCCTTTCCTCGTGTCCGACTTGACTCGATCATTATTTAATCTCCTGAATAATAAACTAAATTTAATTTCTACTTGAATAAGAACATTTTTAAAGTTTATAATTCCTTTTATATCACTTATTACCATGTTATAAGCATTATTTAATCATTTAAGTTAATAATGGTTGTTTTGTCGATATTTGGTACTTGAGTCAAAAATGAACACCTTATATTTACAAGTTATCCATGTGATCAATAGTTCATTATATCCAGAATAAAAATCATTATTTAGATATCATATATATCATGTATATCCACTATATATATATATATATTTATAACAGTACATATCATTTGGAGGTAAGAAATGAAATGCACCGTTCATGGAGACGGTAAGTCGTACGAACACATGAACGCTACTTTCATTTTTATTTCTTATTTTAATGGAATTAAAACATAATGATACATAGGTATATTATAATTCTAGTATAATATAATATATAATATCATATATAATATCATTAACTCTAACTTTTATACATCCCACATATGGCATTAACGAGCCATATCACTTTGAGGGGGCGGAAGTCCGCACTTCCTCAAATGAAATTATCATGTTTACACATAATGGAAACCATAAAGGCATTCTATAAAAAATATAGAAGCATAAAGAAAAAATTAAAATAATATATATCATATATAAATACAGTTCCATTTTAATGGCCACCATGAGAGGCGGTAGGAGACAATTGAACAATCATCGTTTTGTGAGGCATTAGTTTTCCATCCACAGAAATATTATGTTCTTAACCCATTACATGGAGGTGTGTGTAAGTGTAGCTAGGATACTTCTCATAAAAACAACCTATTTTATTGATGATATTTTTGTTGTTATAAAATAAAGAAATAAAAAAGAGTTTTGGGGTTGGAGAAGTAAAATAAATGAAAAAAATTTAAAAAAATCGTTACCTTTAATTTGGGTAACTCCCTTTGGTTTGAACCAAAGGACTTCTTAAAGTACCTACTGCCTAAGGTAAGGGTTCAAGGTGGAATAGTGGGATTTAGGTAGCTTAATTGGTCAGAGGTTGGAAGAGCCAAAATGCTTGAGAGATGTGAGGAATTGGTAAGAAGTGGTCCCCTTTTATAAGGGGGGAGGGGTTCTTTAGGAAAGTGTGATAATATTATTTTATTATATAATGATATTCCGTTTATAAAGGTCGAAAAATCATTAAAGTTGAAGATAGGATGACTAATAGTAGAAATAATATCATCCAATAGGAATTGGATAGGTTTTGGATGTTATTTTAAAATTTATATTCTTATTTATTTAAATCTTTTATTAATGAGGTAAATACTACATCATTATTATGTCATAAATAATTTAATTTATGTGATGTCTAAAAATTATAAAAAAAATACCATGATGTATGAAATCTTTTTATATTTCCAATTAATATTTAGTCAAAAATATAATTTATATAACACCATAAAAAAATTAATTTACTAAAATATTTTTTTAATGTCATTTTTGCCTTTACATTAAATTAATTAATCTAAAGCGTCATTATCTTTCATAAGTGGATCCATGGGGTCCCAAAATATACCCAAATATGACCATGGTCGGACATTACTCATCCAATAAGGTTAGGACATGTGTTAAGGTAATTTTGAATTATTAGAATATTCATTTAACCTTGAATTACCATATTTACTTTTAACATCAGTAAATAAAAGTCAAAAGTTACTATTCACAAAAATTATTTTCATCTAATTGAACCAAATTATACTTTTTGATAACAACCATGTATGTTGGATTTTCAAAAATCAATTCACAGAAGCGGTAAAATTTCATATAAATGAAAATTTTAGTTTTTTAACTACTACTTAGTGGTTTCACTGTTCATCAAGAATTGAAGTGCTTCCGAAAAATACTAAAAATTTAGCCTAAGATATATTTGATATTCTGAATTAAAAAATGATTTCTATTTTACCATATTATGAACATAGAAGTTGCAATAATTAATTTAAAATTAATTCCCGTTATCAAAATAAATAACGTGTTTTTAAGAAACAATAACTATCAAAAGATTGATACTTGTTTATGTACAATTTCAAAGTGAAATTAATTCCAATAAACTAAATTGGATTAAATGGTAAAAATATATTCTAATTTTAAAACCAATTTAATAAGATAATCTAACCATCTAAATAAATTAGATTAAAACACAGTTTTGAATTAAAATACAATATTTTTCACTATTCAATAAAAAATGAACTTTATCTGAAAAATTCCAAAAAATTACACAAAGTAAATTTTGATTTCCCCATTCTAATGAAGGATTATATTTGGTCAATTAGAATTTATTAATTTGAAAAAAAATTATATTTAAAGAGGTTTCTCCATTAAAAGGCCATAAATCGACCATTTAATGCAAATTATTCTTAAAATTAGATTCATTCACATTTTAAGCCTCAAACGTGTTATTGGATAAATGTAAATACATTTAACAAACATGTATAATCATATTGTAGTTAGTTTTTTTCATTCCCACCAATACAATGGCTAGGAGTTAACTACCATTTAATATAATATTATATTATTTGTGTGCAACGTAAGATTTCAAAGAAACTCATTGTTGCGTATCGGGTACACTATCGAACATAGAAACCCCTTTAAATTAAAATTAATATTTAATTCACAAATATTAATAAATATTAAATATGTCTTTTTCATTATTTACCTAGGATGTTACATAAACAATCTCCCACATTTTGATGATCACAAAACCTATGAAATAACCAATGAAATTATCTTACAAAATTAATTGTATATAGTTTAGAATTTTTCAAAGATAAAAATAATATTTTATTTTAACATAATTATTTCTTAATTTTTACATTTATCCCCCATTTTAAAGTAAAATAATATCTTATCCTTTATAAATAAAGAAAATAAAATTCCAAAACTTTCTCCTTTAATTTTTTTATAAATGTCTCCCTTTAAAATGAAAATTTTTCTTTTCTCCCTCTGAGTAAAAGATTTATATAAAAAAATTTCTTTATCCATAATTCTCCTCATTTTTTTGATTTCAAAAATAATGATATAAGAAGGAATATAATGCATTTCAATGTTACACTGAACTTAAGGAAATAGAATGATAAACTATTTATCAATATTTTAAACTAGATTTCTTTCATTTTAACATAGTCAATATAGTAAAACAAATAAAAACATATGTAAATGAGATGAAAGTATATTTTATTGAAAAAATAAATTATTGTACAGTAATGACAAGAAGAATCATAGTTGGGATAAAAGGGTTTGGGAAATAGGTGTCAGCACATCTGAATGACTTCCTTGAGCTCTGTTATCTGTAGTCACAACCTTTTCATCAGTCCATCTCCTAATTGCACTACTTGATCCCTTCCTTCCTGAGTCAGATGGATATCTTCAACCAAATTGACTCTAAAAAACTCATGTAACCTCTATTCATTCTCTATAAACTGATTTAGCGTCACTATGAATCTTTTCAACAGAACTCTAACCCCTTGTTCATCTAAGGAATGATGGTCACTAAGATGCTTTTGATTATCTAGCCGAATAGATAATGGAGAACTATTACACTATAAGTCCTATAATATGTTATTTATATTTCTCATTACTGCTATAATTTCCTAAAATATCCTTATCAGATCATGCAAAGTACCTGAGGTACCTGGTTGACTATTCCCAACAGTTTCAAAATATTAATCCATTTAAATCTTAAAATATTCCAAATTTTACTTCATTAACATCTAAGATTTCAAATTTTCAACTTCATCTAATATATCATTCTTAAAAACATCAACATCATGTTTTGAAACAAAACTAGATTTCAATTTCTGAAATATATGTCTCTACTTTTCTAATGGTCTTCTCAAAGAAGCATTTTCTGATTCAACTCTGGTTAACTTTCTATACATCTACTCAACTCCTGCATTCATAGAGTTAGTGTAACCTTGTGCTTGATTCTCAATACGAGATTCCACCAGTTTAAAAAAACTAAAGTTAGTGATTCAACATCTGATTTCTCTTCATCTTCTATTTTTACTAGGTTCTCAACTGATTCTTCCTTCGAATCCTTCCCTAACTCATCCAAAGAATAATCCTCATTAATAACTTCAGTGTGAATTTCAGAAATATTCTCTTCTAAATTAACATCAGTAGGATGTTTCCCTTTCTGGTCATATTCTTCAATGAGTTCATCCAAGACTGGAACCTCTAAAATAGGCTTCTCTTATGCTAATTCCCCTTGAACTAATTTAGGTCCAGCCACTTCAACATCTCTAGGATTTTCAATAGTTTTAGGCACTATTTATTTTTCCAGATGAGGATTCACCTCAATCTAGGAATCTTTTGGTTGTTCAATTTACTATACTGTTGGTTCTCAAATAAATGTATAACTTAGAATAGGTTCAGTTGCATCAATAGTTTCTTGAACATTCACCTCACTAGTTGAATCCACTCAATGTTTTTTCCACTGAATTCCCTCTTGACTTTCCTCATTAGTAGATGGATCAACTATTTCAAATCTCAGACTTCGTGAGGTTCCACTTTCTCTTGATATATACATCCCTTCCTTAGACATAACATGTTTCTCCCCCTAAGCTGAGTCATGATCTTCCTCAGCTCCAATAAGAATAATATTGCCTTTCAGAGTGCTCCAGAGGAAGCCAATCTTCCCTAGAGTTCCAGCATTGAAAATATTATAGTGATGACATCTTACTCTGTCATCTATTAATCTTACTATATTATACATAAGTAGTAATTTTGAAATGAACCTTCCTAAGGGATAGAAGTTCATTCTAGCCTCTAGATTACAGCAGTAGTTGATATTTATTACCATATATCTATAAAAATTCAATTTGATTTTACTCATAATCTAAACCAATATGTACATGTTAGGAAACAAAATCTTCTCCTTCTCTGACATCCTAGGTGCAATCCATGTTTTCACAAACATAGCAATATTCTTCTGATCACATTCCGGACCCTTCATGATCATTTTTCATATACTTGTAGATCCAAATAAAAATGACATAATGTCCTATGGATTATGTTCATCATCTACAATATTCATTAAGTTATAATGATAAACTCCATCATGAGGGAAGTTTAAGATTCTAGATTTTTCTATAGATGAAATTGAAAACTACTGATCTTAAATTTTTACAACTATGGTATCCTCTATATCTCCAATACTGAACTGAGAAAATTTGAAAAAGTGATGAAGCTCTACCTCATATAGAAACTATTTTCTCCACTGAATGACTGCCCAAGATTCTGAAAAGCGAGGTCTTTCCGCAGTATGAGATCCGTTTGATACAACCATTCCAGGTCAATTACTTTTCCCTGTATAATCTTTCTTCCTGTTGTGAACTGACACTTGGCATTACTAGCTTCTCTTTCCTTGACACTTTGTGTATTGGCCATTTCTATTTCAATGTTCTGAAGGCTTGAAGGTTTATGGTCTCGAAGGTTTATCCAGAGTTATATGAATGTGGTAAGGGTTTTTGTTGTAATTTCATATGGTTTTTAGAAAATGAATGAGTTTGAAATTTGAAATGGTTTTCGAAATCCATGATTCATGTGTCATTTAATTACATAATAATCAATACATTATTTAAATAAAATAAAATGTACGAGGAAAAAATACAAATGAAAGTGTAAATTATTCTAAAAACAAATAATTAAATTATTTAAAACAGTGAAGATAAATAAAAAAACATAAAAATTTAAAGTAATATTTCATTTAAAATTAAATAAACCTTACCCCCCCCCCTTAAGAAAATCAAACCTCGCAGTGGGAGGTGGTTTTGTAAAAATATCAACTAATTGAATTTCAGTACTTACAAATTCTAATAATATATCCTTTTTTGGTGAGTTCTAGTCAAAAGACCAAAACTTAGAGATTTATTCAAAAGAAAAGATAATCATACAAGTTACATGATATGGAAAGAGGGAAATTTTCTAGATTCCTTATTAAAAAAGGTGTCAACTCCTGAGGGAGGTCATTCCTACAAGTGATCTCTTAGAAAATGATGTCTGGTATCAATATTCTTAGTTTCAGAATGACAAATATGGTTTTTTGAAATATTTATATCACTTGTATTATCACATAAAAAGGTGTGTTCTTAAAATTTTTTCCAAAGTCTGTAAGAGCATTTTTCATCCACAAAACTTGAGCACAAAAACTTCCTACAGATACATATTTTTTCTTGGTTGTTGACAGGGAAACTGAGTGTTATTTACTACTAGAACATGGAACTAATGATTTTCTTAATAAGTTAAAAGTCCCTGAGGTGATTTTTATATCTTATCTACAACATTAAAAGTCATCATTTGAATATGAAATTAAATTAAATCAGAAGTCTTTAGAGAGAGAAGAGATTAAAAATAGTTCCTTTTAAATATATAAAAATTATTTTAACAACACTTATGTGAGAATCTTTAGAATTAGATTGAAATCTAGCACAAAGATATATTTAATAAATTATCTCTTCCGAATTACAGAAATATATAATAAACTACCAATAATACCTCTATATAACTATTTGTCAACTCATTTTCCAATTTAATCCAAATCATATTTTGTATTAGTACACATAAGATTTGTAAATGTCTTGCTGTTTTCATGTTCAAATTACATTAGTAAATCAATAATGTATTTGAATTGATTTAAAACATTCCCAAATTACTTTGCGGCACTATCGGTTTGTGATCTCCATCTATAATACCGGCTTGCGATGGTCACTTTGTTCACCAGCATTCTTTTTGGAGCGTTCATGGGTTCACGATTCTTGATGGCGTGGCATCTACTGGAGGTTTGTTTAAACATTCTAGGGTTTTTATGTAGCGGCTTCAGCGCTTTGAAGGTTTGAATGGGTCTTCTTTGGCTGTTTTGTTGGAGGCAATACGATCTGGTGTTGGGAGAATCTTCTTTTCAGTTCGGATGACTGACATATACGGGTGATGGTGGTGGACGATGGTGATTCTGACAGTGACGAGCTACTTCTGACAACGTCACTGATGTTGGATTGAGATGAAGATGATTATGGTTGTGGTTTTAGTTTCTTGAAATTTTGGTGGGTGTTTAGGTGGTTACGAAGGTCTCCTGTCTTTTCTGGTGACCAGTGTGATGTTGGAATGGTGATGATGATGGCACTTGACGGTGTCGATGGTTTCTTCTCCGACGGTGAGGATGGAATTCAGGATGAATATGACGATGGTAACTACAACTTAGTGAAGATGATGATGGTGATTCTTTCGGTGTCGAAGGTGTTTGGATTAGAGCGGTCGGCGGTGATGAGGCGTGGAGGTTGAAGACCCTGGTGTTGTGTTGATGCAAATACGGTGATGGTGATTCCTTCAACGGCGATGGCGGCCACTGGTGGAGCAAACCAGCGTGGATGTGGACAGGTTGTCGAGTTAGGCATGTGACTCGAGGAAGGGTGCGAGTCTCAAGGTTATGGGATCGAGATAACTCGTTTATCAATGGGTGATGATGTCTTGTTTTTTTTAATTTTGAATTTTGCGGATCATTGGAAGTCGATAGTGGCGGTAGGGTTTTCCTATAGTGTTTTTTGAATTTTGAATTTTGGGTTATGGTCTGGTGATATGTGGAGGTCTTCATATGGTTCCCACTTACCAAAAAGTGGTTTCTTATAAAATAAAAAAAATGGATTGGAGCAAAATAAAAGAACTTAATCTTTCATACCAAGCTCTAGGCGATTGTTTAAGGCCATAAAGAGCATTAGTAAGTTTAAAAACAAAATCTAGTTTTTGTGAATTTTTAAAACCAGGAGGTTTCCCAACATAAACTTCCTTCAATAAGTAACCATTTAAAAAGGAAGACTTAACATCCATTTGAAATAATTTAATATTCATATGAGATGTATAGGCTAAAAGGATTATTATAGCTTCTAATCTAGCTACAAGTGCAAAGGTCTCATCATAATCTATACCTTCTTCCTGATTATATCCTTTAGCTACTAGTATTGATTTATTTCTAGTTATTATTCCTTGATCATCTCTTTTATTTCTAAAGACCCATTTAATTCCTATAACTAGATAGTTATGAGTACTTTCAACTAAATTCTAAACAACATTTCTCTTGAATTATTTTAGTTCTTCATGCATTTCTATCCTCCAAATTTCATCAACTAATTATTCTTCTAATGTATTAGGTTCTAATTTAGATAGAAAGGAAAAGAATTCAACAAGATTTCCTACATTTCTTTTAGTTTTTTTTCTAGTTTTTAGGTATCCTATAACTATTTCTAAAGGATGATTCTTTAGAGTTCTAAACTATCTTGGTAGTACAGTGTAAGGTTCATTAATTTCATTTTCTTCTAAAATGGACTGAATTTCATTTAAATGTTTTTCCAAATATACTTTTAAGTTCTCATGTCTGATGTTATCATTAGAGTCAGATTCATCAATTTGGTCTTTCCTTTTATCAAAGCGACCCGATTCATCAAATTTCACATGAACTGATTTTTCAACAATCCCTGAATTTTTATTAAAAACACAATAAGTTTTGGAAGTAGTAGAATATCCTATGAAAATGACTTCATCATATTTTGGATCAAACATAGCAAGATTTTCCTTGGGTTTTAAGGTGTAAACCTTGCATCCAAAAACATTAAAGTAATTTACTTTAGGTTTTATGTTATTCCAAAGTTCATAGTATAACTTTTTAAATATTGGTCTAATTAAAAATCTATTCATTATATAGCCATCTATACTTATGGCTTCTGCACAGAAATAGGTAGGACGCCTATATTCATTGAGCATAGTCCAGGCCATTTCGTGAATAGTCCTATTTCTTCTTTCAAAAATTAAATTTTGTTGAGCTGTTCTTGGTACCTAGTAGGTGTGATTAATACCAATATTTGAGCATAAGGAATTAAATTCCAGATTCTCAAATTCTCCACCATGATCACTTATTAATGAAATTATTTAAAAAACTTTTTCATTTTGGACATAATTGCAAAAACTTTCAAATAAAGTAAAAGAATTCATTTTTATATTTTAGAAAATAAATCAAAGTAAATATAAGTCATCAACTAAAACATATACATATAATTTACCAGACATGATTTCTATTCTTGAAGGTCCAAAAATTCTATATGGATAATTTATAGAGGTTTAGATGTAATAATTTTGTTAACAGAGTTAAAGGATGATTTGTGCTTCTTTCCAAGTTGACATGCATTATAGAATCAATCACATTAAAATTTGAGACTAGGAAAATAAAACAATAATTTTTTATTGGACAATTTATGTAAATCATATACATTTCAATGTACATGTCTTATATGTTAGATCCATGATTCATTTATATTAGCAGTTAAGCAGTTTACTTTTTGTTTACACAAGGAATTTAAGTCCAGTCTATAAACATTATTAGTTCTGGGTTCTCTAAATTTAAGCAATTTATCTTTAAAAATAGAATAACAGTTATTAGAAAAATCAACAAAATTACCATCATTACAGAGTTGATATATACTTATTAGGTTTTGTTTCAATCCTTGTACATAGAGTACATTATTAATTGAGACATCATTTGGATCTCCAACAGTTCCAATTCAAATAATTTTACCATTGGAATTGTCACCAAATGTGACTAATCCTCCATAATTTTGATTTAATATTTTAAAATTTGATGAATTCTCACTCATATTCCTAGATAATACACTATCTATATACTATATTTCAGTTTGGATTATATGACCTGCTTCCTGAAATGGTATTTAAAAAAGTATTTTTTTGGTACCCATATTTTTTTGGATATAGCAGTGTTAGCCAGCAAAACCTGGGAATCCAAACTAGGTTTGTTTTTCTATAAAAATAGAATCATAAAAACTTCTTGAAATAAAGTCTTTCTTAATCCCACTTATTTGTGGTTTCCATAAATAAATTTTTTTAGATATGTGACCTTTTGTTCCAAAGTATTTGAAAATTTTACCTGTTGTACTTCGAACAAAATAGTTCATATACATTTTGGATTTCTCACCATTACTGCTTATTCCATATCTTTCCTTTTTAATCGAATTCGTTCCACGAATTTCATTTAGCATGTTTTCACCTTTTGAAAAAATAAGAGCTTCACTTTATATGTTTCTACTTCTATTTTTAGTGTTTTTATTTTAGTTTAATCATTAGTACAGTTTATGTTTGATGAGTTATATTTTTCAATTCATTCTTGATGTTGTTTTAGATGAGTGTATTTTTATCCTAAATCAGCACTGTAAATGTTTTTTTGTGATTTATTTTTCATACATATTGAATCATATTTTTCATACATCATGATGTAGTAGGCTGCAATTTTATTATTTGAACAACAAGAATCAGAATCAGATGAGTAATAAGATTACACCTCATCAGCTTCTTCCTTAAAGCACATATTTTCTTTTAGATTTGATTCTTCTTTTTCTGAGTCAGAATTTGATGAGCTGTTGGAGTCTTCAGAAAACTCCATGTATCCTACATTTATCTTTTTTATTTCTGCTCATAATGACTATTTTTGAAAATTTTCTTTTTCTTTTCTCATTTTAATTGGGGACAGTGAGGTCTAATGTGACCCATATTTTTGTATTCATATCATCTGACTTCCCTTGATTATTTTTTATTATTTTTGAAAAAAATTATGAATCCTTTCTTCTTTTTGAATATTTTGATGGATTTTCTGGCTAGCTGACCCAGTTCCACATCTGAATTAGATGAATTAAAATTCTATGATTTCATTTTGATTTCATTCTTCATCTTCTTGCTCTTCTTTTGGGATGATACTTTTAAAGTAGTATTTTCATACTTGATAAAGACTTTATGATCATTTCCTTCATATTTCATCTCAACTTCATACATCATAAGAGTACCAATTAACTATCTCATTGTAGTATCATTGAGTGGTGATGATTATTTAATAGTCACTGTTATCCCATCCCATCTAAGTGGTAGTAATCTTAGTACTTTAAGGGATTGATCTGATTGTTTCATAGTGTCTCCCAATACAGTGATGTTATTAAAATTTTCTGTCATCTTTCCATTCATCTTGGTGATGCTTTCTTCTTCAAACATTCTGAATGTGTCGAATTTTAATTTAGCTATGGCTTACCTCATCTGTCTGACATTGTTAGTTCCTTTATAAGAAACCGAAATTGTTTGCCACATTTCAAAAGCAGTCGGGCACTGAGATACTCTATTGAATCCATTTGGTCGAATACCACATATGATATCATTCATAGATTTTGAGTTTATGTCGTACTATGCTTCTGTATCAGCACTCTATGTTTCATGTTTCTCTAGAATCACATAGGGAGTTAAAAAATTTTAGAAGAGTTTCTATCCAAGGTTCTTTAAGTAAATGATCATCCTTGATTTCCAGCATCCATAATTTTCACCGTTGAAGTAGGGAGCTCAAACCATTGACATACCTTCTCAAGTATCAACCATTATTCTTTATGTAATCCAAAAATATTCATCTTGTTATAGGTTTGACAAAAGATCCTCCTATGATACAGATTTTTGGATCAGGTTATAACAAATATGCACAAGAGGGGGGGTTAATTTTTTATTTCACAAATTTTTCACAAATCATGTTGATGACCGATTCTATCCTTTTATCATTTGAGGATTGTTTATGTAGTAGAAAATAAATAGTTAAAGGGTGATAGGATGTATAGTTGTTTGGGGAACAAAATTCCCAAAGTCCTCTCCACTAATACTATACTCCAAGATCTTGGTGATTTTCACTAATTGGTCCTCTTATCAATATACCATCCACGATTGAGTGTAGGCAGTTAACACATTTACATGTTAAGGCTAAAAACAGGTCCTTCTAGTTCAGACATAGAAATAAATACATAGCTTAGTAAAATATGCTAGTTATTAAAAAAATAGTATTTGTCTGGAAATAATTTCCAGTTGATCTTCATAGTTGCAACATCACGCAACAGATAGTAGATAGATCATCATCTTTAGAAAACATGTTATTCAGATAAGGGATGTTCTAAGTCGATGCAGTTGTAATAGATATCGAAATAAATTCAGAAACCCCAACAACAATGGATTCACGAAAGATCTTCAATGTACAAACAATGAATCTTCAACGTGTTTCTTCTTATTTAAAAAAAGAGTTTGATAGATCTTGGTAGTAGCAGATTTGTAAATCTCAAATGACTCTATAAAACTATAGTCGTGAAGAACTCAAGATCTTGGTATATATTTTTTGATGATTCTCCTTTTTAATACAAAATATCACAAATATATATAGAATAATGATGATGGTTTTTCTTAAAAATTTAGATCAACAAAAGTTTCCTTTAGAATCACGATATTCAAATGTTTGAATAACAGATCCTTCATAACTCCATAGAAAATTCGACATAAAAAGATCCTCTTAAATTTATCCTTTGAAAAAAATTAATGGATTTGAATCATTCAAAGGCGTACTTTAAACTTGGGCTTTGAATTTTTCTTAAAATCATCCTAATAATCTACATAATGATCGTTTCTCAATAAAGTCGTAATTGAATCTCAAACGCCAAATGTAGGGTTGAAATGCATAACATTATTTCTATGAACCTAAGGTTCACAATGTAAGGTTGACAACGTTGGGTTGAAAACGTAAGGTAGATAACATAAGGTTGACAACATAAGGTTGATAAACCATACGTTTCCCTTCAACTCTCAAACGTATGGTACTTCATCCATACTTTCCTTATTAGAAAAACATAAGATACATGATCTAAAAGGTTCATTATAAAAGTAAGGTTGATGATCCATAATTTTATCAGCTTCTAAATGTAAGGTATATGATCCATAATCGTTGATAAAATGTAAGGTTGTTTTCAAAAGTAAGGTTGATGAACCATACTTTTAAGAAACAAACATAATGTTCCATACTAAGGTAGGGTTCTTCTTCCGTATTTTTGTCTATAACATATGGTTTCTTAACCATACTTTTTTGATATTCCATAAAGTAAATGAAAAATTCCATCCTTATGCTACTCTCCTAAACGTAGGGTATGAACAGTGTTTCTAGAACACGCGAAAGTGATTTCCGAACACGTAAATCATTGACTGTGTTTCCAGAACACGCTAAAATGATTTTCAAACACTTTGTCAAATATTCCTCATGGATTAAATGCATTGATATTATTCCAAAATAGGGAAATAAATAATATTAATTTCCTGAAATATACTCAACGGAAAATCATTATAATAACAAATAAGGGTACTTATGAACATCAAAATCTTCATAAAGAGATAGAGTATTGTTCTCAACGATCTCCCTTAATAAAATAGAGTGTTTTTTAAAACAATACTTATTCAACAAAATTTATTGATAAAATTTGAAAATACTCATATATTCGATTCCTATTATATGGACGGATTTCTATAATAATATTATCCACCTAGTTAAAAAAAATGTATCAATGAATACCATATGAATCATATTTATATCTTAATTTTTGTAACAAATTTTGATTTATCACTCAATAACCTTTGATTCAACTTCCTAAATTGTTAATAACTTTTCCCACATAGGCCATGATAATTTTGATGACATATATTTTGAAAAAATTATATTTGATAATGACCCCCTATATAATTCATTTTTTTGAACCCATTCCTTGATAATTGTTTTCAAACCCACATGGAAAATACACTGAGAAGGGGTAGGTGAATTTTTGTATATAAATACTTTTATATTTTAATCTTTTCATTCATAGGTATTATTCATGAAATTAGTTAAAATATATGGATATCTAAATATCATTATTTCATTTAAGAGTGAAATAAAAATATGAAAACAATTAATTTAATGATCATTGGAATATGTGGATCAATAAAAATGGGTAGGGGAGGTTGAATAAATTGAGATATTTTGAAAATATCATTTTCCATGAAATTAAACTATGAAACTTGTCAATGTTTTCATCCTCTCAACTTGAAAACTCAACCTCACTCGTATGAAATAATGAAGAATATAAATATAAGGAACACATTTTTTTACAATGTTATGTCTAAATGTGGGAAACTAGTACTTCTTTTTGTCATCTCACATCAACCCAAAGTTATCTATACATATATACTATATAATGTAAGTTAATACAAATAATCCAAGTTCCATCAATATTTTTATGTATCCTGATAGGAAATTTTATTGTTTCCCCTAGTTATAAGTTATTATTCTTTTTATCAGCTAACAAAATATTGGAAAATTGAAATATTCTCAAAATAAACTCTTTGGGGAATGATTATTATAAAATGTTATTTACCACAAGGTATAATTCTAACCTCTAAAATACTCTTCCTTCCATAAGTTGGAACTATCTTTTAAGTATAATTATTTATAGAACAATGATTCTTCTTTGACCATTTGATTTTATGAATAAAGACATTTTACTCAAATGAATAATGATTTTTTGAAATCAAAAAAATTGTAATGGTCATAAATCTGGTTAAACAACTTCTAACCTTCCTAAAATTTTAGATTCAACATAAATCTCCAAATAACACCACATCAAATAATTCTTCAAATTCTTCCTCAAAACTCTTATACATTCAAAAAAATTATTTCTTAAATATCAGACATTGATTGAATAGCTTAATATCCACACAAATTATTGAATTTAGATATAATGTAAAATTCATTTAGAATCTTTTGGTAAATATTTTTCTGATGTAGAAAAAACTATACTTTGAACTATGTTATGAAATCCTTCTAGTTCCACCTCTAACTTTCTTAAACATAAACATTATTCATGAAACTTTGTATGAATGCTTGAATTAAATTATTATGTTAACTAATTTCATTTTATACTTACATTTAACCTTCCTTCTAGTCATTATTGTTTTGAGTTTCATCTAATGAAACATTTTTTGTTCATTGCATTTAATTTAGATTTATCATCCAATATTAATTCTGTGGAAGTCTAATTTTGATGAACATTGTATCTCATCTTCTTCTAAATGATTAGTAAGTCAATATTCAATTTTATTATTTAGTTTTTTGAGTTCAATTATTCCAAGGCTCTTCAAATAAAAAATACCTTAGTCATATACTCTACTCACTTTTATTCTTTTAAAAAACCATCAATAATACCAAACTTCTTCCAAAATATTATTCCTATGAAAATTATAAGCATTTCATTTCTTCTCTTGAATATCGGTATACAGTGGAAATCTTTTTCTAGAATATCATTTTTTTCAAAAATTATTTTCTTTACCTTTAAAATTATATTTCTTAAAATATATCTTCAAACCCATCCTTCTTCTAAAATAATTTTCTTTTCAAATATTATAATCATTACATGAAATACAAAAACAGTTATAGACAAAATTTTGAAAAAAAATCATGAAATTTACAAAATTAAACCAATGGTTATTAAGAATTTACTTAGTTCACCTCCACAATGTAGGATAGTAAAAAAATAAATTATTACCCACTAATATTCTTACATGAATCCTTAAATTAAAAATTGGATAAAATATATTATAGGATAATAATTATCCTTTTTTATTTATAATTCTCCAAAATAGAATAATACTCTTCAAAGATAGTGTTAAAACCTTAGTTTTTATAGTGTATAATGATAGATTAAAACATAGAGTTATTTGTGTAATAAAAAAATTGATTGTGGATATTGGAAATATACATTATGGGATTAATTATATAATTTTTGAATATTGTATGTATTTTAGAAAATAATAAAAGGTTTTTGGAGGTCATATGTTAGAGATAGGTATAATCATGTTCTAATTTGACAGGTTAAGTTGTATTAATTATTTGAGAATTACAGATAATAGTGAAATAACTAATATACAATTATTACTATTACTCTGATTCTAATCTATAAATATTGGTTAGATTACATAAAAATAATAAATCATACACCATAATAGTATTTTTACACTATAATTTCTAGAGTTGGTGAATGTTTTTGATAACAAAACCATTCTAAACGTATAAATAAGAGACAATTCTATGTTTTTTCCCAAATTTAGTAATTGAAATCCATTACACTGTAATAACCCTATTTAAATTATTATTTGGTTTATAATATAAATATATTATAGTTTGAAAAGTAAAAAATATGAGAATATTTTCATGAATATTTAGAATGTTAATTCAACAATGGGGGATGTTTTTATAACTAATTAGGCCATTAAAGGATTCATATATAAGGAAATAATTTTTGAAAAGTAATTAAAAGTGGTTAAATATAAATATATGAAGATGGTATAATTCAACACACAAAATAAATAAATTACTTCTCTACATTTAGTTCTTTTGGAAATTGATTCCCTGGTAGAACTAGGGTATTATTAATGATGAAATTTTGATTGAGAGGTTGTAGTATAGGAAAAGAAGACTCACAAGCATAATGTTATGATCTTTCACACCCTGAACTGCTATATTGGGGTTATTTTTATTTATTTCTAAGATTTTATTTAATTTTATTTCTATCTGGGTGTTTTTACCTTGAATTGGGAGTTTCTAGGCATGAAAATCATGTCACACAGTTAAAGTGCAGTCTACTAAACTGTCTAGTGGAAGTGTGACAGATTTTGTACTATTTGAAAAATACTATTGTATGGTTGTACATTGTTTTCGATACTGTGCGGCTAACCTGTGAGGGTTCTCCAGAATCCTGGTAGAGGGAACATTGTTGGAACATGGGTTTCCAAACCGTGTGACCCATCCTGTGCACAACTGAGTCCTTTAAAAAAATTAATTTAACTAAATTAAAACTATAATAAAATTAAAATCAAAATAAAATTAAAGAAACACTAAACTATCACCCAACCCTCATAACTCACATGATTCACCCCCTCTAATGATCACCCAACATTGACCCCCCTAATGAACCTCTAGTTATACGGTGCCTCCTTCTGATGATCATCTCTTCTCTACAAACTCTCCCTCAATTCACCTTGGTAAGGTCACTTCTCCCACTCTCTTATGTTTTATGGCTGATTTCCCTTCTTCATGTCATCAAATTTGGTCAGACCAAATTCTAGGGTTTTATATTTGGAAAATGTTGATGCTCCTCCTTTTTTTAGGGCATGCATTGGTCTCTCAGATCTTCCTTAGGTGTTTTTTGGCATCTGTCACTGAATTCGAAGAACCTAGGCCCATTCCAGTTCATTTAGTACCATTTTTGGTTGATTTATTCTACTCTATTTTGTTTAATTCAATTTTATTTAGAGTCATTTTTGATTTTGGGGTCCCTATAGGTTAATTAGATTGTTCAGTGACTCCTCTAAGTGTTGCACACACTTAAATATGTATGTATATATCTATATCTATTTATATAAATGTCTTTTTGGCACATATTACCTTATGGAAGGGGTAATATGTGCATTGGATTATAGGTTATATATATAGGAGTGTATGTTCATGTAGTTAGGGATAGATCATCATCAAAGGAATCAAGTGCCGAATTATTCTTTTTTGTTCACTCCTATTGAAGTAGGTCCCCTTTGAATTACCTTTAAATTTAAGAATACACAAATCAATTTCCTTTCAAACCTTTATTTTGTTCTAGTTAGTGACATATGGATTTTATAATAAAATTTTGATGTAAAATAATGTAAATTCCATAGCGTGTTCAAAGACATTGAATTCTTTAATTGAATGTGTATACTAAGTGTTTTATGAAATACCACTTATTCCATTACAAATGTTTTTAAGATTTAAAATTGTGATTTTTGTTTCAAAAATGGGTTTCTAGCTGTGTTTCTGATTTTAAAAGTAATGCGCGTATAATTATTTATGAAATAGTTTGGTATGTAAAAATCATGTGAGGCCCTACTGGATGTTTTGGTCAAAATGGTTGTCTTAAAACACCCCTTAGATGGTCTTATTTCCTTGGTTATGTTTTATATTGTGGGAGATCCACCTTTTAAGAAACCCTTGCAACCAAATAGTTAAAAGGCAAGGGAAATGTTCCTTAGGGTGACCGAGTGGTGACTTTGTTGTGTGGGTTGATTGTGTGTGATAAATGTGCTTGTGAAAAAATACTTGTTTGATATTTTCGGATAACCCCCTTTTTAGTCTATATAAGTGAACCTAGCATAGAGAGGAAATCTTAGGTGAATGATTGTTGCAATAGTTTAGATTATGAAACTGCTAGTTTCCCTTAGTATGTACTATATACTATGGGATTGGTCCCCTTGGTCAGGACATGTATGATGAAACTGAGAATTTGGGAATTATGATGTCACGAGGTAAGGTGTTCCTTTTGGATGATTGACATGTATAGTATGGTATAGATTATTCATGTTCCCCTAGGTTCTATAATATATTTCTGCACTTTGTCATCTATGATGGATAATTGAGTACCATTGTTTGGTTGACAACTCTTTCTTTACAAAAGTGATAAAATGAATTTTAAATGTTTGTGGAAAAAGGTTTTGAAAATGTTTTACACCTTATTCTTCTCTATCCATAATTATTTTATAGGATAAATCTTACATCTTAAAAAAGAAACTGGTTTAAAATAAAAATGTCTATCGACTGTGATTTTATTACATAAGAATATGAGTGAAAAACTTATTTTTTATATTATTGTTCTAACCTAAAATTGATGATTCGATATTTAAAGGAAATGCATTATGATTCGATTAATTGGGCACACCTGATGAGTTTTAATAGCCACTCTTATACTTCATTCTTGTTTTATTCATAGGTTCATGTTTTAGATTGATCTCTGTCATTATAGGCGATGTAGAGTCTTGGTATTGGTGAGTAACCCATGGGGTCATGTGGAGTTTTAGTGGTTATCAGGTTTGGTTTGTTTTATTTCCCATTTCATGCTTTGTTGTTATATTTGGTTTATTTATTTTGGGATTCCATTTTATTATTCTGGTGATCTTTTTTATTTATATTTGGAAATTTTATTATCATCACCACTCTATTGATTCTCTTAGTGCTTTTTTCCTACACAGGAAGATCGAGAATTCCTCTCAGACATTATCATGGGCTAGTTTGGGCAATCGGTTTAGGGTCAACCCTAGTTGGTACATATTAAAATGGTATCAAAGGATAGTTTCTTTATAGGACTAAGATTTCTGAGTGCCCTTTGTTATTTGGATTTTCATGGAAGATGGAGTATGAATGTCTGAGCTTGGCATGTAGGTCTGGGGGAGGGTCTGGATAACACTTTCTGGTCTGAACCATGAGTTACCCTGGAAATTCTGGTTTTTCTTAGTTTATTTGGTTCTTGTGGGTTGCTTGGTATTTGGTAAAATGAACCATGACTCAGGCCTATTGTCTTAGTGAGCTCATAAGGCTTGGAAATCCATGTGGAGCTAGGGGCATGGTTCCAGAAGACTCTTTTTGATGGCGGTGTGAAAGACATTTGGCCTCTGACCATATGGCCAAGACAACCATTGACACTGGTTTCCCATGGTGTGCTTTTTTTTTCCTTAAGAGATTTTGGGTTTTTTGATAGGTTGTTTTGTAGGTTTCATTTGTTTGTACCTAAGGTTGGATTGAGATGTTTTTGGTATGTTTTAAATAGATTTTAAAATGATGTTTGGTTTTACAAAATGGTGATTGGTTTTTCAAAATTGAGACTTCTAACACCCAATCTTTGAATATTTTGAAGAGTGAAATAGGTTTTTTTAAAACATGGGATTGATATTGGAAAATTTTTGGGGGTTTTGGAATGGTTTTGTGAAATGTGAAATTTGAAAATGAATATAGATTTTGAAAATGTTTTTCTTTGACAATAAGGTGATTTTAAAATTGGTTAGGGTATATATAAAGTTGTTTTCAAAGTGATAATGTTTATTTTCTCTAACTCTTAGTATTATTATGAGTTTTCATATATATATATATAGATACACATATGTGGTATGTGGATGGATGCTTGAGCTATCAGGGGAAATGTATATGTTTGAGGCTAAATGGAATACCAATGGTTGTTGTTTGGTTGGTAAGGCTAGTTGTATTTTCTGAAAAAACATTCAATAATGGGGGATTTAAATTCATTAATAAGAGAAGGAGTGTGATACTAATTTTTTTGTTTGGAGTTTTCATTTTGGGGATTTGGATTTTATGTGTTGGAGGAGTGATTCAAATGAGGTTTTGAGTTTGGGTTATTGATTTGAAAATGAGATCTACAAATCTAATTATGATCTGTTTTGATTTGGTTTTGTGTTCCCTAATTTCATATTACATCCCCAATGAGTTCAAATATATTTTGAGAAAATTTTGTGGGTGGTTCTTTCATCATGTTTCATTCAGTTGATCCAGTTATATTATAGGAGTTTGGTTTATCCATTTAGAATATGGATCGTAGTGGTCCTTAATATCAGGTGTTTGTTTATAGGTTTCAAGATTCAAACCATCCTAATTTATTTGGGAAGATGGATCCATGTAAAGATGAGGAGTTTCTATGAAATATTGATGAGATCTTTATTAATATTTAATCTCTCAAACCCATAAATCTTGATCATTCCACCTCCATGTTGGAAGGCCTATGTCCGAAATAGTGGATATATGTTCTTCAGGCTAAACCACCAAAGAATTACTTGTGGGAATTATTAAATGGTTTTTTCATACAATCGTACTTCCCCAATAATGTGAGGATACCGATGGGTTCAAGGTTTTACTATATCATGAAGGGAGATTCAATGGTGTTGGAGTATGATAAGAGCTTCACCGAATAGGTTCTGTATCTCCTAATCCTTGTCGAGAATGAATTTTTAAAATCTAAATTATTTGAAATGGGTCTTCGATCAGAATTACTTCATGAAGTGCCTTCCCTCCATCATGAAAATGAAGAAAAAGTGAGGCAAGTTGTTCAAGTCGAAGATAGTTTAGCTACATCTGTCCAATTGAGAAGATGTACTAAAAGGCCATTATTTTCCACCACACTGGATTCATAGGAGAGAATGTTCTGGCTATTTTTTCATTGTGGGAATCCTAAGCATAATAAGTTTTCATCTCGCAAGGAACCAATGATATATCATACATTTGGACATTTAGATCATTTTCAATGGTTTTTTCAAGGAGGTTCCTCAAAATGAAATGGATCCCGATCCACTCCCATAGAGAACCTTCATCATCAGGTGGATGAATGTACCACAAGTACGAGCTCAATTAGAATATTCTTTTTTTTATAAATTCTCTTATTGTTATAATTAATAAAATATATGGTGTTGTATTGTTATTATTATTAAGAATTATGTTTTAGGTCTTTTGGGAGCTCTTTTTTAATGGGAATTGTCTTTTTAAAGTTCTTAATGTTTTTTATATATTATGGTGTTGTTTTTTGTATCATGCTTTGTTTCATTGGGTTTTTCTATATCTTGTTAGGATTCAAGAGTTATTACAGCTTAATAAATTAATTCTTGTCTAGAGTCCTAATATGGTGGTGAGGATAAAATGATATGATCTCATGATGAATCCAACGTACTAGTGTTCTTGATAGAGCACTTTATTGTTTTCACTCTACCAGACCCCAATCGTAGTTGTTGGTCGATTTGGATAGTCGGTTGTGAAACAGATGATCAAGGAAATCCAAAATAAACCATAACTAGTTTATTCAATGGTTTCGATGTTAGGGGTCAGGGTGATCCCGGTTGGGTTGTGTTTAGAAAACAATGAGTCTCTTATTTTTAATCTCTTTATTTTTGTTCAAAATCATTGGTCTTGTATAATGTTTTCCATGGATGTGTGGCTTCTTTTGTGGTTGTTCTCATATCTTCTTTTGGGAATCTATTTTTAGGGTTATGAATAGAAGTAAGTGTTGATTATTTGGTGTTTGTGTTTTATGGCTTTTCCATGGGTTGTAGTTCATCCTCACCTTAGTCCTCATCAAATGAATCTCTTGGGACTTTCTGGGGGAAGAAAGTTTCATGGTGGGGAGAATGATCACACCCTGACCAGACACTTTATAGTTATTTTATTCATTTTTTGAGATCTTGTTTAATTTTATTTATTTATTTGTGTTTCACCCTTGAATGGGGTGTTTCTAGGAATGCAAATCATGTAATGAGATTATGCCATATAGTCTCCCAAACTGTTGGGTAATTTTACAACAACTTCTTCAGTATTTGACAGAGCTAACCACACGTTTGATGCATGGTTTTCCAAATCGTGTGGCTTTCCCATGTGGGTTGCTCAAGAATTAAAGTAGAGGGAACATCGTTATCCAAACCATGATACCCAAACCGTGTGCCGCCGAGTCACTTTTTCTAAAACTAAGTTAATTAAATTATAAACTAAAATAAAATTAAAATCAAAACAAAATTGATATTTTTAAAAAATAAAACCATAGTTTATCCCCCCTCCCCCCTTACCTCCCACACTTCCCCCTCATTTTCTCATATGATGTTGACCCCCCTCTTAGACCTCCGACCGTATGCCCCTTCCTTCTGGATAGCCTACCCTCTCAAAAACCTCTCCCTCAACTCACATAGGTAAGGTTACCAATCCACCTCTCTTGTATTTTTGGGCATATTTCCTATCTTATCATCACCTTTATTTGGTCTGAGTGAACACTAGGGTTTTAGATGTAGTGTTTTTTTTATGCTCGTCTTTTTTTAAGTCATGCAGTGGGTCTCTCGAGTCTTCTTAATGCGTGTTTCATCATCTTACACCAAAGGCGAAGCTCCTCGACTCATTTTGATTCATCTATTACCATTTGAGGTTGTATTCCTATACCCTCAATTGTCTGAATCATTTTTATATAGAGTCATTTGTGATTTTTTTGGTTCCTATAGATCAATTATATTGATCAGTGGGGCCTTGAAGGGTTTCACACACATACATTGGTATGTACCTCTCTCTCTATCTCTATATATATATATATCCCCCTTTCACATATTCCCTCATGGTAGGAGGAATATCTACATTGGATTAATGGGTATATATATAGCATTGAATGTGCATGGAATTGTGGAAAGATCTTCATCAAATGCATCGAGTGCAGAATTATTCACCTTAGTTCCCTCCCCTTAAGGTAGATCAACTTTTCATTTCCTTTAAATTTAAGAATACCTTGAATTCATTCTTTTCAAACCATTATTTAATAATACTTTGTGACAATTGGTTTTTAAAATAAATATCAAATGTAACATAATGTAAAATCCTATTTGTGTTTGATGACATGAAATTATTTAGTAGAATTTTCATACTAAGTGTTTGGTGAAATTCTACTATTCCTTTAGAAATGTGATTTAGATTTTAAATGGTTATTTTTGTTTCTTAAATGGATTTCTAAGACTTTCTAGTTTTTCATGTAGTTTTCATGTAATTCATTAATAAATGGTTCAGTATGTGAAAATCTTGTGAGGACCAATTGACCCCTTTGTAAAACTAGTTATCTAAAAAAATCCATGGATGGTCCTTTTTCGAAGTTATGTTATATGTTTTTGGAGGTAACCCATATAGGACACCCTTGTGATGAAATGGTTAATAGGAAAGGGGCATGTTCCTTGGGGAGACTCGGGGGTGACTTTGTTGTGTGGGTTGATTGTGTGTGAAGAATGTGCTTGTGTCTGGATACTTGTTTGATATTTTTTCCTCACCCCCTTTTAAGTATGAACATGGGAACCAAGCATTTAGATGAAATTTTTGGTTAATGGTTGTTTCCCTATTTTATATTATGCACTGCCTAGTGGCCCTTAGCATGGACTATCTGCAATGGGATTAGGCCCCTCAGTCAGGCCAGGTAGGGTGGGACTGAGGGTTTGAGAGTTATGATGTCATCGGGAAAGGCGTGCCTTCAGGATAAGTGACATGTATAGTATGTTATAGATTATTCCTAGGCTCCTAGTTTCTCCCATGTATTTCGGTACTTAGTCATCTATAGAATATGATGGAGGTCCATTGTTTGGTTGGCCACTCTTACTTTCTATTTTCCATTTCTATTGTGTGTTCATTACTTTTACCTCATTGTATGGTGAATCTCTTTTCAAAAATTAATGAAATGAATTTTAAATTTTGGTGGAAATAGTTTTGAAATTTTTTTACACATCATTCTTCTATATCCCTTTATCTATAAAGGTTAAAACTTACTTCTTAGAAAATAAAGCTATTTAAAAATAAAACGTCAAATGGACCGTGATATTATTTAAATAGAAAATGTGTGAAAAAATTATTTTATATAATGTAGTTGAAACATAAAATTGATTATTATATATTTTATGGAAATTCATTGGGAATAGATTACATGGGCATTCATACTGAGTTTCAATACTCATGTCTATACTTCATTGTTATTTTTAGTCTCAAGTGCAGGTTTCACATTGATATAAATTTCCATAGGTGATGTTGATTCTTGGGAATAGAGAGTTACCCATAGGGCCATCTTGTGTTTTAGTAGTTTTCATGTTTGGTTAGTTTTATATTTTAGTTCTTACTTAGTAATGTTGTTAGGTTTATTTATTTTAGTTAACTCTTTTATTATTCTACTGCTTCTATTTATTTATATTGGGTGTATTCATTCCCATACCTACTTTTTTTGTTTCCCATTTCTCTTGTTGCTAGCTGATGATGATCAGGAACCCCTCTTAGGCCTTGTCATGAGATGACATGGGTGACTAGTTCAGGTTCGACCTAGGTTGGTTCGTGACATGATCATTCTTTCTTTATTTGTTATGATCGATCTATATGCCAATTTATTTTGAGACTATTTATCTAGGAAATGATAGTATATATAGATCGATGGAGGAAGTCATGGCATTGGTAGTGGGATAAACCAAAACATATAATAATGAAAATTAATTAGTGCTGTCCTCATTACACCAAAACATCATCAATTTATGCTTCTTAGATGAATAATATTTGGGAGAACTATGTAAAACTCTTATGTAATTGCATTTTATATTCAAGTTTGGATTCCATGGATATTTGATTGGTATTAACTAGATAAAATTATTCTTCCTAACGAAAACACTATATCTATATAATAAAAAATTATTAATAAACCATAGTTTTCCCCCTCTTAGCATGTTTTAGGTTTTGTGATTTTTTATGGATATAGGTCCAGCAAAAATAGTGGGCTCAATTAATGTTTTAAATTATTTCATTTAATATCAACAACATTTTCCAGAATCCTTTAATAGGATCATCACACATAATTTATAATTAATTATTTAAACAAAATAAAAACATATGTTATTTTATTTTAAATTTTATTTATTATTATTATTGTTTTCATTAGCCTAATCATTAGTTATAATGATGTTTTTCATTTCATGAAGAATCTCAGTGAGGATGTATCTAATATAATCCACAAGTGTTTCAAATAATCTTGAAATTTATCCCTTTATATATTAGGTTCTAGAGTTATAGAATACAGTACTTGGTGTTTTTATTGGTTGACTTCTTCTAAATCTATATTATATCATTAAACATGAGAGGAGAGATAATTACCATTGTTCTCCTATATTTAACTTTAAAGGAGAATGAACTGAATATAGATTTTATCAAAATTCATATTAATTTATTGGGTTTTATAATTTGGTTATTAATAATGGAATTATATTAAATTCTATTCTACTAATTTAATCACAATAATAACTTCATGTCATGATTTTATTAAATAATAATTAAAAAATTATAATTTAGGTGACATGAAATATTTTAATAAAAACCTGTGTCACCTATCTCTTAAATAATAATAAAATATTTTTTATTATTCTATGGTGACATTTTATATTTAAATACCATATATTAAATAACTAATTATTTATTTAAATGATATTATAATACATTACACATTTCAGCACTCTTAAATAATAGTTATTATAATTTGTAGGTTACTAGTACTAATCTAATATAATTTTAAAAAATAGTAAAATATTTATTTAAATGATATTAAAATGTGTATTTATCATATCATTTTCTCAACCTAAATCCTCCCATAAAATAATTTAACCATGATTAATAATAGTGTGTTAATTGGATTAAATAAATATTTTCATTCTCTTAACTAGTGAATAATGTTTTATTTTATACACTTAACTTATGAAAAAGAGATAAAATTCAATTAAATTAGTCTTCACAAGAATACATTTTAATTTAATTTAGGATCATCTTCACTTGAAAAAAGTATAATTTTATACACTATAAATATATTTATTCTTAATAATAAATTCAATGAAATTTAATGACAATTTGGATAAACTCATCATGTGACCCAATAGGTTTGTTTTTCAGTGTCTGTGGGTGTAACCCATTGATTGAGAGTAGTATTTAGTATCACATCATGAAAATATAAAAAAAACTCATAACAATAATAATGAAAATATTTTTGATGAAAAGTATTGTGTAATATAATACCATTGTTAACTGATATATCATTAAGAAGGATTCGTACACATTTCATTATCTATTCTACTTGATTTAACATTCTTTATCTTTTTATAGAAAAACTTATTTATAAAAAACCATGACCATGGATTTAATTTAGGAACATTCATCTAAGTTAAAGGGCTAGATATATCTTCTTCCATGACATGATAGGGAAGAATAATATCTCGACTCTAGTTAATTCCATACTAGTCGTAACACACCATACATATGAAACATCACTATTATTATATACATCCTAGATTTCATCATGCAAAAAAGTACATGAATCCTGATAAAAATTGATTATGATCTCAAGTAAAAGGACCAATACCCATTCTCATATATATAAATTCCTATTTAAATATTGATAATTTTTTTGTTTTATTTGGAGGTACATCTTCATGAACTCCCAGTTTGAAGAACATAAAGTATAAACATCATGAGTAAAATTCTCAATGATTTTGGACCCCTATCACTTTATATTCAATAATTATCTACTTCCAATCTGACTGATTTATCTTGACCATATGATATAAATTTATTAATATTTTCACAATGTCTCTATTTTCCATTATAATAATTAAATACTGCAACATATTGATGCAAAAAAAATATTCTAAGGACATTATTGAAAAAATTCTGTAAAAATTAATTCAATATGTGTTATGAATATTACATATATAAATACATGATCTAATAAAAAAATGTACAAAATTTATTGGTTCTAATGTAAAAAACTATAATAGATTCACATTTTTACTAGATCTAACAATATGCATTATTCAACCCTTTCTCTCTCACTCGGTATTCATGTTTCAATGAAGCATGTATTTAGTCACTAGATATAAAAAATTTATCTATGTGGCATAAAGTATAATCACTACTTCACCTCCTTGAAAATAACATCTTAATAAATGATATGCCCCAAAATATATGAATACCACTTCTGTAGTTACATCATAATCTGCAGTATATATTTGGTTTCCCTAAATCAATAACCATCCATTACATTGAACTTATCTTTATCATTACACTATTTTAACTCAACTATGATATCCAATCAAATATATTATAATGGAATCTAGTTGTTCATTCCTCCAAAATTAATTTCTTTTCTTCTCCATATACAATGAATATGTCCTTTGTAAAATATTAGTATTTTAGGAAAGTTTTAAAAGAATCTCAATAACATTTTCTTATATGTACTAAAACGATACATAGTTTAAATTATCGATAAGATAATTTAAGTGAATGAAAAAATACTTACTATTTATTTCATGTGCAAAATAAAACAATTCTCCCAGGATATTGTAATGTTGTATCTTTCAATACCTTTTAAATGTATTTAATTGGAGTTATTTTAAATATTCACTTGAATTTATATATATAGATATTGATCTTTAGAATATATGTCATAATTTATCTATGTAATAATTATAAAAACATTTACTTAACTATATATTAATAGTCTATAAGAATGGTATCTTGTTTCCCATTTGTAATATATCATCAACATAAATCATAAAGAAAACTATGACATTCCCACCAATCCTCTTTCTTATGAAAGGATATCTTTCATTTATGATGAAACCAAACTATCTCATTGCCTCATAAAAATGAATATTCAATGATCTTGATTCTGGATTCAATCCATAAATGGATATTTTCAAATTATATAAATTTTTGGAGTCCTTTTGACTCAAAACCCCCTTTGGGTATTCCATATATAAATTTTATACCAGATTTATATTTTGGAAAGCAATTTTGATAACTATTTTCTATATTTTAAAATCATTGAATGTTATTATGGAAATTTTAATTATGATATATTTTAGTATATAATCTTTTTAAAAGGTTTCTTCATAGTTAATTCCTTAACATTTCTTAAAATATATTGTAACCAACAATTCTATATAGTTACTCAATTTACCATCCATGCCCCATTTCTTCTTGAATAATCATTTAAATTGAATAGGAATTACACTAACTATAGTATCTAATACTATTATAACTTGATTTTGGTATATTTAATTCATTTCAGAATTCATATCTTATTTTTAGACTGAAACTTTTTAGTTATTTGGTGATCCCTTATAAGATAAGGTTTTATAATTCTCGATGAATAAAATTGCACCTTCCATGGGGATAAGAAACCCACACCATTGCAGTTTTATTACTTTCCCAGATAACCTATGTAGTATTTATATCTCTAGAATAACTTCTTCATATTAGTCTTGTGGAATTTGTTCTTGTACAAAATATTATATATCTTGAGGCTTGATTTCATCGAAGTGTTTGTATCTCTAAATATATCCTTTTAATATACTTTCCATTTTTAGAAATATTTCTCATCATTCAATTATTTACTTTTTTATATAAGGTATCATTATCCTTTTTTATCTTTAGGATATCTTATAAAGATTCAATTTTTGCCTCATAATGAAAGTTTATTCCACGGATTATCCTTAACAAATTATTAACATACCCAAATATGAAAATATGATATTTCATGTTTCTATATCATAGTCAAACTCATATGAGATCCATTTGATCTCTTTCATTATCCCAGTGGGCCAAGTGTGTACGTTGTTGATTGTAATATTTGCTCCTAAAAGTATTGTTGAAGAATTTTAATAATCATGATCAATGATTCCTTGGTTATTTTTTTTCCTAATACACTGCTTATAGTTTTTATTTTATTATAAAATTAATTATCTTAATCAATTTTATATTCCTTAAAAACCTAAATTAATCTGATTTATATCTCAATAAGTTGATCTATCAACATAAGTTAATTTCATTAGAGGAATTAAAGAAGTATAGTAATCCCACCCACTGAGTCTGATGGATTTATTTAACAATTTGTTGTCAAATTTAGATTTCCCAATTTCATTATATATTCAAAAAATTATTTAAATATGCTTTACCATAACATAAGATGATATTTTATTTCTAAATATGAAATAAAACAACTTATGTATGTGGTTGACACATAAATAATGTTATGTTTATGATAAAAACATAATAATAGTTTATAAATTAAAGAATATTTTTATTAGAAAATATAAATTTATAATCTTATATAATTAATACAATAATCCTTACTCCATTTTTAAGTTGAAGATCCACATCATCTTTTGAAGTATTTTATAATTTACTTGGTTATTTTATATATATATATAGATGCTTGAATCAAGAAAAATATATAATACTCAACATTTATAATTAAAAGGATTTAATTTAATCAGAAATATTTATGAAGCTTCCCCTTTCTTCTTCACTACATTGAAGCTATTCTTTCAATATTATTTCATTACACATGAAAAATAAAAAACACACTACTCACTTATTTATCCTTAAATCTTTTGTTTCATATACAAATTTTACTTATAGAATTTATACATTGACTCTGTCACTAGTATATTATATTTTACATCTTTTTTTATGCCTGAAAACAATAGAAGTATCTTTCTTCATGTCTTTATCAACATGGAGAATCATTATCATAAGATCTAGAAGTGATTTTTCATGAAATAACTCAGTTTCGCTGCTAACCTGATAATTGAGTTGGCCCTAACATATCCCAAAGGGTGTTCCCAATCCCCATGGGTTGGTGAGTAGCACCTGGAATGACACTACATGCAAGTGGGAATAAATTTTCCACAAATCATAGTGGAAGAAAAATAATTAGGATAATATGCATATCAAAGAATCATCCCTAGGAGTAATGTACCTGAATACCACAAGGCATACAAAACCCCATGTACTACATCCCATGTACTATGATTGGAATATATCCCACATCCTTATGGATGCAACTCACCATGACCAAGGTTCAACAACTAGATCTACATCTAAGTGGTCCTTTCCCCTTGCTCGAAACTATAAGAAGAATGTCCACAAACACTCAATGAAAAAATTAGGGTGTGAGATAAAAATCCCATTAGGGTCTCAATATGGGTTCCATAAAAATTGAGAAAAAATACTAAGAAAAATAAAGCATCAAATTTAAAATAAAAAAGGTTTGGGAAATAAGGAATAATTAAAGAAACCATGCTATACAGATCAAATGATGGGAAACCCTAATAAAAAAATGCTTTACAAAAGATTTAATATTTCTAAAATATTGTATTAAGATTAAAATTTATATTATACTATTTATATAAATTTATTAGGCATGAAAAATAGTTAAAACAACATTGGAATAAATTTATATCTCAAATATGAAAAATAAGAGAGCAACATGGTCATCTTTGAAAAGCTATGATTGTATTTATGTATATTGGAATCTTTACTTTCTAAGTGATCTCAGAAAGATGTGTGCAAACATGTCCCCCTGACATTGGAAAAAGTCTACACTTCAGCCTCCCATTAGGGATATGTCCTGCCACATGTATGTTTTAGAACATTATAATAGTGTAGAGTGTGTCCAAATGACTCCCCAACTACCTAAGGCTTGTATGTGCTCTTACATAATCTATGTTGGGTAATTTATTTGATGAATTATTAAAATAAAATTAAATCACATTCTTTTATTTCAAATTCCATTTTCTATTTAAAACCAAAATGAGTTTTAATAAAAAAAAACATGCATCTTTCCAATATAAAACTATTGGGATTCTATCAAAGAATTTTAAAACCATTATCCTGAGATTTAAATACATTCAAAACCAATTCAATCAATTTCACATTTATATTCTAAAATTAAATTCAACAATTTAATTGAAATAGTTTCCATAAAACACACCCCAATTGAATAGAATTGGGAGCTTTCCAAATTCTCCTGGAAAAACCATTCCAAATATACGAATTCACTTGAATTGGGTTTTATCAAGTCAATTGAATGCAATCTTAAACAATTTAATTTAAATTGGAAATTGAAATAAATCAAGAAATACTATTTTGATCACTTTGGCCCAAATGGGATGGAATCACCAAACTCTTCATAAAACTCAACACTTGTAATGATGCCCATCAATGAGAATGAAGGCAGAGAACACATTGAAACCCAACCTATAAATGAGATCTAAAAAAACTTGGAACAGATCCATCAATATCAAGATTATCTATATACATCCCAAAGGAGGACAAAGAGAAATAGATAAAGAATGAGGGATAAATCTTACCCAGGTATCACACTGTATCTACAACAATGACCAAATGTCGAACGGATAGATCCATAAGGTTTGGAAGGATCCATGTTTTCTTGAAAAAAGCCTTAGGATAAGGGAGAATAAACTAGAGAGGATCCAAAAGGAATGTCTAGCTTCACTTCTTGTTTTAAAAATGCATTCAGGGTATTACACGATGTGTAATACCAATACACAACACAAAATACTTAAATTTCATAACAAGTAAAAAATGTGCCACCTCGACATAATGTTCTAACACTTTAAATTAGAAACCAATAATTAAATCCTCCAATAAAATTAATTTCAATAAAAGAAGTGTACCCATCATAGTGACAAGACATTCATGGCTTGTATGCAATACCATTTCATGATGTGTAAGCTTGTTACATGATGTGGAACCCTTCTGCATTCAATAGAAAAGGCTGGTTAAAGGTAAGAGTCAAACAAATATCTGAATTCATGATTACTGGAATCCTTCGAATCCATTCCCAACCCTATCATATCAACAAGAAGGAAAAAACATGAAATGGTTTAATTCATTCCTATCAGAATGGTAATGGGATGTTACAACGTCCCCATAATAATAACTTTTTTCCCTCAAGAAGCCTATGATGAATCTTCAAAATCAGTGATATGAGGCTACCATCCTCTCATCAGTGACTCACGCAACCATTTATCATGATTATCAAAACCATGCTACCATAGCACATAGAACAAAGGTATTATCCTCACTTTAATTACCTCATTCTTAGAATAAACTATCATGACAAGATTCTTAGTCAATAATAAACCATTTATAATCTCTAGGCCACTGCATCTCAGAATGTGATATGGATCAGAGATATACTTTATCACCAGTGATACATGGAAAATGTTATGTATTGACTTTAGTTGTGGTGGAAGTGATAAAGGGTATCCATCTTTCCTGACAAGATCAACAAGGACAAAAGGTCCCACAAAATGAGGAGAAAGCTGCCCTTTCCTCCCAATTCATCGATGAATCGACTGAGGTGAAACATTCAAGAGCACCCAGTCACCAATTGAAAACTACAGTGATCTATGATGACAATCAGCATAAGACTTATATCGGCTTTGCACTGTCAAAATTATCCAACGAATCGACTAAATATTTTCCCTCATCTCTTTCACCAAGCTTGGTCTGACCAAGGACCTTTCCCTAGCCTCCGACCTACACAACATATATTTACAAGGCTGACCATACAAGCACAAAAGGTTCCATTCTGATCAAATACTGGTAACTATTGTTACATGAAATCTCAACCATCCCCAAGTGATCCTCCCAAGCCCCACCAAATTCATCAACACAATTGTGAAGCATATCCTCAAGGATCTATATATCTCTCTCTATCTGGACATCTAAATAATGATGGTAGGTCATGATCAAACGAACATGATATCCCAGTGCCTCTTGTAGTCCTCTTCAAAAGTGAGAAGTAGACTAATGATCCCTATCAGAGACTATAGCAGATGTAACTCAACAATCACATTCACATAGATAAATTACAACTCATAAACTTTAGATGTATCTCGAATGAGTATAAAGTGAGAAGACTTGGCTAGCCTATCGATCATAATTCATATCACATTCTTCTTCCTATGGTTATGAGGAAAACCAACCACAATGTCTATAGATATTTTACCCCACTTTTTAGTTGGGATTGGTAGTGGATGAAGAAAACCCAAAGGTTTCTAGTGATCATCTTTATCCAATTTTAAAATAAAGAAAATGAAAAAAACTCAGCAATATCCCCCCTCACACCCAGCCACCAAAAACTGGTGCCACATGCCATAAAATATCTTTGGGTTTCCTGGGTGCATACTTCACTAGGAACTATGTAAATCACCCATTACGGACTTCCTTTCCCCCAATGGAAAAAAACAAAGTTATTCTAAAACATAAAACATCCTATTTGGAAAACAACTAGGAATCTCTCTACCCATCATAAATAAAGTTTCTATTACTAAAAAATTCATCATTAATTTCATGATCCTGAAGAATCTACTCAAGAAGATTAGATGTAAACTTAACATTGGCTAAGGAAACTTCATACCCTCTCTCCTGAACTCTAATATGCAACTGTGTAATGATAGCGATCAAATTCCACTATTCTAAAGATTCTCTCACTGCTTGGGTTGTATGATTCCTGCTCAACACATCATCAATGACATTCCCTTTCCCCAGAATGTAGGTGATGTCAAAGTCAAATGATTTAAGGTACTCTTAAAGATGCAAATTTTATATGAGTAGATATAGCTCATGTTTGGTGGTCTAAAAACACATTGGACCTTTCACCATAAAAGGTAATTTAACAAGCTCTAATGTGTGTTAATAACATTTTCATGTTCAAGGTCCGAGGTAGGATAATAATTCTTATGTGGACTAAGATGATAAGATCCACAAGCTAATATATGACTTCCTTCACAAGAACATAGCCCATACATGAATCTGATACACCAAAAAAGCCCGCGTACCCCTACCCAGCCTCTAGAAGAGTTAACAATGGTGTATTAGTCAAAAGGAATTTTATCTGAACAAACAAGGTCATAAATTTATCATTCCATGAAAACGCAAGACACTTTCGAGTCAGTGCAGTCATTAGATAATCCAACATTCCGAATTCCATCACAAACTAATGATAGTATCCATCTATGACTAAGACGATTCAAATATCGAAGACATTACGCAATTAATCCAAAGTCAAAAAACCTCTACATTATTAGGATCAACTGATATAACCTATTTAGAAACCACATGTCCCAATAATTTTACTTCCCAAATCTAGAAATCAAATTTCGAAATCTTGGCCTAAATTTAGTGATTTCTTAGCAAACTCAGAATGATCCCATGATCCTCCTCATATTTAGAGTAAATGAGGATGTAATTCACAAATACTACCATGATGGTATCCGGATAATCATGGAAAAACATATTCATTAATGCCATTAAGACTATTGGATCATTTGTTAGACCAATGTCATAACAAGGTACTCATAATGGTTGTACTTCTCTCCAAAAGGTAGTTTTTGTATTGTAAGATTCTTTTATCCTTAAATGATGGTAACCATATTGAAGTTCGATCTTTGAAAACCACATCACACCTTTCAACTGATTAAAAAATCAACAATTCTTGGAAAATCATACTTGTTATCTATTGTAACTTGACTAAAAATACAATATCCAATAATAACCCTAGAGAACCATCATCCTTATTATAGAAGAGAACCAAAACTGCTCAAGGTGACACACTCAGATGTATAAATCCTTTCTCATGAAGATCAACCAATTGGGACTTCATCTCTTTTAGTTCATCTAGTTCCACATGGTAAGAGAAAATTGAAACTAGTTGAGTACCATGCATTAAGTCAATGGAAAACTCAACTTTCCATATGGGTGGTAAACTAGAGAAATCAAATGGGAACATGTAAGGAAACTTGACAAATACTAGAGGGAGATCACCACCCATTGAGTCTCGATCCAGAACAAAAGAAAAAATGATATCACTTTCCCCAATTTTGGATAAGAAGGTATGGATCTGCTCAACCCTGGGTCCAATTATTCTTGAAAGATAAGAGACACACCAATGGGTGTAGTAAGATAGACCCTTCAAATATAAAAATCAATCCAGTATCTATTGGAAATGATCTAATCAATCCCAAATATTATGTTAAAAGATTTCATGTAGAGAACCAGAAAACTCCAAGATAGCTCAACATATAAAAGAAGGAAGACACATGTAGGACTATAGACACCCTTCTATCTCTTCATTCTATGGGGTGTAGTAATATCTATTGCACAAGATAAAATCTCCATTGAAATAATAATAATATTAATGATATGGGTAGAAATATATTTATGAGATTCAATAGAAATAAATAGAATAATTACTAATGATGAAGCTATATTAAATGTACCTCTCACAGTCACTAGACCTGCATCTACTTCCAATAAAGACTCTTCCATTGCGTGAAGTATCTTCATTATGGACGCCCATGGTTGGAACCCTTTTGTACAAGAATAATATTTGTTAACCATAGTTTTGGGAGGATCTGATGATCCTATTATACTACATAGTGCGGAAATGCTATGGAAAATTTATATAAGTGTCTTGAATGTCTGTAGGAGCTACAATTATTTGGTACCTCTATGAAAACCATCCTAGAATATCCTGGCATGGCACACTAGTAGAAAATCCAAGGAATTCCTCCTGGTGCTATATGAGGTCTGGAATAACATTACCATCAATAATTTTCACAATAATCATCATGCCTTTGTTTTCCCATGAAGGAACCAACACTACCACAAGGAGAATATAGAACTCCTGATAACCCTAACATACCATATTGGTTAGTCTTAATCATCATCGACCTATCAAAAAAATTAGCATAACTTGGGATATTTAGAAATAAAACAAGAGAAAAAATATCTGATCGAATCCCCAACTTGAACCATCGAGTCATCATTCTCTCATAATATAAATTCTCAGGTGAAAACTTCATGAGCTCAGCAAAGCGATTCAAATACTCATTCATGGTTTTTTCGGCCTGTTCAAGCTTGAAAACACCACAGCCTTAGCCTAGACCATTGAATTTGGATAGAAATTATCAATAAAACAAATATTGAAGTCTTTCTATGCTTATCCCTCATGTTTCTTCACCATCACCATTGTATACCATAATATAATGCTTGGTCCTTCTAGAATGAAGGTGGAACACTTCACCTTGATCTTATATGGGGTCTCTAAGAACTCAAACAACCATTATATTTTTCTCAACATTCCTTATAATTCCAGAGATTAGTAGATGATTTTAAAACCAGTTGATTTTAGAGAATGAACTCTTGAGAATGAATTTGATGAAAATTCCCCTAAGGATCTACAACTAGATCCTAGGCAAGGACAAGAGGCAGTGCTAGTCCCAGAGCATGGAAAATGCACATGATCACCTCTACTAGATTCAGATCCAAAATATGTTAACTTGATAAGGTTCAGCATCAACCTCTTCCTAGAGTTGATTCACATGTCTTCTCAGAGGAATGATGCTACACAACATCTGTAGATAACATTAAAGACGTTATATTAACACTCAAACTGATAAATAGAGGGAATTCATCCCAATAAATAGTAAAAACAAGATTTGGATTTCACTCAATCCAAATCTCAATAGGGAAAAGAGTATAACTAATAAACAATATGCCTTTCCCTAACCACCACTGTAAACTTAAGGTTTATTATAGTTAGATCTAGCCAACCACTAAATTGAAACTACCTTCTATATCCCAAAAATATTTCTCAAATGCATACCGACTTTTAGATGAAGGCTCAACAACCTCCTCTGAAACCACTTTTTCACAAACTATCATGGGTACCCTTGTAACCCGATAACCGATTCAGCCCTTATATAACCTTAAGGCTATTACTGATCCCCATGGGTTGTAAAATAGCACTCGATATCATAGAATGTGTAAGTTGGAATGCATTTTCCATAAAACATAGTAGAATAAAAAGACAGAAGACATTATGCATATCAAGGGATAATCGACTGGGTGTAATGTACCAGAATACAACAAGGCATAAAAATCCCTAAGTACTACAACCCTTGTACTAAGATATAAAAACAACTCAATTCCCTAGGGACTCAATTCACCACACCCATGGTTCAGTAGCTGGATCAACCTCTAGGAGATGTTTAACCCTTGCTCGAACCTAGAAGAATGAAGTCTACAATTACCCAAAGGTATAATTAAGGGGTGATATAAAAATCCCAATAGAGTCTCACCACATGTTCAATAACATATTACAAAAAAATATTAAACAAATTAAAGTATTAAATTTTAAATAAAACAGGTTTTTCATTTAAATCATATTTAAACTAATCATGTTATACAGTTAAAATGATCGGAAACACATTAAGAAAAGGCATTACAAATGAATGAATCTTTCTAAAACAATGTAATAAGCAAAAAAATTATATAAAATAGTTTATATAAATTTAGCATGCATGTAATGAAGATAAAACAATATTGGAATACATTAATATTTTAAATATAAACAACAAGCGAGCAACATGGTCATCTTCCAAATGGTATCATAGTATTTACGAATTTTGGATTCCACACACACGATGTCTTATTAGAAATATGTGTTCACAAACATCCCCTTGATAGTAGATATAGGTTAATCAATACCCTCCCATTGTGGATGTTACCCACAATATCTTGGTTATAGATTGTTTTGATAGCATAGAGTGTGTACAAATAACTCACTAACTACATAAGGATTTCATGATAAGGATTTCATGTGTTCTTATATAAGAAATGGTGAAGAATTTATTTTAAGAATGTTTAGAATAAAATTAAATATCATTATTCAATTTCAAATCCTATTTTTCTATTTAAAACAAAAATGAGTTTTCATAAAAAACATGCTTCCTTACCAGATAAAACCACTGGGCTTATATTAAAACTATTATAAACCATTTTCACATGTTTTAAATCCATTCAAATCAATTCCATAAATTTAACATTTTTTTTTCAAAATCATATTCTATAATTTAATTGAAATCATTTCCATAAAACACACCCAAATTCAAGAGAATTGTGGGTTTTAAAAATTCTAATTACAAAAAAATTAAAAATCTCTCAGTTAAACTGAATTTTTTTCATATAGACAATTTAAATTAGGATTGAAAAATTAAATTTAAATCATAAAATGAAATAAATCATGAAATATTAGGTTTATCACCTTGGACAATAAGGGAAAAATCAGTGACCTCTTCCAAAAACTCAACACATGTAACGATGAACGTCAATGAGAACGAAGGTGGATAATACTTCTAAACCCAACCTAGAAATGAGATCCAATAACAAATGGAATATATCTATGAATATCATGATGATCTATCAAAATATCAAAGGAGGATAAATAGACATAGATGAAGAATTAGGGAGAAAGGTAACCTAGGAATCACACCCCAAGCGCAATAATGATCAAATACTGAATGAATAGATCCAAAAGGTTTGGAAGGATCCCAGTTCACCAGGAAAAAGCATTGGGTCAGGGGAGAATAAAATGCAGAGGTGAAAAAAAGAAAGACTATCCACACTTCCTATTTTAAAAATGTTGTTGGGGTATTACATGAATTATAATCCCAATACACGTCGTGAAATACTTAAAATTTTATAACCGCTAAACAATGCATTGCCTCCACTTAAATTTCTAATTCCATGAATTTAAAATCTATCATTAAATCTTTAAAAATGTGTAATGTTAAAATATTACAAGTACACATTGTTTCGGTGCGGATGTGCGTCGGGTTACGCTGTTCCGCCAGGACGCGTTCGCGCGTGCACCCGTCGACCCGAGGGGATAGGCGCGCGGCTTGTGGCCCCGTAGTCCCGCTTTCCAAGGGCGGGCGGCATCCGTCCCTTATTCAGGGGTGTCTGCTCCTTGATCAAAATCGGGATGATGGGATGTCGGCTCCTCCTTCCGTGGACGTCTCCTCGGAACTCGTCGCCTAATCCGGGTCTCCCTCATAGATTTAAGAATGTTCATGAATCTCGTTCCCGGCGCCATATCTTCATGGACACCGGTTAATTACGCTGCTTCCGCCCGGATGCCCCAAGGAGTCTACACGGGGCAGCAACCTGCGGTGAGGAGACCGGGTGGCTCCGGGTGTTGGGGGCGTGTCTTGGCACTGCGACTCTGCATGTCTGCCTTCCGTCCCTAATAGGGCTTCTCGAAGGCGTGATGGCCTGAGGCATCCCGCGCTGGGTGCGGGGAACTGTGTTACCTGAGGTTTTCCTCAGCTTCCCATGTTTAACACGGGGTATGCCGCGAGTTTAACGTCCAGCGGGGACGGCATCGGACTGATCAACACGAGGAGTGGATCAGATGACAGAACCCCTTGCGGGGAACCTCCGACGCTGGGGCCAGCACATGGGCGGCTTCCCGAGTGAAGTGGAGTGGAATGAAATGGCATGACCCCACCGGGATGTGGCGGCCCAGGTAAGGATCAGGGTGGATGATGGAGTGAAGAGCTTGGACCCCGTAGGTGCTTCCTACGTACCATGCGTTAGCGCGGATCAAAGTCAGCGTAGTTCAGATATATAGTTTAACGTCATGTTGGACGTCGGCAAGCCGACTCACGAAGAGATCGAGGCCACCGGATGGAGGATTGAACCGAACCACCTCACACAGAGGGGGATGGAACGGCCGGGTGGATCACAGTTTCACGTCATGCTGGACGTTGGCAAGCCGACTCACGAAGAGATCGAGGCCGCCGGATGGAGGATTGAACCGAACCACCTCGCACAGAGGGGGATGGAACGGCCAGGTGAATCACAGTTTCACGTCATGTTGGACGTTGGCTAGCCGACTCACAAGGAGATCGAGGCTGCCTGGAGAAGGATTGAACCGAACCACCTCGCACAGAGGGGGATGGAACGGCCGGGTGAATCACAGTTTCACATCATGCTGGACGTTGAAGGGAGAAATAGGAAAAGGCAGTGGGGAAGTGAAATGGAGATACACATGTGCAGTCCCCCACAATGGCGGATTCATAGGTGAATCGACGTAAGTGTGAACCCAGGAGGGGTCCACTGATGGACGAATCGACGTAAATACGACCGGGATGACCAGGTGGTGGGCTTGAACCTCGGAGAGGCTTCCTACGTACCCTGTTTAGAAGACAGGGATCAAAGTCCACGTAGTTCGTTCTGTTTGTAACACTCTACCCCCGTGGGTGAAGGCCACTCCAATCCCGACATCCCTGCAGAGACGAGCGGGTGGGGGCCACATCCAAACCGGGAGGACCCTGCGTGCGGGGCACGGGATCGGGTGATGCGGACGGTTTAACGTCTTGCCGGACGAAGTACAGTTTAACGTCGTCTGTTGAGGACGAAGGTGCTTGGCAGTTTAACGTCTTGCAGCTCGGACATATGCTGAACAGTTTAACATCTTGTAGCTCGGACGAAGTGCAGTTTAACGTCGTGCGGGACGTATGCAGTTTAACGTCGTGCAGGACGTTGAAGCCGCCGATAGGTCCGTGTCACTTCGCGCAAGCCTAGGGGGGCCGCACGGGAAGACGATGCACGGTGTGGGCACCCGGGATGAGGGTCATCGGGCGCCACGCAGGCGGGTACCCAAAGGGGGTCAAAGGAGGCGACTCTGGCGGTTTGTGCGCAAAAGAGGAGCTTTGCGCGCAATACCGCGGGTCGGCGCGCAAATAGACGGGCTGGCGCGCAATTGGGCCAGCGCTTTGCGCGCGGAAGGTAGATATTGCGCGCACCGGGCTTCAGATAGCGCGCGGGGGCAACGGCTCATCCTTTAATCGAATGGCCACTTTGAAAAAGGGGGGGTGCGCGCAATCGGACCGGATTGCGCGCACCCCGGGGGCAATTACGCGCAAGAGGCTTCTTTTGCGCGCGAAGGCCTTAGGGTGAAGAATTATTCAAAGGAAAGGAGCCCAAGGGATTGTGCGCGAAGGGGAACCCCGAGGGCTTATTGCGCGAAATAAAAGAGGTTACCTGAAGATCGGCATTGCGCGCGGGAGGGGTTGGATTGCGCGCACGAGAGACCTTTCGACTTCCGGCAACCTTCAAAATGTCGGGGGTCGCCTTATATTTATAGGCAATCCCTGGCGCGAAATCCGGTTCGCGGGCGCGGAATTCTCGTCGCGGGCGCGGAATCGGGCCCGGCGCGCAAGGGGAGCCGCGCGGGCCGCTGGCGCGCAAAATTGCGCGCCGGCCCAGCGTATTGCGCGCATCCCGGGAGGTTTGCGCGCGGCTCATCAACTTTGCGCGCGGGCCTCCAAAATTCCGTGCAAGACCTCCGGGCCCTCCGAAACATGCTTCCGACTCCAAATATGACCTCGCTTTCCGCATCCGGAGCTCCGTTTGGGAACAACGGACTTTTCCGGCGTCTACAAAATCCCCCCCTCGGAATCTGATCGGCGAGAGGTCGCAACGATCGGGTTCCGAGGGAGACGCCGGAATGCCGAAGTCCTGGGCGGCGCGGGACTGTGGCGCGCAAAAAAAGGTGTCGGGCGTGAAATTCGCCGCTGCGGTCGCGCAAAGCGCTTTCCACGCAGCGCGGACCCCGGCCTCGCCTATAAATAGGGGCCCTGGGTCCCCCGCACCGTACACTGGCCTTCCGCGTGATAAGCATCTCCGCTCTCGTGCACGAAATTGCCTTTTCCGGCACGGAATTCGCCCGCTCGTCGCGCAAACCTGTCCGGAATTCGGCCTGCTTTTGCGCGAACACCCGGGGTTTTACGCGACGGACTTCCCGATTGCGCGCCGTCCACTAGGATTGCGCGCCAACTCTCAAACTTCTCTACCAGCCTCGTCTGATTCCGCACGCTTCATCCCTTTACCCGCACGACTCCTGGAGCTTCTGAGATGGCCGCGAATCAAGGAAATGAGGGGGATGCCTCCACTCGCAGAGCTGAGATGGAGACGAACGAGGAGGTCTACGGAGCCAAGGAGATTGTTTCCAACAATCAATCCTTGTTTGACTTGTTGACGCCGGCCCAGAAGACATATCCACTGTCGGACAACCTGCCGCTCTGGAACTTCGGCATCCTAGATGAGGTTCTGGTGCCAGGGTTCGAGGTTGATGCGCCACGGACCTGGGTGACTCGGGAGGACGAGCTTCTCCGCTATAACATTACCAACAATGGGCATCCTGCCAGGGAGACCAGACACTTGGATGTCTATGTCCTGAACCCGAGGACGCGAACCATCGTCGGAAGTGAGCCTACTGCGGAGAACTCTCCAGCCCTCTACTCGAGCATATATCGCCAAAGTGTCACCGACGACACCAAGGGCTGGCTGAAGGACTGGGACTTGCGGTCTGGGGGCAATTTCACCAGTGAGTGGGCCTGGGCGTTCTGGGTATGCCACACTTGCGATCACTTCGCGGAGGAGCTGCGTTACATCGGCCTGTTCGAGGCGGTGTGGACGTCGCAGTTCCACTTCTACCAGCAGTCCGAGCTCGGGCCGGAGCTGTTCACCCACTGGTCCCCGGATACCAACACCTTCCATCTTCACCATGGGGAGGTCGGCATCGGTCTCTGGGACATCCACTGCATCGGAGGTATCCCGCTGGAGGGTTACCAATACGATGAGATCCTTCCTCCGAAGAACATCTGGGAAGACAGGTCGTGGACTCCCATTCTGACCTGGCATCTGCTTGACCTGGCTACGCAGCGGCTCGGGATCAAGGACTTCCAAAAGGACATAGCCTACAAGGAGTGGTTCGGCCAGTTCTTGGAGCATGACCCGGCGCTCAAGATGCCAGGCAGGGGGAAGCGGTGCCCGACCGCGGCTCAGAGGAGCCGGAACGGGTCGTACTGGCGGGTCCTGGAGACGGGCGACTACCGCTCATGGGGGTACCGCGTCATCGAGGCCCGGGACCCAAATGTCCGGTACGCGGCGTTCCTGGCCGCCTTTCTGAGTGGGTGGCTCCTGCCAGTGCGGGACGCGAGAATGGGCGTTCGCCCGGCGACACGGGCGATGGCGGGCGCTATGGCCGCCAACAAAAGATACAACCTCGGGGTCCCAGTACTGGCGAAGCTGTATGCCATCCTGGGACGCATCTCACGAGGGGGGTCGCCACGAAGGATCTGTGGGCCCTTCCAATTCTTCCACGGCTGGGTGGCTGCTCACCTCGGTGGGTACACGTTTCAAAACTCCATCATTCCTCCGGGCAACGGCCTGCGACCCTCCCTGCTGAACATTGCGGGGGTCGCTCCGATGACCCTAAGTGAGGAGGGCGTGAGGATTCGGATTGGCAATCACGCCAATTTCAACTTCAGCCCGTTCCCCACTCTCGTTGGCCAAATGATCGACAACGGGCAGGGTCCGCTGGAGCAGCACGAGTACTTCCTGAACATGCGGGGCGGGGTGCTCGTGGCTCGGATCGACGGGAAGGTGATCTGCGAGCCTTACGTGCCAACCCGGTTCGCCAGACAGTTCGGGTGCCTTCAACGGATGCCGAAGAGGGTATTCACTGCTGTCCGGGAGGAGACGAACCCTGGCGTCCTTCGTCAGATGTGGCTGATGTTCGTCGCCTTTGGCTCTGGCGACGTCATCACTCTCCCTCCTACCGAGGTTGACGCAGGCTTGGCAACCGAGTACGCCGAACACTGGGCCATCGCGTACCCCGAGGGGCTTCTACAGAAGCCAGTTCGGCGGCTCGAGGTCACCCGTGCGGAGACCGGGCGTCAAGGAAGGAGGCAAAGCGCCGCCACACGGGGGAGAACGGAGGCGCGCCAAGCAGCGGAGCCGGCGCAAGCAGGGACTTCGGCGGCGGGTACATCGCAGGCTGCCGCTACGACCTCGGCGCCCAGAGAGGGGGCGCGTGCAGTGGTCGAAGAGAGGCCCGGGAAGCAGGTAAGGCGTCTGCTCGAACCCTCCCACGATGCAGTCTTCCCGGCGCTGTGGTCGGCCTGGATGACCCTGCGGCAGTCACTGGGGACCGACGTCATCTGGCGAAAGATACTCAGAGAAGGAATCTATCTGCCAGAGGTCGGGCGCCTCCAGATCGCCGACAGGGTGGACTTCAACCGGCAGTATGCGTATCTGACGGCCATGGACGAGTACGCGCGCCAACGTGGTCAGCGTGCGGAGCCATCCCTTCTGGTGAAGGTGATGCTCGGTCTAGAACCCGCTCCAGAACAGATGCCGCCGGGAGAAGATGACAGTAACGACTCTGAGGAAGAGGAGGAGACGGGGGAGGATGAAGGCTCCGAGGGAAGGTCCCATCGGGGGAGCCCGCGGGAGAGCGGCGAGGTGGCCAGCTCTGACAATGTTGATTTCACTGAGCTCCTCGAGGTCCGCTTCTATCCCTACTCAACCTGCTTCATCCATTCTCTTATGCAGCTTCTAACCCATTTCTACACCTTTCTCAGGAGCACACGGATGTTGGTCAGGCGTCCTCAGCGGGAGTAGGAGAGGCGCCAGCAGGACAAGGCGGGGGCCAGACACCCATCATTGAACTGACAAGCGCTAAGGGGTCCCCTTCTGCAATTGTTCCTGCAGCGACCGGGATAGCGGAAGATGACGCTCTGAACTCCCGTAAGTCTCCTTACTTTACTGCTGGTGCCTGCCGCTGACGATCCGTGACTAACCACGGCATGCCCTGCGCAGTGATCTCAGGACTGGAGGCCCGTCGGGCTACCGAACCCGGGCCATCTACGAGTGGACCGGTGGCAGACATGCCGCCTGCTCCGGAACAGACTTCCCAAACCGAGTCGGCCCCACCAACTGCTGATCAGGGGGCTACGGACGTCGGCGGTGCTGCCGTCGGAGAGAGGTCGGGGGCTGACGAGGGTGTCAGCACCGCTGGGGCGAGAGAAGAAGGTCGCCCAAGTGTTGGGGAACCTATCCCCCATGAGGACATCCCAGGGGCGGACCCTGCAGCAGACCTGCTGGCTACCTTCCCTGCCTACCGGCCTGCCGACCCCGAGGAGATGGACGACTCGGACGCGGAGGCGGTCGAGGAGAGCCGGATAGCGCGCCGAAAGGGGTGGAAGTGCATCCAGCGCTTCCTCAAGCGAGACCCATCGGAGTGGCTGGGGCGCATGGGGTCACTCCAAACCTGGCTGCGCTTCCTGTGTGCCGGGGGAGCTGATGCTCAACGCCTCCATCTGACGGTCCGTGATTTCATGGCCGAAAAGATGCGCGAGAGCCGCCGGCGTGCCGACGTCGCACAATGTCGGGACATGTCGGAGAACACGCGGGCGCTCCTCACGGAGGAGCAGGAAGTCCGGCGTCTCGAAGGGCAGGCGGCAGAGAAGGAGGCCTTCGTCGCAACATGCACCGAGCTTGTGGAGCAACTAGCAGCCCAGCTGGTTGACGCCCAGGTACAGTTGACGGAGGCGGGACAACAAATGGTCACAATTCAAGTCGAGCGGGAGCGTGCACAGGCCAGAATCGACGAACTGCGTGCTGCGACCGCCGACGAGGAGAGGGCACGCAGAGAGCGAGAAGCAGCTCTGGAGGCCGCCAGCCAAAGGGTAGCGGCGTTAGAAAGACTTATCCAGCACGCTAATCCCTAGGGGATTTGTTTTTGCCACTCCCAGAACATTTGCTTCCGCTACTCAATATTTCGATCCACTTGTATGAATCACCATATTTATCTGCATCTTTTGGCTTAACATGCTCGACCACAATCCATTGTCTCGCGGGAGCGTTAACCAAGCTTCAGGCATCCACAATTGGGCCTGGATTTCTAAAGAAAAGAGGGAGGTCATTCCTAGGAAAGGAGACCTCAAGCCTAATCAATGTATCATCCCCCCAACTTGTTCCGACACACGAGCGGGACAACGCTAGGGGCGTTGAGATTTTATCCGAACATAGGGAAATGAGAAAGGGTGAATCGCGTGTCCCGAATTCAGAAATCCACAACGGTTGGCCTTCCAGGAAATGCCCAAGACGGCAAGCGGACAATGGATCAATCGACCATACTACTGCGATAGACGGACCGAAGGTCATCATCCATATTACAGGAGGCGGATCACATGTCATCATCAATGCCGCTTTGGGGTTCCTTCAGGCACAAGGGTGGAAATCCAGATCAACAGGGCATGCGAAGCGTGGGGCGAAGTGACGATTTGTTCGGACAGAATCCAACGCTCTCAAAATTGCGCCACCGTGGGGAAAGCGTATTAGGCGGATGCACTAATCTGGCCGTGAATCACCCCAATTCTCAGACAGAACCTCTTTGACGAGGAAACTGTCGCTTCCCATCATTGCGATGGGGCATCCCGAGCTGAATCGGGGAGAATATCACAACTGCACCACTCTACCCGAAGTCAGGCCAGACGGTCGGCGACGAGGAGGGGCGGGACTTAGCGATCCCTGAGGCTGGACCCGAGTCGGAATGCCCGGGCGTTCCTACGTACTCCATCAGGCTGGAGATCAAGCCACACGTAGTTCTGAGAGTGCAGTTTAACGTCATGCAGGACGTAGAATCCCATTTGGGGAGATCTTAGTTTAAGGTCATAGAGCTTGGACCATAGGGGTAGATCTTAGTTTAAGGTCTTAGAGCTCGGACCATAGGGGGAGATCTTAGTTTAAGGTCTTAGAGCTCGGACCATAAGGGTAGATCTTAGTTTAAGGTCTTAGAGCTCGGACCATAAGGGCTAGATCTTAGTTTAAGGTCTTAGAGCTCGGACCATAGGGATAGATCTTAGTTTAAGGTCTTAGAGCTCGAACCATAGGGCTAGATCTTAGTTTAAGGTCTTAGAGCTCAGACCATAGGGCTAGATCTTAGTTTAAGGTCTTAGAGCTCGGACCGTAGGGCTAGATCTTAGTTTAAGGTCTTAGATCTCGGACCATAAGGGGAGATCTTAGTTTAAGGTCTTAGAGCTCGGACCATAAGAACCTCAAAGTACACCACATCGTGGTCCTATCCCCTGGATATGCGAAGATGCACTGAGGGATAGTGTCAAGAGTGTCGAGATTTCGCCTGGTCAGAAGGGGAGGTGGAAAATGTGATGTGAATCATGCGGCCATTCACTCAAGGACTGGGGGCACCGGCGTAAAGACATGGGAGTACTGCCGACCGTGGCGGAAAAGCAGCATCAATATCGCACTAACCGTTGATGGAATGAGGCAGCAAACGAGCATCGACCGCTCAATCGCAGGATTCATATCGATTTGCTGCCCGAGGCCATTGGGGGCACCAGCCCGAGTCGGTGGGAGAGCACTGAGGCATTGTGTCCAAACCGTTCACGGGGGCTCCACCCAGGGCGTAGGCGATGGGTCCGAATGAAAGGGAGCATGAAGCCTGAAAATGGAAAGAACCTGACCAAGCTGAACCTGACCCTCCTGGCAATAAACCAGAGTACTCTTGACACCAGTGGACCACTGCAAGGGGTCGAGGGACACGCCTTGAGGGTGGCCTGAAGGTGGCGGATTCCCCAGAGAAGGGGGGAATCTTTAAGAGGTGGGGGGCTGGACCCGGAGTTTCAAACATCCGGGCATTCCTACGTATCCCATAAGGTTGGGAATCAAGCCACACATAGTTCTTGAAGCGCGGCGTAACACAATCGGGCACCAGCGCGGGGAAGGGTGCGGGTCTGACCCTCACACACAGAAGAAGCAGTATTTGATATTTCTTGTTTGTCCTTAAAGATGGATGGTTTTTCTTTGTGCAGCGACATGCATGTGATTAAGGAATCCCTGGCGTCGCCACAATAATCAATCCATGAAAGGCATTGATGAATGGCGTGGTTATTAACCAGCGCCCAACGTGAGTGTCCCCTGAGGAGAACATCACGATGCAGTGTCGTTTCTCGTCGGGCGGCCAAGACGATCACAGTTTACGGTCGTGTGGTAGGACCAGACAACATAGTTTAAGGTCGTGTGGATCGGACCATGGAGGAATCCGCTTATCGTGACACGGCGGACTCAGCGGAGGTGGGAACATACCCAGCCCTGCGGTCACGCACGATTCCAGGAGAAGGATCCTGGGATAGGGGCCTGCGTATGTCCATCACCCGAGGGGCAGAGATGCTAGCCTCCAGATATACTAGGCCCAGAACGCGATTGTTCGGGCGACTCCTTCCTCCTTATGGGGACGAGGGTCCAGCTACACATGGCCCTTAGGGAGGACATCAGCGTATATCCTTGGTGCTCAGATCGTGGGAGCCTCGACAGACACCATTACCCTGGTTGGCCTGCCTAACATGTAAAGGTGTACTGAAGGTCATTATGAAGAGAGTGTCGAGATTCCACTACAACGCACAAAGGCGGAGTGTGATGAGGACTGCGCAACCAATGTTCGGAGCCTAAAAGAGCCGACATGGCGATCAAGGATGTCGCTGACCATATTCGCAACACAACATCTGATCGCGTCAGCCTAGAACGGGGCAAGCAAACGAGCATCAACCGCTCAATCGCAGGATTCATATCGATTTGCGGCCCAAGACCCGCCGGTAAATCGACCCGGAGCGGTAGGAGAGCACTGAGGCATCGTACCCAAACCGCTAACGAGGATCCCTTTGAGTGAAGGCTCAAACAAGAGGAAGCGCGCGACCCGACAAGCAACACAGGACTTGCCGGGATTGCATCCGACACTACGGGTCATAGACCAAAGTACCCAAAACATGTTAACAGGTCACCGGAAAGGGTCGGAGGACTCACCCTGTGAGCAACCAAAAGACAGCAGATCCCCGTGATCAACCAAGAGACGGGGCTGGACCTGAAACATAAGCGTCCAGGCGGTCCTACGTATCCCATAAGGATGGGAATCAAGCCGTACGTAGTTCTTGAGAGGCAGTTTAACGTCATGCAGGACGAAGAGGGGTGTGAGGTAGTCCCACACACGGGGGAGGCTTATGGCGCGGCCAGCAGACCAACGTGAACGAGGACATAACCCCCCGCTCACGCCACACGCCTCGCACAAAAAGGAGGGGAACTGGGGCCAGAGGTCCAACGCGGGATAGAGATTCCCGAGAAATGGGGCTGGGCCTGAAACATGAATGTCCAGGCGGTCCTACGTATCCCATAAGGATGGGAATCAAGCTGCACGTAGTTCTTGAAGTGCAGTTTAATGTCATGCAGGACGAAAAGAGAAAAAGGGGGGAGCAGGAGGCATCCCCAAACGTGGGGGGCGTACAGCGTGGCGAGCAAACCGACGTGAATGAGGGCGTAGCCCCGCGTCCACACCATATGCCACATACCCAGAGGCAACTGGGCCAAGGGCCCGAGGTGGGATGGAAATTCCCGAAGGATGGGGCTGGGCCTGAAACATGAATGTTCAGGCGGTCCTACGTATCCCATAAGGATGGGAATCAAGCCGCACGTAGTTCTCGAGGGGCAGTTTAACGTCATGCAGGACGAATGCTGAACAGTTTAACGCCTTGTAGCTCGGACGTAGTACAGTTTAACGTCGTGTTGGACGAATGCTAAACAGTTTAACGTCTTGTAGCTTGGACGAGGTACAGTTTAACGTCATGTTGGACGAAACACTTGGCAGTTTAACGTCTTGCAGCGCGGACGATATGCTAGGCAGTTTAATTTCGTGCAGCTTGGACGTAGTGCAGTTTAGCGTCATGCGGGACGTATGCAGTTTAACGTCGTGCAGGACGTAGTACACTCAAACAAAGTACTGCTTGAGGAACCTAGCATTGGTGGGAGGAGTGACACGCTCACCATCCATAGTCGCTAGGGAGTACGCGCCATTGGGATAAACTTTGTGGACGACAAGAGGTCCCTCCCACTTGGGCTCCAACTTGGGTGGCTTCCTGCCGGGGATCATTGGCGCTCTTAGGGCTAGCACTAGGTCACCCTGCAGGAAGGAGCGGAGGCGAACCTTCTTGTTGAAATCTCGAGCCATTCTGCTTTGATGCCTCTCCAAGTTGTGCAAGGCGCGAAGTCTATTCTCATCCAGTGCTTCCAACTCGACTAGACGGGCTTCAGCAGCTCTGTCCGGCGCTTGCTGGTCGTAGACCGCAGTGCGCAAGGACGGTAACTGGATCTCGATGGGCAGGACGGCCTCAGCTCCATACACCAGGGAATAAGGGGTCATCTGGGTGGAATTGCGAGTCGTCGTCCGATAAGCCCAGAGGGCGTTGGGGAGCTTGTCCGGCCAACTCTTCTTGTTCTGACCAACCATCTTTTGCAGAATGTTAGAGAGGGTCTTGTTAAACGCCTCAACCTGTCCATTCGCCTGCGCATGATAGTGAGATGTATGGTTCGAGCGAATGTTGTACTTGGCGTACAACTTCTTCAACTCGGCTGCTCGGAAATTGGCTCCGTTATCCGTGAGGATAGCGTGAGGCACCCCAAATCGATAAATGATGTTGGAGGTCACGAAGTCAGCGATCGAACAGGATTTGACCTCTCTGAGCGGAATCGCCTCTGCCCATTTGGAGAAGAAGTCTGTGGCGGTCAGAATGAACCGGCACTGGCGAGCTGTCGCCGGCGGGTAAGGTCCCACAACGTCCATCCCCCAGACTGCAAAGGGCCAAGAATACCTGGTGGTATAGAGAAGCTCCGGCGGCCGATGCACAAAGTTCGCATGAACCTGGCACGCATGGCACCTCCTGGCATACTCGATGCAGTCATGGATCATGGAGGGCCAGAAGTATCCCAACCTCCGAATCTGGTGGGACAGCTTCGGCCCAGTCTGATGGGCACCGCATGAACCAGCATGAACCTCTTGCATGACTCGTGGGATCTCAACTCCCTGAAGGCAACGGAGGAGAACACCATCAAATCCGCGTCTATAGAGGATCTGCTCCAGGCCGGGACTGCTCTGGAGGACAAACTGCGATGCGCGGCGTCGAACTCGCTCGCGCTCGGCCCGATCCGACGGGAGAATTCCATGTTGGAGGTACTCAACCAAAGGCGCCCTCCAATCAGGGGCTGGTTTGACTGCCATATCTGGGGTACTCGGGGCTCCGGGCACAGGGGAAACCGTTGTGAGATTACTTACCGACGGGCCGCGATCTCCCTCCTGGATAACGGGAGCGATGAGCTTGCGGTGCGTCACGCGGACGATCAGGTTATCCTGTTCAGGCTCTGCAAGTGACGCAGAAAGGCTGGCCAAGGCATCTGCTCGACCGTTCTGCGACCGGGGAATATGGACAATTTCTGGCTGAGAAGGGAACCGGGCCATCAGAAGGAGGGTGCACTCCAGCAATGGCACAAGTTCCGGCTTCCTGACAACATAGTCGCCATTGATCTTCTTAACAACCAGCTCGGAGTCCCCTTTCACACACAGATGGGGCATGTCGATCTCGAGAGCTAACTCGAGTCCGGTGATGAGGGCATGATATTCCGCCTCATTGTTGGTACAGCCCTCTGACAACAGGAAAGGGTATGGCAGCACGGCTTGCTCCGGGGTGATGAAGACGATACCCAAGCCCACTCTGTTGAGCTTAGGATTATCAAGTCTTCTACCGGTGGGGCTCCGGGAGGCACCGTCAAAGTGCATCTGCCAGCATGGACCGGCTCGATCGACCGAGAGGATGGCCTCATCAGGAAAGCCTAGATCCAGCGGCTGATCCGCGGAGGTCGGGTGAGCAGCCAGAAAGTCTGCCAATGCTTGCCCTTTGATGGCCTTCTGAGACACATACCTGATGTCGAACTGCTGGAGAATCACAGCCCACCGTGCTAGATGGCCAGTCAACATAGGCCGGTTCAGGATATATTTCAACGGGTCTACCCGAGAAACCAACTGTACCTCATGGTGCTGCAAGTAGTGCCGTAATTTATGTACGGTAAATACGAGCGCCAGGCAGCTCTTCTCAATGGGGGAATACCTAACTTCCGCATCGAGGAGCATGCGACTGAGGTAATAGAGGCTATTCTATGTTCCCTCTTTGTTCTTCTGGGCGAGAAGGGCACCCAGGGACCGTTCCAGGGCGGTCACATAGAGGACCAGCGGCTTCCCGGATACAGGCGGCATCAGAACCGGAGGTTGCAGCAGGTACTGCTTGATTTCCTCGAAAACGGTCTGACACTCTTTATCCCATACATAGGTGGCACCTTTCTTCATGAGCCGAGAAAAGGGCTTACACTTGCCGGCCAGATTCGCGATGAATCGGCGTATATAGGCTAAGTGCCCTTGGAACCCTTGTAGCTCCCGGATGTTACCTGGGGGAGGCATCTGGCTAATCGCCCTGATCTTCTCTGGGTCGATCTCAATACCCCGGTATCTTACCACAAATCCAAGGAACTTTCCGGAGGTGACCCCGAAGGCACACTTCAACGGGTTCATCTTCAGGCAGCGAGACCGGAGGAAGCCGAACACTTTCTCAAGATCTTTGAGATGGTCCTGACGCTGGCGCGATTTGACTACCAAGTCGTCGACGTAGCATTCCACCAGTGTGCCGAGGATTGGCTTGAATATGCGGTGCATCGCCCGTTGATAGGTGGCACCTGCATTCTTCAGGCCGAAAGGCATGACCCGGTAACAAAAGGTACCTTGGGGGGCCCTGAAGGCAGTGAACTCCTCATCCTCAGGGGCCATCCGGATTTGGTTGTATCTGGAGTATCCATCCATAAAGGAGAGGGCTTGGAACCCTGCCGTGGCGTCAATCAACAGCTCTGTCACTGGAAGGGGAAAATCATCCTTCGGACAGTGGCGGTTGAGATCGCAGAAGTTGATGCAGACTCTGATCTGCCCGTTCTTCTTCCTGACCGGCATAATGTTGGGCAGCCATTTGGGGTACTGAACTTCCCTCACAAAGTTGGCTTTGATAAGCTTGTCAACTTCGGCCTCAACCATGGCACCGTGAAATGGGTGCATCTTCCTGGGAGGCTGCTTGAACCCGCGATGGTTCGCCGGGAGACCAAGTCGGTGGACGGCTACCTGAGGATCTAGCCCCGGAATCTCGTCATAGCCCCAAGCGAACACATCACGGTGCTGCCTGAGAAAGTCCACGTATTGCTGCCGCTCCTCAGAGGGCATGGCGGCACTGACCAATGTGGGTCTTGGATCTGCTTCGGTTCCAAGGTTCACTTGTACTAACTCATCGACCGTGGCGGAGACGCCCTCCTCAAAGGCTGGGGGTGCATCTTCCACGTCCTCTCCACTCGGGGAGGGATCGTCCACGGGAGAGACTGCGTTGGCAAATGCATTGGGGCTACCAAATCCTACTGGGCCACTGGTGCTGGCATGGGCGGTCGCGGTCATCTCATCAAGAGACTCACAAACCGTCGAGACCATGGCTACGTCCAACCGTTGAATCGGGAGGACGTAAGTGTCATCCAAACTTGCCCAGGGATCACTTGCAACAGTGACAGGCTCGACCTCACCTGCCAGGATCTGCTTATCCTTGCTCTTGTAATAGTCCGCGTCCAGATAGCGGGCTTCACATGAGGCAAAAGGAGAGGCATCTCCTTGAAGCACGCCTACTCGACCGTTAAGGGAGTATTTGAGGCATTGGTGGTATGATGAGGGAACCGCCGCATGAAGGTGGAGCCATGGCCTGCCCATCAATGCGTTGTATGCAGTGTCCTGAGAGACCACCATGAATTCAGTGTTGGTAACCAAGTCACCGAACTGGGTCTTCAAACGTATCTTGCCGACCGGAGTTTGCTCGGTGCGGTCGTACCCCTGGATCCTGAGGTCGGAGGGGATCAAGTCATCCTCAGACAACCCCAATCTCCGGAGCGTCCGAGTTGGAATCAGGTTAATCCCGGACCCCGTGTCGACAAGACAGCGTCGGACTTCAAGGCCATTGAACTGGCCGGTAACATACAGCGGATGAATGTGCCCCTGTATAGGAGGGTCTTCATCCTTACCAGAGAACGAGATAACTGCCTGGCATTCGGCGTCCTCGATCGTTTCGGCGTGAAAGGCCTCTGCAGCCGCAACCTCTGTCTCAAACTGGAGGGGGCTCTTCAGGGCTTCAGCGAGTGCCTCGCGCATCTCAGATGACATGCGCAGAGCCTCAAGGATGGAGAGTCTCGCTGGGATGTCGGCCAAGTGCTTCAGGACATCATACTTTTTGGCCAAGCGCGAGCCCCTGGTTACAGGAGGTTGCTCTGCGGTTGGAAGCATGACGGGCCTTGCCGGTTGGGCCGGCGGCCGACTGTTGCTTGGCGCATCTCACTGTTCATTGGTTGAAGCCCGGGAAATGGTCACCATACTGGGGCCAGGAGGCCGGGATGGACTCGTGGCAGGGCGGAGCTGATCGCGGCGCGGCTGAGGCGGTTCTGCCTGGTCCCACACCACAAACAGTGGCGGAGAAGAATCCGTCATCCCCGGATGGGGGGCCTGCGCGCGCTGAGCTCGATCTTGAGCCTGCTGCCTAGTCTCAGTGGCGTGCACGGCCTGGTTGGAGGTACCAACTTCTGTGCCCCGGCGACTCCTGTTGCTGCGGTTCTTCCGACGGTGGCGACGACCGGGGACACTAGGGAGGTCCACCTGGTGTTCTTCAACGTCGGGAACCGAGAAGGGATTTACCAGCTCGACGGTATTAACCGAAGCGTACCCAATACTGTCATCGGATGAATCATTCACCACTGGGCGGATCCGAGGAGGGATCCCCATCTCCGGGGGCATGAAATCGCCGAGAGTGCGGGATAGTGGCGGAACTGGCGGGGCGCGCTCTTCCTTCTTGCGCCGCCGTCGTTTGCTCTTTTTGGAAGAGGCAGGCTGGGACGACGACGCCGAAGCAGCACCCGCAGATTCTGGGGGCTCAGGCTGATTCAAGCGCGCACGAATGATTCCATGGGCGCGAACGATCGTCTTGCGGGCCATCCAGTTTTTATACTTCTGGGACCCGCGGTCGGAGACCAGCTGCCATTCGTCCTCATCGCCGCTATCGTCATCTGATCCCACGAACACGCCCGCCACTTGTGCTGGAGCTGGGCCCAACCTGATTATGTTGTTGTTAATCTGGTCTTGGAGCCAATCCTTAAACACATAGCACCGCTGGATGGTGTGTCCCAGGGCCCGATGGTAAGGGCAGTAGCGGGGGTTATCCGTGAGATGTGCCTCCTCTGGCCTCCAACACTCAGGCAGTCGCACAATCCTCTGCTCCAGGGCGCTCCGGAAATAACCGGGGACCCGATCCTTGTGAAATGCGTACGTTAGGTATCGCGGGCCCTTGGGAGCGTGGTCTTGACGAGGGGCTGGAGGGGACTGCCAAGGAGGTGGACCCTGATTATCTCGCCTAGGTTGTGGCGGTACATTACGCGGAGGGGCCGACCGGTTCTGAGGCTGCCGCTGCTGGGCCGGGAACTAAGCCCGTGGAGGCGGATTCCTGTGTGGCTGTGGAGCTGGTCTCGCCGGCAGCAGCTCCAACGGCCTGGGGGCCTCTATCTGGGCAACAGCAGCAGGCTCAGCCCTGCTGGCTCTCCTTGCAGGAATCATAGGAGGCAGCGGGTGTGCCTGGCTGGCCTGTTGCAGGGCTTCCTCAAGACGTTGAGCTTTGTCTGAGAAGTCCCTGAACCCTCCGGGGTAATTCTGAGTGATCAAGGAAGGGACCAGCTCGGTCTTGACGTTCCCGACGCACATTGTCAGCAACTGCTCCTGAGTCAATGGCATGTCAAGGGAATACGTGAGACCCTTCCATCGGGCGACGAAGTCCGCGACTCGCTCATCAGGCCTCTGCTTGCACTTGAAGAGGTCTGCGATACTCGTCTTCCGGGTCGTGGAGCTAAACTGGTAGAGGAATTGTCTACGAAGGTCCTCCCAGCTAGTTATCGACCCGACGGGGAGCTGGCTGTACCAGACAAATGCTGGCCCTTCCAGTGTCTGGACAAAGCAGCGAAGCTTAGCGGCCTCTTGCTGCGCCGGAGTCCCCAACATAGGCCCGCACCTCGAGTTGAAATGGGCCAAATGTTGTGGCGGATCTCCAGTCCCGTTGAAGGGGGCAAAAGTGGGATTCCCGAATCCCGGAGGCGCCGGCATGTCATCCACCCATGCTGGGTATGGCTTGCCGTCCGGTGGGATTGCCACTTGCCGAGTCTCCAAGGCTTCCAAGCGGGCGATGAGTGCCGCCATCGGATCGTCCGGACATGGGTTCCAGTCCTGGCGAGGATCTCTAACCACGAGCGCATTGCATGGTCCTTCAATCGGGTCATCGACCGGGTCGTTGAACTCGGCAGCTCGTGGGATGGCGGGCGGAGCGGCCCTTGGGGCAGCGGGAGGAATCCGAGCGGGGTCTCAGGTAGTCACGCCGCTCGGGAGGGTGTGGTGAAACATACCGCGCCCTCTTGCCATAGGCGATGGCCTCTCTCCTGTCAGTGAACACGGCATAATCACGGTTTCCCGGGAGAGCCTCATCGAGGGGTGGTTGTTCCTGTCCCTGCTGTCCTGGCCTAGGATCACCGTAGTCAGGCCGCTGCTCCGCAGCGCGCTCGGCAAGGAGCTGGTCAACCAGCTTCTTCTGCTCGGCGAGCTGTTGACGTAGCATAGCCTTCTCGGGATCCTCATCTGCCCTCTGCGTGGAGGCAGACGGGTCGGCGGGCTTTATAGCCTCGCCGTGCTCTTTACCTTTGCTGACGTTTCGGCTCAACGTCAGTGCTTCAGTGGGTGCGGGGAGTCCCAGGAGGTTCCTCTGATGACGAGTAACTCTCACCGATGGATCCAACAACGGCTTGTCTTCGGGGGGAGAGCCCCCGTCGAGAAGTTCCAAACCGTTCCCCTCTCCCGATAGGTCAGCCATATTGACCGTTTCCGTCCCTGGGGATATACCCTCAGGGCCACCCAGCGAATCGGGCTGTCGGCGAATCACACTGAAGCGTAGGGCAGCGTAGTGCCCCCATCCACGGATATACACGTGGGGAGTGGCTTCCTCGATAACCTTGCGGAGTACTTGAAAACACTCAACGCATCGTTGTTGGAGGGCCTCGTGGTGCCCAAATGACCCGGGGTGCCGAACCGCGGGGAGCGTGGCCAGGTCAATTTGACGGCACTGCTCACCAATATCCTCCAGGTGCACTTGACTCCCGGGATATGGCATTTGTAGGCGGTGAAGATGGGAGTGAGTCTCCCGGAGAGTTCGGCGGAAGCATTCGAACTCATCCGGGGTGAGCGATTCGGGTGCATCAAAGTCCGGTCCTGCGACTGGCCAAAACTTCTCAGGGAAGTGGCCCTCTGCAAGGACGGTCCAGAAGCTCCACGACTCAAACTCGGGACCCAGGTCTCCTTGGTCCTCTTCAACGACTGGGAATGGATGGGGAACCGGTAGTGGTGCCGAGGCGGGCCGCCGGGCCGACGGGCTGGCCGGCGGTGAATACGGCGAGCAGGCCGATTGACCTCCATGTCCCGGGCCGCCCTCTGAGGGTGGCGGTGCCCTGGCTACCACATCACGATAGGACGGGCCGGAGAGCGAACATCCTGCCGTAGCGTCGGTGCTCGCCGAGGGTGCACTAGATCGTGGTTCGACCGTCGGTCCCCAGAAAAGGTCTCCGGCTTCTCCGATCGAGGCAGAAGGCGCTTCCGGAGGGGTCGGTACCAACCACAAGTTTGATCCTTTGGGGTCTGCCAGGCCCTCGCTACTCCGGATATACCTTCGGAGAGAAGCGGGGATCATATCGATCTCGCTCTCGGGAAGTACGAGGCTGACGTGCCGCATTCCTACCCCTGCCCCTGACTGGCGGGATTGGGGGGACGGCTCTGTCGCCGAATCATACTCCGCCTCTGTATCAGAGAAACGAACCGGTCGGATCTCTATCCGGAATTCCGTAACATTCTTCCCTCGGCGTCGAAGCCTCACCCTCCTGCCCCTGGGTGGTTCTTCGGGGCATGGCTGATCTCTATCCTGGCGTCCTCCGGCCGCACTGGTGCTGGGGCCAAGAGGACTGGAAACCAAGGTGCGAGGAGCACCGGGACAGATATCAAAGGGGACGCGGGGAGAGATGATTCCGGGCAGGCCTCCGGGCCGGGATCGGAAGGCGGGGTGACCCATGCCTCTTGGATCGGCCACACGGAGTAGACCCTGTCGGTGAATAGCGCTACCGCGAGGTGGTCCGCGGTGGCTATTGTCTGTACCATCAACCGGGAGAGTCAACCCAACCTGCCTTTGGGGCGGTCGGGGCCTCGATCCGGGTCGGGCATAGAAGTGCCCCCGCTCAGGATGCGCAGGGGCCTGGTGACTGGAGCCAGCAGTGGCTTGAGCCAATGCGGCCGCTGTTGCTAGGGCCCCAAGGTGGGAATCCTCTTCCGCTCGTGCCCGACGTTGGCGTCGAGACAGACGAGTCGGGATGAGCGGCGCGGGCAGGTGGAGAGCCTGTTCCTCGACTTGAGGGGCCTGGCGGCGGTGTCTCCGTGGCCTGGCAGGAGCCCTTATCGTGGATCCCTGGAGCGGACCTCGGATAGGGTAGTCCCGGGCATCTTCCACTTCATCCGCATAGGGGAAGGAGTTGTCGGAGCGCTCCGGGGATAAGCTCCCAAAGCGGTTGGACGTCGAGGTAGGCAGCGGTGCCTCCCTGCGCGGCCCTCGGGGGCGGCGTTGGCGGCGAGGTGCAGATCCCTCGAGGTCTAGGCGAGCCATGTCCCTGGTGGGGATGACTCCCTCTTCCTCATATCTCCGCACCAAGCTGTTGATCACCCTTCTTTGGATGACCTCCGAGGGGGAGAGAGGGCGTGGTTGTCCCGCAATTGCGGCTGCTGGGACAGCTGTGGAACGGGCGGGACCGTGCGGAGTAGTCGCGTCGGTGTTTCCCCTACCCCTGCGCCAGTGGGCGGGCGACGATCAGGCACTGGATTGGGCGACCTGATTTCTGAAAGCAGGGAGAAGAACCCATTAACACTGACAGGAAAAGGAATCGACAACCAACCATTAGTGCCACGACGCCTTCCGTGGGGGGGACCCAGGCCCTCGACGTCATGAGACGGAGTGCCCGAGTTCCCTTCCCCAGCCCCTGGCGGGTAAAACTGAATGCTCGGTCGAGCAGCATGTTGGTCTTCCAACACCTCTGAAAGCCATCGGTCTTCGTATCGAGGAGAAGAGATTCACGTCGGGTTCACCATTTTTCTGTTTCGGTGCGGATGTGCATCGGGTTACGCTGTTCCGCCAGGACACGTTCGCGCGTGCACCCGTCGACCCGAGGGGATAGGCGCGCGGCTTGTGGCCCCGCAGTCCCGCTTTCCAAGGGCGGGAGGCATCCGTCCCTTATTCAGGGGCGTCTGATCCTTGATCGAAACCGGGATGATGGGATGTCAGCTCCTCCTTCCGTGGACGTCTCCTCGGAACTCGTCGCCTAATCCGGGTCTCCCTCATAGATTTAAGAATGTTTGTGAATCTCGTTCCCGGCGCCATATCTTCATGGACACCGGTTAATTACGCTGCTTCCGCCCGGACGCCCCAAGGAGTCTGGACGGGGCAGCAACCTGCGGTGAGGAGACCGGGTGGCTCCGGGTGTTGGGGGCGTGTCTTGGCACTGCGACTCTTCATGTCTGCCTTCCGTCCCTAATAGGGCTTCTCGAAGGCGTGATGGCCTGAGGCATCCCGCGCTGGGTGCGGGGAACTGTGTTACCTGAGGTTTTCCTCAGCTTCCCATGTTTAACACGGGGTATTCCGCGAGTTTAACGTCCAGCGGGGACGGCATCGGACCGATCAACACGACGAGTGGATCAGATGACAGAACCCCTTGCGGGGAACCTCCGACGCTGGGGCCAGCACATGGGCGGCTTCCCGAGTGAAGTGGAGTGGAATGAAATGGCATGACCCCACCGGGATGTGGCGGCCCGGGTAAGGATCAGGGTGGATGATGGAGTGAAGAGCTTGGACCCCGTAGGGGCTTCCTACGTACCGTGCGTTAGCGCGGATCAAAGTCAGCGTAGTTCGGATATACAGTTTAACGTCATGTTGGACGTCGGCAAGCCGACTCACGAAGAGATCGAGGCCGCCGGATGGAGGATTGAACCGAACCACCTCGCACAGAGGGGGATGGAACGGCCGGGTGGATCACAGTTTCACGTCATGCTGGACGTTGGCAAGCCGACTCACGAAGAGATCGAGGCCGCCGGATGGAGGATTGAACCGAACCACCTCGCACAGAGGGGGATGGAACGGCCGGGTGAATCACAGTTTCACGTCATGCTGGACATTGGCTAGCCGACTCACAAGGAGATCGAGGCTGCCTGGAGAAGGATTGAACCAAACCACCTCGCACAGAGGGGGATGGAACGGCCGGGTGAATCACAGTTTCACGTCATGCTGGACGTTGAAGGGAGAAATAGGAAAAGGCAGTGGGGAAGTGCAATGGAGATACACATGTGCAGTCCCCCACAATGGCGGATTCATAGGTGAATCGACGCAAGTGTGAACCCAGGAGGGGTCCACTGATGGACGAACCGACGTAAATACGACCGGGACGACCAGGTGGTGGGCTTGAACCTCGGAGAGGCTTCCTACGTACCCTGTTTAGAAGACAGGGATCAAAGTCCACGTAGTTCGTTCTGTTTGTAACACTCTACCCCTGTGGGTGAAGGCCACTCCAATCCCGACATCCCTGCAGAGACGAGCGGGTGGGGGCCACATCCAAACCGGGAGGACCCTGCGTGCGGGGCACGGGATCGGGTGATGCGGACGGTTTAACGTCTTGCCGGACGAAGTACTGTTTAACGTCGTGTGTTGAGGATGAAGGTGCTTGGCAGTTTAACGTCTTGCAGCTCGGACGTATGCTGAACAGTTTAACGTCTTGTAGCTCGGACGAAGTGCAGTTTAACGTCGTGCGGGACGTATGCAGTTTAACGTCGTGCAGGACGTTGAAGCCGCTGATAGGTCTGTGTCACTTCGCGCAAGCCTAGGGGGGCCGCACGGGAAGACGACGCACGGTGCGGGCACCCGGGATGAGGGTCATCGGGCGCCACGCAGGCGGGTACCCAAAGGGGGTCAAAGGGGGCGACCCCGGCGGTTTGCGCGCAAAAGAGGAGCTTTGCGCGCAATACCGCGGGTCGGCGCGCAAATGGACGGGCTGGCGCGCAATTGGGCCAGCGCTTTGCGCGCGGAAGGTAGATATTGCGCGAACCAGGCTTCGGATAGCGCGCGGGGGCAACGGCTCATCCTTTAATCGAATGGCCACTTTGAAAAAGGGGGGGGGTGCGCGCAATCGGACCGGATTGCGCGCACCCCAGGGGCAATTACGCGCAAGAGGCTTCTTTTGCGCGCGAAGGCCTTAGGGTGAAGAATTATTCAAAGGAAAGGAGCCCAAGGGATTGCGCGCGAAGGCGAACCCCGAGGGCTTATTGCGCGAAAGAAAAGAGGTTACCTGAAGATCGGCATTGCGCGTGGGAGGGGTTGGATTGCGCGCACGAGAGACCTTTCGACTTCCGGCAACCTTCAAAACGTCGGGGGTCGCCTTATATTTATATGCAATCCCTGGCGCGAAATCCGGTTCGTGGGCGCGGAATTCTCGTCGCGGGCGCGGAATCGGGCCCGGCGCGCAAGGGGAGCCGCGCGGGCCGCTGGCGCGCAAAATTGCGCGCCGGCCCAGCGTATTGCGCGCATCCCGGGAGGTTTGCGCGCGGCTCATCAACTTTGCGCGCGGGCCTCCAAAATTCCGCGCAAGACCTCCGGGCCCTCCGAAACATGCTTCCGACTCCAAATATGACCTCGCTTTCCGCATCCGGAGCTCCGTTTGGGAACAACGGACTTTTCCGGCGTCTACACACATCATAACAATAAGTCATTCATGACTTGTATGAAGAACCATTACATGATGTTTAAGCATGTTACACGACCTGTAACCCTTTAGAAGCCAATATAAAATTATGATTAATGGTGTGAATCTAAAAAATATCTGACTTCACCATTATAGGAATCCTCTCCACCCATTATCAAACTTACCTAGTCAATAGAAAGGAAAAAACCATGAGATGGTTTAAGTCATACCTGTTATAGCCATAATGGGATGTTACAAGATTTATCCATGTAGATCATGTTAAAATTAATAATAAAACCTATGAAACAATGTGAAAGAGAATATAAAATGAAATATGTGGTTAAATACTTATCTTATATGAATCCAAAATTCTCTAAACACTCAATATATAAAATAATATCGAATACATGAGGTCATACATGGACTGCCTCTTGTAACTCTCATGATAATAGTGATTTGGAGATTTATATCACACTTTTTAATTATATCATAGTAAATCTCATATAGATAAGACCTCATACATTATGCATCATTGTCTTTATACTTATTTTGAATATTTGATTCATCTATGGTATCATAATGCATTTGACATATAATTCATCATCCACATGTTTATGTTAAAAATATTACTCATCATCACTAAATTTTCGGGGAGGGTCTACTGTTAGAAGTAATTACATAAAATAATATTTTATGTAATTACATATTAAGAATTGAAAGAAAAATATCATAATTTAAGTGTACACTATAAAAAATCCTTTAATCCAAAATAGATAGAAATGATAGTGAGTGTTTTGCAATAAATTCTATTTTCTACAGCAAATAAAATACAGGTTTCAGTTCTTTATTTTGATTAAAAATTAAGATATAACATATTAGAGAATCATTTTGGCATCCCATTATTCTATAAAATGGTAATATCTCACAATATTGGATTCATAATTTCCATTCACTAGGATATTTTTTTCCAATGATCTACATTTTAATTCTTATTTCAGGTACACACTACTCAAAAGTATTTACAGTGGATTTTACTCTCCATAACTAAATTAGATCAAATATCCTTGAACATTTTAGATCATTAAATCCTATATTTTTTTAATGTATGCCTCCCAAGTACATCAAGTAGGCTATGACCATTTCACTTAATGTCAATTTGGTTAAGAAGAGTAATGAAAATATTTACATCTCCTTTATAGTTGGAAATATGATAAACTATATCCAAAAAAAACTTTTAACTATGGTTGTATTCTAAATCAGGCGATGAAAGGAATTTAAATAACACAGTATATTTATTTTTAGTGATTTTAATATATTTTGGAATGAAATATTATTTAACTAAGTATGATATGAAATTATTACACATTAGTGGAATGCATAAATAATTAACCATATACTTATAACATATCATTATGGGTATTGTCCATTCTTATTCAAGAATGTTTGAAAATTATTCTACCCATGTGATAAGAATTGCATAAAGCATTTAAAAATGTAATGATAAATAAACCTGAATGGTATTAAACATTATTTTACTGATTAGTTTATCTAGAGAGAATAAATCAATCTATAATCTATGGGGAGTAATCCGTCCTGAGTGAATTGTTTACATTATTGGTAAAAAAACTCTTATGTTAATTTAAATATTTTTATAGAAAAATATTTCCTTTCCATTTCAAAAGGGTTTTACATGTATAAAACATACATCCATAAATCATATAATCATGTTCATACCCTCCATTCTAATGGCTTGGTTTTAATTATATATTTTAACTAATTAAAAAATAATTGTTTCATAGATACTCAATGTTTCTTGTAATACAAACAAAATTACTATTTCATATAGTGAAATCTTATCCAAGAGTTACGTATTACTAAAACATCACATGTAGTGGTGTTCAACACAAGATATCAATGGAAATTAATTTATTTGAAAAAAGTTCATAAAAACTAGGGTTGTTAAATTCTACCCCCTTCTAATGAATTTCTTCATATAAATTCATCATTTGGATAAAAATAAATGAGGATACTTTTGCCTCTACACATCCTAAAGTTCCCATGAAGCTTCCTCTAACTGTTGTTTTCTCCAAAAAACTTTTACTAGGTGAGTGGTATTATTTCATTGAAATTTATCAATACGATGGAAAATTTCAACTGGTTGTCCCTGTATGACAGATCCTTCTCTAGTGGTATACTAACTGAGTTCAGTACATGTGAAGGGTCTAATATGTAATTCCTTAGGATAGATACATGATTCACATCAGGGAATTGAGAGTGATTTGGAGGTACATCCAAGTGATATGCTACCATCCATATATGATCAAGAATCTTAATGTGTAAGGGCACAGATCTGTGTGGATTGACCCTTTGCATGTTTGCAAAGACCAAAGCACTTAGAGGAGGTTCAGAAGAAGTCTATTGTAGTTATAATGATTGAATATGGATGTACAAATATTTCATGATGTAAAAAACTATTACATGACATGAAATAGGGTTTCACGACATGTAATATTTCAAGGTTCAAAAAATAAATAAATTACTGAGGTGGCTCATTTGTTTACTAGAAATAGACCTCGAGGAATTAAATGACGTGAAAGGGTATTCCACGTCATGTAATACCCTGAAGTTGTTTGTTTTATAACATTTTATCCACTTGGATTTTCAAACCCCATAATTTCATCTCCCCTCCCTCTTGACCCTAGGTGACTCGACATCCCCCATCTTCAAGGTTTGAGGTTTCCTTCATCCAGAATTAATTATTTTATTCCCTCCCTCAATTTTTCTTTGACATATGGTATGATCTACCTCAGTTATTATGGTTGATATATTATTTTCCTCTGATTTACCATTTCCATGTGATATAATGTCATGTCCATACATATAATGGAGTTTCTTTTGGTTCTAGTTGATGTGGTTATGCAACAACATCCTCATGTGGTTACAATTGTTGCAAGAAATATGATTGTGATTCGTTGCATGGTCTATTCTCATTTGAAGAACGTTTACAACCTTTGAGTTAGGATATTATTTTCTTCTCTATTTTATTTACATGCAATCGTAGAGATAGCAAGATTTAGCCCCATGGGTCATAATGAAATTGAACTAATTAAATAATTGAATGTGATTAAAGAAATTGGAATCAATCTAATAGTGAAGTTACTACATTGTACCATGATAATGGTTGTCTCTTGATTTTCTTGATAGTGTGATATCTATGCCTTTCATGTTTATTATGTTGTTATCGATGGAAGTTGGAAATGAACTTAAAACATGAATTAATTGATAATTAATTGGATAAAGTATTAATGATGCATGTTAATGAATTCAGTTGTTGTTCTCACAATTTGATGATAATCATATAGACACAATTGTGCGTGTTTAATTTAACTGGTTAAATAACCTAAATCATGGTGATTATTATTGTCAAATTAATTAAAGGAATGTTAAATTAATTTTTTTATTAAATTGTGATAGATGTGATAGATTTATTCTTAGGATGCTCATAGTTGGAACCTATGAATAATGAATCAGTTAATTAAAGATGCAATAAAGAAAAGGTTGTCTGATAAAATACAATTCCGTTGTAGGGAATGAGTTTTCCGTTTGATTTTAAAGTAATAGTTCCTTTTACATTGGATTCATGGGAGCTCGTTTTGTGTGAAAGATGAATGCATTGTTTTTGGGACAAGATCCTAGTTTCTTGTTTGTTTCCAGCTTATTGTGATGTGATGTGAGCTTGGGATTGTTGATCCTAGAGGGATATTATGGTTATGTGGGTAGGGAGGCCTAGATATGACATGAGCCTAGGATGGTCTAGCCTATAGGGATTTTGTGGTATGTGGGTAAGGGAGGATCAATTGTTGTGGCAGTAGATCATGAAAAGAGTGGTGAGATGCATCATTTTGTGAATGTGGGTTTTGGGAAGGACACTGAAGATGATAGAATAGATTGATTCTCTTTTTTACTCGTTGATGTGAAAGTTGGATACTTGTTGAATAATTAGTTTTTTTATCTTCTTTAATTTCCCCACTACTTGATGTATTACTTTTTTTTACTCTACTTTGAGGAGAGGTGAAGGTGCACGGGGTATGACAAATGATTCTTGTGTTTAGCTTCCAATGGTTGTATGAGTCTATAATCCTACTATAGGTGGTAATGACTTGATGAGTAGTTCATCTACTCACCGTGTTGAGACCCTTGTGTTTGGTATCTTAGAATTATTTTCTAGAATAATTGGAATTATTGAAAGTGCTAATGTTTTAAAATAAATTAATAAATGATATTTATACCATGGGGTTGGAGCTTGCTAGGATGCAATTCTGAGGATATATTTCTGAGATGCCATGGACTCTTTTTGATTATGCCTGGAGGGAATAAAACATTGTTGTAATGATAATAAAATTTAATGTGGAAATGATAATGGATAATTAATCTTAAAAAAATAAATTAACGTAATGTGAAACTGATAAAAAAAGTGATAAATTAACTTAATATACCTCTTTAAATTTTTGTGTGCTTATAGGATATATAGTCTTAGTAGTGACATCCATGAGTCTGATAGAAATTATCTATAGTTGAGTTTGAGACATGTTTATGACCATATTTTGATTTTGAGCTATATTATATCATTTAATTTCTATGTTTCTATACGCTACTCTACCCTGTCGGTTAGCGAGACTAACACCCCAAGGATTATGAGCCCCGGGGTGTGTTTTCCCCAACATCTTGGTGGGAGGATGGATGAATGAATACCACCTTTGTGTCAAATCTATTATCTTTTTATTTACATGTGGTGGTATGAACAGTGGTTAGTTTTCACCATATATGTGTGTAGATGGATATAATGGCTTGTGGTTATTTCACACACATATATTTTGAATATATTTTTATCATGGATACTATTGGTATATCATTTATTTGATGTGACGACTTGAGGATCCTTACATGGTGTATGGGATGTAATGGCATGAGATATAATACATGATGTATGACACACATTATGTGGGCTATGGTGGATCACAAAAACTACCTGGTTACTTTTGGTTTTGTGGATGTGGTGGTGAGTTTCACAAGGTTCATGTTGTAGTTCATTTCCTAGTTGTATTTGGCTTACCTTTTTCTAGTGAGATGCTCAGTATGTGCGACATTTTGGAAAACTAGAAAACCAATGGGGAAGTGTAAGTGGGGTACTCTTGATGTTCTTATTTATATTATATTCCCTTGTATGCGATACTTTGTGAGAGTATCCATGGTGATGCTAGTAACATAGTATACTTGTTTAGGTTATGAGTTATTTTCACTTGTTATTCAATGTGCTTTAGTATGCATTCGTTACTTTTTTCATGAGAGTCTCTAGGGAGGATCTTATATAGTATAAAGTTATATTTAGTCAACATATATGTAAACTATATTTCATGTAAGTTGGATAAGGTCAGAGATCAGGCTAGTTACTATTAGATTTTGGGTCACTGAAGCTATTTGGGATTCATGGTCACTCTCATTTTATATTCATTTGGTTCATGTCATTTTCCTTTCTGTTGTACTAGTTCTTGTATGGAATTACATATGTACTCTTTGGATTTCATTTTTATATTGCTGTATGAGCATGAGTTGGTTGGTGTTTATCGTATATGTCTATTTTGAATGTCTTCTCTTAGAGGGTAATTCCTCCCATTTGTGTGTTTACTATATGCTAACCCAGGGCTTATTGGAGGTGGGACTCGTGTTTCACTATCTTAATTCTCCCATTTTTGGCCAAGGAAGGGTACATTTTTTGGTGAGGGGGTCATGAAATAGTTGTATTAGATCAAGTTAGATAGATTAAATACTGTTTATAGTTAGGCATATATGAGGTTTCATGGGTTGGTAGGGTAACAGTGTCAGCTAAGTTTAGCAAGCATTGTAAACATGGGAGTCCCATAAAGACAAGGGTATTTAGGTTCCACTATGATCTGATGCATGAAACATTATGATTACAATGGATACTAAATGAGGTGATACTAGTTGCTAGGTAGAGACCTAGGAGAGGATCTTTTATCATTCATCTATGCACCTATGTTTGAATGGGTAGACCATGGAATATGATAACCTAAAATGTATAAATGAAAACCATTAATTGATGTTAATTTCTTCCATATTCTTGGTTTAGGATCTCTAACTATTTTTTTATTTTGATGTAATGGATTTTGGTCGATGTCCTCCATAGGTTTTCATAGAATATGTTACATAGGTTGTGCCGGAAGACCATCGTAGAGTAGAGGTTGATAATAATGAAACTTGGTGGAGGACACTCCAAGTGCTTCAATGCCAGAGCCTATATAGGTACAAGTGATATGTTTCAGATTCATTCATAGAGGATAAGTTGGAGGTGGTTGAGATATCCTTTAGTTCGATCTATTCTTGGATGGAGTAGTGGGTATCATTGGTTTTGATGATGTTGTGTCAGGCAGCAAGGCAGTGGTGGTTCCTGTTCTAAGGAGATCGCGAGGAGTCGGTAGTCTTATGGGAGGAGTTATGAGACCAGTTCAGAGCCAAATTTCATTCAATGACCATGAAGGTGTCCAGTTACTAGATTATTATTACCCTTCAATAGGATAACTCTATTGTGGAAGAGTTTGGTATCCATTTTAGGAACCTTCTATGATATGCTTCCAAACTATTGTCAGATGAGGAGGTTAGGGTAATACATTTTGAGGAGGGTTTGAATCTAGAGATCCAGAATAAGGTCACCAAATTTATTTTAAATACATATCTCAGGGTGCTTGTAAGAGCATATGTCATCAAGATGATGTTATCCAGAATAGGATCATCATGAGAGGGGAAATTTTAGGATTTCTCAAGAAGTAGAGTTGCGGTCTAGGGTTCATAGTTGTGAGCACATAAGATCTTCTAACCAACCGCGAGTTGGCTCCATCCCTCAAATTCTTGTTTCTCCGGGGGAAAAGACTCTCAAGTTTATTCTATTAGATCATACACATCTTTTCTTGTAGAGGAGGAGGTCTTCATTGTAAAGAGTTCCTAACCTTTCTTGGTTGTGATTGTGCTCTAGGTGTTCTCCTTCATGTTATACTGTTGAGGAAGTTCTAGCCGAGGCAACATCATAACTTTGCACCAGTTTTGGATTTGTAGAGAGTAGATGGGGCAGGTAGAGGATAGCCTCGGGATGCTCTATATCCACAGAGAGTAGAGAAAAACTGTGGATATGGACATTATCCAGGTCAGAGAGGTTGTGGAGTTTGTCTTGGTCTCCTTCATGATTTATCATTGCCAATTCCAATTAAACTAGATGTCATTTGAGGTACCCTTTTCATATTTTCTTCTTGGTTACCTACCTTTTTTGATTTTGGAGTGAAACACTCCTTCATATCACACACTCCTTTCCATGATTTGGGACATGATGTAAAGTGAATTCTAGTGAACTTGTCATTGATTACTCCACTTGGAGGTCTAGTTGACTTGTTTGAACTATGTAGAGACTGTGAGCTCATGATGGTGAAGCACCTCTCTTGGGGAGACATCCAATGTTTATGGATAGAACCATATGATTTCATCATTATCATGTATTGTTTGTATTTTGAGTAGGTTATCATTTATTACATCAGGAGGTAGGTTTTGTTATTTGATGTTGTTGGAGAGGCATCAGTGATTGATTGTGAGAGAGACCATGGATGTGCCAGAGGCAGGTTATTACTTTTCAACCATGATGGTTGAGCTGATGAAAAGTTCATATGAAGTTATCAGTTGGTGTTTCCCAAGATCATGTTAGAGTACCCCAATGTCTTTATAGAAGAGGTTGAAACATTACCCCCATGATAAGAGATTGATTTCGGTGTTGAACTATAGTCAGAAGTGTCTTCTATCTCAATGTATTCATATATAATGTTTCCTTTCGAGTTGTGATAGATGCATGTAAAGGTTTATGGTTTTAGGTGGTGTGTAATTGTTCGATCGAGTGTGTCACCCTGGGGTGTACCAAGTTTTTTTCATGAAGAATGATGGAAACTGTTTGTGTTTGTGAATCAATTATCGTCACATGAACAAATTGAAAGTGAAGAACTGATATACCCTTCAATGGATTGATGATTTATTTGATCAATAGAGGGGTTCAATTTAGTTCTCGAATATCTATTTGAGGTTAGGATATCATCAGATGTGTATAAAAGATGAGGATATCCTGAATGTTTCAATATACTATCATCATGGGTAGTAAGAGTTAATTGTGATGATATTTAGTGTGATAAATTCTCCATCTGTGTTTAGGTGTTTAATTCACCCAATGTTCCATGAGTTCCATGATAAGTTCATGGTGGTTTTCATCAATGACTTCCTTGTGTACTCAATGTCTGAGGAAGAGCAATTAGAGCATCCACATTTCATTTCAAGAGTTATTATCCATGAGATACTTTTTGGGATTTTATCGAAGTGTGTGTTTGGGGATCATGAAATCCATTACATGGGACATGTTGTATCCCGTTAGGGAGTAGTTGTAGATCTATAGAAGATAGAATCTGTTGTGTCTTCGGTATCCATCATGATAGTGGTAGAGGTGTGAAGTTTCCTTGGTCTTGTAGGAAATTATAGGAGGTTTGTAGCTGATTTATCTTGGGTTGTGACTTATCTGATAGTGTTGACCAGAAAGGATCTGGTGTTCTTATGTACTGATAGGAGGCAGGCAACGTTTGAGTATCTGAAGGAGAAGTTGGACAGTGCCCCAGTTCTTTTCTTTCCAATAGAAGGAGTTCAAATCGAGGTTTTCTGTGGTTCATTCTGTATTGGATTGGGATTCATTCTTATATATTTAATATGGTTATTTTCTTATAAGTCTCTATAGTTCCATCCCCGTGAATGTTACAATTACACCCATGACCATGAGTTTAAAGTGGTGGTGTTTTCCTTGAATGTTTGGAGACATTACTTAATCGGTGAGTGCTTGGTGGTCGTCACCATTCATAAAAGCTTGTGGTATGCCTTCTCCCAATGTGATTTAAAACTTTGACAGTGTCAGTGGATGGAGTTCTTATAGGATTACCACTTCAAGATTTCATATACACCTATAAGTGGGAATGTTGAGGCCGATGTGTTCAGTTGGAATTCACAAAATGATATAACATGTAAATTAGGTGATTCCTGGTGTGTGATGGAAGAAATATTGTCATTACATCTAGATATGGGAGAAGTTGGGGGCACTAGTTGTCTTTCTAGATGATGGTGAAGTCATCTATGGTGTAGTAGCTGGATGAATACCAGTTGGGGGATCTTGAGGTTGTGGTCTGGAGAGACCGAGTTTTTTGTGTTGAGACCCCTAATGGTTGGTTTAAAGATGAACAAAATTGGGTGTAGTTCCAAGTAATTCTTTCCATTCCATTGGAGATGCGTGATATGGTTCTCGTAGAGTTAAATAGTTCTCCCTTAGTGGTAAATCTTGGGGTGACAAAGATGTACACATATTTTAGGATTTAGTTTTGGTGGTATGAGTTTAACCATGTAACTTCTGAGTTTTTTTCTTGATGTTTAGTCTACCATAAGGTGATGGTCAAGCATCATTTTACCTGAGGGTTTCTTTAGTCGTTAGATGTTCCTCTGTGGAAGTGGGAGGACATCTCGAAGGAATTTCTTACTAGTTTACCTCATTTTTTGGGAGGATATGACTTTATATGGGTGCTAGTGGATCATTTGTTGAAATCAACCAACTTTATAGAGATCTAGGAGTCTAGATTAGTGGTGGTTTTGTCGAGGTAGTATCTGGAGGAAGTGGGGAGACTTTACAGAGTCTGGAGGATGACTATTTCTAATAGATATACTTGTTTTTTCCACAAGTTTTTAGAGAGGTATCTAGCATGATTTTGTTTCTCACCTATTCCTTATCACTACATTTCATTCATAGATGGATGACCAGATAGAAGGGACCATCAAGAATATTGAAGACATTGTGCGCGCTTGTGTTCAGGATTTTTATTTGTTCATGGATTAGGCACCTGCCTTTGGTAGAGTTCGACTAAAATAATATTTTTCACACCACCATCAGTATGAAACAATTTGAAGCCTTTTATGGATGACCTTACCATTCACCATTATGTTGGAATGGGGTCATAGATTTAGCAATTCAGGAGCCTAAATTTTTACAGAACATGGAATAGATGGTTCAGCTGATTCTTGAGAAGATGAAGGTATAACATGATCATCAGAAATCATATTAAGATTAGAGGAGGAGGCTTCTAGAGTTAGATGATAGTGATAATGTCTTCAATAATGTGACACCCCATCATGGGAAACAATGGTTTTTTCTGGTACTAAGCTTTCTCCATGTTTGGTTTGGTCATTCATGGTGTTGGATCGTATTGGAGTTATGGAATACTGGATAGCGCTTCCATTGTAGACGATATAGATACATGATGATTTTCACATGTCGCACCTCCATCATTATCTTTATGAAGACTCTCAGGTCATTGATTGGTGTGAGATCAATGTTGATGATGATGAGTCCATTAAAGATCAACCTATAGAGATCCAATATCGCTTGGAGAAGGTGTTTTTCAGGTGTTCTATCCCCTTAGTTCCTGTCTTGTGGTGTCATGGTGCCATGGAGGAGATTACTTGGGAATGTGAGTCACAAATGAATGTTTATTTACCCATGATGTTTGATGTTTAGAACTTCTCTTGTAACATTGTATGTTTGGTGGTTGTAGACCTTTTGTTATTTTGAGATTACATTATCATGTTTATTACTATGGGTTGACCTATTTTGAGAAGTGTCTCCCTCGAGAGAGTTTTTAGGAGCTAGTTTTGGTTATAATGTGCTTTTTCATTCTATATTTAATGATATTTTGATCTCCTATGGTGGTGAGATCTTTGAGAGGCATATTTTGGGTGGATGTTAGAATAAACCCTTTTCTATTTAGGATATTGGTTGGTTTTTTATTCTCAAAGATGAGAATATTTTGAGAGGTATCTGATTTAAGGGTCATATCCATGTAGAATGACTCTTTTCATGTTTTCAAAAAACTGAGGGACGTATAGTAGGTTATAAAGAAGCCTAGAGGAGTTATATTACAGCTCCCCTCCCTCTTGACCCTAGGTGACTCGGTAGCCCCCCTCTTCAACATTTTAGGATTCCTTTGTCCCAGATCAATTCCCCACTTCACTCCTTCAATTTATCTTCAATATATGATATGATCTACCTCTATTATTGTGTTTCATAAATCTATTTTCTCCCATTTTCTCTTTTACACATGATGCCATGTGATCTCAATGATTCTAATGATATTTCTTTTGGTTGTTATTTATGTGGTTGTGACGTGATGTCCTCATGTAGTTGCAGTTGTTGCGGGAATGGTGATTTTGATTCGTTTCATGGTTCATTATCATGCAAAGAACATTGTAAACCATTAAGTTAGGGTATTCATTGTTTCTCTATTTTATTTACATCTAATCGTAGAGCTATCATGATTTAGCCCTAAGGATTTCAATGTAATTGAACTAATTAAATACTTGAGATGGATTTAAAAAATTGGTATCGATAACAAAGTGATGTTGTTACTTTGTACCATGATATCGATTGCCTCTTTATTTTCAAGATGGGGTGGTATTTATGCATTTCTTTGTTAGCATTATGTTTTTTATGGAATTTTGTAAAATATTCAAAGATGAAATTAATTTATAATTTATTGGCTATATGATTAAAGAGTCATGTTAATGAATATCATTGTTTTTGTTGTTATAATTTTATGATAATCAAATGGATGAATTTTTTAATGTTTAATTAAATTGAACAATTAACCTAAAGCATGTAGAATCTTGTTTATAAAATAGTTAAAGGAAATTTAAATTAATTGCTTAATTAATTTTTGGTATTTGTAATATATTGTTTCTTAGATTTTCTGTAGTTAGAACCTATGAATATGTAATTGTTTAATTCATGAAGGAATAACGAACCAGTTATGTGATAAAACATAATTACTTTGTTAGGGTATGTGTTTTCTATTTTCTTGTTAAGGATGAGTGCCTTGTGCATTGGAGTCATGATTACTTGTTTTCTATAAACGCTAAATTCCTTATTTTTGGGCCAAGAGCCAAGTTTCTTGTTTGTTTCCATGTACATGTGATGTGATGTGAGCCTTAGATAGATGATCCTAGATGGCTATTGTGGTTATGGTGGTAGGGAGGTCTGGATGTGATGTGATCCTGTGATGGCGGATCCCAGAGGGATGTTGTGCTATGAGGGCTAGGGAGGCCTGGTTGTTATGGCAGGATTTGACACCTAGAGTGGTGAAAGGCATTATTTTACACATGTGGGTGTCAGTGGGGTCATCTAAGATGATGTAATGGGTTGAAGCTTGGCATACCCATTTATAAGAATGTTGGATTCTTGTTGAATCTATTGTTTTCTTATCTACATTACTTTCCCAAATGCTTGAGGTAGCTAGTCTTTCTTACTCTACTTCTATGGGAGGCAAAGATTAATGAAGTATGACACATGATTTATATGTTTATCTTCTCATGGTTGGATGGTTCTATGCTCTATCTATAGGTGGAAAAGACTCGGCAGGTACTTAATCTACTCACCATGATGAGCACCTTATATTTGTTAGCATAAATTGATTTCCTAGAATACCGAGAATTATGGAATGTGGTAATGTTGTCAAATAAATTATTAAATAATTCTTAACCCATGGGGTTGGATATTTTTGGGATGAAATGCTGAGGTTATATTTCTGAGAAGCCATGCACTCAGTTTGGTGATGCCTAGTGGGCATGCAATTTTGTTGTGATGATAAAAAAATGTAATGTGGAAATCATAATGGTTAATTAATAGTTAAAGAATTAATTAACATAAAGTGAAACTCAAAAAATGGGATAAAAAAACATAATATAGATATTTATATTTTTTTATGGTTATATGATATCCAGTCTTAGTAGTGGTAGCTAGGAGTCTGAGAGACATTATCTGCAATTGATATTGGGACTAGGTATTGCCCATAGTGTGGTTGTGAGCAATATTATTTCATGTACATTCTATGTTTCTATTAACTACTCCACCCTATCTATTTTGGTGACTGACACTCCCTAGATTCTTAGCCATGGGTGGGGTTATTTTCTCCAATATCTCGGAGGAAGGATAGATGGATGACTACCCATTAGGCCCCCACTCTCTTCTATTGGTAGTTACTTATGATCATTTTCATGATGGTTAGTTTTCCCCACATATGTTTGTAGAGGGATATAATGGATTGTGTTTATTTCACACACATATATTCTAGATATAGTTTCTTCATGGCTACTATAGTTATAATGTTTATATGATTTGATGGGTTGAGGATCCTTACACGGCGTGTGAGCTATAATGGCTTGAGGTATAGTTCCCATTGAATGATACATGATATTCATGCTATGGTTCCTCCTAGAAAATACCTGGTTAGTTTTTTATATGTTGATGTAGTGGTTAGTTTCATAAGGATCATATTGTAGTGATTCACCTAGGTGTCTTTAGGAATTCCTTTTTGGGGAGAGACTCTCAGGACGTGCGACATTAGGAAGAAAAAAGAAAATTAGTGGGTAAGTGGTTGCGGGGTAACCTTGATATTCATATTTATATTATATGATATTGTATGAGATACATTTTGAGAGTATCCATGGTGAGGCTATGAACATAGAATAACTATTTAGGCTATGAGTTAGTTCACTTGTTATTCACTGTGCTTTATCATGCTTTCTTTACTTTTGAAGGAGAGTTACTAGGGAGGATCCAATAGAGCATACTGTTATAATGTCTCTATGTATATATAAAATATTTTTAGGTAATTTGGATGAGGTTGGAAATCAGGTTGGTTACTACTAGCTTGTGGGTCGTTGGAGTTTTCTGGGCTTTGTGGTCGCTGCTGTTTTAATTTCTTTTGGTACTTGTAGTTTTCCTATCAGTTGTAGTAGTTCATTCATGGAATTACATATCTGCACTTTGGACTTCCTTTTTATATTTTGGTCTAATAAAGAGTTGTTTTGTGTCTATATTATCTTTTTATTTTTCATATCTTTTATTAGAGGGAAATACCTCCCATTTCTTGGTTTACTATACCGTCGGCGCTACTCGCCATCCCAGAGACTACGGGAGGCAGGACATGGGTTTCACTTTTTCTCTTATCCCATTATTGGCCTAGGAGGGGTACACTTTGAGGGGAGGAGTAATGAAATAAAGGGAAAAATATACCTAGGTATTGGTTTCCCTTTCTTCTCAAACCTCGAAATATTCTTTAGTGGAAAAATTCCTAAAAAATCCTTATCACCAACTTCAAATTCTAGATCGCACCATCAGTTATCAACAAAAATTTTCTACTGACTTTATGCTTCCTTGATATGGTGCTAAATGGTTCTAAAATTCTCCGTTTTATCCTCAATGATCTCAAGTCCCAATATCTTTCTTTACCCAACATCATATCAATACATTGGAGCTCTATATTTATTACCTTAGAGAGATTCATAAAGAGACATTTTAATGGTTGAGTGAAATATATTTCTATAAGAAAACTAAACTAAAGGATGGTGTTGATCCCAACTATCTTGGAAATATATAGAACAAGATCTCAATATATCCTATAGGGTTTGAATTATTAAGTCAAATGGATAATCCATCTGATGATGATAAGTAGTAATGAAACTCAATTCTGTATAAAGTGCTTATGGAAGGATTTTCAAGAATTTTAAGGTAAACATTGGGTCCTCGTAAGATACAATAGAATGTGGTACTCCATATAACCATAACACTTCATTAATTTATATACTAGCATGTTCATCCATAGAGAATTATTCTCTTATAAAAATTATGTTTGATGACATACTATTATGATCGACTAAAACACATATAACATTAAATATTTCAGGGTTTTGGGGATTCAAACGATAAAATCCATAGTGATATTCTCTCATCTCTATTCTGTTATGGGTGATGGATGCAACATACCCTTTTATTTTTATCTCTTAGCCTTAACTTGTTGGAATACCAAGCACTGAGAAGCAGACTCTAAAATCTATCTTCATTCCATCTCACCATATGTATTCCTTCAAATCCCTATACATATTTATTCCTATAAGATAAATATAGAATGAATAACTTGGGTCTTCTTATAATAGATTGTTTTTTATATCCGGAAAGGATGGAACACATACATTGTTTAGGAACTTTATCATTCCATACTAATAAAGGTTATACTCAAGAACATTTCTAATATTCTTTTACCACTCTAAATCTTCTTTGTACTCCTCTTTAATAATAACTTAGATAGATGGTTGAACATTAAATTAACAAAGATAATATTTTCCCCCTACCTTTAATATTTTCAGATCCATCCTTTGAAAATCCGTAAATATTTGATCTTTTGAGAACCTCATCACGGTTAAGCTTTCACGATCTATTCGACTCAAATCATTGGCTACCATATTTGATATCCCATTGTGATAATGTATTAAGAAGTCGTAATCCCTTATTAGCATTAACTATATACTCTTGAACATGTTCAACTTCTTCTATGTGCATATATATTTCAAGATATTTTGGTCAGTATATATATCACACTTTTATACTTAGAGATAATGCCTCCATATCTTTAATGAAAAAATTACCATGGCTAATTAAACATCATGAGTAGGGAAATTTTTCTCATGGGTCTTCAACTATCACAAGGCATTAGAGACAACCAAGTTATTATTCATAAGACACATCCCAATCCCTTCTTAGATGGATCACTGTAGATTAAAAAATTGTCTCTATTATATGGTAATGATAGCATATGTGTTCTCACTAACCATCTATTTATTTCCTTGAAATTTTCCTCACATTCATATATCCATAGGAAACTCACACCATTTGGAGTTAACTTGGTTGGAGGTTTATATATTGTTAAGGAATTCTCTGAAAACCATTGATAATACCTAGTTAAATAAAGAAAACTATGGATCTCAGCCACCATGGTTGGTCTAGTACATCATTCAATAGCTTCCATCATTGAAGGATCTACTATTATACCATCTATTATGATAATTTGACCCAAAAATGAAACCATTGGTAGAAAAAATTCATAGTTTGTAAATTAAGCATATAGTTTCTCAATAATTAAGGTCTTTAGAACATTTCTCAAGTGGTCATCACACTCTTCCTTACTATTTTAATATAAAATAATATAATATATAAAGACCACCACAAAATGATCTATGTAATATAAAAATACTCAATTCATAAAATCCATGAATATAGATGGGGAACTAGTAAGAAAAAAAGGAATCACTATATATTCATAATGCCTATGCCATATACAAAATGATGTCTTGGGTATATCCTCCATCACAACCCTCAATTGATTATATCCAGAAGATTGGTCAATATTAGAAATATATTGATCTCGATGAAGTTGATCAAACAAATTATAATTATGGGGAAGAGTATATCTGTTCATAGTTGGTATCTCATTCAACTCTAGATAATCAATGCATACTCAGATAGATCCATCATTCTTTTTCACAACAAGAACCGGTGCCCCCCAAGGTGACACACTTGGATGAATGAATCCCTTATCAAGGTTTTCTTAGAGTACCTTCGACAATTCTTACAATTAAATTGGATCCATTCTATATGGAATATTTAAAATTGGTGTTGAAAAATGTATTAGTTCTATTGAGAAATAAATTCTTGTTTATTTGGAAGGCTATGAAAATCTTCTGAAAATACATCCACAAATTCTCAAAGAACAAGTGTGTCATCAATATAAATTTTCTCCCCAACAATTAGTGATAAATAAAACTTCTTAATGAACTGGATTTCATATCCATACAATGTTCATGCTAATAATTTCATTAATAGAAGATCATTGGTTTATTTGAAACATAAAATTTAACATCCCTTACTTGAAAATTTATGTGAGATTTATACATATAAATAGAATCCATGCCTAATATGACATCAAGTTAAACCAAAGGAAAAATGAAAAGATTTTCAGGAAACACATTCCCACAAACATCAATGGGGTATGAAATCAAAGACTTGATATGAAATCATCGTAACATTAGGGTTTTGTAGAAATATAAAAATACTCAAGGGATGAAGGAGGTTTTGGCGCGACAAAGAAAATCCATATGTAGACCCGAGGATCCATTCTGGGGGGCCCAGAGGGTCCATGAGAAAAAAATTCAGTGTTTCAAGGAAAAAATATATCACGTGGAAAACTACGGGATACATGAAAATTTTCCACGTAGGTGCTGAAATTTCTGTGCCACCGACCGTGGGTGTGGAAAGTAGCGCGCAGCTGCCCCGCGCGGTTGAATTTTTGCACTGCCGACCCCGGGGTGCAAAATTTTGCACTGGCCCATTTCTGTGTGGATCCAATGCCCCAAGTGCCTATAAATAGAAGGGTTCACCTTCGACTTCCAATAGTTGAAGAATCTGAACTGTCTCTCCTGCGTGAAATCCGCCTCTTTTTCACGCAAAAGATGACTTTCAGGTACATGCTTTTCCATGCCAGGTCGCCAAGGGGTCCACCTTTGCGTGAGACACCTCTACCTTAATCCACATCCAAATCCCTTTGATTCTCATTCCATGCATCAAATACCTTCCATTTTTGTATAGCCCATCCAATTGCATGCATCCTGGTTTCATTGTGTGCAATCTGTTCCAATTGCGCACCTTCCAGAGTCCTTGTGCGCTCTCCCTGCTTATTGCGCACACCCCCAGTACTTGCACGCAATCCCTTGTAATTGTGCGTAATCTATTCCAATTTCATGCAACCCATACTCCTTACGCACAATCCCTTATAATTGCGTGAAAAACCTCCGCTCCACTATACGCGCCAATCTCCCACAATTTCACGCCAACCCAATCTTTTCCGCTCAATCATGTCTATTGTGCACCAACTGCGTGAAAACCTCCATGATTGCACACAATCCACTAGGACCCCTCACCCCGACCTTTTCCCCACTACTGCTACATTTTTTGCACAACCAATCCTCCTAGGGCGTGCTTTTCCACATGTGTTTGATGTCCCTCTTCTGGACATCATTTACAAGGGGTGTCTCTTTTTCCATAAGCATCTCAATCACACACCCTTTTCTAGTACGTCCCTCTAGGCTCATACGAAGTAACTTCAAAGTCCCTTGGGCAGTATTTCACATTGCGTTGCTTTTCCTCATGCTTATTCTCATAGGCACGCTAATGACTATTGCATTCTCCGCATAGCCACGCTAATGTGGACCCCTAATGGGATTACCTCACAACACCCCTCAGTCATGGCATTACCAATGCCTTCCTTCCCTCAAGGGAGGACGAGTATCAGTTATGGAAGTCCTAGGTGTGCAGAGTGAACCCGCCTCGTCCGAGCTGTGAGACTTTAAATTGCAAATCACCATAATCCTCACCACATAACGTTAAACTATGACCATTCCCCACGCGTCAGATGCGGGGTCCCCCCACCTTGGACATTATGCATTCCCACTGGTCTCCATGGGAGTGAGATCATTCCTCACATGGAATGAGATCCTCTTTATCGGAGTGGTGTCTGTCCGCATAGAAAGGGAAACCACCCTGGTGTAAGCCCCCTATATTGACTTACAGGAGGTATCATCCCTGCTCCTCCTCTCTTCCTGGGTGCCAAGTCCCTCTCCCACTGTGCTTTGTCACCATCTGGGCCTCCACCCTAGAGTATGTCCCAATCTCCAGTCCTGGGCCTCCACCCTTGAGTAAGCCCATGTTTCCTCACTAGGCCTCCACCCTGGAGTAAGCCCTTATTTCCACTCTGGGATGTTCACCAGGCATAATCTCCCATTTCCAATATCAGCCACTAACCACGCGTAAGCCCCTGTTTCCTCTCCGGGCCACTAGCTATGTGTAAACCCCACTCCACATCCCATAGACGCACCTTTCATGACGTGATCGTCAGGTCTTTGATTTCTATTGTTTCTCACACCAAGCATGACTCACGTGGGCTTAGAGCAAGCACTGACCATGAAATCATATTTGGGAAGCCTACAGTGTAATCCCCACACCCAACCTGAACTACGAGGTCTTTGATCTTTTCCAAGGCAAGGTATGTAGGAAGCCTCTCTGAGGTTCAAGACCACCACCCATTGGTCGATCTGACCCCCTGTCACATTTGTTTGTCAACACCTTTGGAAACCTACAGTGTAATCCCCACACCCAACCTGAACTAATAGGCCTTTGATCTTTTCCAAGGAAAGGTACGTCGGAGGCCTCCCTGAGTTTCAAGCCCACTATCTGTTGGTCGTCCTGACCATCTACATGTCGGTTCACCAACACATTAGGCTGCCTCAAATCATAACCCCCAAATTTTCCCATATCCTAAACTACATGGACTTTGATCCTTGACAAGGAATGGTATGTAGGAAACCTCCCTGAGGTTCATGCCCAACACCCAGTAGTTATGATCCCCTTCATGTCGGTTCGCTCCTATCCTGCATGAAGTTAAATTGTGGACCTCAATCGGCAGTAATCCATTGTGACCCTATCGGACGGTAAGCCATTGTGACCCTATCTAGTGGTAAGCCATTGCGACCCCATCCAGCAGTAATCCATTGTGACCATGTTCAGCAGTAAGCCATTGTCAACCCCATTCACCAGTAAGTCGTTCACACCCCTATCCAGCGGTTAGCCATTGTGACCCCATCCAACGGTAATCCATTAAAACCCCCAATCGGTGGTAAGCTATTGTCAGATGAACTATGTGGACTTTGATTCCCTGCCATGGGGATACATAGGAATCCTCTTTGCGACTCATACACAATATCACCGTCATCCTCGAGAAGACCCCTTCTCATTCTCCATCAACTTCATGGAACCTTCCATCATCTATCTTGATTCTTACCCAGGCAACCAAATCATGGTGGGATCATGCCATCTCATTCCCCATTCCATTTAACAATAATCGGGAAGCCAACCACACATTGGCCCCTACATAGTTGTTCCCTCCAGGGGTTGCACCCATCTGATCAACTCTAGTCAGTGTTCTGATCAGTCGGATCCATATCCTATGGATGTTAAACTTGTGGCATTCCTTCTATTAAACATGGGAAGCTGAGGAAAGCTGCAAATTCATTCCCATGGCATAAGAGTCCCCGCGTTTTATTTGGTATGCCTTGGGCTTCTGTACCCTCGAGAAGCCCTATAAAGGGTGGAGAAACCCAGACGTGCTAATATCCCAGTGTCCAGACATGCCCGTGATGTCTAACATGACTACTCCCCTAACCGAATATTTCTTCCCTCACTGGACCCTTTGGAATGTCGTGATAGAAGCAGTTTAATTAACTGGTTTCCATTAAGATAAGGCACTAGGAAGAGTTTCACGAACAATGTCATAAATCAATAATGGAGACCTGGACTAGGTGAAGAGTTCTGAGGAGGAATACATGGAAAGAAGAACTGACATCCCATCATCCTATTTTGATCAATAAGAAAACATCCCTAAACAAGAGATGGATACCGCCTGCCTTTGGAAAATGGGAATGTGGGGCAACAGTTGTGTGTCCTCCACAGACGGATGAACGCGCCCCGGTGAAAGCCTCAGAAATAGAAATGGTGAACCTGACATGAATGTATTCTCCTCAATATAGAGATTAGTAGCATTCGACGCATCAATGGATTAACGTATCACAGGATCCAGCTATATGGTGCTTGGTCCCGCCATAAAATAGTGGGCCTGGCATGAAACTCACTAGAATTTGGGGCAGTTAAAATTTTAGGCATCCCGATCTATGACGTTTTTAGTGTGGAATCCTATTACAAATCATGGGATACAGGATGACGTTGGGACGCTGGGACACTAGTCATCGATTCCTTTTCCTTTCAACGATGATAACTTAATCTCCCTACTCTTTAGGAATCAATTTTCTGCACCCAGAATGTGATCACTGCATGCCCACCAATGCAGGGGTAGGGGAAGTGCCAACACGGCAGTCCCATGCAGCTCTGCCTCTTCCACAATGACCTCTACACCCACAACCATGGGGCACCCACGCTCCATCTCCCCATCTGAGGACATCCAACAAAGGGTGATCAATGACCTCGTATGCCACTACGAGGAGGAGGGTATTATCCCAACTCAGGATATGGCCCGCTTGGATTTGGAGGTGTCAGCGCCTCTTCGTCAATGATGCCCCTAAGGGTCGTGCATGGAGCCACTGCTCCCCACACCAACATATAACAGTTTGAGGAGCCTCTCCCCAGAACACTTCGATGACTCCCAACCCTATGCCGACGAGGTAAGTGATGTCTGGACCAGCCCAACCACAGTCCCATTCCAGGGGCTCCCAACAAGGCTCCCACCCGGCCGTATCCGCACTGCTACCCAGTCATACTGGATGAAGAGTAGGTAAGCCGCATGCCAAGGCCACTAGCTCCAATCCGTCTGACCCGATGCCAGCGTCAGGCGCAAGCTGAACAGGACGCCCGCCAAGGGGTGTCAATGTCAGTAGCTACTGTGGCCCGAGCCACCTCTAACCCATACTACCAACTCCTTGTATAAGCAGAGAAGGTGTATTTGTACGCCCAACATGGATCGTGGTCCCAAATGCCCCACCGATAGGCTAGGTCGACTTTCTTGGTTACTGGCACAGGTAATGGTCACAGTGGACTAACCTGCAGCGATGCCACCCAGTACGAAGGTCCTCCCCGTACCTCTACCATAGAGAACTCATGACTTCCCCTCTTCTAGGCTTGGAATGAAGGTCTTCCCCATGCCGCATTCAATCCAAATGTGGGTCCTCCCAGCAATAGTGAGGCTCAGCGTGGAAGTCTCTCTCATGCCCACTACACTGTGTATGGAGTCATTCCTCCTTCCCCCAACCACTGGTGTGTGGATGTTACACATACGGTCTCTCTTAAATTTGGGGACCCTCCACGTTTCCTCATAGAAGTTGGAGAAGGTCCTCCTCGCTTCAGCAACCAGAGGGGTGAAGGTCTGCCTTGCTTCACCAGCACCCAGCACGGAGGTCCTACCCGTGTTCAGATAGACTAGTACGAGTACCCTCTTTATACTGATGTCACCAGGGGGAACATGCATGGAGGTTCTCCCCATGCTCCTACTGGTTCCAGTGGAGGCCTTTCCTTCTTCAGTGCCACCCATGGAGGTTCTCCCCATGTCCCCTTTGATATCTATGTCAGTGCTCCTCGCACCTCGGTTTTCTCAGGTGGAAACCCACTCTTCCCCAGCACTAGTATGGCCGAACAACCTCATCATGCCAGAAATTAAACCTGTACGGAAGAGATATCCTAGGGTAGGAAGGCGATTCATTGCCTCCATAAGAAGAATTCTGTGAAGGTCTGGGTAGAGATAAAACTAGTCCACTTCTCAGGCTCTGAAGCAGAGTACGACTCAGCATGGGAACCCTCCCCTCATTCATACGAGTCAAGGGCTAGGGCCAGAATGAGGTGTATCAGCCTATTAGTCCCAGAATGCAAGGTCCATCATATTCCCACATCCCTCTTTAGGTATTCCCAGTAGGATCAAAATCTAGAAACACCGTAGATCACAGTCATGCAACCACCACCGCCATCACTAGAAGAACTCTCTACCTCGACTAGAGATCACAAAGAGCTATTCTAAGGACCAATGACTGGAAAGAAGCAACATGAACTATCTCCAGTAGACCTAGCCCCTATGATTGGAACTGTGGATATCAAACCATCTTATCGCAACATAGTGTCCAGGTCACTACTCTCTTTGGAGGACAACCCGAGATTCGGCAACCAATCAACCCATTTTCCGTACTCTCCACTGGCTATCCTACCACCCAGTGGTATGCCTTAGTACCGCTGCCAGTTCCTAAGCCACCCCCAGTTGACGAATGGGGAAATAAAGGGCCAGAACCTAAATCAGAGATGAGGATATTATGGAATATCCTTGAATCGACCACTTCCTTGAGGTGTTTTGGCCCATGGCAGCGCTAAAATTCAGTGCACTAGAATGCCTCACCCTGGAGGAATTTGAGTGTTTTTGTCAAACCCTATGGGAGACACACTTTATCCTTCTTCATTAGTGAGTGGCTTATCTCAGGATCCATGTGAATTTTGAATAAATTGGTGAGCAATGCCTTCTAGTGGATTTGGCCACACTCCTTGTGGCCCAGCGCCCCGAGTCACCAGGCCGCCGTAAGGCCCTCCAACAAAAATGCGTTCATAGTTTCAAGGTACTCCTCAAGATTATCAAGGAGGCTTACCACCACATGAAAATATGTGGCTGGGGGCATTATGCTTTCCTCCTCTTCAGTCCTATCTGACAGCAGTCTGACTCGCTAGGCGATATTTATGACATGCCCCCTAGAAGGCTCACTATCAGCATGGCTGACGTATTGGACGAGGAGAATGAGCTGTATATTCTCGATGGGTACTTACCCCCCCGAGGGAGTTCCATCACTACTAGATCCATCAAGTAGAGTTACTAATTAACATAGGATCCCGCTGGGTCTCCCAGTGCCCACCGAGGCATTGGTCCTTAGCCGAAATCACAGTAAGGGTAAAGAGAACCTCAGAGCTACCAAACACTCCGACCCATACGCCTCAGTGCAGAAGGTAGAGGAGGACCCTGAGAAGGTCATGTTGCAGTAACAACTTTCTAAACAGAAGAAGTTGGTCAATGACCTCCTTGATGAACATGCTGTAGAGCGACGACCAGACTACGAAAATCCTAGGCCAGGGCAGGAGTGTCAGGAACAATATCCCCTTGACGAGCTGCATCCAGATAAACCTGACCATCCGTCCCCCACAGACAGGGTTGAATCCAGAACATATAGCAAGAGGGCGTGGTATATCTCACCTAACCCTCTATAATGGTGTGACAATACAAGTAACCTAGCTCGAGTTCCCCCAGATTCCCTGTAGGTCACCCCACCTGTTTCCCCACGAGACGCTGAGCCACCTTATCATGTTGAAGAAATTGCCAATGCACTTGTGGTTAGGGACCCCCGTCAAGATAGGGATCACCGCCTAAATGATCCTATGGAAGAATTAATTGACCACCTTGAGGCATTTTAAATGCGACAGTTGGAAATTCCACCTGATGGAAATTCATATCCAGCATGGGTGGATGATATGCTGGTACCTCCGGGTTTTTGGAATCCCACCTTCTCCCTCTTTTATGGGATAGGGGACCCACTGCAGCATCTGGCCCGCTTCACCTCAAGGTGTGAGCCCATGTTAGGGACTCCTGTGCAGCATGAGGATGCCAAGATCCAGTGTCTTGTATAGAAATTGGATCGGCATGCATTTGTCTGGTACAACTAGCTCCCCATCGGATCGGTGACCAGCATGGCATACCTCCGTAGGCAATTCCTCTACTAGTTCAGCTCTACCATGTGGAAGACGAGTATCGTATAAATCTTCAAGTGAAAACAGATTCTTGATGAGCGCGTTGCTGACTTTATCGCTTGATGGATAGGGATTACATACTCCCTTGACATGCCTCTGACTCTGGAGCAATTACTGACAATTTTTATATAGAACGTCAAGATGGAACTGATTTCCTATCTGATCACCTAGAACTACCTTAGAGGATTTTGAGACTTCTCCGATAAGACCCAGTGCCTGGAAGAAGCCCCACAACAGGCCGACCAGGCACATCCATTGCCTCCTGTAATTCCCACAAGGAGGGATGTCAAAGCTGGGCCCGCCACGGTAGTCCAAATAAAGGCCCCCAGATTGCCAGAGTTATTACTAGTTGAGCCACCTCCACAACCTCAAAGGGACCCACCACCATAGGCACAGCCTCTAGCCCAATAGAGTCTGCATTAGAATCGGTAGGTGCCCCCACGCAATGTGCAGCCACCACCCAGGTGGGATAACTATGATCCACCTCCTCGACAGGATCCTCCAGCTCCTTGTTAGGGGAAATCTATAAGGCCACCCTTTCCGGACAGAAGAAAATGAACATAATTGTTTAATGAGAATCAAGTTCTCAGCTATTTCTGAAGTGCCTTGGAATAGGGGATTGTGTATTTTCCTGAGTGCAGAAGGCTAGAAGAGGAAAACCTCACAAATCACCCCAACTACTGCCCTTATCACAAGATCTTGGGGCACACCCTCAAGCAGTGCTCTGTGTTCAAAGACTGGCTCCAAGACCAGGTCAATAACAACATAGATAGGTTGGGTCCGACCCCAACACAAGTGGCATGCATTGTTTTAAGGCCACACAGCGGCAATGATAACAAGGGCGAGTGGCAACGGATTTCTAACCATGGGTCCCAAAAGTATGATGAAAGGATGGCACACAAAACGGTCGCCCGTTCCCATGGCATCATCCTTGCATGCCTAAATCAGTCAAAGCCTTCAAAAGCCACGTCTACCACTTCTATATTTTCATCTCATCCAACCACTTCCCATAAAAGAAAACACCAGCAACGTAAGGGAAAGTAATGTGCCCCTCCAATGCCATCGTCGTCCCGTACTCTCAACGACTTCATGCCCCCGGAGAAGGGGATTCCTCCTTGAATCCACCCAGTAGAGGACGAATCATCGAGTGAAAGTCAAGGGTATGCTTCGGTTAACACCATGGAGCTGGTAAACCTCTACATGACTCCCGATGACCGGGGGTGCCAGACGGACCTCCCTAACATCCCTAACCGACACCATCGTTGGAAGAGCAATGACTACATGGGTCATTGAGGCAATCAGTTGGCACCTCCAGCCAGGCCGTGCACACCACTGAGAATAGACAACAGGACCAGCGCAGAGCTCAGCACACGTAGCCTCCTCATTTGGTGCCATCAGGCCCTCCGCCACCGCCGTTTGTACTACTAGACCAAGCAAAGTCACTGAGACCTCAATGTGATCAGCCACGCTCCACCACAGACCGGTCTCATTCAGATGGCCCTAGAATAGTACTCACTCTGCATGATTTGAATAGTAAGCAGTGGGACATTCCCACTACCAGCCAACTGCCGGTCCAACTGGCATGGCCCATCATACTTCCTATCGTGGAGCGTCCTCTTGCAAGAAGAATCTCATGCCTGGCATAGAAGTATGATGTTCTTGAACAACATTCCAGCATTCCAGCCAGGCTCTTGATCCTCAAGGCCCTTCACCTATCGTCGTATATGTGTAAGGCCCTCACCGAGGCTTTAAGAATCCCCCTTCAGTTCGAGACAGAGGTAGTTGCCGCAAAGGTCTTTCATGCAGAGGCTCTCGAGACTCCTGAATGCCAGGACATCATCTCATTCTCTGGAGAAGATGAATGTTCTCCTATAAAAGGGAACATTCACCCGTTGTATATCACCGGTCAGTTCAACAACGTGGAGGTTTGACACTGTCTTGTTGATACAGGCTCCAAGATCAATCTAATACCAGCTCGGACATTGTGGAAGCTAGAGTTATCTGAGGATGACTTGACTCCATCTGACCTGAAGATCCAAGGATATGACAGGATAGAGCAGACCCCGGTCGACAAGATCTGTTTGTATACCCAGTTTGGTGGCCTAGTTTCCAGTACCGAATATATGGTTGTCTCCCAATACACTACGTATAACGTATTGATGGGCAGACCATGGCTCCAACTACATGTGGTGATCCCCTTGTCTTATCACCAGTGCCTCAAGTATTCCCTTAATGGTCGAGTGGGCATACTCCAATGTGACATATCACTTTTAGGCTCTTGTGAATCCCACTATCTGGATGCTGAGAATTACAAGATCAAGGATAAACATATACAAGAAAGTGAGGTGAGCCCTTCATGGTCGCAATTGACCCCTAGATAGGTCTGGATGACACCTATATCTTCTCGATCCTTTGATTGGAGGCCACAACCCTTGATATGGGGAAATGTATGGTTGTCTCTGGTACAAGGGGGAATCCTATTCCCAGGTCTAAGTGACATTTTGAGATCACTTTGTATTCTTATACGAATCAAGCCTCAGTGATCCCTGAGCCCCCTACCCCCATAAGGTATCGGGATGTCCGCCCCATGGCAACGACGATACGTCATACTTTCCTATTTCACCAGGATAGAATCAAATGACTCAAGCAGACGCGCCACTATTGCTTTGATATCATCAAGCGTGGCCCCTTGGGCTAACGACCAGATGTGATCAGGTCGATAGCCTTCATTTAAAGGGTTTCAGTAGCACCAGAATCTCCCGATGCAGTGACCATTGCCACTTAGGCTGGTACCAGCCTCTCCTCGGGGTCTGTCGATTCAGAGAAATATCCTCTTGTTGGGGATACCTAAACTTCTAGTGAATAAGAGGATTAGTAGGATGCTCCCTCGACATTTGAGGAGGGTGTCTCCACCATGGTCGATGAACTGTTACTAGAGATCCTCGGTAGCGAGACAGACCCAAGACCCACATTGATCAGTGCCTCCATGTCCCTTGAGGAGTATCAGTGGTACATAGACTTCCTGAAACAACATCGTTATGTATTTTCTTCGAGCTATGATAATATGCCAGGACTAGATCCTCAGGTATCCATACACCACCTCAGTCTCCCTGCAAATCATCATGGGTTCAAACAGCCTCCTAAGAAGATGCTCCCTTCTCACAACGCCATGGTAGAGGCAGAAGTTGATAAGCTCATCAGAGCCAATTTTGTTAAGGAGGTCCAGTACCCCAAATGGCTAGCCAACATTATGCCAGTTAGGAAGAGGAATAGATAGATCAGAGTCTACATCGACTTTTGGATCTCAATTGTCACTGTCTGAAGGATGATTTTTCCCTTTCTATGAAAGAGTTGCTTATTTATGATACAGCTAGTTTCCAAGCCCTCTCCTTCATGGATGGGTACTCTAGGTACAACCATATTTGAATGGACCTCAAGTCGAGGAGTCCACAAACTTCAGGGTGCCTAAAGCTACATTTTGTTACCAGGTCATTCCCTTCAGCTTAAAGAATGCTGGTGCCACCTATCAGCAGGTCATGCATCACATATTCAATCCAATCCTCAGGACATTGGTGGAATGCTATGTTGATGATCCGGTGGTCAAATCTCGCCCGTGCCAGGACCATATCAAGGACCTTGAGAAAGTGTTCGGCTTCATCTGTTCCCACCACATGAAGATGAACCCATTGAAATATTCTTTCGGGGTCACTTCTGGAAAGTTCCTTGGGTTAGTTGTCAGGTGCTGAGGCATCGAGATCGACCCAGAGAAGATCAATGAAATCAATTGTATGCCTCCGCTGAGAAATATTTGTGAGATTTGAGGTTTTCAAGGCCAATTATCCCACATACTCCAATTAATTGCAAATATGGCTGACACGTGTAATCCCTTCTCTCATCTCATGAAGAAAGGCACTGCTTACGAATGGGACGAAGAGTGTCAAGCCGTGTTTGAGGAAATAAAGCAGTATCTGCTCCAGCCTCTGGTCTTAATGCCACCTATCTCTGGAAAGCCATTGGTCCATTATGTGACCTCCCTGGAATGATCTCTCCATGCCCTTGTCACCCAGAAGAACAATGAGGGGGCATAAAAAAACCTCTACTACCTCAATAGTACGCTCATCTATGGGGAGACCAAATACTCCCCCATTGAAAAGAGCTACCTTGCACTGGTATTCATAGTATATAAATTGTGGAATTACTTGTATCACCATGAGGTACAGCTGGTGTCTCGGGTAAACCCGATGAAGTACATTCTGAACTGGCCAATGTTGATAGGCCATCTAGATCGATGGGCATGGATTCTTCAGTAGTTGGATATCAGGTTTGTCCCTCAGAAATCTATTATGGGGCAAGCATTGGCAGATTTCCTTACTGCCCATCCAGCTCCTGCTGACCAGTCCTCAGATCTTGATTTTCCTGATGAGGCAATCCTCTCAGTAGATCATGTCATCTCGTGTTGGAAGATGTATTTCGATGGTGCTTCCCTGAGTCCCATCGATAGGAGGCTCCATCATCCCAGACTCAACAATGTATGCCTGAGTATTGTCTTTATTACCCCAGCTAAAGTCATTCTGCCATAGTCATTTTTGTTGTCAGAAGGCTACACCAACAATGAGGCGGAGTATCAGGCTCTCATCACTGGCCTCGAGATGGCTCTCGAGATCAACGTACCCCTTTTTCATGAGAAAGGGGAATTTGAACTAGTCATCAAGCAGGTCAATGGTGACTATGTCATCATGAAGTCAAATATCGTACCGTTGTTGGAACGCACTCTCCATTTAATGGCCTTGTTCCCATCTCAGCTAGAGGTTACTCATGTCCCTCGATCTCATAATGGTTGGGCTAATGACTTGTCCAGCATAGCCGCATCACTTGTAGATCCCAAGAAGGATGATCTAATTATCCACATGGCACACTAGAGATTCATCACTCCCATAACTCCAGGTGATGATGAAATCCCACAGGTAAGCCATATTATCGCCGGAGCCTCCATGTCAGCACCCATAGATCCCCCTGGTCCCCTGGATGCAGTGATTGGAGTGACTCCCCATTGGAGGACACCCTTGGTTGAATACCTCCAAAATAGTAATCTCCTAACATACCAGGCCGAGTGTGAGCGAATCTGATGCCACGCATTAGAGTTTACCCTCCAGAGTGATCATAGTCTTGAGCAGATCCTCTACAAGTGTGGGTTTGATGGTGTTCTCCATCGTTGCATACAAGGAGTCAAGATTTCTAAGGTTATGCAGGAGGTTCATGTCGGTTCTTGCAACGCCCACTAGACTGGGCCGAAGCTTTCCCATCAGATCCGGAGACTGGGGTTCTTCTGGACCTCCATGATCCAAGACTGAATCGAGTTTTCCAAATGGTGGCATGCATGTAAAATTCATGCCGCCAGAACCTCTCCACTGCACTATGTACTCTTGGACATTTGTGGTGTGTGGACTGGATGTCATGGGACCATATTCGCTAGCGACATCTCACCAGTGCATGTTCATCCTGACCGCTACGGATTTCTTTTTCCATGTGGGCAGAGGTAGTTCCTCTCAAGGAGGTCAAGGCACTTTCTATCGTTTACTTCATGAGCTCCAATATCATCTATTGGTTTGGAGAGCCTCAGGCCGTCCTAACTGATAACAGCACCAACTTCTGAGCATCTGAGTTGAAGAATTTTTACTCCAAGTTCAATATATTTTCGAACCATACCTCCCGGTATCACGCACACGGAAATGGAAAGATCAAGGCATTCAACAAAACCCTCTCTAACATTTTACAGAAAATGGTTAGTAATAATAAGAAGAGTTGGTCAGACAAGCTCCCCAATTCCCTCTGGGCTTATCGAATGACAAATCATAATTCCACATTGGTGACCCCATACTCCCTGGTGTACGGGGCATAGGCTGTCCTACCTATCAAGAATTAGTTTCCTTCATTACTCACAACGGTCTATGATCGACAGGATCTAGATAAAGTAGCTGAAATTCGTCAAGCCGAATTGGAAGCACTTGATGAGAATAAGATTTATGCCATGTACAATCTGTAAGGGAATCAAAATAATATGGGTAGAGCTTTCAACAAGATTGTTCACCTCTGCTCCTTTTTGCAAGGTGACTTGGTATTGGCCCTCCAGACACCAATGATACTTGGCAGGAAACCACCAAAGTTAGAGCCCAAATTTAAAGGACCTTACGTAGTCAAAATGGTCTATCCCAATGGGACATACTCCTTTGTAACCATGGATGGTGGGCATATAACTCCTCCCACCAATGACAAGTTACCCAACAAATACATTGCCTGAGCCTACTGGTCCAGCACGACCTTAAACTGGATGGTCCCGCATGACCCTATACTACATGCTAGTCCTGCATGACCCTAAACTGCTATGTCCTACATGACCTTAAACTACTTAGGACCCACATGACCTTAAACTGTATTGGGTCCTACAATACCTTAAACTACTACGTCCCACATGATGTTAAACTATATATCTTCCAGTAAGATTCTAAAGTATACTCATATAGCTACGTAAAGCTTGATCCCCATTCTTATGGGATACGTAGGAATGCTCAGATGCCTCATCTTGAGTCCATCCACAAACTCTTCTCTTCAACTATACCCCCTGGGTATAGTTCTCTCGGAGGGTCCTTGCATGGTATAGTGTTGGATTATTTAACCTCAGTCATGTTAGGATTACGGTGGTCGAACCATGTGCCCCCTCCCCATTCTTCTATCCTCCCAATTCCTCACTTCATGACGTTATACTACATGGCCTTCGGGAACTACGTAAGGCTTGATTCCCATCCTCATGGGATACGTCGGAACACCCGGACATTTCATCTGTCGGCCCAACCCAAACACCAGAATCTCCCCTCAGGTCAAGACATATGGTGTGGTGCAGGCTTTTTCCCCAATTCAAATCGAGCTCATCTCGATCCCGCCATACATCGCACTCCCCAGAGATATTCATCACTCTCACCACCCTTCTTGACATTAAAATGCATGGTCACAAGTATTCTTCAACCACTCCTTTGATTGGGACTCCATCATATTTCATGTCCAAAAGGACCCCCGACTAGTATGGATGCTCGAACCAAGGGCCCTCCTACCATTACGGGCCAACGTCCTCAAGGATCTGGAACAAAAAATTGACGCAAGCCCCCACGTTGTCAATATGCTCAGTGGACGATCCACATTGTTGTTCCCAATCCATGTCATACAATAAGGTTTCTGTGATTCTAACATGGTCAACAGCTATCTATTGTCATTATTTCCACCCCCATAAGTCCCAAATAGTGAGGGTAGTGGTTCGTCCTGCCCCGTTGTACCTTCAAGATGCGGTCTCCCTCGGGTTATGCCAGCTATCTGACCCTTATATAATGGGGAGAGCCAAGTCCTACTCTTTGTTTCCCACATCGAGCATTGCTCATGTGGGCTTGGGAGCTATGAGGAGGCAGCACCAGTATAAGAGGTCATATGACAACAGTTGGATGAAGCACCCAATCTTAGGTCCCCGGCCTTCTCAAGTCTCTGGCCCATGTTCTCACTATGAGTTATATGGTGTGGTATGGGATTACTTCCTCATTCACATCGGGTTACTGGCTGTGCTGTACACCCCCCTCGTTGAGGTATCCTACCATTATCTTTGTCTCTTCTAGAACTAGGTATGGCTTTATTCCTATCATTATGGGATACATAGGACTGCACAAACGTTTAGTCTTTGGGTCCAGCCACATCTTGGCCCCTTCGCCTGCATTCCCCCAGGGAGAGGAGTATATGGTGTGTTATGGGATTATGTCCTCATTCACATTGAGTTTTGTAACATCCACACCATTTACCTCCTTCTCTTGAGATTTCTCCATATCCTTGGGCTATACTCTCCATTTAAAATCAACTACTCTCAAGATGAACCCCTTGATCCTCTTAAGGGATTCACCAATGTGACCATGGGTACTCTGGTTTAGCACCTAAAATGTCAAATTCTACCCGAACATGCTTTCACCCATTTGTCAGGATTTGTGTTCCCCTTCATTAGGGATTTCATCACCTTTCACATCCAAAGGGACCCCCGAATGGCATGGATGCTCGAACAAAGGTCCCTCTTACCATTAAAGGCCAACGTCCTCAAGGGTTTTGAGCAAAAAAATTGATACAAGTCCCGCATTGCAAATTTTGTCAGCGGTCGACGCTCGTTTATTGTTCCCATATCAGGTCACACGATATGGATGTTGTGTTTCAAACACGGTCAATAGTTATCCACCATCATCATGCCTACCCCATTAGCCCAAAATGTTGGTTACATGACTCACATCCTTCTCCACCTCATCATGTCCAAGTAGAACATTGAAACTCTTTGTATTATTCCTCAGTGTGCATCCACACATTTGGAGGAAAAAGACACAATAAGTCAATAATTCGAGGCTCCTCACGAATTTCACTTTTGATGTATTTCACATATTGAAGATACCTTATCCACCCTTGTTTTCTACACCGAGTTCGACTCACATAGTCTTAGGGATCATATTAAGGTCCACACATACATGGAATAGTCCTACTTTTCCACGGTCCTAGTTCTAAGACCATAGACTAAGATCTCTTTTATAACTACGTACAACTTGATTCCCATCCTCATGGGATACGTTGGAACACCCAGACATCTCATTTTCTGGTCCAGATCAACTAAGAGTTAGCCAATCCTATCCCATATCCCCTAATCTTCTCCAGGCACTTTGACCCGAGGTTTCTTTCTTAGAATCGCATGTGGTGTGATGTGAACCTTGTCCTCATTCATGTTAGGTATGGCTTATTGCACCGTCCAAATTCCCCCTTTAGAATCGTCTTTACTATATCTATACCACGTGATGTTAGACTGCATTGTTGGTCTCATCACATGACCTTAAACTGTGACAATATCATCCTGGCCGCACGATAAAAAACGAAACTGCATTATGATGTCCTCGCTCAAGGGACATCATGTTTGGTATTGGTCAAACACTATACCTTTTTTCAATTCCTTAATTTGGCTTGATTCTTTTTGTGATGCATGGATTCGTTATTCTAATCTCATCGCTTCACAAAAAAACACACCTCCATTCACCCTAAAGGACAAATGAGACCTATCAAATGTCGCTTCTTTTGGTGCGAGGGCCACACTCACATGCCCCGTTTATCCTTGACACTGGTACCTTACTGTGAAACCTCTCATAACAATGTTCAGCTTGATTCTCATTTTCATGAGATATGTAGGAATGCCCAGATACTTTTCTATGGGCTCAGACCAACATTCATGTTTGGTCCCTTGACCTAAACACTTCCCCAAGGAATACATAGTAATCTAGATTATGGGACCTCATTCACGTCGGGTTTCATAATTACCTCACCTTGTGTCCCCTGAATTCCTTACCAATCTGTGGTCTGATATCTATAACCATAAACTAAGATCACTCTATGACTTTTTTGCAAGATGTTAAACTGCAGAACATCTTCCAGAACTATGTATGGATTGATTACCATCCTCATGGAATATGTAGGAATGCCCAAGAATCTTGCCTTTGGGTCCATCCCCAAGAATCACAAATCTGATCCCCCCCTCTTTTTCAGCCCCTTGGCCTGAGTGCTTTTGGGGAACCCTTCACCTTTACCCTAAACAAGTCCAGGATGCCTCGCGATAATGTTGGGAAGAAACAATTTCCTCACCAGAGAGGTCTTGTCTAAAAGTAATAATGATCCATGATTAGACCATGAGAGATCAGGACTTATCGCATGTGAAAATCCATATAGAATGAGGGACCAGCAAAGAATTTATAGTAGTAGAGATGGGTTTCCACACTCACACGAAATGGGGAATTTCATGCAACTTCTCTGTTTTACGCGCCGCTCCAAATTTTAGCACGCGTGGGCCCTAGGGAGTTCTGCATCTTATCATTTCCCTTGGAATCCAACCTTTGCATCCCCTTGCTGATCCGATTATGAGGGGGGCATTTTTAGACGCTGAAAACCGCTCAAGGGATGAAGGAGGTTTTGGCGCAACAAAGTGAATCCATATGTGGACACAGGGATCTATTCCAGGGGGGCTGGAGGGGTCGTGCCCAAAATATTTAGTGTTGTGCAAAAAAAATCTCTCAGATGGAAAACCGCGGGATCTATGAAATTTTTTGCACCACTGACCATGGGCACAGAATGTTGCATGTAGCCGCCCCACACGATTGAATTTTTACACTACCAACCTCGGCGTGCCAAATTTCATGTGGGCACATTTCTGCATGGATCCAATGACCCTAAGTGACTATAAGTACAATTTTGTCCCTTTGACTTCCAACAGATGAGGAATCAGAACCATCCCTCCTATGCAAAATCCACATCTCGTTCATGAAAAAAATGGCTTTCAGGTACAAGATTTTTCATGATAGGTTGCCTAAGGGTCTGCCTTCGTGCGAGAATCGTCTACCTAAACCCACACCCAAATCCCTTCGAGTCTCATCCCCTGCATGAAATCCCTTCCATTTTCACACAGTCCATCCAATTTTGTGCAAAATCGACCAATTGCACGCATCCTGGATTCCATACACGCAATCATTGACAATTTCATTCCTCCCAGAGTCCTTGTGCACACTCCATACTAATTACATGCACCCCCAGTCCTTGCACACAATCCCTTGTAATTACATGCTACCCCAGTCCTTGTGTGCAATCCATTCAAATTGCGTGCCACCCATACTCTTTGCACGCAATCCCTTCTAGTTGCACATAAAACCACTGCTCCACTTTATTCACCAATCTCCCTCGATTACATGCCAACCCGGCCTTTTCTGTGTAATCGTGTCTATTGCATGCCAATTGCTCTCTAACCTCCACAATTGCATGCAATCTGCTGGGACCCCTCACCCTGACCTTTTCCCCACTACTGCTCCTTTTGCGCTCAACCCATCCTCCTAGGGAATGCTTTTTCGCATGTGTTTGATGTCCCTCTTCTAGACATCATTTACGAGGGGTGCCTCTTATGCCTTAAACATATCTATCACACACCCTTTTCTGGTACGACCCTCTAGACTCGTACAAAGTAACTTCAAAGTCCCTTGGGTAGTATTTCACATTGCGTTGCTTCGCCTCATGATTCTACGCATTGGAACACTAATGGCTATTGCTTCTTCGCATAGCTACACTACCGTGGACCCCCAATAAGATCACCTCACGACACCCCTCATTCATGGAATTACTGATGCCTTTCTTCCCTCAAGGAAGGATGAGTATTGGTTATGTAAGTCCAAGGGGTGCAGAGTGAACCTACCTTGTACGGGCTGCTGGATGTTAAACATCCAGGCACCATTGTCCTCAGCACATGATGTTAAACTGTGACCACACCCCATGTGTCAAACGCGGGGTTCCCCAACCTTGGTCATTCTACATGCCCACTGGTCTGCATGGGAGTGAGACCATTCCTCAAATGGAATGAGATCCTCTTTATTAGAGCAACTTCTATCCGTTGGGGAAAGGGAAACCACCCTAGTGTAAGCCCCCTAGCTTTCCTTGCAGGAGGAATCATCCCTGATCCTCCTCGATTCTTGGGTGCCAAGTCCCTCTCCCACTGTGCATTGTCACCATCTGGGCCTCCACCCCGAAGTAAGTCCCAATCTCCAGTCCCGAGCCTCCACCATGGAGTAAGCCCCTATTTCCTCTCTGGGCCTCCACCCTGAAGTAAGCCCATATTTCCTCTCTGGACCGCTAACCAGGTGTAAGCCCCCATTTCTTCTATGGGCCACTAACCACGTGCAAGCCCCTATTTCTTCTTTTGGATGCAAGATATGTGCAATCCCCACTCCACTTCTCACGGATGCACCTTTCGTGACGTGATCATCAGGTTTTCGTTGTCTCTTGTTTCTCACACCGAGCATGACTCACGTTGGCTTAGAGAAAGCACCAACCTTGAAATCCTCTTTGGGAACCCTAGTGTATAAGCCCCACACCCAACCTGAACTATGAGGTATTTGATCTTTTCCAAGGCAAGGTATGTAGTAAGCCTCCCTGAGTTTCAAGCCCACCACCCATTGGTCGCTCTGAACCCCTTTCACATCGATTCACCAACACCTTGGGCAGCCTAGAGTGTAAGCCTCACACCCAACCGGAACTACAAGGTCTTTGATCATTGCCAAAGAAAGGTATGTAGGAGGCCTTCCTGAGCTTCAATCCCACCATCCATTGGTCTCTCCAACCATCTTCACATTGGTTCACCAAAACCTTGGTATTCCTTTAAGCATAACCCCAAATGCCCACATATCTCAAACTATGTTGACATTGATCCTTACTAAGGATAGGTATGCATGATAGCTCCCTGAGGTTCAATCCCAACACCTAGCAGTTTCACCCCCCTTCACGTCGGTTCGCTCCTGTCCTACATGACGTTAAACTGTGGACATCAATTAGTGGTAATCCATTGTGACCCTATCTGACGGTAAGCCATTGCGACCCTATCCAGAGGTCAGCCATTGCAACCCCATCCAGCAGTAAGCTGTTGTGACCCCATTCAACGGTAATTCGTTGTCAACCCCATTCAACGGTAAGCTGTTGTGACCCCATCCAGTAGTAAGCTGTTGAAACCCCCAATCGGTAGTAATCCGTTGTTAGATGAACTACATGGACTTTGATTCCTTTCCACGTGGATATGTAGGAAGCCTCTTTGAGACTCAATTCCAACATCATCATCATCCTCGAGACGAACTCATCTCATTCTCCATCCACTTCATGGAACCTTCCATCAACCATTATGATATTTACCTGGGCTACCACATCCCAGTGGAATCATGACACCCTATTACCCATTACATTTAACAGTAATCAGGAAGCCAACTACACGTTGGCCCCAACATCGGTGCTCCCTCTAGGGGTTTCACCCATCTGATCCACTCTAGTCAGTGTTCTGATCTGTCTGATCTGTCTCCATAGGATGTTAAACTTGCAGCATACCCTGTGTTAAATATGGGAATCTAGGGAAAACCTCAGATACATTCCCATGTCAAATGATTCCCTACATTCGATGTGGGATGCCTCGGGCTTCCGCACCCTCGAGAAGCCCTATAAAAGGGTAAGAAACCAAGACACTCCAATGTCATAGCTTCCAGACATGCCAGTGATGTCCAACATGACTACTCCCCTGACAAAATGATGCTACCCTGACTGGACCCTTTGGAATGTCCTGACAAAAGCAGTGTAATTAACTGGTGTCTATGAAGATATGGCATTATGAAGAGTTTCACGAACAATGCCTTAAATATATAAGGGAGACTCGAACTAGGTGAGGAGTTCCAAGGAGGAATCTATAGAAAGAAGAACTGACATCCCATTATCCCATTTCGATCATGGAGCAAACATCCCTGAATAAGCGACAGATGCCACTTGCCTTTGGAAAGTGGGAATGTGGGGCAACAACTGCACATCCTCCATAGAAGGATGCACATGCCCCGATGATTGTTTCATAAATAGGGTTCACACTAGTAATTCCACCTACAATCAATGTGGTGGAATCTTAACACCCTTATACAATTATTTATAAATGAAAGTGTGGGTAGATCTAGAATAAATTAAGAAATTACCAGTTCTAGAGTGGATGGTATGTGTACCTTTCACCACATCATTTTCATACCCCTTATTAAAAATAGTGATCGCATGATATATCCCCTTATAACTTGGCTTAAGAGGTTTTTGACCCAAATCATCATCACTAACCATCAGGTTTGGGAATTGGTTAGCATAATTATTATTCTCCTTACAAATGATGTAGTGAAGTGTCGGTGGTCCTTCATTGTAGAGTTTTCTCTATTCACATTATTGGACATCATATTCTCAATAGTTCGACAATTAATTTCCCTATATACTTTTCTTCCATACATGAAGAATTTATTAGACCTAATAATGCATTTTCCCCCATGATTATTTCCACACATATATCATAATGGAAGGCTCAAATTCTTTTCCCATGAATGTTTTATTTTACTTTGAACTCTATATTACTTTTCTTATTAAAACCATAAGATTGTTATGTTACTCAAAACTCCATTTTAATAGTGATTTCACAGTAAAAAATATCTTCATAAAAATTAGTCTATCTTATAGATAATACCCTTATGATACATGGAATTAACCCACTAATGAATTGGTAAACCTTAGATTACGGTTGAATGATAATTCCAAAATCATACCTCAAACTTCTTGTAAAACTGACTTCATAGGTATTGATATATTCATTATCCCTTTTCTACCACTCAAGTATCTAATTTTTCATTTTCATATGAATAATAGGATGAAATTACTTATTAAAGTATAAGTTCATGAACTCATCCAAATATATGGATTCAATTTCCAATTAATGCCTTGTATTCTTGATTATAGATGACCACTGGTTCACATCACCTTCTAATTGATAAATATCTAGAAATAAATTCTTAGGTTCTAAACATTAGAGAACAGATAATATCATTTCATAGGTATGGATCCATTGTTCAATAATAAGTGGATCAGAGGAACCGCTAAAATAAGGTGGGTGTTTTTTATGAAGGATCCAACAGAATGTTGTTCCATCCTTTTCTCATTTGGAAGTCCATCATGGTACATAGCTTGTGAAATTTGGGTGATAATATGAATATGTTTTTTCAATCTATATCTAATATCATTTGGTTTATCGGGAGGTAAAATGTTTCATTTTCTATAGCAATCACCATTAACACAGTTCCTTTGGGTTCCAACCATTGACTAAAACAAAAAAAACTAGATTAAGAAACAGTTATCATAGTGAGGAACCACATAATCATGAAAACACACTAATATATAGTCTAAATTATTACACCTTATCTTATATATTAAACCTTATTCTTATTCTTAGAGACAAACCTAGACATTTCATTATACATACCTCTATTGAGTCATATCTTTAGAGATCCCACCAATGTTTTCTCATCCTTGTTTACAATGGTTTACTACAATTTTTTCAAATACCAATTATAGTTACAATAAGATTTAATACATGAACATTTCATCTTTTATATGGAATACTTAATATTTTACAAAAACAAACATCCAATGAACGTATTTGTTTAGTGCCTTTGGAAACATAGAAACAGAAAAAATTAGTACTTATGTGAGCTATATTATCTCATAATAGATTCTTCATGAATATAACCCTTCATAGACATATCATATATACTACATATATCTATAACCTCAGTAAAGGAAACATAAAAAGAGGTGAGATTAGATGGTCACAAAGTATAAACATGGAACATATATAAGTATATCATGAGCATATGGGTATGAAAACATGTTCAGGTAAATTGATGATCATACCCTTCTTATCAAAGATAATATACAATTATCATGGAATAGATTTTGGTTGTTTATAAGACATCAATCTTAAGTTATTTGATAGGATAATCCATGAAATCATAACATAAGAATATGACATGTAATTACAGCTAACACATAAACATGTAATATCATTCCCTATAAGTCATGGAGCATTTATAAAATATAACATGGCACTTCATGGGGACCACACATACTGGGAGGGACACAATACTATAACCAGTTGTAGTTCTTTCTTTATAAGGGATCATTTTATCACATCTTCCCATAGTGGATCAGGTTTCCCCATCTTTCCATAGTAGATCATAATTACCCATCTTTCATATTGGATCAAGACCGTCAACTTGTTTCTGTTATTATATCAAGAGATATAAATTATTAACTAATGTATTATAGGGAAATATATGTACCACCCATCACATAATTAAAACCATACATATGTGTGCCACAATAACATAAATCATTCATCATATTAGAACCCATAGAATGAAATGGGTTTTATAAACATCATTCAATCATTAGTAACCCATTTCAAAGAAATGAGATTCATAAATACAATTCCCTAGAAAACATAAATCATAATTAGAAAGAATAATAATGGTATAATTTATTAATATCCCCATTAAAACCTATGTAACATCAAATAATGTTCTTCAAGATGGAAAATAATTTTTATAGATCACTTGAAAAAAATTCTTCAAACAAATATCCTTTATGCCGTGAAAATGACTTTTTTAGATTTTATGAAATTATAGAAGAAAAAATTTTATTTGTAAAAAACCTTGTATTATTGTAATTTAATTTTCAAATCATTAAGGATACCTGATTTAATAAAATTATTTTCATGCCGTACGTGTTAAAAAAATTTCTTTCTTACATTAACTAAAAATGTCATAATGTTCCTCATTTGGAAAAGAGAAAATGATTCTTCTAAAAACATGTAGTAAAAAGTAAAAAGTGTATAAAAATGACTTTAAATATACCTATTAGAATTTGAAAAATAGTTTAGAAAATTATTATAGAAAACATGGTCATATAAGTTAAATATTTTCCAATGTAGATATAAAATAGAACAATCCAAAATATTGATGACATTGTGAAATAAATACTCATCACTTTATCATAAGTATAATAATATTCCCCATGAAAAAATAAATATTATATGGATATGAAAATGCAATAATGTAATATATATTACTCATAAAATACAATCATTGGTAGTATATACACCACATAGAAGAAACAAATTGTGTATAAGGCTTGTGTCCTAGTTAAAAAAAGTGATATATAAATCCATTACCTTAGGTATTGAATCTCATTTTAATTGTTCAAGACTCCTCTATAATAAATATAAGATTTTTATATATTATTATTATACCATATTAAATTACATAATACCATATGTGTTTACTTAGGACCTTCTATTACCCATTTATTAACAATTAGTGTTTTATTTTGGGTAATATCCTCTTATTTTGACATGAAATTCTTGATCCTCGTAGTTAGATCAATATTTACTAATTTACATAAATTAAAACATTAAATAAATATCATACATATTTATTATATAAATAATTATTATAACTTATACAAAATATAAATATGAAATTTAATACACTATTCATAGAGTAGGTAGGTTGTACGTACGCATGGACGATGTTTCTGTTTAATAATTTTTTTGATCAAATGAAAGTAAATGAAATATATTTATATATACAGTAATTAAATAATAATAAATACATAATATATATGACAAAAATATATTTTCTATCATATTTCCCATCATTGAGAGGTGTTAATGGAAAAACAGGCAATACCATTTTATGAGGAGGTAGTTCTCCAGACAGATGAATGGTAAGCTCGTTACCCATTCGATGGACGTGTTTCAGAGTGTAGGTTTAAAAATTATAATAATTAATGTTAGTATATTTTTAATACATAGGTTATTATATAATCATTTAATAAGAATAGGGGAGGGGTGGAGATTGAAAATAAAACGGAAGAGCTTGTGAAATGATGTTACCTCTTCTTTGGGAAACTCTTCATGGATTTCACCAATGTGATTCCTTAGTTGGATTTTTTCCAAAAGGAGGATCATAGTATTACTGGATATATATTTATAAAATATTTGAATAGATTTTGGATGAAAATATATTGGATCTAAAGTGTGAGTAAAGATAAGAAGAGGTTCTCTTTTATAAGAGAGGTGAAGGGCACTTTTGGAATTTCCTCAAAATAATAAATTATAATAAACTCAATCTCAATAAAGATATACCAAAAAGAAAATTTATTTGAATATAATATGATATATGGTTTTAATACAATCATTCAATATATTTTAGAAAAATTTTTCTATTATTTTAGACATTCTTATTTTGTTAAACCCTTTGTTATCCTATTTTAATTTTAACTAAGGTAACAAAATTTTCAATATTAAAATGATTAGATTTTATACTTATGTGATGTTAATTAAATAATAAATGATTAATTTTTAAAATTTTAGACCATATTATAAATTATTATTTTTTAAATAATTTAATAAAATATTATTTTCCTAAAATATCAAAAGTGTTAATATTGACACTATTAATTACATTGAATTTAAGAAAATAAGTACAACAAGATAACTTAAAACCAATTCAATTAACACACCACTAAAATGTAATATTACACAATAAAATGTTTCTATCACCTTAATTAATTCCAATTGTTTTTATTTAATTATTTCTAATATCATTTAATTGATTGTTTCGTTCTTTGAATAATTACTGCACCATCATATTTTATTTATTTATGATAATTACTAATTTACTAAAAATTATTATTAAAACTTTATGATGTATAAAAACATTTAATATTTTATTAGAATATATATAGTATATCATATCATATATTTATCCACATATTAAAAATATTATACCCATTAAATGTAGGAGTGTGGCATTTTGTAGTCTCTTTCATTTAAATAATATCTGCATAATGTTCCAAGAATGGTGTCCATTAATAAATAAATTTAGAATATATAGGAGATATTTTTTGAATAAAAATCATAAAATTACATTTTAAAATTTTTTTTGGTAGTTTCAAAAATTTATAATACCAGTTTTACCCATAATTGCCCGATATACCCTTAACATGGGTAATAAAAAGTACCCCAGTTACTATTCATATTATCCAAAAATAAAAGGTTCATAGTTACTAATTTTTGACCTTATGATTCCAAATATTTAATCCATTGTTCACTATTAAAAATAGATAATTGGTAAAAATTACTTTAAAATTAATCCCAGTGATAGAATGAGAAAACGAGTTTATAAAGTGAAAATGCTCAAAAGATTGCATTGTTTTTATATGAAAAGTTAAGGACAAATCAATTATAATAACTATAATGGGATTAAATGATAAAAAATTTAACTAATAATACATTAAAACCAATAAAATATAGGATTTATCAATATAAAATATTTATATGAGAGTATTTTTCACTATTGAACAAATCATGAATATCGTTACAATATTTTAAAAAAATCAACCAAATTAAATTTTGATATCCCTCTTCTGAAGAATAAATTTATTTTTTAAAATAGAATTTATAAATGTTTTAAAAACATATTTAAATCTAGTGTTCCATCTAAAGGAGGAAAAAATTATTTTTTCAAAAAGTACTTCATTTGTGCATAAAATTGTATTGTTTTATTATTTTTCTAGAAAATACATAATATAAATTTCAAAAATTATGTTGCATATAAATTTAATTAATATAATCCACAATGAGTAATTTTTTTAATTTATTATTATAAAATAATATTACATTCAATTTAATTATTTTTCAAAAAAATATCACTTTTAATTTCAACAAGGTTTTACATGTATAAACCATACTTCCATAATTTAGTTAATTCTATTCATACCTATCATTCTAATGGTTTGGTTTTATTTTTATTATTTAAATAATTATAAAAATAATTGTTTCATAGAACTCAGTGGTTTATGTAAGTCTATCCAAGTTAGTGTTGTGTGTAGCAAAAGCATATTTGGTTGGTGTATATAATGAAAACATAAAATAATGTGTCGTGCAACACAAGACATCAATGAAAATTAATTTATTAAAAAAATAATATATCCATAAAAACATTATGTTTTATAGATATATAATTCTGGTCCCACTCGTGACATCATATATTTCTCATAATCATGCATGCCATAGAGAACATACAGAAATCATATTCATGAAATAATCACAAGGAAAGGAATGAATTTCATAAAATCATAGAAATTTAATTTTCCTTAAATAAATTTTGAGGTTTCACAATGAATTACAGAAATATTATTTTTGCATAAATCATCAATATTATTGACTGGATAAAAAGCTAATCAATATGATTCAATGAATTGTTTTTTTAATTAATGTATTTTTGAAAATCATTATTAATGGATTAGAAAACTTTTTAAAAGGGTAGAAACATGTGTATCCCTAAAAGGAAAAGGGAGATAATAGTGGAAGAAAATTTAATGTAAATTTTAAGAATATCCATATATAAAATAATTAGAAAGAGGAGGTGACCTAAAAAGGACTTGGGTTTGGGATTCCCCAAACAATTAATACCACATTATTTCATCACTATTGTGCCTCCTAAATAATAAACAATGTTTTATTAAAACTTGTAACCAGAAGATAATTATGTCCATTTTTTCACTCTTGATCAATAATTATAATGGGATTTTAGTCATTAATTTCCTTTTTTATTGGTGAAACGTTTTGATATCATATTTTTTTTATAAAAAATCCCATATTCCTTCAATATAGAAATCGTCCTTAATTACTATTTATACATTATTATTATTACCTCAAGATGATTTGAAAAAATTAACTTATAAATTTATATATTATAAATAATTTATTATAATCATCAGTAAGGGTAGTTATAATAAAAGAATTTTCAATGTCCTTGTTGGTGGTCAGTTACTATGACATATTCCAAAGGGGAGGTACAAGATATATATTATGTAATTAGATTAAAAATAAAATTTTAATATGACACTAAAATTATAAAGATAATGTTAAAATAATGTTTAAATGTTTTAAAAGGTTTTTAATTGGAAAACAAAATGATTATATGGAGTTTAGAAAAGGAAAAAAACAAAATATTAAATAAAATAATATATTTCTTGATGTGGTACCTTTTCTACAACACCTAACATCATGAAATCATGATGTTTGACTACTAAAGAAAACATATAAGGATTATATGGGTATTTAGAGAGGATATTTTGGTTGGGATTTCCCATTGGTAAGTTAGGGAGTACGGGTTTTCCAAAATAATGGTGAGGAGTTACTTTTTTAGGAAGATATGGGTATTTTAAGGATAAAATATTGAATAAATTATTATATTTATGAAAAAATTATAAATAGTGATATATTTGAAATTTTGAATCATATATAAATAAAATAAATTGTATTTGTGACTTTGAACCCATTTATAAATTGAAGTCACTTGTTTAATAAAATGGAAAGTGAAAAAACTGAAAATAGTTATATTAAGGGAATGTTTTTGACTTTAGACAATGGAAAATATTTTTTATATTTGGAAATTATGTTTACGATTTCTAAATAAAACAATTAAATTTCTATATATATTTTATTCTAAAATAAAAAAATTTAAAATTTTTAACTCATTATTGAATCATCATTATATTATAAAACATGTGGTATTTGAAAAACAATATTCTAACTATTCATGTGAAAAATGATGTTTCACAAAACATTATCAAAAAGTCACCCTTGGTAAATTTCAATGAACCAATTATTAAAATGAAGTTCATTTTATCAAAATGGTTTTATTAAATAGGTAATTTTATTGTTTAATATAATCATTATTATTTTTACAAAATACATTAAAATATAGATTATTACAAATGTGATGATTTTTTTCATTGAGTTGTAATGTAGATATTTATTTTAGGGAAATAAAATATTTATATTTTATAAAATTACTCATGATAAATATTATTTATATTAAACTTCATTATATTTAGGAAAAAATTATATTCTAATAATTAGGTTACTATTCCAAATAATCAAGTTACTATACTTACAAACTAGGTTACTATACCTAAAAGTCATGTACCTATTCCAACTATCCCATTACTATTACAACCATCGCAAAACTATTTTAATAGCTATATTATATCTTATTAATACCTCTTCATTACATCATACATCATTCACTACAACTCTTCTCTAGGTACTATATATTCATTTTCTAAAATGTTTATTGGTTTACTAATGTAATATTTCTTCTTTATAGTGATGTTCAAGGGGTGAAAATTCAAAAATATTGGAATGGTCTACATATTTACAATAAATATTTTCTATTTTATATTTTCCCTATTGTAATAATTGGAATTTTCAATGGTTTATTTAATAACTAATATAAAGATCTCTATTTATGAAATAAAGTCTTTTTGGATTATCTATGTGTTATATGTATATAAAACTATACAATATAATATAAAACCCATTTATTTTGGAGAAAATATTACATATAAAATTAATGTCATTACATTCTTCCCCACTTTATAAGATTCATCTCCAAAATTTTAACTCATATTCTCAATTGAGAAAATATGAGGGAACTTTTGTAACATTATTTCATATAGTTCCCATGCCATATCCTAAAATTTATGGTTCCAATATAAAACTTTTCCAAGGTGAGTTGCATTGTTGCACATGAATTTTTCTATTCTATAAAATTTCGTTATATTTTAATCCTTATGAAATAGTTCATGATCTAGTCATTCCACCTCTGAATTCAAGAAATTTGAGGGATCACATATGTACTTCTTTAAGTGAGATATATTGATCACATCATGAATTTATCCAATTTTTATTGGATGTTCCAACCTATTGAACACTACCCATATATGATAGAGGATCTCATAGGGTCTTATTTACCATTATATATGATTTTATTTATTTCAAAATCACTCAACTATCTTCTATTGTGATATTTAAAGGAAATAATTATCCCCAACATAAATCTATAATTCATTTTGATGGTTGCATGAATATATATTTTGTTGACACTAAACAACTTTTTTCTATTATATTTCATGAAACATTTAAATTATGTTTTTCATTTGATTTGGTAAAATTAAATTTCATTCGCCAATTTAATCCCAACATGTTTGAGTTATAATTTTATTCCAATATAATAAATCACATGGTTCCAGCTGAATACGTGAGTGTAAGCTGTTATTATATGAGAAATCAACTAAGGAATATCGATCCCAACAACCATTAAAATCATTTTATAATAATCTCAACATATCCTTGTGTTTCTAAAAGGTCCTTCTAGAATGAGTATTAATTTGGGGTGTGTTATTCCATATTGATATTAAATTCAGTATTTAGAGAATATTCACGACTTATATAGAATCTAGAGGTAAACCTTATACTATAGTTATAGATAATCAAAATTTATTCCCCATATATCTTCTCCAATTCTTTTACATATATCTTAAGAATTCATTAAAGTGATATATATTCTTTAATAATGATTATGTGGGTAGTCTGGGTGAGTCGATCTAGTAAAACCCCTATCTCATTGATTCCTTTAGATGTCATCAGGAGACCAGGGAAAAATTGTATAGTGATGATTTTCCAATTCTATTTTGGTATGGGAAGTTGTTTTATCATCCTTTTGAACTTATATCACACTAAATTAACTTACTGGCATACCAAGAAGATTTTTGTGTACTAAGTAATCCTTTTCTTTAGATTATCTCACTAAAGGTTCTCTTGATGATCACAATACATATTGTTAATTCATATATGGATTGATAATGGAAATTTTTGTGACCATATGATTGATGTTTATTCATATCTAATGATAAATTAACATATAGTATAGTTTCAAACCAAAGAAAACCATCTTCATTGATGATAAATTCTTTAATTTTCTTCTCCTTTACTCTTTTGTCCTTCTTTTAAAGCTCGATATCATCCCTTTATACCTCCTAGATATTGTATTTGATTGGTGGTTGGGAAATAATTTAAGAAATATAGGATAGAGTAACAGGTTATTTTATACTAAGATAATTAGAAAACCTTTTCACCTTTATGATAGTGTAGTCAATATAGAAATCATATTACTTGATCAGCTCTAAACATCTTAGTTAATGCTTGTTCATGTCTTTATGTGTGAATATATACTTTAGGCTCATGTGATATATTTATATGTCAAACATATCACTATATAGTAATTGTTTCCAAATATTTAAAGTGAAGATCCCAGTTAGTAACTCCATATCATGCATCAGGTAGTTCTGATCATGGATCTTTTAATTTCATGTGGCAAAAATGATCAATTTATTATTCAACATGAGGAAAATCCATTATTTTTTGAAGCGTCGATATATATGAAAAAATCATCTCAAGTTTATGTTACTATGAGTATAATTTCAGTTACAAACCTCTTCATAGGATTTAAAAAACATTTCTGAAATTCTTTAATCCCAACATACATTACCCTTTTTCATGTTAATTTATATATCAAGCTATAAAATCATGAGAAATATCTCACAAATCACATATAGTACTGTAATAATCCATGAAAACTATGTATTTTTGTATCCCTTTTGGATATGTTCCATTACTAAATTAACATTATCTTTTTTGGGTCAATAGAAATTCCCCCAATTTTTATCACATTTCCTAAAAATCTAACATGATGCATTCAAAAGATACACATTCTAATCATATATTAAATTTTATACATTCTTAATTTATCCAACATAATCTTGTTATCTTCTTTATTTTTATCCTTGATATAATAGTGGATGTGAATTTTATATATAAAAAGTATAATAAATTTTTTTGGTGAATATATAAAGACATTTTTTATCAAATCTATAAATATTTCAAGGGAATTAACATGTCTGATGGGAATCTATAAGAATTCATAGTGTCTACACTAAGATTTTTTATTAATATAATCCTTCATTGACATTAGTTTATGATATCAAGAATTAAGATCCTTATTTTAGTCATACTAAGATCATCAAAGATGATTTAACTTTCCATCAATCCATGGTAGTTGATACTTTTTATTTGCGGTGACCTCATTGAACTCCTAGTAGTAAATTGAATATTTTATTGATATAAATTTTTTATTAATTAAGAGCACCATCACACCCTAAGGTGATGTGAAAGGGATTATGAACCCCTTATAAAAATGATGTTACAAATTCTACTTTAACTCCTCATGTTTTATTAGGGGAATTTTGTAGGGGAATTTAGAGATAGGAGTGGCTTCCAGTATAATTTCTATTGATAACTCTACCTATTAATTTGGGGGAAGGTTAGTTAAATATTCATGAAATACATCAGTATATTTTATTATAATGGTAATTTATAGAAGGTTTCTACTTCCATTAACTCAGCCATTTAGAAAGGTATACTTCTTCACTAGGTATCAATAACCACACCATTGATCAATTATCCAATAGATATTATTGATCTATATTGCATCTATATAGGAGCATATTATTTTTCAAAATATAGATAGAGATTTGTTTTTTCCAAAATATTATGTGAGATTTATATAAATAGATCCAATCCATTCCTAGTATATCATCAAGTTACACATAGGTAAGAATAATTATATTCACTGGAATAACCATCCCAATGACACTAATAGGAGAGGTGTCCCACACACGGGTTTAGTTGATCACACATCTTGGTAGTTTTATAGATATATCTACTTCAAGGTATTAGGTTTTTTAGTGAACATTATTAGAAAACATAAAGGATATAATAGAATGTGTAGAGTGAGAATCAAATAAAAACTTTTTAAATTTTCTGTTGAATATGATGGTTACCTTAGATGAATTAATTTTTATTTACACCTTATTGGAATTGATGGTGTAATATTTCCCATGATCCTTTATATTTGGTAGTTATTGAATCTGATTACCATTGATAACCCATGGATTAATACACTAGCATGAAAAATTCCACTTCTCCCTATAGTTTATGTATTTAACCAGGGGTGGTGCATTCAGAGGTTCCTTCTTTTCCCCCATCACGTTGGTTGACTTCTTCATGTCTCTTCAACATTCATAATCATGGTGTTCTTATCTGTTACAATTGAAGAATTTCTATGTACCTCTTAGGGAATTCCCATAATTCATCTTCAAATATTTTTTATATGTGATTGGATGGATATTCTTTCCTCCTATTTCATTTGATTTGACATATTGAATGTCTCTTCTTGTCTTCTTATCACATTGTCTATGAGACCATTATTTAGAATCTATCGCTACTTTGAGTGCACATCTAACTACTTATTCATAACTATAAAAGTCTTATATATCTATATATGTTCAGAGTTGTGGTTATAAAACACTAAATAATCTATGTATTTTTATATCATTTTTCATAAAAAAACATAAGGCATATATTTAAATCCTTGTGAAAGTTACCTCATAACCCAATATAGAATAAATATTTTTTAATTAATATCCTGGAATTCTCTATCTATATTTATTTTGAAAATTTTAAGGGAAATAATGTAAGGAAAAAAATTTAAAAGAAATATTAGTCTATTATTTCCATTTTATCTTTCATATTTGGGTTCTTTATAAATACCCATAATTGATCAGCCACACTACCTAAACAGAAGACTACTAAAGTAACATGATCCTTACATGAATAGTTGTACATAGAATAGCTTCTCTATTGGGTAAAATAAATGTTACATGACATGTGGATTGAAGGATTTCCTAAACATCAGTGTTCATTTCTACATAAAGGACTAAATGTCTAGTTTCTCCTTGGGTGAATTTAGATTTTCCACAAGGTTCAGGTTATTGTTTACATCTTTAGATAAGTAGGTACGTATCTCTATAACATTTTGAAGTCTATCTCTACATGTATTAGTAATATAATTTAAAAAATCATTGCTTGGTCCTAGTCATTTCTTGATGGTATGGTTCCTCATAATCCTCACCATTTTACAATAAATAAATGGTTTGTACAAAATTAAGTCAATAAATCAATAAAAAATTTATTTTGATATATAAATTAATTCTAATGTCATATCTTATATGATACTAATGATTATTATTCTCCTAAAATGAGGATTTTAGAAAAATTTACTATAATATTTTTATGTTATGGTTTGATTATTTTGTTATGGACAATGGCATGTTGAAGGACAGTTCTATATTCTTTCTTGGTTTTGGTTTAGGTGATTGTGTTGTTTTTGTCTTGATGGAGAACGAGGACGTGGTGAAATGTTTACAGCAGCACTGGCGGTCTCTAATTTTCTTCTATGTTTGTGTGATGGTAGGATAACAAAGATGATGAAGTGATGGATCACGATTTAAACAATGGTACTTTGGATGATGATGACTGGATATGTCTATAGTGGTACCCATGATGATGGGAGGTTATTATTAGATCTTAACATCGGGTTTTGTGAATGCATTTTATTTTTGAAATTGTGTAATGGGGTTTCTTTTGGTTAAGGTTCTCACCTAGTGGTTTTTGGATTACCACTCGTCCTTAAAGTGTCATTTGAGAATAAAATAAAAAATTAATTTTCAGTTAGTGTATTGGGAAAATCAAGCACATACATCAATTTTATATGATAAAAAAATATATTTTAAACCCTTCTTCTATATACTCAAAAAATACCTCACATTATTCTATGAAATTATAATGACACTAAGATATATATCAATGAATAGCGTGTGATAAAAACAATGTAAGGTGAGGGATGTCATAGAAGGAATAAGAGACATGAATCAATAGTACATGGGTGATCATAATCATCATTATCATATCATAAGCATGGGATCATTATCCTAAGAATGAGGGAAATATTCAATATAGGTATTGAATTTTACATATTCATAATAATGAAACAACATTTCACAATGGTTATATACCACAAATAGTTCTGAACAAAACTATTATTACGTACACACATAAACATATGGGCCTAAAAAATAACACCATAATTGTGAAAAAGGATAACATCTTGTTGACCCATAATACACATCATCTTATGAGATATATCAAATTATCCAATTCATTAATGGGATATAGAATTTTGGCCCCACCCAAAAAATCATTAAATTATCACAATGATTCATGTCACATAAAACATAAAACAACCCTATTCATGGATTAAATCCAAGGAATGGTATAGGTTTTATAATTTTTTTATAAATATAAATTTCAGGAATAAAATTTGGGGTTCCTAAATGAATAAATTAAATCATATTTTTGAATAAAACATCATCACTCTTTAGTAGATAAGAAACAAATAAATAAGAGTCAATGTGACACTTTTCAAATAAAATTATTTTATAAAAATCATTGAAAATGGCTTAGAAAACATTTCAAAATGTGAGAAACGTGTAAATACCAAAAAAGTAATTGGAATGAATAGTTTATGGAAAATTCAATGTCTTTTTAAGAATATATATATATATATAATGAAAATAATGTGAAAGAATAGGTAACCCAAATAAATGCAGTTGGAATTGAGAACATCCATATTAAAAATTACACTTTATTTCATCATTATTTTAACTCAATAAATAATAAATATATATTTATTAAAACATGGATATATAAGTGAATTAATTTCATTTTATTTAAATCTTTATCAATTATAAAAATTCTATTCTACTTATTAATTCCCGTTGTTAATGGTGAAGTGTTTTGATATCATATTTTTTGTAAAATGTAATCAATCTTGCTTCGATTTAATGATCCTTATTTATATAAATTTATACAAAATTATGATTAACTGAAAAATCATCTAGGTATAATTATATATACATTTATATATATTAAGTAAATTATTATAATAATATGTAATGATGGTGATATAAAAATAATTTCTAACAACCTCATTGTTAGTTGATAGACTGTTAATGGTACATTATCCAAAGAAGACGTGTGAGAAATTTATCATGTGATTACAATAAATATAATTATTTTATAGGAACTAAACTTTATAATTATCATTTTAAAATATATTTTAATTTTTATTAGAAGTTTTGTATTATATAAAAAAACTATTATAGGGAGTTTAGAAAAGGTATAAAAAATAATATATGAAATGACCTTACCTCTTTCTTGATGTTTTTTATTTTATATGACCCTTAACGTATTGAAATCATATCATTTTAGTACTCCTAAAAGTCCCTAAGGAGTATATTTTGATTTAGAGAGGGTTTGTGGGGAGATATTTAACTTCGATAAGTAATGAAGGAGTGGTTTTCCAATAGATGTGTGAGAGGTGATCTATACTTTTGGAGAGAGGTATTTTATGGATGAAATATTGAATAAATTATTATATCCACTTAAAACCCATTAATAGTTATATTTTTGAAATTACGAGCCATATATAAATATAATTAAATGGATTTAGTACTTCAAAACCCTTTATAGATGGATTTAAATTATCTATTGAAAATGAAAGAGGAAAAATAAAAAAAATTATTTTTAATGGGATACATTTGACTTCAATCATTGAAAAATACATTTTAGGTTTGAAAATTATGTTTAATGTTTCCAAATAAATAAATTATCTTATTAATTGATTTTTTTCTAAAATAAAAAATATAACATTCATTAATCCATTATTGAATCTTTATATCGTCATCAAATATTCTATATTTGAAATTAGTATTTCTTTCCATTCATGAAAACATTTATGTTTCTCAAAAAATTATCTAAAATTCATCCTTGGTAATTTCACACAATGATTTTAAAAAGGTAAATTATTTTATAAAAACAATATTCGATCCTTATTAATTTTAATTGTTATGATAAAAATTATTATCTTTATGAAATACATTTAAAAAGTTATTAAAATTTTACATGCATTTCCATTAAGTTTTATATATCGATAATTATTTTTGGGAATTATAAAATTTATATTTTATTAAATTACTTCGATAAATATTATAAATATTAAATTTTATTAATTTCTTGTCAAATTAATATTCCAAAAGTTTATTTACCTGTCCTACTTCCTATGATTCCATTCTTAACAGATTAGTTACTATTTCTAACAAATCATGTTACTATTCCAATGGCCACATTACTATTCCAATGGTCACATTACTATTCTAATGGGAATATTACAACCAATTAATTCCTATTAATTCTTTCATATATCATTCACAAAATTTTTTCTCAATATTATATTTTTTTCTTTCAAAAAATTTGATTAGTTTTCTAATATCGTCCTTCTTTTCATTAATATTTTTAATGGGGGAAATGATTTTATAAGATTGTAATGTTCCAAGATTTTCCATTATAAATTTTCTATTTAATATACCCATTATAATATTTTTATTTTTATCATGGGTTTATTTGATGAATAACAAAAGGATCTTTATTAATGAACTAATGTGTTGACAATACCAATATGTCATATATGTAAATAATATTATATAATATAAAAAAATTCCATTCTTCCAATTAAATAATATTACTTGTAAACTCTTTATAATTACATTTATATGAAATCCTCCCACACATGATATATTTTCTAGTTACATAGAGACACTTCATTAAGTTATTCTTCAAGTATTTTTGACACATAGAAAGTAGAATCTTCTTTCATTCATCATCTTCATCACCTGAGAAGTTTTGAAACTCAATCCATCTATTATTTAGTGTGTTAAAATTATTAGAAAAATCATTTTATTAGACATAACATAATATAGGTTGGTATTAATAAATATAATATTTTAAAGAGTAGATTCTATCCCATTTTTTTCTCATTAGGGTTATTACTACATTCCCCTTCACATCTATATTTAACATGGTTTTTCCTATCCCGAGTCATTTTTAAAATCACAAGTAGTATATTTTGAGTGGTAAATAATTAATAATATAAGTGTATTATTGTAAGATAATTGTATGAAAAATTCAAACTCAAAATATCTCATTCTTTGAAAATATTAAATTAATTTTTAATTCAATCTACATCACTCCTGGTTCAGTATAGGTTTATTTTGGTTGGGTTTTTTCATATTATTTTTCCTAATTCCTTAACATAATTAATCTAACATAATGGGTTGTAAAGAGAAAGCAATTAAACAAATCATATACCCTCACAATGTCTTTCCACATGTGCAATTTTAGGCCCACCCATCATGTTCTAGAGTGGAGATTGAGTTGATACTCAACCAATATTTTTTAATGTGATTACCCCAAGGCGAATCAATTCTATAGTCACATCGACATTCCATTTTCAATATAAGGATGTAATATCTAAGAAAACCTCACTATCTACAAATTACCAAAACATCAATATGTTGTAATATACTTAATATTTTCCATTATAAATATACTTTTATTTTTCACTAATGTTTTTTAATTCAAATCCCCTAATTAATTAAACTAATCATAAATATAACTAAACCCTACTATGATTCTAATTGATGAACCCTTGACCCGAACTTATGAGTGTGATTCTAAAAAAATTATTTAAACACTATATTTGATTAATTGTGAGATAAACCTATATTTATTTTAAACATTAGCATAATTTAAACATTACATGTCATAATAATCACACATTCCCAAGTAAAAAAGGTTTAGTGTTATTGAGGATTACCCCTAATGTAATTCTTCTCCAAAAAGGAAGAATGTTAAAATATAAAAATATTTACTTTTTTTGTTTTTAAAATCTACCATGAAGTATCCCTAAATAAAATTTACTTCTAAATATAGCCACATAAAAAATTTCTTAAGATAAAGAAAAAAATATAGGGTTGATCATGAATTCTTAGTGTGATAAAATATCATCAAAATGACATAAAGAGTTAGATCATTATTATATGAGAAAATATAAAATGGTAGAAACTTATTAGTAAAATGAGTAGTAAAAAATAATAGTTTGTCCTATGTCATGATTGAATGATATGTATTCTCAAATGAAGAAACCTATTCCTGGAAAAAAAGGTTTACAATTAAGAGATAATAAACTTGGTCCATGCAGTATAATCATGATCATATGGAATGGATATGTGAGATTAAATTAAAATATATCATAAAAATTAACTATAAAACAAAAATTATAATATAAAAACATAAACCTTATGAAGAAAAAAATGTTCACATTTCATGTTATAAAGAAATAAAATGTCCAAAATTCATATTGTTACCAAACATAATTTTGAAATGTCATTTTGTAAAAAAAAATTTCCATGCTTACAATCCTTTCCCCATGTGTAACACCCCAAGAATTTAAAAATAGATTTCATATTGAATGAAAAAACACCGAGTCTCTACAAAATACTAACATTGTATAACCTAACCAATTAACACAATTTTTCCACCTTGGTGATTTGAATTTTGAAAAACTGACATACACGGTTGTGTTCAGTAAGATACTTTGAGTCTGATAAGACAAAAAAATGTTTGTTGAATAATAAAATACCCTTATGAATAGTTACATACCCTTATGAATAGGAATGACTTTTAATTAATAATAAATATTTCTAAAAATATAAATTTCACCAATGAATGTATAAATACAATTTAGACATCTTATAAGTGAAAAATAATCATAGTATATGTATTGGTATTTTTGGAATGTCATAAATATTTTAATTATTATTTTTTATTAATTAAATAATTTAAAATAAAAATATATTTTCATAAAATTTTATACTAAATTTTACATTATTTTCACATCGTTATAAGATGATTTTTTGGGACCTTGATTAATTTTCTAGTGTTATAAAATGAGTTATAATATTAAAGTTGTTTTTTGGGAATAAATTAGGATTTTATTTAAAAAGTAAATTACAAATATTTAAAAAAATATTTTCAATAAATGAATTTCTATTTTTAATTTTATATGTTTAAAAAAATGGGTAAATTTTTAGTAGTTTTTATAAAATACATGAATATTAGGTGAATAGTAAAAGACAATAATTTACGATAAATGCTGAAAACATGATTTATTAGGTAATAAGTATTGTGAGAATGATGTAAGATCCTTAGGTTTGAACTCACATTAACTTATTACTATTATGGGTCACATGAATCAATAATGTTGGTTTTCTGGATGTAAATTATAAAATAATGAGTAAAATATTCACAAATCACCCCTCCCCTCCACTATTAAACCCCACATACTCCCGCTTCTCTTCACTCCTATCAATCCTTTTTCCTTGTATAAATTATAATAAAATATCCTCCCAAGATCCTTCTTAACTTCCATCATACCTTGGTCTCATAAAAAGACCAAAAACTCTCCCCTAAAGAGGATATCAAGGAAGATTTCTTCAATAGGTAAATTCCACTTTTCATTTATTTTATGTCATGTTTTCTTTTATGTGGTATGTATTTAATGTTTTCATACCATGTTATTCTTTCCATTTTATTCTGTACCAAAACTATTTTATATGTCTTTTATGAATGGTTCAACCCTTTCCCCTCTCTTTGAAATGTTTTCTAAAACCATGTTTCATAGTCGTTATGCTGCCGAATTTTCGTCTCAAAATCTCTCTATTTTTAAAGACCTCTTATTATGTAATAATATTTTAATTTCAATTGTATTATATTGGGATATGTAATTACATATCCAAATTAATGTCCATATTATTTAAGAATTATGAGATACCATTTTTCCCTCATCAATATTTTTATGAATTTTTACATGATGTCGTTAGACTGTAGAATTTTCATAAGGTATTTCTCAACTCTTATTTTATTTTGAGTTCCTCTATTTTCATTTTCTTTACTCACCCCCATTCATCAAAATGTTATGATAAATCCATTAACTTGTATTTACTATAATTTTGTTTTTATAATTGAATAATTCATCATCATATCTCCTTTCGCATTCTTTAAATCTTTAAATGAGAACACCGTCCGAGATGTGTTAATTATCATGTTCAAGGAAGGTTGGTTTTAAATATGCATTACTATCATCAAGAATGGTCATGAAACCATTATAATTATTTAACCATATAATAATATATGTATTTTATATTATTTAATTTTCTTTAATCCTTTCACACTCATAATATAAAATAATTATACAAAATAATGTTCATTATGCACAAAATCGCCAAGTTAATCCAAGAATTTGTCATTAACTTTTATCTAATGATTCATCCTAATGGAATATATCCAATATCATTATAAGATAATTTATATATATTTAATGTCACTAATAATATATATTAACAATTATTGATGTTTAACCACATTTCAAATGAACATCCATTCATGAATACAAGTAAATCGATCATGAAAACCAAAGAAGAAAATACTTCCAAAATAATGAAATTGAATATCATAACCCATCAAAAGTACATGAATTAACCTAATAAGGATTTAAAATGTAAATTAAATGTTTAGGAATTTATGTAATCATTAATTTATGAACCTAAATTTGACTATTCAGTTCATTTATACCAACTGAGGAACACCTTCAAATTTAATGTAAGCGTTTCCTCATACAACTTCCATTTTCACAAGATATTCCTTATTCACTACAATTAATTTTTTATGGTTTATGATAATTACAATTTATATATAATATATTTAATATATTTAATTTCATGTGAATAAATTTATCATTTTATTATTATTAGTTTTTGTACCAATGTTTCGATTGATTACCAAGTGGTAAGAGTTTTTCTACCCGAACCTCCGTTTTCATTCGGGTTACTATTATTTTATACTTAACAGAATTAAATTATTATTTATTTATAATTAATACTAATATATTATTTTATAATGTTCTATATATGTGTACCAACCTGAATCATACTTTCATTTAATTGGAGTTATATGTTCTAAAAGGATCTTTCAAAACATTCTTTCTGAAATAGAAGCCCAATTGGAGGGAATTTGTCAAATTCGTTTGTATTTTCAAGGGAAATATATAATCTGCCTTTTTGAAACCATTATCAATATAAAATATTTCAATTTATTTTTAATATAGTATCTTACTTAAATTATGGTATTATTCAAGAACTTTTCCAAAATAATTCTTCCTTTTAAAGTAAAAGAGTATATATCTCAAGAATTACTCGATGAATTTTTAAGAGTATCTTCATCTATTTCAAAAATAATTTTATTTATTATGTGTGATATAATATACAATATTTAGTTGATTTTTTTTATTAGTTTTACTATGGATGATAAATCCTTAAACCATTCACTAATTTAATCTAAATGGTTAGTGTTTATGCATAATGTTCGGTGAAAGTCACTTACATTTCATATGTTAGTTTCAATATGAATTTATATGTTGTTTATGTTTATACCCACAAATATGAGGAATTAATTATTCTTATTATGTGATGGATTGGGCCCTATATAGACCCTCGATGCATTGGTAGGTATCATTATACAAATAGACGTGGACTTGGCTAAGGCCTTGCCCATATTGAGATATGGTTTCGGCTGAGGCCTTAATCATTTTTAAACATCTTAGCTGAGGACTTGACGAGATGTTTTATAATGTATGGAAAATTAGTTTTCCTCATTATGAAACTATAAATTCAAATATCATGAGGTTATATACATGATTGTGTTTTATTATGGAAATATTTACTCTTCTAATTTTCCTTCCATATTATGTTCACATTTTTTTAAGGAATTTGTTTTTAATTATTCAACTTGACTAATGTTTAAGATTTCTTCCACTACATTTCGCGCCCTTACTGAGCATTTGAGCTCACAACTTTCTTATATGTCATTTTCTTAGGACATGAAGAAGTTTATTATGAATGACATGCATGGATAGACATAGAGTGTGGATATTCCTAATAAAACTTATATGTTGTATTTATTTTCAAGTTGTAATGTTGAACCAATGTTTGTATATGTTTTTCCAAAACTACTAAAATAATTGGACTTTAGGATTATATTCCTTATAACAATCCAAATATATTATAATATTTTACCTCTTCCATCCTTCTGGGGTCATGGCATTATATTTGTTATCAAAGGTACTTTAGTAGAAAACATGGAATCCATATTTAGAAAACATAGATTAGAGAAAAAAACCATTTGATTGGCTTGAGGATACACATACAATAACATCCTATAATTTTGGTATGGAATAGATTATTTGGATCTTCTTAGAAAATTAATCTGGGTTTGTATACTATAAGTGGACCGGGTTATTACACAGATATACCTAGGAGTGAAAAATCATTCAAAGAGTTTTGGGCATGACCTAGGGAATCCTAATACAAAACAATAGGCCTTACTATACACCTGGTTTGAAATTCCAAGGGGACATTCTAAGGATAATTCTAATTTTATTTTCCCACCATTATAAAGGATTTATGCCCCAAATCTAACAACATTATGTGGTTCTAGGATTTATGATGCATAAATTTATGCTATGTGTGATACCATGATTATATTTAAAGAAATTTTATAATATTATGAGCTAATATGTAATATGTAATTGATTATAAATGGCACATAGAATAAGGAATAAGAACTTCATCAATGCATGTGATGTAAAGATTAAGATGGATCATACCTATAATGGTCTAAAGCCATTATTTCAAAGGTAGATTGTCTCCCAAGTATCCTCTACATATGAGGAAATAGTATCATGTGTTGACATGGTATGTAAAGACTTATCTTATTCCTTTGTCTTTGAATGGAAAAAAGGAGAATAGGGTGGCTAAAAAAAGATAGATAATGGGAATAAGGGAAAGTAGAGTTTTTCTACATGTGATAAATATGTAAAGAATCACGATTCTAAATTTTAAAAGGGAATGGATGTTTTTTATATGTGTGGAGAAAAAGGACACCAAATTCATGATTTCAAGGGTAAGAATAAGGTTTAATGTGTACAATGCTTCAACTTCAAGGAGTTGGGACACTATGTGAATCAATATCCAAGGTGTCAAAGAAATGTACCCCAAATGACAATTATGGATAATGATCATGTTATAATGATACCGTAGATGAAATATAATGATTAATATGCTATGTTAATAATCATTTCATTGGAATATTTTTTTTCTAACAACGTACTAATTATATGAACTATGAAATATATGAGGATAGTATAACAATAATTTTTTATTAAGGATTTGAAACCTAAAGTTGAATTGCACCAAGAAATGATTTTCAGTGGAATGTTAAACTTTTTTTATAATTAATGATTAAAGGAAAGAATACTTATAATATATTTCTAATTATAAAGATAATCATGATGGAATAATTGTTTTAAATAAGTACATACTACCTTGTAACATATTAATTACTTTTCGATAAGTGGTATATGCTATCATCGATGTAGTTTGCAATACTTTCATATTTATGGAATATATCCAGTAACATGTATCTTACATAAGTAATATGTTAAAATTCATGTTTACAATATGGTTTTTATGGTAATTCAATTTATTACTATTTTTGAAACGGATACATGAGAAAGTTATTCACATGTTTGAAAAGTGAAAATTTAGAGTTGCTTCATGTTTATTAAGGGTTAACAATAAGTTCATATTTGAAATTCAAAGAGATTAATTTTAAAGTGTTGAATATCTATATTTGGGAATGTTTAAATACTTAGGAAATGGTTTAAGTTGATCATTGTATGATATTTTATAGTTTAATGTTTTACATCACCATTTGGAGTAACATTTGTTAAGTGATGAAGTATTGATAGTTCAAGGTGAAATCAAAGGATGAGTTTGTAAATAGAAACATTTATTTATACTCTTATAAAATGGAATAATTCCTCAACTAGATTAAAAGAGACTTAAATAAAAAAAATTCCTATTATCATTATCTTTTATAATATCGATGAATTATTAACAGTAGTTTATAGTTTTGTTGTAATCAACATTCATCTGAACATGTTCTCTATCACGTTTCATCAAAAATTAATAGTTAGATTTTTATTCAATGTATAGGTTTTTTATTCCAACTAAATTCATCCCATTTTAATGTATAATTTTTTTGGTGACAACCTCATTTACTTTAACCACTTTTTAGGAGGATATCTTATTAACCCTATTTTGGATGTTGGTTTTCCAAAAGGTAATTTCCAAGCATCAGCCATTATCTTTCGAAATGCAGTTTGAAATTACGAGGATGCAATTTAGTTGAGGGGAAAATAATGTAACACCCAATGAATTCAAAAATCGATTTAATATTGAATGCATGAAACACTATGTCTACAAAATATCACCTTTTTATAACATAACCAATGAACAGAAATTTTCCACCTCAGTGATTTGAATTTAGAAAAACTGACATACACTATTGTGTTCAGTAAGATATTTAGAGTCTGATAAGACAAAAAAAGTTTTTGTATATACTAACATAACCAAATGAATAGTAACATATCCTTATGAATAGTAATGAATACTAATTTGACCAAAAAAATATAAAATTCACCCATGAGTGTATAAATACAACTTAGACATCTTATAAATAAAAAAAATGATCATACTATATGTATTGGTATTTTTTGTATATCATAAATATTTTAATTACAATTTTATGATTTATTTAATTTTTTAAAATGGAAATTTATTTTTGTTAAATTTATTTCTAAATTGTTACTATATTATCTTATGGTTATATGATAATTTTATAGGACCTTGATAAATTTCTCATGGTTTTATAAAATGAGTTATAGTATTAAAGTTGTTTTCTTTGAAAAGAATTAGAATTTTATTTAAAAGTAAATTAAAAATAATTAGAAAATTATTTTCCAAAAATAAATTTCATTTTTTAATTATATATGTCAAAGAGTGGTTGGGGTGAATTTTTCATATTTTTCTAAAATACTTGAATTTTGGGGGAAATGTAAAATATGATAATTTACAAAAAAATGCTAAAAACAAGATTTATTGGGTCATAAATGATGTAATACTGATGTAAGAAAACTAGGTTCAAACTCACATGCACATATTTCTATTATCGGTCAAATGAATCAACAATATTGGTTGTCTTGAGGGAAATAATTAAATAATTAATAAAATATTCACAAATCACCCCTCTCCTCCACTATAAACCCCCTCTCACTCCTGCTTCTCTTCACTCATCTCAAGCCTTGTGCCTTGGATAAATATTTCTCAAATATCCTCCCAAGATTCTCCCCCATATCCATCATCTCTTAGCCTCATAAAAATTCCAAAAACTCTCCCCTAAAGAGTCTATCAATGATAATTACTTCAAGAGGTAATTTCCTCTTTTCATTTCTTTTATTTCACATTTCTATTATGTGGTATGTATTTCTTTTTTTAATAACATGTACATATTTCCATATTATTATATCCCAGTAATATTTTATGAGTCATTCATCAATGTTTTATTCTTATCCCCTATCTTTTTAATGTTTTCTAAAACCTTGTTTCATAGTCATTATGCTATTGAAGTTTTGTCTCAAAATCTCTTTATTGTTCGAGCACTCTTATTATGTTATCATCTTTTAATTTCAATTTTATTATATTGGGATATGTCATTCTATATCACCATTAAATTTCATATTAGATTCTAATTATGAGATACCCTTTTTCTCTCATCAAAATATTTTATGAATTTTTATGTGACGTCGTTAGGTAGTTAAATTTTCATAAGGGGTTTGTCAACTTTTCTTTTATTTCAAGTACCATTATTTTCTTTTTCTTTCCTCAGCTCCATTAATCAAAAAATTATGATAAATATAGTACCTTAAATTTACAGTAATTTTTTTTGTGATAATGAAAAACTTTATCATCATATCTTCTTTCCCATTCTTTTATACTATAAATGAGAACACCGTCTGAGATGTGTTAATTATCACGTTCAAGGAAAATGAGTTTTGAATTTTAATTAATATCTTCAAGACTGGTAATTAAACATTTATAATTGTTGAAACAGAACATAATATATGTTTTTTACCTTATTTAATGTTCTGAAATATATACACACTGATAATATAAATTAATAATACAAAATAATGTTCACTATACACAAAACAGCCAAGTTAATCAATTCATTTATCATTAAATTTTATCTAATGATTCATCCTCATGGATTATAAACTATATCATTATAATATAATTTATATATATTTAATTTCACTGATAATATATATTATTCATTCTAGATGTTTAACCATATTTCAAACAAACTTCCATTCACGAATAAAAGTAAACTGATCTTGGAAACCAAAGAAGAAAATGCTTCCAATATAATGAAATTGAATCACTCAATCCATAAAAGGCCATGATTTTATGTTTATAAAAAATCTATTAAAATTTTATGAGGTTATAGAATTTTTAATTTATTAACTGTAATTTTATTATTCAGGTCATTACGATCCAGTGAGGAAAACCTTCAGACTTATGGAACGGGTTCCCTCATCTCACTTCCATTTTTATGAGACATTCCTTATTCACTGCAATTACTTGTTTATTTTGTATGTATGCAGACAATTGATTTATCATATCATTAATATCTTTAATTTAGTGGTATTAAATGTATTATTTTATGATTATTAGTTTTGGGGAATATTTTTTTATTTATTACAAGGTGGTAAGGGTTTTTCTACCTAAACCTCCATTTTCATTAGGGTTACACTTATTTTATACTTAAGTCAATTAAATTATTATTTCATAATAAGTAATCTTCATATATTCTATGATAATATTCTATATATGTGTACCAGTGAGAATCCTACTTTCATTTAAGGGTAGTTATATGTTTTAAAAGGATCTTTCAAAAAATTCTTCCCAAAATACATGTCTGATTTAAGGGAATTTCTAATATTATTATCTATTTTCAAGGGCACTATATAATCTGTTTTTTTGTAACCATAATATTTATATAATAAATATATTTATTTTGAATATACTATCTTACTTAACTTCTATTTTTATACAAATACTTTTCAAAAATAACACTTCTTTTAAAAGTAAAAGAGTATTTATCTCATGAATTTATTGATGATTCTATAAGAGTATATTCATATATTTCAACAATTTTGTTGATTCTTATGCATGATATCATCTACCATATTCAATTGAATGGTTTAGGATTATTTTTACTATGGATGTTCTATCCTAAAACCATTCAACAATTTACTCTGAATGGTTAGTGTTTATGTTTAATGTTCTGGGAAAGTTATTTACATTTCATATGTTAGTTTCAACATGAATGTATATGTTTTTTATGATTATGACCACTCATATGAGTACTAAATTAGACTTATTATGTAATGGGTGGGGACCTTTATATCCCCTCTATGAATTGGTAGGTCTTATGTGACAAATAGACATGGACTAGGCTGAGACCTTGCCCATTTTGAGATACGGTTTTGGCTGAGGCCTTAATCATTTTTAGATGTCTTGGCCTAGGCCTTGGCGGTATGATTCAGAACGTTTGGAATATGAGTTTCCCATATTATGAAACTACAAATTCAATGTTCATGAGGTTATACCCATGATTATATTTTATTATGGAATTATTTACTCCACTCATATTGCTTCCATATTATGTTAACATTTTTTTGGGCATGTGTTTTAAATTATTCAACATGCCTAATGTTTATGATATCTTACACTATATTTCTTACCCTTACTGAGTTACTAAGATCACCCCTTTATTATGTTTCTTTTTATTATGAGATTAATAAGTTTATTATGAATGACTTACAGGGCTAAACATGGAGTTCTGTATGTTCCTAATAAAGTGTATATGTTGTCTTTATTTTCAAGTTGTAATGTTGAACATATGTATGTATCTAGTTTTTGAAACTACTAAAGTACTCGGTACATCAGAATTTGATTCATTGTAATCATTCTAATGTATTAAAACAATGCACCGGCTCTGGGCTTCGATGCTCGGGGCATTACATCATGAGATATAAATACATAATCAATGCATTGGAGGGATTTAACAGACAGAAACCATCTTAGGGTACTATCAGACCCAAACTATCTCATGGATTTTTCAGATCCACATTATTAATCATACAATCATATTCATGCAACTTGAAAATAATAATTAATCACATCATAAATATATCATGGAAATAAAATCGAGTTTCATGAAATTTTCATATGGTGACCCTAAAATTGACCTCATGAATATAAATGGTTGATATTTAAAATTCAATTACTCAAAATGTATATTTAAAAAGTTGAATTATAAGTATATTAATAAAAAAATAAATGGGAATAATGTCTTTGGAGATAAATAGTAAAATTGGTGGGGAAATCAAAATATAGTTTTTAGAAATATTTTTTATCTTTGGTTTAAAGGATGGATTTATCATCCATGTAATTTTTATTTTTGTGAAGGAAATATGATTTTTTTGAAAAATATTTTCTTCAAGATGTAGATTTTAAAACTATATACTAAAAAAATGGAATTTCTTTCAAGAATTTTAATTTAATACACTTTTTAAACTTTTATGATTGAATGGAATATTCAGTAATAGATCCTTGAAAATGATACAAATCTTTTAAAAAGGTGATGTAAAAACTTCTCTATGACCTTTATATTTAAAATTATTATTCAATAATAATTATTTGAAAATACATTATTATTATTAAAATGATATATGAAGTATAATATATAATATTTTAATTTTGAAAATATGGAAATCCATTTGAACATTTTGAAATACCATTGTTGAAAACCCACATTAAAAAATGGTAACTTAATTTTTTTTATTAAAGGTAGAGAATGAGGTATGAAAGTAACATGAGAGAAAACATATTTTTATTCCTAAATATATTTTATAAAATTTTTGGTAATGTTATTTGTGGATAAGAAGTGGATACCTTATTTATGAGAATATAATTAATTATCAACAAAGATAAAATTTTTAGGTGGATGGTATCCCTATAGAAGGACTACTGGAAACAAAAGTTATATTTCATAATATACAAAGTAAAAAATACCCTAAAATAATATTTTATAGTGTAAGAAACAAATCATAAAAGGAAATATTTCAAGATGACACATTATAACTCAACAAAGAGTGTTTAGTTAAGAAAAAAACATACAACATTGTTATCATTTGAATTGAATTCCATTGAATGAAAGAACATAATATGGATCCTAAAAAAATTAATATCATGAATATGGAAAATTTAATTAATTAAATATAAATAAAAATATATAATATAAATGATGGTTCACAATATCAAACATGCCTCATGGATTTGAAAAAGAGACAATGAAAGCCTTACGAAATTAAAAAAATTTGAATAAAAATCCAATTAAAGGATATGTTTTAAAATTAAATATTAAATTAAATAAATAATGAGAGGATAATGATAAAAATAATTAAATATGAATTAGGTACACCATTAAAATGAAAACATGGAGTATATTAAAAAATATGACTGAAAAAAATTAAATTTTAGACACAAAAACCATAAATAAATATCTTATATCCATAGAAGCACCAAAGCTACTAAAAAAATCATAATAAGCTATTTCCTAAACTTATTTATATCAATAATTTTTTTTTAAATTGAATAATAATTATTATCCATTTTTTATTGGTTAGTTATTATTTATTTTTAAAAATAGGTGTGAGTAATCTTGATCATTTTGAATAAGTTCCATAATAACTGTGTCATTATTCAAACTTACAAAAGAGTTATTCATTACTTGATCAAATAAGGTATTGTAATTTATTTTTCATGATTTTTAATGATATAATTTAATTCAATGATTTTTTTATTCCATGTTCTTATAGATGGAATTGGAGATAAATATGTTTCAGGGATTTTGGAAAATGAATAATTGTGTCATAATTAATGAGTTCAACATTAATTTTTTTAGTCCAAAACCAAAATAAATTTTTTAATTATCTAAATAAAAATTCATTAGTAATTAATCTCTTATTTTAATATAATATTTCATTTTATATCATTTCTCTATTTCGTAGTTAGACAGACCAAACCATGAACATACAATAATTTATAGATGACTATGATTATGAAATTGGTTTCTTTTGAAATAATATAATTATTTGAAAAATATATATGATATTACTGAGATAAATTGATATTTTTGAAGAAAATTTTTATGATATTTTAATAATTAATAAATAAACTATTTTAAAAATGATATACATTACATTATAGAGGTGGTAGTTTGCAAAATATATTGTAAAAATTTTCATATCAAGAATAATGGAAGGAAAAGTAGGTGTGTTATAATTTATTTATTCATAATCATAATTATATTTTATATATCACATTTTTTTCAAATTTAATATTATATTCTATGAATATATATCATGGTGAATAAAAAATCGAATCCATCAGTTCAGGGAGGTGACATTCTGCATAACACAGAAATTATGGTTTCCTTTTTCTTAATAAGAAAGGGAAAATGTGGTTAATATATATTAACAAAGAAAAGAAAAATTCATGACAAAAATAATAATTAGTTAATTACATAGGAAATGATAAAATTATAATTGATAATGAAAGATTGAAAAGGAAATAACTTAGGGAAAATGAGGGGGAAATATGTACAAATGTTGACATCTTTGAGTTTTCATTGGAGGATTCCTCAGAAATAGGGGAATTAAAAAACATGTGACCCTGGGTTAATGAAAATGAAATTGGATTATATGGATAGGTAAAATTCATATTTTTCAAGAGGAAAACTAATTTTTTGGGAAGTCTTAACTGGGTGGTGGGAGGCCCCTTCTATAATTGTTGAGATGGTATTTTTGTAAATATTTATTCAAAATATAAAGCGAGAACATGTTACACATTTCAATAAGAAAATAAAATAGATAATAATAGTTATTGGTATTTAATAATTTTGATAATCCATCAACCATTAACTTTAACATGTGTGTTCATGTCCGTTACCTTTTAGAATTTTCACTTTTACCATTATTTTTCTATACCATGGTAACCAATTTTTAATAAAGTTATTTAATTCTAATATGTAAAATAAAATTATTAATATTAAATAAAATTAAACTAATTATTTAAAATATAAAATCCAATTTATCATACAAAATATCTAAATTTATGAATAATTAACTTTAATATTACCACATGTAACGTGTAAAAACCCATTCATAAAAAGTGTGTTTTGAAGATTAAAATTTACATGCATGATAAAATTATCAATTTAAAAAAAATTCATTATATAAATTTGTTTATTTAAAAATAATTAAATTTCATTTTTCTTTCAATGCACTACAAAATCTAATTTTACCAAAATAATATTTATTAGAAAGAAAAGATAAAAACTGTTTCTTTTATTGGAAAATATTATATAGATTTTTAAAATAGGTTTTATAAATTATAATATTATTATAAAATTTAATAATTTTATAATTAAATATATATTTGAGAATAATTCTTTTTTAATTTTTTTCATGTTATACTTGTAGATATAAATATAAAGGCAATTATTTTAGTAAAAAAATATATTTTTCATTATTCACCTAAAATCATTTATTTCAAAAAAAAATATCAAATATTAAAATTTATAAAATATTGATATATGTAATTAAAATATGATGTTATATTTTTTATTAATAAAATATTAAAATTTATATTATAAATGAAAATTTGAAAAATAATGACAAAAAACATTTGTTGAAAAATAGAATTTTTAAACAGTATGTGTTCTCAATACTATTTTAGAATAATTTTTAATTTATAGATTTTTTATATATTTTTTAATATAAGTAATGATAATATATTATCATAATAATTATTTATAAGTTTTTTATTTAAATTTATTAATACATTAAGTAAATATTTGAGATTAGTGAATGCATTTTAAATATTAAATCACATCAATTTTTCCCTCAAAAAATAAGCATCATTAATTGGTTAATATTATTTTATTTCCTATAGGTATTTTTTATTATTATAATTTTATTACTAATAGACATGAAATTATTTGATCTTATTTTAGTTTGGTGTTGTGTATGGAGTAAGCCATCGAACAAATTAAAACTATTTAAAGAAAGGATATATAGTAAAATCTTAAGGTGTTACAAATTAAGGTCCAGATTTATAATACATTAGAAAATTTTATGATACTAGTTTTCCCTATTGTTAGTGATAGATATATATGAGTTATTTAATTCTGGATAAGGATTGGTGCATGCTTTCCCGATGACTTTTGTAAGGATGTAACCTATGCTCACAAGTTAGTCAATCTATTGTAATGTCCAGGACAATCGCACTTTTAGACCTAGGGGAGTGCCCATGAAACCTAATTCAAGGTTAGTGATTTAATATAAGAGATTTTATGACTTAATGTTGAATGCCCAAATTGATTTAATTGTGTAGAACCCATAACAGATTCCTTCAGTTCTTTTTTCAAATTGTGGTTCTACCATTTGATATTTTATTAATTCAGCATGGGTGGGGTTTAAAATTGATATTTGAAATGTTATTAAGAAGGGTTATTTTAATAAAATGATTTATTTTTTATGGTTTTCATGTGTTTACATAAAATGATTCAATATTTTTTATTTCATTTTATGAAATATGAATATAAATGTTTATCAAAATATTTTGAGTGGTTATTAGTTTTATAAGTAAGGAAGAGTGGAGAAAAAAAATTTATAATATAATTCATACTAGCTTGAAAATGGATTTATAAATAATGGTTATGAATGTAGAAAGGTCATCGGGGATCTATGGATCATATTTTTTCTCATTATTATATTATATTTCATCTATTTTTTCTTTGGATAAACTCATGACTGCGCTTGGGGCATTAATTTTTTACAGGATTGGTTTGTCCCTTAGGATCCTAAGGTGGTTAGTATTTTTTTATATTTTATTTATGTCAATTAATTTTATCATCTAAATAGACTCTTTGTACTTTTTGTTATAGTTATTGATTACAAAAAACATATGTAGAGTTTGGTAGTAGAATAGAAGTTTTGTTTCTATGGTGGGATTTGGAGGCTGAGTTGAGGGATTATTTTTTATTTACATGATTTTATATTTATTTTAATTGATTAATTTTACTTTCAAAATTTTAAATTATTTATATATGTTAGGTTTATAAGTCATAATTGATTATTCTCAAACACCTGACTTATAGATGTGGCATGCCTGATTTTATAGTGAATGTCCCATTTCGATCTAAATTTCATTTAAGTGAAAAAACATTCCCATTGTTCGCATATGATTCCATAGAAAATTTCTCCCACCAATGGGGATCATTAACACCCCTATGGCCTGTGGAATATTGGCGCATTTTCCGATTGAGGTGGTAGTGTATGATGCTTCATTCCAGAATGTATTATTAAGAAACAATATTTGAAATCTTGAGTACACTATTCTCCTTGGAATCAATGCTAAACAAATATTATTTCCTATCAATGTCATTACCTAGGAAGGGATGAAAAAATTTATAATTTATGAATTTTTTCAATGTTTCAAAAATATACTAATGTCTAAAATAGTGAACATTTGATGTTGGTATTAGAAGAGATATATTTTATTCTCACGAATTTTCAATATTTTTTTTCAAACAAATTATTTTACTAAAATAGGTGGATATATCGAAAATAAATAAAAATTCACAAGGATCAATATCAATTTACTAAAATAGGTTTTGGAGATCAATATTAAAATATAATTATATGGAATTTTACCTTCTTTAGACAATTCCATTGGATAAAGTTTCCTTATAAAATTTCTAAATCATTACAGTAAATTTCATTGATTTTAAAATGGTTAATACAAATATATTTATAGATGATTTCTACAACCCTGAGTTCATTAAATTTGGTCTTTAGAGTAAGTGAAAAATCAAAGCTAATTTTAATAACTATTTTTTTCAATTTCCTTATGGTTCATCCCTCTACAATTTTTTTGGATGGAGACATGTGTAGGAATGTAACGATTTTATGATTCTAAAGTATTACATAATAAAAATTACTCTTTATATATGAGATTAAAAAATATGTTATTCACATATACTTTAACTCTAAATATCTCAAAACTTAAGTTAATCAATCATGCATAATGGAGGAAAACCAAGTCACATGTGATTGGGTCATCCTAAGCAGAAATATAATGAACGAAATAATAAAAAAAATTAATGAATAAAATTCTTACTTGAATAAATGGATGAAACGATGAAATTAAAGTTTTGATTTTGAAGAAATCATAAAAGAACATGAAAATACTAATGAAATTTAGATAAGTGAAAAATATCCCAAAACATAATGAAACCACATATATATAGACACAATACAAATTATTGTGAAATAGGAGGCATCACAATGTGAATATATAAAAATTATAAAATATATATCTCAATTAGTCTCCCTGACTAGATCCATAATGATGTGGTGTGAACCATTATGGTATAAGCACATTATCTTCACAATTCGAACATAATATTATCTGAAAATCACAGTGTGGAATCCTAATAAATCATCCCAGATATTATCCAATTTTCTAACATCAAATGTTTCATAGTGTTGAGGGTAAACCTGATGTGAAGTAATTCATAAAGATTTACATATATCACCTAACTTCATCAGATCACTCTGCAACATGCCTCAACCATTCCATTCCACATACAATTATTTCTATGTATATTTTTCATTTATGATATTTCATTTTATTGTAAGACTATCCTTTATGGAATCTTGTTTTACCAACAAATTCATTTTAATATCATGTAGCTCCACTAGGTTATCTACCCAAAATTTAGTCAAAATAACATAGATAGGACAAGTTTATCTAGAATATCCCCTTATGATGTGATTCATCCTTCTATGGTGTGTTATCTATTAATGAAATCCTAAATGATTCTAAAATTTCCATTGGTTTTTAATCCTATATATCCATGGATTAAGTGAAATGATGTGTGATTGAATTTTTTGTTTCATAAAAATTATTTTACCATTGATTTTGTAAAGCCATTCCCAATTATGAATTTTTAATTTCAATGGATATTTTATTTTTTGATATTTAGAGTATGGTTAATTCAGTGAATCAGAATTTCAATTAGAATTCCAAAGGTTCAACTATCTTAGATTGGTTCTTTTGTATGTAGAAAAAGGACCAAGATGTTTCAGGGATACATGGGTAGATTTCAGATATAGAACAAGGGACTAACAGTAAATTTTTTATTTAGGTTCATCACCAAGAGGAGTGATCACACCATGATTCACTATTTATTTTCAACCTTTACACCATAAAATTAAATAGATTTTTTATTATAATTTAAAATTATTATAAAAAATTGAAATACACATTTGAATAATTTATTTTATATTAATCACTTTTAAAATGGGTAATTTCATAGGTTTGTATAATTTCATTGTAGGTGGAGGTGATTATAGAGGGCCAATGATGAAGTGAATGAAAAATGGCCCAAATGGCAAGGAGTACCTGAAAACCTATCCAATGTTTTTCATGTTTAGAGAAACTAGTTCATCGAAATGGGATGATATTTTTTTTATACCCAGACAATAGTGGGATAAAACTATTTTGAATGAGCTGAATCCCAATTTTTCCATGTAATGAACCATATGAACTGATTTATCTAGGGAATCGAATCTGAACAATGTCAATGGAGCTGCTCTATATTATGTCAATATCTCGAGCTGTAGTTGTCCAAATGGTAACAAATATTTGTTGAAGGTAGTCAAAGGTGAGGATACATATTTTTTTCATTTCTCCCAAAGTGATATAAAACTATCTTGAGGTCAAAAACCATGAGAAAATTGGTTTTTCAAAATCATAGGGCTCTAAACCACCTTCAACATTTCTAATAAAATGATACATTGGGTACCCCATTTGCATGTTTGTTTAGGAGACAATATTATACCATTTTTTAGTCCTAGTGGATTCCTCTCATCATCCACATAAGTTCTTTAGGCCATAGAAAGTGCTAATGCATCATCTTATTCTTCCCCACTCTCATAGATTTCAAAACTTCTTTTGATCATAAGGAGGGACCTTGATGTAAATCCCAAGATTCATGTTTGTATTAATTTAAATAATATTTTTAATTATATGATTTATATTATTTTTCATTATCATATCTTTTTATTTAATTGAGTTATTTACTGGTATGTCATGATCAATTCATATGATCGTGTTTGGGGGTATAATTTTATGTGATATTTCTCACACTATTCACTATTTCTTTTTTCCATCATTCAATTGTGGCGTTTATATTGTTCATGTAGGTCAATTGAACTATAATAAACAATGGAAATTAAATTTAAATTAATTTCAGGGTATCAAAAAGAAATTACATATTAACATGGAAAACATGTCGAGTTCTTTATATGTTTCCTTGGTGAGTTTTGGTTATGAAGTCAGACAAAAATCACCCTCTCCTCAGCGGTAGTCAGTGAATAATTTTGTCTCTCTAAAAAAACCCTAGAAGGTATCCTAATAAAAAAATCCATAACATTCTAGTTCTAATTGTTACTAACTAGTAACTAAAAGATCTAAACCCTATATTTTGAATTAATTAAGGATGAGAATCATGAGATTTCCCTGGGTTGATCTTGCTTAATCAAAACATTTAATTTCCACTTTGATTTTTTTAATTACCTTCATATATTCTCTTTTTACATCAACAAAACCCCATGTTTTTTAAATCTCATTAAAAATATTTCATAATGAATACCCTCATCATAAATTAATGATCAAATGCTCTGCCAAGATATGACCTACATTCGTGCTATACTACAGAAATTCTAGTAAAAAATAAACAACTAATTTAACGCACTCGACAATGAGATAATATTTCATCACCATTTCCAGGGAGACAATATCATTATTTTTTCTTTATTTCATTTCATTTTTTTATTTTCATTTTTATTAATTACTCCTTTCAATATCTCTACCATCCCTTTTTTATGTTTTGTTTTCATTTCCGTTTTTGTTTGTTTGTGGGTGTATTTTTTCATCCTTCTCTTTTTCTTCTCTCTCGTTTTATCTAATTCTACAGTATCAAATCCTCTATTATTTTATTATTTATATATTCTTATTTAATTTTATTTTATATATCCCCCATAATAAAAAAACTTCTAATCTTATTTTCTTGACCCAATCAGAAAAAAACTACATAAAATTGACCATGAAATTGAAAATACACTTCACTCGCAAATCTTGTCATCTAGATTAGGGAAATCTAGTAACATCAATGAACCCCTTGTGGAACATCAAGTGGTCCTAAACCAATCAATAAATAATCCAAATCAAACCCCAAAAATCATGGATGCAAATAGGAATACCCTAAAAGAACCAACCACCCGAGATGTGGAGTACCAACATGCGTACATCCAATATCCTGAGGAAGTAGCCAACATTGAGATGAGATCATGAATCATCCACCTCCTTCCTAAATTCCATGGTCATCGTAGTGTGGACCCTCACAAGAATTTCAAGGATTATAACATAGTGTGATCCTCCATGAAACCCTAAATTGTGTCTAAGGACATCATTAATTTTAGGGCCTTCCCAACCACTCTTGATGGCGTAGGCAAAGACTATCTATACTACCAACCTACCAAAATTGAGGGATATAATCACATGTAATGAATGTTTCATGAGATGTTATTCCTTTACACCTGAACAGAAATGAATTAGAAAAAAAAATCTTTGGAATTAGGAAATCATAGGCAGAGACCCTTCATGAATATTGGTAGAGATTCAAAAGATATTGTTCTGGCTTCCTCCACCACCAAATTTTTGAACAATTTCTAAATCAATAATTTTATGTGGTACTTATTCCCATGGATTTTGGAATGATATATACTATAGATGGAGGTTCTGTAGTTGATAAAACACCTTCCGACACATGTGACCTAATAGACAATGTGGCTCAAAATGCACATAAATTTAGTACAAGAGGAATTGCACTGACCTAAGGAGTTCACAAGGTAAGTCATTCATCACTAAAGAAAAATGTAGATAATAAAATTGATGATATGGATATACTTCAAAAGAAATTATCTCATGTACAAGGTAATTAAAACTCTCATCTAGTTCCATTACATTGTGGTATTTGTTCTGATAACATTCATTTTACTAACAAGAGACCACAACTTCAGGACTCTTCTTAGTCTTGTGTTGTAGTATTCCTACAGTTTACTTTTCAAAAATCACAAACTTTAATGTAAGAACCATTCTAGAACAATCCAAAACCTTGGTGGAAATCACAACTACAATACCAACAATGAGGTTACTCAAGCTACACTAAAGAGAACAGGTTTTAACAAGGCCAAGGTATGAAACCTTCTTATCATTTAGCTTCTCAAAACAATCATCTTTCTCCAAAATATAAACAATGCATCGAGGATATGTTGATAAATATGGAAGACCAGAACCTCCAGTTCTAATAGACCACACAATCGGCTATTTAGGACCTGCAAATATAGGTGGGACAATTGTAAAACACCATAAATGACATTAAGATGCAAGGTTCTGGACTAGTACCATCCTAACCTATTTCTAATATGAAAGAAATGGTATTGTATGAGTAATTACACACTATAGTGGAAAATAAGTTTCTTCTTCTAATGATTCTAGCCCAGAATTATGTACCCCTCTTGAAAACACAATTTCCAACCCTAAAATATTTCCACTAATGAAAAACAAGACTATAATGGTAATAAAATTATCATTGAGGATTCCAATGAACAATACATTACTTATCATTTCCCACAAAGAGAATCTAAATCTATAATAAATTTTAATAATGAGATTGATAAATAAATATTTGGTACATTTAAAAATGTTCAAGTTAACATTATTTTATTTGATTCAGTTAAACCAATTTCTCATCATTCCAAATTTATTAATGAACGTTACACCCATAGATGAAGGATAAATGGGAATGAGAGAGTGAAGCTAGGAAGGAATGTCTCTCCCTTGATACAACCAGTAATGATCACCAAATTAAAGGATACAGAAACATTATGGATACCTTTCACCCTAGGAGATACCTTCTTTTCAGTTGTTTTTCTAGATTCAGGTGATTCTATTAATGTGGTTCCTAACTCTATGTACACTACTATAAAGGTTAGAGAGCTTCAACCAACATTCATCGTCATGAAACATTCCAATCAGAGCACAACACACCCATTTGGATTGGAGAATGATGTCCTCAAATAAGTGAAGAATCACATCTTCCCCGCTAACATCTACATTTTTGTGATAGAAGATACCTGCACCCATGGGATTTCCCCTCTCATACATGTGAGGCCATTCTGTAAGACATCAAATATGATCATCATCATTCAAAATGGTATATTGTACCTAGAGTTTGGTGGATAAAAGGTAAGTTTTACCATCCTTTATTCAATGAAACACCTCGTTGAAGGAACTCCACTCTTCATGTCTATTCGATGGAAGTTCTCTCTAATGACACACACACTGAATTTTGGGCATGACCCATACTATGACTCATTTTTATCTTCTCCACCATTAGATGATATTTGTTATAATTCAGGTTTTGAGTTTTGTGTGGGTTCTTAAAAGTTTCAATTTTGTGCTTTAAATTATGAGTGTGTTCATTTTGAGGTTTTTATGACCTTTGATGATTCTATAAATCTCATTTTCATTGATTCTCTCCCCTTAGAGAATAAACATGAGTATATAGATTGTTTCATGGACCTAAATCCACATAAATCCCCTCTGTTAATCCAAAAACCACTAATTTTTTAAATAAAACCACTTCTTTCTAATTCAAAATATTTCTATCTTGAGATTATTGGACAATTTCCTATCATAGTTTCCAATAACCTCTCTCCATAGTAGGATTCAAATTAGCTCAACCTTTTGAGAAATTATAAAAATATGATAGGATGGATATTGGATGATATTCCTAGGACAAAAACAAATTTTTTTTAGACCATATACTTCTAGATAATGTGGCTGACCCTGTTATGAAAGCACAGTTAATATTGAATCCCACTCTCCATGAAGTTTTCAAATTTGAAGTTAGTAAATGACTTTATATAGTAATAATTGATCCTATATCTGACATTAAATAGGTCATCCCAATTAAAATTGTTCCTAAAAAACCATATAAATAGTAGTGTCAAATAATAGGAATGAATTGGCACCAACACTTGTGAAAAACAGCTAGCAAGACTGTATTCACTAGCATTGACTGAATCAATCAATTCACAAGAACCACTTTCCCTTACCCTTTATTTACTATATTTTAAGAAGATTAGTCTTTGAGTACAATTATTGTTTTATTTATGGATATTTGGGTTATTTAAAAATCAATATGTCCCATGTGGATCAATAAAAGACAATATTTACCAGTCTATTTGGCACAATTTCATACAGAAGAAAGCATTTTGGTCTATGTAATTATCCTGGTACTTTTTAGCAATGTATGTTGTGTATTTTTTTCTAAGTAACTGGAAAATTGTTTGGATATATTTATGGATGATTTCATGATTTACAAAACTTCCTTTGATGAATTTTTTGCACAACTTGGTTCAGTACTCCACTGTTGCATTGAAAAAGAACTCATATGAAATTATGAGAAGTTCCATTTCACAATTAAGCGAGGGATAGTTATTGGTCATGTAATTTAAAATGGGGAGATTCAATTAGGTGAATCAAAAATTGAAATGATTTCATCTCTTCCATATCCAAAATGTGTTTTTGAGATGCAATCTTTGTTGGGTCATACTGGTTTTTGCTACCAATTCATTAAAGACATTTGTAAAATCACACTTCCCTTGTCTCAATTACTAGAAAAGGGTTATTAATTTGTTTGTGATATAAATTTTTAGGATTCATTAAATTCACTAAAAAATAGTTTCACATCACCTCCCACCATCTAACCACCAAGGTGGGAACACCCATATAAAATTATCTATGATTCCACTAACATTGGAGTTGTAGTGGTTTTAAGATAGATGGTCGAGAAGGCTCCTCATTTCATTGTTTATGCCTTAAATACCATTAACCTTGCATGTGAAACTACACAACCACTGAGAAATAACATCTTTCTATTCATGATTCTTTGTAAAAATTATGTTCATATCATATTGGGCCAAAAAATAAGGTATTTTCAGATCATGATTCCCTTTATTTTCTACTAATGAAACCTGAAGCTAAGCCCCACCTCATTTTTTGGATTTTCCTCCTCTAGGAGTAGTACCTTGAGATTTTAGATAATAGAGTATTGGAAAATGTGGTAGCTGACCATATTAGTAGGATTTTACCACCACTAGACCTCCATGTTGAATCACCCCTCCCCATTGGAGAATTCTTTATTCATGTGACATATTATATACCAATCCCCACTTCCCTTTTTTATAAAGAGAGATAATAAAAATGAATGAGAGAAAAATAATAAAGTTTATGAAAAATAATAATGAACCCATGAAATATACCCATAACCCACACCTAGTGTGTACAATGTCCTCGCTATAATAAAAGATAATGTAAGAAGGAAAGATAAAACTTGGTGGGATTTACTTGTATGTTGCTTCATGAAGGTGGATTTCCCCACCACCAGACCACCATGTTGATTCATCCCTCCCCATTGGATTATTATTTACTCATGATAATGTTTATGATTTTGTGAAGCAAACCCCCTGGTATGAGGGCACCCCCTAGTATGTGGGCATTGTGAAATTTTTAATAGAATCTAGGGTCTCCAATGATTTCTTCACATCACATTCCCTGATACATGATCAAGATTTACAATGGTAAATTTGGTATAACTGTTAATTTTGGAGTATTTTTAGTTACCAAGTTGTCTTTAGGTGTGTTCTATACAATGAGCTCACCTCGATATTGAATTTATAACACACTTTGGATTATGGGGGTCACTTTGGATCTCAATGAATGTTTTAAAGGTCTTTGACTTCGGACATTATTTGCCAACATTTTATACAAATGCCCATAATTTTTGTAAGTAATGTCCGTTATTTCAATTCCCAAGGAAAATATCCAAGACGAATGAAATTCCCCATCACCCCATGTTATTTTGTGAGATTATCAACACATGGGACATTGACTTTAGGGGGAATTTTCTAAATTCAATTTTTTTAAATAATATTGGTTTTGGAATATGTCTCTAAATTTTTGGAAAAAAAGGATACAAAGACCAATGAATCTAATGTTGTTGTTGATTATGTGAGGTCCCATATTTTTAGTAGGTTTGGTTTTCTTAGATTCATCATCAGTGATCAAGGTCACATTAATTCAATTGCATCATGAAAACTTTTCTTCATATGTATAGGTTAGTTTATAAAATATCCTCTATATATCACCCCAAAACTAATAGACAAGTAGAAATCTCAAATCGGGAAGTTAAGAGAATCATGTTTAAAAATGGTACAACCCCAAAGGAAATATTGGAGTTTGTAATTAGATGATAAAAATTTAGAGTACTGTAATGATTTTAAAACCCCAATTGGAACGTCACCATACATTATTATGTTTGGAAAGTATTTTTACCTCCTAGTAGAGGTATAACACCATGTATCTTGTGATTGTAAACAGTGTAATTTGAATATTTCAGACGTAGGTGAGCATATGAAGCTACAAATTAATGAGTTGGATGAAATTCTATGTGATACATATGTGAACTTCAAAATCTATAAATAGAAGAAAAATGCAAAACGTGATATAATAATTCATCAATGGAAGTTCCATATTAGTGATAAGGTCCTCATGTACAATTCCTTCCTAAATCTCTAACTGGGTAAGCTTTGTTCTAGATGGCTCGATCCTTATACTATTACTAATGTTTACTCATTTTGTGAAATGATGATTTTTTCATAGCATAGTGGAAGAAGTATTATTGTAAATGGGAAAAGACTTAAAACATATTTTTGAGGATTTTACAAAGAATCTGGTGGAGGAAAATACCTTCAATAAGCAACATACTAGTAAACAAAACTAGGTTTTCTCCTTCCTTCCCACATTATCTTTTATTACACTGAGGACACTGTACACTCTAAATGTAGGGGGATGGGTATATTCATGGGTTAGATAGGAATATTCATCATCTTTCTTATTTTTATCTTTTTGGAATGATGGATCGTATTATTACCTCCCCCCATTCCCCCCTCACTTTTGTTTTGGAATGTTAGTTTTTGATTCCATCATTATCATGGAAAATAATACCCGCTTTGTCATGAATGTTATTGAAAATTCATGTGGAATTTTCTTATTTCATGTTGTTTTAAAAAAATTTAAAAAGATCACTTATGAAATGTGTGTATTATAAAAAATTAATATTGATGTGTGTGTTTTTTAATAAAATTGTTTGTTTTTAAATGATATATATGGTGAGAGAATATAGAAATATTTGAGAAGACTGGTACCCTTTTGGTGAGTATTTTATGGGAAAATTGTTTCACTAAGTATCTCTACACATATATGCACCCAACTATAAAGTGTGAATATTTATTGCTTAATAAAATTTAAATATAAGTGACGAAAATTATTCAATAATTTTGAAAATGATTTTTTCTGAATATTCTTTCCTCATCTGATCCTTTTCCTTATTGTACTGCACTGAACTATTTGTGTGTACCTACTATCTGACTATTTTACTCTCTAAAAAACTAAAAAATTTAAAAAAAACACAAATACAAGAGTTGTTTCTTGTTCATGTCAAAAAACAACCCTTCTTGAACCATTGATCCTTGGTATATATATTACAATTAGTTTAATAAGGAGATAAAACAAGGCTTCAGAGAAGAGTGTGATATTTTATCCAAGTGAAAATTTTCCAATGAAAAACAATAATATTAATATTAATAAATGAGGGGAGTGATGAAATGTAATCCATGTGGGTATATCTAGGTTAGGAGCTTATGGTTTGACTTTCAGGTTTTCATAACTGAGTTGGTCATTAATGTTGAATACAATGGATGTATGGAAGGTTTGGTGGATACAATCATTTAAGCTGTTAAATTTTAAAATAACCTATATTTACTAAATATAAAGTATATATAATTTCATGGAATGTTTTCAAACACACACACATGGTGAATTAGTGTCATGGATAACTTTTGAATTATTTCCTCAGATTCATATCATATATCTCTTTGAATTTCATTCTGATACAATTTATGAGACATCTTTTCCCATTATCATTGAGAATAACTCCTTGGTGTGATTTATGATTTGATCACATTTCTATCAGGAATAAAATTTTCATTTAATTTTTAATCTTCATGTTGTTGTAAATATATACATGCATCACTTTAGAAACGTTACTTTTCCTCGGAGTGCCAATGTTTCGGTGTGGGGGTGTGATCGCACCATGATTAACAATTCATTTTCACCCATTACACCACTTAATTAAAATGATTTCATATTGTAAATTCAAATTAGTATTACAAATTTCAATCCATTTGTGAAACAATTATATTGTATTAATCACTTTTAAAATGGTTGATTTCACTTGTTTGTACAATTTCATTGTAGGTGGAGGTGATTTGGAGGGCCCATGATGAAGTGGAAAAAATGGGATACATTGCATGGGATCCCACAAAAACCTATCCACAGTTTTACATGTTTAGAGATATCTGTGCATTTGAATCTATATGTACATTGTGGGATGATCCAAAATGTAGTGGGAAAAACTATTCTTATGGAACCAATTCCTAATTCACCCACTAAGAGTCCCATCTGAACTGATATGTCCAAGGTGTCAAATCTTAACAATGTCAAAGTATTGTTATGTATTTTATCAATAACTAGAGATTTAGTTGTCCAAATAGTGAAAAGCATTTGTTGAAGATAGTCAATAGGTGGTGATAAAACAATTTAGTTTTCTTCAAAGTGAAATAAGACTTTATGTTTCTCTAAAACAATGGGAGAATTGGTTTCTTGAAAAATGGGGGCTCATAACAACATTCCAATTTGCCTATAAAATGATACCTTGTGCTCTACATTTGAATGTTTGACCACGAGTCAATGTGATTCCATTTTTGAGTCCAAAAGTATTACTTTAATCATTCATAGAATTTTTAGAGGATATGGTATATACAACTTCATCATCATTTTCTTCCTCCCCTTTCATGGATTTCTAAACTCTATGTGATCACACAAGAGGGAACGTGATGTAAATAATGAGCTTCGTGTTTTTATTATTTTGAATGATCATTTTACATCCTTGTTATACATTTATTTTCTTCATCCTATCTTTTTATTTAATTTTTTTATGTGCTAGTATGTATTTATCAATTTATATGATCATGTTTGGGGGTACCATTTCATTTTATGTTTATAAACTATTCACCATTTTCCCTATTTTAGTTGAGGTGTTTGTGTGGTTCAATTTGGTCAATTGAAACCTCAAAAAAACTATCAAGGCCATGTAAATTTATTTCATGGTATCACAAATAAATTAAATACAAACCTTGACAACATTTAGAGTTCTTCATATGTTTCAAGGATGATTTTCAGTTATGAAGTCTGAAATAAATATCCCTCTCATTGGTTCTAATTGGGTAATCATTTTGTGTCTCTGACCGAACCCTAGAATGTATCCTAGTACAAATTCGGTAAAATTATGGTTCTAGGTGGTACATAATAGGTATTAAAATATCTAAACCATATCCCTTGAAGCGATGAAGTATGTGCATTATTTGATTTCCCAAGGTTGATCATGCTTAAGCAAACCTATTAATTTCCTCTTTGTTTTATGGCATACCTTTATCTATTGTCTTATAAAAAAAACTCATGTTTTATAAATCCCATTACCCCTTTTTCATAATTAGAACCCTTATCTTAAAATAACTATTTATGTCTCTGTTGAGAGGAGGCCTAGGGTTCCTGCTATACTACATAAATTCTAGTAAAAAAATTAATTTGACGTGCTTGACAATGTGAAAAGGAAGCACTACAACATAGATATTTCCATGGTGAAAATAGAAATGACAAACATTGAGGGTTTTTTCCACATGTGGTCATGGTTTCCTTTTTGGATCACCAAAGGGAAAAATACACAATGGTGGACCACATGATCATAGAGAACGTTCATGGATGAGTGTAGTGCCTAAGAATTTTGGAGGGCAAGGGTTCCTTGGATGGTCATTGTGGCTGAAGAGACACATAAGGGAGATGGTGTAGAGACCATTTCCTGGTATATAATGGTTTTCTATTTTTACTATACAATAGGTATATCCACCATTTTTTACAATTAAAATAGATTTTAGAGACTCCTAATATGAAATTATGATGGAGAACATCAATTTGGTGCCCCTAGGGTGGTAACACATTCATTTTGACTAGACCACAGTGACATCTAAACTATAGATTTATCTATAGTACATAGGGTTAGAAACCTATATGGGAATCAAGGGTGTATAAAATTCCCTTGTTGGGTGTTTCATTAGTTGTGGTTTGTGGTTAATGGGGAAAGGGAATTTCTGAGGTGTCAGGTATTCAAGGAACTCAGGTGTTTGTTTGGGAAGGTATAACACTAAGATCTACACTATGGTGGTACCTTAATGGGAGTATTGAGAGTGCCATTTTGAATAAATCCTTATTATACTAGTTATATGTAAAGAAGGTGATTCATATTTGAAATAATAAAAAATATATATATCTACACCATGGTCCTTGGAATATGAGGATCCTTGGGGGTTTCTTCAAGGTGCAATATGATGTAGTTTATAGTAGGGTTCAAACTACGAGGCCTTCCAATGTTTAAATTTTTTATAGTTTTACCATTTTCCCTCTAAATTTATTTGGGGTTTATCCCCCTTTCTTCACCTCTCATTTATGCCTCTAAATACTTAGAGAGTCATGGAGATCCTCCCTCTTCCTCCCTCTTATCCTTCATCCACCTTCAATTTGGGGTAGTATTATGGAGATTACATGGGCTCTTATGGTGAGTTCTATTTACTTATCACTTAGAGAATCTTCTTAATTTTTATTATTTATGTTGTATTACTAAACTTGGTATTTGAGTGATTATTCTAATAGAGTATGGTAGAATTATCCCATAACATGTGAATTACGGTTGGTTTTCTTAGATGATTTCTTGTGGAGATGATCCCACAAAATCCCATATTTTTTTGATCAAGGTACACCCCTCGAAGGGGTTTTCACAGTTTTAGATTAAATTAAATTTAATTGGTTATTGAATAAGTTCCAATTATTACATATATTTTTCTTTAGATAGTTTTGGTAATATCTCATAGACCATCATTGTGTGGTCATTTATAGTTTTGGATCACCAGGTTGACTCATCGAGATTATAAGAATTTATGCATATTGGAATTAATTCTATTAAATTTTAAATTTATTAAAATTGTTATCAATGAATAAAAAAATTAATAATAATTTTTTATAATTAATTATTTGATGCATTAGTTGGGGATAGGTACTTTGGAGTTGAGGTATTTCTTGTAAGATCCAATAAATGGATGTATGTGCTTGGTTTTTAATGGAATGAATCTTTATGAGGTAGGCAGAGTTGAATTTATTTGAGTCTATTATTATATTAGTGATTTTATTTTCATATTTCATAATTTTTTTAATTTTCTACATGATGAAATGATTTTATGATTTACCTATAAATTGGGATGAGCTTGTGTCAACCTAATAGTTAACATGGAATTCATAGCATAAAAAATGGGTTGATGGTGGCACTATGGCTTATAGAGTTCTGGTGACCCTCTTTATTGATTATATAGTAGAGTTTGTTTGATATTAATGAACAATGCATTTCCCCTCTTCAAAAATAATATTTTTAAAAGTGTATTGGATTAAAATGGAATTTTAATTAAAATCAGGTTATTTGAAAAAGGGGTATAAAATGGAATTTAAAAAAGGAAAGGGTATTTAAAAGTAAATTTTTGATATATTTTATCCTAGGTTACAGTTTGAGTAAGGATTCATGTGATTCTATTTCTAAATGGTTTAATAAGGATATTTTCAATTGGTTTCCATATGAATGTATGATGAGATTAAATGATTTGTTTTGGTCTATTTGACCTAATGAGGTTGACACCAAATTTTCTATTGAATTATTTATTTTATATGTTCTATTTACTTTGATAACCTCATTTTCTAATTAGTGTATGATGATCCATGTTACGAATGTTGATTTATGGTTGTTTGTTTTGGTATCAGTGTTTTGTGTCGATCAATATTGATGCGATATACCCCTTAACAGGTAGAAATGGGTATAAATGATCCTAATGGATGTGAATAGATTTTATTATCAAGATTATGTGCTGGGATTGATAAATGGAAATTTTATCGAGAAACCAATGTAGGGTGTTTGTGCTAAAATGTGATCTAGGGTACCTTAGTGGGTATCCCACTATCATGAAACTGTAGAGAGGTCTAGTGTGAGATATGGATAGTGATGATTTAGGGGGACACTATAGAACACAAAACATTGTGTGATCTTAATATTGATATAGTGATGAGGTTAGGTCTTGAAATTTAGAGTCCAACCTTATTTTGTTAGGAAAGTTCAGGTAGTGGGGCAATCATTAAAGAAATGTGTTTTATATAATAACCTAAGTGGGACACATTTCCCACAATGTATTTTGTTCAATACTTGAATGGGTGACACACAGTGCCCTCCAAGTATATATATGTTCTTTTTTATGGTAGTTACTCAAGAATTATCCTACGGTTCTATAGGGATTTCCTGGTGGTGGTTACTCAAGAATCAGCCTTCATGCCAATGTGTAATAAATAGATGGTTACATGGTATTCATCATAATATTCTACATGAATTCCTTAAGAGATAACCTTGGGGTTATCCTTTTCATCTATATTGAATTATTATGGAACTATGATTCTTCCTTTGGTTCTATATATAATTCTAAAGAGTTTTCTTAGGATTTGACACTATGGTCTATATTAATTTCTTTTTGGTTACCTAATATTAAACAATATACCTGAAAATATATTTCTTTTTAATTTCTCTTTCTAATCATCTTTACTCCTATGGTTATAGGATGCCTTATAATTTCTAATTATATATGGATTTATGCCTATTATGCTCAGAGTCATAAAATAATGACTGTAATTAGTATAATATTTTTTTTACTCATTCTAGGACATCACATGGTCTCACTTTTTGGTTTATGTGACATATTTAGATACATTATGAATTTATTTAATGAAGTTTTGGTAGAGCATGAGGTGGCACTATTATCACATGATGACTCAATATGATACCATTGTGTTACATTTATAGGTGGGTGTGTTTCATGACCATGATTTCACCTTATATATGTAATTCATGCTCATTCACTTGAGAGAAAGATCACTTAGTATTGTTGACATGTTGTTGATTCCATATATGTCATCAGAATCACTCCCTACCCATTTTTATGATGTGGGTTTCGAGGTACATGGGTATACCATCATTTATTATTTGATGGAAATTTTACTACTTAGGGTTTGACATGTGGTTTAGTTAGTCGGTTATGAATTTCATGTATTTTGAAGGAAAATTATACGAGTTAGACCATAGGCTAGTTTAAATTTTATGTTATTGTTATACGCATGTACACACCAGTGTACCACTTTTTTATTTTTTATGATTATTATTACACTATATTTATTAGCTATGGCTCTAATATATTATGATGTATCATTTAGATATATTAAATACATTCTACTGTAGAATATAAAGGCATCATTGGATCCATTCTTTATATATATAGGTTTTTTTAATATCCATTATATTAATCACTAAAACCATAATTTTAGAGTGGGGAAAATACCTTAAGGAAACATTGAATCGTTTTTGGTTTGATTGTGTTTTTTTATAAAGAGGGTTTCCATGATATGTTGTGGAATTTTAAAAGAGTTTTTTAGAATCTATATTGACAGAGATCCATGAAAAGGGAACAGATGCTCAAGTGGTCGTACAAAAAAAATTTATACAAGGTGGAGCCATTTCCCAGTGTTTGCAAAATTTTTGGTCCTCAAAATATGGAAAATGTAGAAGGTGTTTTTGGAAAATGATGTTGTGCACAAAATCAAAGATGGTTTGGAAAGTTGATGGCAAGGAATGTTTGAGGATCACTGAATCCAAATATTATAAAGGCATAAAGCATGAGAAAGAGTGGAATTTTCATGAAAGATTAGTTTGTGTGAAAGAGGCTTACATTCCCAATGAAATTTCAAATAGAGTTTTACATGCTCATAGAAGATCATATGTGCATAGTGGAAGGCACATTAGTATCTTTCATGAAGGGCCACAAATGCCTATACATAAGAGGCTACCCCCCCCCCTCATTTCATAGATCAACCATTAGAGGAAATCACGTGTTCTAGTTCACATAAGAGTTCTATGCAAGCGGAGTTTAATGTAAATAGAGTTGTGTGCAAGAGGTTGTTCTACAATTGTGAGTGTATGTTGAGTTTTCTACAACATTTGAAATAAGATTGGGAGTTCCGCACCTAAACTAAAATGTTTCCAGAATATAATTAATGTTGCACACAAGACATCCCAAGGTTTCATAGAATATTGAAGTTTCCCAGTAATAATATGGTAAAGAGGTATTTATTAGTGTATGAAGGTGGAACATCAATAGAGAATATACATACATTGGAGGATACATTCATTAGTGATAATGAAGGGACATACAAGTCTATAAATTGTGAGTGGATCCTTTCCAAGAATAGTTAGGAAATAAAGAGGAATATGGTGATCATTTCCACTAGCGATGAGCCAGAGAAAAAGACATAGGGAGTCACCATTGGGAAAGAAATGGGATGAACATAAACCTTGTAATGGCAGTGATCATTTTCATATATGTCATCTAACCCAATCATTTTAATTGGTAGTGAGATTTAGTAGATTTTGTGTATCAGTACATCGCTATAGTATGCTCTTTTGATGTAGCACAGTTAGGGTAAACCAAGGAAAATAGATGTGTCTATAAGATTGAATTCTTACATTATATTCAAATAATCGTCATTAGATATAGAATGAATGAATATGATTAGAATGAACACTGAAGTGCATCAAAATAACCCTTATAAGAAAGAGGTCAAGATCTAGTGGGGGATGAATGATTTTGAAAAATAATATCCATACCCTGATTAATCACCCCCCCTCTTATGGTATCTCAGCCCCTTTGTACCTAACATTTAGCATTTTATTTCCTAACAATAAATATTTTTTAGTGGTGATAGTATCCCTATTACTATTTTTTAACCTTTCCTCTAGTCAGCATCCTCGGGCGTATAAGGAGGAACACCTAAGGTCTTATTATAAACCTGACATGATTACTATATGGGTGATCTAGATTGGGGAATTAAAAGGTTTAATTATACTATCTTTTGTGATAAGTAGTGTAGTTTGAGGTGGATTTAGGCTATCCAAACTCAATATGATGATTGATCACATGGAAGGAAAGCATGGACTTAGCTGAAACCACAGTTTCCAGTGTTATAAACCTAAATTTTTTTAATGAGAATTCCAATTTATCTAATTAAATGTATTATTATGTAAAAATTTTATATTAAACATATTCAATTCCTTGGTTTTATTTTTTTTGGATTTTAAAATATCATTATTAATTGATATCGTTGCTAATATAGCCCTTGAATAGTGATAACATTATTAGTATAAATACAGGGCTTTAACAAATCCAATTTACTCAGACAAAGTGATGGCCTCATCTGGTGAATTTCTCCATACAAAGCCAATTTTTTCAGAGATTGGAAATGAGGTAGCATCATTGGGGATTTCTATTGACCAAGCCCAAGATGAGCTTCAACAAGATAATCTTGAACATAACCGCCTATGGGAGAAGTGGAAGTTAATAGAGATTACCACTCATGTGGTGTTATCTGAGATGCCCCATGATTCTATCACCATCAAGCACCATACCCTTAGGTTCTATGAGGGTGTTCTAAGGGGTTATTTAAAAATACCCAATAACATTGATTATGTGCATTATTTTTGTATAATGAATATACATTCATTTTGTTATTATTACTTTGTAAATGGTTTTATAATCACAAATAGTATTTTTAGTTTATAATCAAATAAAAAAATCTATTTTGAAGAATTAATATATTTTTCAATTAAATAATATCTTAATAAAATATTATTACAAAAATACATTTTATTAAAAATCAATGATCGTATCATTTTTTAAGAATACAATTGTAATTTTTATTAAGGTTTGAAAGCTGTTTTTGTCAAAACCAATGAATTTTTGATAAATATCAGGTTTTATTTTAAAAGTAAAGATTCAAATTTTTATAAAATTATTTAGATAAAATTAATATCATTTTTGGGTTCTTGACTTCAAAATTATCTAACGGTGATATTTTCATAATTTTCTGAGACAGTCAAGTTTTTGGGTAAAAATTAAATATTATTTAAATATATAATTTGTTTTATGACATTATAATGACCCAATAGTGTTTTAATAAAATTATATAAAATTTATTTTCAGCCAATATATGTTTTAACTTTAAAATAATGTGATTTTATATTTTTTTTATTAATTTTTTTGTTCCTTAGTTGACCCTCCAAGACTTATAAAATATTTTAACTTTATAAAATGACTTCATTGAGAGTGTGACTCATCTCCACATAATCATGACAAATACTTTAATAAGTTCATCCATTGGACTTATAAAATAATTTTTTCTACTCCAACTTGGAAAACCCCAAGGGAAAAAACCATTGTATGGTTTTTGGTTTTGATTAGTTTAATGTGTAGTGTCCAAAACCTAAATAATAATAAAAAATCATTTCCTTTCCTATATAAACCCACTCAATCTCCCATAACTCTTAACAAAAACCATTTGGAGATCGACCAGTTTTTGCCTCCTATCTCAAGAATCCTATCAAGGTTCCCCACACTCCCAAGAAGCCTCTCTCAAGCCTCTCCCAAGCCTTTGGGATCAATCTTCCAAGTAACAAATCCTCAATTTCCTTCCTTATTTATTTAGGTCAAAGTTTCCTTATATTTTTATGCCGTTTTATTTTCAGTTAAATATGTTGGGGCATGATTTTTCACCTCCCCTATACTGAACTCCTTATGTTTTAATGGTTATATCCCTATTTCTCTCTAATTAATTCCTCCCATGTACACCTGTTACCATACCAAAATTCCATAATAGATTTCTATCTCCCCATTTACTTTCAATAAATTATTTCATATTATGCATATAGAATCTATTACATATGTTGTTATATTATAATCCATGACCCTATTAATATCCATTTCATGTTTAAATGATGATAGAAAACTTTCTCTCTCCTAAACCCATTTTATGATTTCTATTTATCATCGTTATGCAGCTAAAGTTACACCAAAATTTTCCTGCCAAAATAATCATGTAAGTGAATACCATACCCATTTATCTATCAAGGGTTTTCACTTTTATTAAAATGTAATTGTTGATTGAGGATATACTTTTGTGTATTCCACATATTTTATTAATGGACTAAATTATGATGTTTAATGAATCCATGTTGTATGATCTATGTGTCACACTTACGCATGAAATGAAATGATTAAGAAGGGTGTGCCCTGATGGCACTCCAATGCATTGGGTAAAGAATAGTATCATGATACACCATGTGAAATGAGCGTTTACTCATGATAATTCAAGTGAAATTATGGTTTACTTATTCTAATTTAAGGTCAATTGGGGTTTACTCATGCTTCATGTGCAATGAGCCTTGGCTCATGCTAATATCATGTTAAATGTTGTTTCCACATTTCAATGTTATGATAGTCATGTTATATCACAACATTATGTTCATGTTTATATTATGAAACATTTATATTCCTATTTCCTAACATGTATTTTATTCTTCATGTTATTCCTTTCTTAATCCCTTACTGGGCTTTATAGCTCACCCTTTTCTAATGTATGTCCTCAAGTTATCCCATGAAATGCTAAGTATGAAAGAATGTTGTGGTCATGGAAAACAAGTTTTCAATAAATATGGTGTATTTTTATGTATTAAGTTGTCAAGTAATGTTCCTATGACCCAAAGATACTAGACCTCGTGATCTTATGGGTTGTATTAAGGAAATGCTTTTGTAATAAAGCATTTTATGTGTGTAATAAAGAGCAGGGTTGTTATATCCAGGGGATGTACAGTGTTGGGACTAGGAACTCTAGGATGAGTGATGTGTTGGGTTGGATTTAGAATTCCACCTTGGGATAGATGAGGGTAAATATGTGTCATTGTGATAGATTAGGAATCTAGTGATTTTTTCAGGAATAAATATAGTGGCATGCTTAGGGAATGGTACACATTCCTATGTGTTGTATTATATCACACACTGCCTCATCAAAATCCATTGTTAATTAAAGATAATCTAAATATAATTAATGATTTATATAATATATTATAAGGGTTTTTTTAATTATTATGGATCTTAGTGGATTGTTTTTCTTTCATTATGGTTATTCATCATTTAAAGGGAAATGATTTTTGGGATGATTGGTTTTTGAGAAAAAGAATACAAATTTAAGTGAAAAATATTCAAATTTTGAAAAGAAAACTCTTTTTATCGTGTGGTGGATGAGTAAATGTATTTTATAATTTTTTTTATCTAAATTTGGTGTGTATCCTATAAATTCAAAATGGATAGTGATTTTTTTGTTTTGTGAAAAATATAATGAGAGTAGTATTCCAAATTGGGCTTCAAAATAAAACTGTGAAATTTAGACTTGTTTTGGAAAAGGGACCGACTCGGTTGTGGATTTTGGTGAATTAGTTTTTGGTTTAAATCCATAGATTGCAAGAGGAATTTTGAAAAATCATGTGATTTTGGGTGTGTGTAAATGATTTGAGTTAGATTGTAAATAAGAAACTGTTAGTTTTGAAAACTTAGTTGCTGGTATTTTTTGTTTGGTATGGGAGTGAACCAAGTAGTTAAATGGTGTACTCTACATGTTGGTTGTGTACTTTTGGATAGTGATAAATGATGTTTGTAGTTTTTGGCATGGTTTGGTCTTGTGATGGAGAGAATTAATGGATACCTTTATAGTCTAGTTGTTAGTTTTTTATTGTGACAAATCGAAAGTGTCTACAATTGTTGATTCATGTGTTCTGTAGGCATGGAATAGTTGTTTTGAGAGAGTCTCATGTGAAGGCATCATGATATGGATGTTTTTGTTGGGATTGAGTGTATTGATATGGTTATTAAACGGGTCTATAATTTAAATTGGTTTGTTTTTTTGTTTCACTTCATGATTTTGTAGGTGGGGATCACTTTGGAGTAGAATCACCTTTGAATGCATGAAATTATAGCGGGGATTACCATAAGCCTAGGATTGATTCAATTGATGAAATATTCATGTATCATAGTAGATAGTATGGTTTAAAACAATCATAGTTCTTGATAATCAATGTTTAATATGGATTCAAAAGTATTTGTGGGGTGATCATACCCAATAATTTTTCTTGTTATTAGGAAAGATTTGAGTTATTGAGACTGGATGATTGATTCATCAATTAGTTTTTGTATTAAAGAATCATGTTTAGGTTGTGTGGTGATGTGTCAATGGGTGAGATATAGTTTTTTTAGGATAAGTTGGTTGAGGAAGGACTGATAGGTGATTTGGTATTAAATTTAATACAGTGGGTGGAAACTATATCCGGAGCATCATTTAGTATGTGATTGACATGGTTTTGTATTAGAATAGGATTTTGGAAGAAAAATGTTTTCTCCAGGAAGAGTTTCAAAACATAATATTGTTTAGTGATCTGAGATAGAAAATAGTTAATTGCGAATAAATTTAAAACAATATTAGATTTTGTTTGATTATCAATGACCTATAAGACATAATTAATATGACAAGGGTTATGGTGTAGAGATTATAAAACCATAACTATTTAAGAGATCATATTTTTAGTCAAAATTTAAATTCTTGATCTTCAATGAAGTGTTTGTTTGAATCATGATTTGGATTAATATTTTTTCATTTGAACATATTGAGGAGGTGTTTTGGACATGGAACAGGGATTGGGATGCATCTCTAGTGCGTAGGTGGACAATAAATCTAGATCTGGGGACCTGCAATTAATTTTTTCTATAGGTTCTTCACCATAGGGATGAGAATATGATGGATCTTGATGTAGTAATGGTGGAAATGTCTAAATTGGGCAAGGGTGTTTTACATTGGTTGTTATGGTGTCCATTTTGGCTCACCTTGGGGAGGCACACACAGTGGTTGACCTTATGGTGGATGGGAAGACACTTGGGTGAGTGTGGTTCATGTGGATCCCATGGCTAGCCATTTACCATAGGGAAGGAACCCATGAGAAATAGAAAATATACCACATCAGGGTGTATAGAGGCTAGTTTTTAGGTAGATTATGAGAATTTCCATTCCATTGTCTAGGTCATGTATATAATATAGACACATTGTGTGGAATGGAGAGGGAGTGCCTCACCATTGTGTTTACTCGGGTAGTACCTCGTTATTTTGGCCAATCTATGGTGAGATCCACACTATGGTACATGGGGTGACACCCATATGTGTTGAAAATTGATGGAAGAAATTCCCATATTGGAAATTTTGTATCTATGGTGTGTGGTGCCTAGAGAATGACTATCTCTAAGTTGTTAGGAATGTGAGGTGACTATGTTGTTTTTTTGGGATGGATAAAATACAAGGTCTACACCATGGTGGGACTTGAGTGGGAATTTCAAGGGGCCATAGGGAGTCACTTCCCATAGTGCTTGTTATGGATTAAAGGATGAGTTATTTTTTTTTAAATGATGTGTTTTTAGGTTCCTAAACATAAGCCCTAAAAAATTTAGTCTTCCCTGGTATTTCCTAGTGGTTCACCATGGAGTAGTGAAAACAATGGTACCTATAGTTGTTGCCTATCCAAAAGTAAAATAAAGGCAGTTTACAACATTTCATTTCCCCTATTATTTAGGGTTTGGCTCTATTTCTTCCTTCTCATTCATGAATCCCGACTCTATGTGATCCATGGAGATATTCCCTTATCATCCTATTTATCTTTCAATACTCCTTCAATTTGTTGTCGTTTTGTAGATATTCCTTTCAGTGAGTATGTTGATATTCCCTCTGTTTTCCCTCCTTGGTTATTCTACTAGTTTTTTATCTAGTTTGGGTAGCCTAGTCTGGAATTTTTGTGGTGATTCCACTAGAGTATGGTTGAATAATCTCATATCCACAATCCATATTTTTTTCATTTTCTAATAACACTTTTAAAGAAAAAGTGTGAACCTTAAAAAAATTCTTAACAAAGTTCCAACCAGATAAAACCATTAGTAAAAAACCACAACTGCCCGCTTACGAAAGTGCGCCATCAAACTAGGACGACCAGTTTCAAAATTCAAAAAATTGAGGTCCCCCACCATATCAACTCCTCAATGCCGCCACCGAAAATACCATTTCAAATTTTGAAAATAAAAACGCATTCATCATCATGCCTCTAATGTCGCCTCGAGATGCACACAATGACACCCATCAGAACGATGTCTCCACCGCAGACCCCATCATCGCCGATATCACCATCATCGTCACCGTAGATCACCACCAGAGTCGTCAGTGCTGGTAAATCACCGTGATAGACACCATCAGAGACCATTATATCGTCGTACCACCACAGAAAATCACGTCGTCGATGTCCACACCAAACGTCGTCGCCATAACTAGCACCTTTAAATGAGCTGAAACGTTCACCAGAGTACAGCAACACCACCCCAAAAAAAAAACACCATCAAGAGAAGACAAACGAAACACACTAAACAGATCAGCAAGGCTGAACCCAAAGATGAAGATGAAACCATCACGAGATACTCCACCTGGAATGCCGTCGACTGCCTAAACTCACATCCCAAAACAATGTAAAACCACCGCACAGTTCCAACTAGGAGAAGAACGGCGGAGTCTTGGAGCCAGTGCAGAGTGTGGAACAGAGAACGGCCTCGGTAGAGATCTCGTCGCCATGGCCTCCCAACGCCGACGGCCGTCATGACATCTAGAACCGAACAACACCAAAAACCAGAAATATAGATCGACACCTGCCAACTACATTTCGATCTTACACAAGAAAAAACACCAATCCTTCAACAGGGATTCTGGACAAAATCTCGAGAAAAGTGTCAAACAAGAACCTGACATCACAGGAGAAAGATGAAGCCGACACAAGATTGCCTGGAAAGCCATCGACCGCCAAACCTCGTAACCCAAAACCTCTTTGGAACTGCCGCTCCGGATCCGACTTGGAGAGTTGCGGAGGAACGAGGGGTCAGATCCGTGGATTTGGCGGCCAAGGCCTTCGACTGCGCAACCTTCATCGGACCACCACCCTCCATAATGTGAGAAGACATCGTCAAAAGGCGAAACGAGGAGTACCGGTGAGAAAGCGAGACAATATAAGAAAAGGGGGCAAGGAGAGATGGAAACGAGAGGAAATGAGGGAGGTGGAGGGGGAGGCAGATGCACTCCTTGATGGATTTTTGTCAGGTTTTAATTTAAATAAAATTAAATTGGTTATTGAACATTTATCCACTATAAAAGGTTTATTTCAATATGGTGTCATGAGTATGTCATGGATATTCCATGTTCATTAGGTCATAGTTTTAGTGAATCCAGTTGACTTAGTGGTATGTTTGGAATTTATGACCATTTCAATTAGTTTTTTAAAATAGTAAATTGATTGAAAATGAGTATAAACAGATGAAGTAAATAATTATAAATTTTTTATAATTAATTTTTATTTATAACAGTTTTAGATAGGTTTTCGAGAGTGGTGGTGATTCTTCGATGTGCCAATTCCATGATGAATGAGATAGGGTTTTAATCGAATAACTCTATTTGAGGTATGTTATGCTGAATTTATTTGACTCTCTTATTTTAATAGTGATTTTACATCTGTTTGATATTAATGTTATATTTTTCATCGTTATAAATGGTTTGTATCATTCTATAATAAAATATGATGGTATTTTATCATTCTAATAGTAAATGTGCACAAAGTAGCTTTCTAAATGGATTGATGAGGGAACCTCGGTTGAACAAGTGTTCATGGCACTATTTATGAATTTTATGGATAAAAAAATATGTATTAATTTTTAAGAGATCTTATTTTGAAATTCAAATTTGATTGAAATGGATTTTCAATGGGAGTAGAGGGATTTGAAAAAAATTCCTTGAAGTTGTATTTGAAAATGGTAAACGATATTTTTAAAGAATATTTTAAAAAAATTTATCCAATGGAATAGTTTTAGTAATGTGGCATGTGATACTAATTTTAAATTTTTTCATAAGGTGTTTTTACATGGTTTACAAAGAAAATACATAAAGGATTTTATGAGGTTTTTGGTTTATTTGAACTCATGAGGGATATTATCTATTTTTTAGATCATGAGTGGTTTTATATTCATGACTATATATGATTAACTCATGTGTTACTGATTGTATTATGGTGTATGCTATGCGTGTAATTTCATGATGGTCTCTTTTTCGTATCAAAGTGATCTGTTGATCTTAATGTATGTGAGAGACCCTATAGATGGTATAAATAAGTCTAAAAGACCTTCACCTATATTGAGGAATTTTATGATCAAAATTATGGGTTGGGGAAAATAGATAGAAATGTGATTAAGAACACCATATAGGATGGTTGTGTTGTGATGTGTAATAGGGGACGTCGGTGGGTTCCCTAGAATCATGTTACCACATAGAGTGTGTGTGTGAGTTATAGATAGTTATGATCATGAGTGTCCCCTTATAATAGAAATTGTTGTGAGATCCAAATAGAGTTGTAGTGAAAAAGTTAGGACATGCAATCATGAGGTAAAAATGTTTTTTTGTGGTGTGTTTAGGAAGAGAGATAAACATGAGGATATGTGTGGTGCAAGATGACCTAGGTGGGATGAATTGAACACTAATTTTTTTTATTATGAGATGAATTAGATGGATATATTTCCCTCAGAGTATATCTATGTTGATTTCCTTAGTGGTAATTCAATGCTCGACCATTGAGTGTTTTTTTATTTCCTTAGATTTTATCCATGGAATCAAACATGGGGTCTATATGAAATGACTAAGTTGTTACGTGGGAATCTACTCATGGGTCTATATTCATTCCATGGGAAATCCAATTGTATTCAACATTTAGGAATATATGGAATTTATAGGATGCAAGATCCACCATTTATGTCTATATGAAATGCTTTGGTGGTTACCTAGTATTAATAATATGAGTGTACATGTATTTCCTTGGTGGATACTTGAGAATAATATATAGGCATGATAATTTATTATCTTGGAATTTCTCCTTGGAATCATGATTATGAATATATTTACAGGATGCCTTAGACCATCTCCTTAGATCCCACATTATGTATACTTTGCCTAGAGACATCCAAAACTGGCTGAAGTAGGTATGATATTGGGTATTCATTTCAGTGTAGGACATGTCCCCCCTTACTAGATGGTGAGACATATTCAAAGGCACCCTTGAACAATCCTAGACATGTACGATCTAGGCATGAGGTATCCCAATTTGAACTCGATGAACATATATGTATGTTCATTATTATTTTATGCTACTTTTCTATGTGGAAGTGTTTTATGTGTTCTATTGAACCTTATATATGTATTGTGTTAACACCTACGTTTTCATAATAACACAAAGTATTTTTTTGTCCATAGGGGTTCCTACTTAGGCATTGGACTCACCCCCTACTAAAAAGCACAACTTTTGTTTTGATATATTTTGGTTGACATTAATGATTTCTATCAGGTCACAATTTCTACTTATGTCAAGATATTTGGTTCAGTATGATGGTAATAGAGGCCATGGATTAAGTATGAGTATTACTTGAGTTATACTAGAGGCTAGTTTATTTTTTTATTTGTGGTTAATTCTGTGTTATGGATTGTGTTCTATTATTTTATTTTGTATGATACCGGTTATTAAATGTTAATATTCTATATATCTGTTATATTATATTTAATAATGTAAAAATATTTACCACTTTATTATCTTGAAAATGATGGTCCCTTTGGTTAACTATTTTATGTCAAAAGGATTTCTGGATCTCCATTATACATATTAGTTATATTGAAATTTTAGTATATTTGGAAATTAACATTGGGATTTATTTTTGTTCAAATTGTCTCCCCATTACCATATCTATTCCTCATTTCTAGTTAGAAGCCTCTATCATACGAGGTGTCATTCTTGAGGTTCTTTTAGAGACCCTCTCTCTGGTTCCATTTGGGAAATCTATTCAAGGTCATTTCACAAGTCATTCATATGCAAGGCATTGTAGTGTGAATACCATATCCCATGGAATGATTGATATTGTAACAATTTATGTTTAATCACACCTATATCCGTTGAGGAATATAGATTCATCTTTTTCAATGGTCCCTTCTTAGTTTCTTAGGGCTTTCTATGTCATCATCACATCATTATAGGAATACATCTATCATATTATGAAAATCCAACAATTCTTATAAAATTATCCAAAAACTATAAATTTTCCCCAACATCCTATCAACAAAAAATTACCAAAGTTACAAAATATTAAGATGTATTAAATCCACACATTATTAAAAATAATTACAAAAATATATTCATATTTAAAAGGTATCACTCAATGTTTTCTCAACAATAATGCATAGTAGATTTATAAATGAACCTTGAATGAAACGACTAAAAATAATCCCAACACTGACAAAACGACACAAGATTCTTTATTTAGAGCTCTATAAAAACAAATTCACATAAATGTGATGAGTTCCATATACATTAAAGATATTTTGGATAATTTGATGCACATTTAAGAGGGATACCAAATAATTATAGTATAAGGGTTCCAAGTGTTCCATAATAAATTTAATGATTTAAAGATAAATCTAAATAATACTTTTAATAGTTTTTTTAATTAATCCATTAAGGTTTTTAGATACATTAATGTAATTTGTGATGATATAAAGGTTTTGTTGTTGTGAATAAAACTTTGTATGAATTTCCCCATAATACAATCCAAAGGTGTTGGTTCTTGATGAGATAAACATAAAGGATCTTTATCTTGACGGTTTGATGAGTAGTTAAATTTCTTATGAAATGTGTGTAAAATTGGAATAAATGTAATTTAGTTATAAAGACCCCTTATTTTTTGTGTTTTAAAAGGAGGAGTTATATATCCCAAAATTAAGGATCGACCAATATTGTATTGCTCCTCACACAAAGTTTTTGAGAAATAAAAAAATCTATATTGTAAGGTTGTTTATATAAAACACTCAAACAAATAGAATACTGTGAATATTTTCTTAAGATGATAATTTTTATGTCATTTAAGGTTGTATTAATTTTCCACGTGCATATTAATGAGTATGTGATTGAGAGAATTCATGTTAAAATAAAAGGAAAGATCATTTATTATGTTCTTGAAAATCACCCCTAGATGTAGTATTCATTATTATATAATGGTACAATGCAATGAGAACTTCTCACATGAATTAAAATCATTCCTAAACATTTAGTAGATACGCCATAAATTATTTTTATGGATACCATATATTATATTTTTCATAGGCATCACAATTAAATGCATAATCTATTATTTTGGATGGTTAAAGGAGTCAATATGAGTCTACAACATTGTATTAGTTGTAGGAAGTCACACTATCATTTTTATAAATATTCTATAGTGTATAATACTATGTCATAATTATCAAGCTATATAATACTTATAACACTACGATCATTTTAGTATAAGGCATCACATTCTAGTATACTTCTATCATGATAAAATAATTTTATGAACATTATAATATATTTAAAAACTTTAACATATTACACTATAAATACATTCATTATTTCGTTATGTCTGAAATATCCATGGATATTTTATGGATCATGTTAATTATATTAATTTTTTTAAGACGAATTATATCAATGATTTTATAATCTAATGTTTACAAAGAATTATAATGTAATGTAGGGTATTATGAAATAATTTGATTATATGATATAAATATTTTTAGTGTGTTTCTTGGAGAATGCGATGATACTTGGAGATACTCAACAATACCTTCTTGGGGATATTTTTAGATATTTTTTCTTTTGTTTTGGAATAATAACTAACATAAACAATTGATCCATCATTTGAAAAAATTAGGGATGGTGAAGGAAGATAAATAAATATCATTGATTCTCATTGTTGATCTTATTACACAATATTTTATCATGTATATATACATATATGGGGATAATCATCCCACACTAGACACCTATTTCCTTATTTCTAATTAAAAAAAGTGGTTTAAAGTGGAATTTAAATAGATAAGTTCCAAGGATATGATAACTCAACAAAAAGTGTTTATGAAACATTTAAATCCCTTTGGTTATATTTTTTATTATTATATGAGTCCCTTTTTTATATTATTTTTTTCATTTTACGTTTTTATAGTTTAGAAACATAAAAACAGTTGTGATATTTTCATAAGGAATATGTTTCTTTGGTATCATTAATCTATTCCCACTCTCAATTATTCTAATTGTTTTTTCCTAGGGAACTTCAATTATTATCAGAGCCAAGTACTTTAATTGTAACTCAGGTTGACTCGTCTATTGGGGCACTGAATTCCACTCATATGTTGCTCGCCTATTGGGCCACTAGGGTCCACTCGAATACTGCTTGTCTATCGAGCCACTGAGGTTCTCTCTCCTACTAGGCCACTTAGGTCCGCTCATATGTCTGGCCACTAAGGTCCATGCAAAAATTGCGCATCTGCTAGAACACTAAGGTACTCTTTTCTAATTATCATCTGTCCACTGATAAAGTTTGCTCAGATATTGGGACACGGAGTTCCACTCTTCTTCAGGGCCACTACGGTCCACTCAACTACTAGTTGTATCTTCCTTCTCGTCACAACCAACCACAGGATTTCCTCTCGTAGCCCGCTTGATTCAGTGAGAAAATACTCATCCCCCAATTAGTAATAACTCAACCTCCACATAAACTCACTTTTCACAAGTCCAAGGGACCTCATCATCATGACGGTCACAACACCAAAAATGGATCATTAATCGGATGTACAATTTACATGTTATCACAGTTTTACTAAAAAGGGGCCGGTCGTGTGTATGTCCTGTCAGACCCAATCAGACCGACCCGAACCAGACCAACATCCTCCTAACTGACCAAGGTATATTGACTGGACTAGGTTCCATCCCGACTCAGACTGGCTGGGCCATAGGTTCGTCTTGTAGTGCTGCTGGTCTGGCCCACTGGGCCACCCTGGGCACCCCGTCTCCTCTTTCCCAATCTGATGTGAGTGGGTTGACCTGCTTCGGTAGGGATGAGGTGGGTGCGCCACATCTCCCTCCACCCTGCGGTCTCCATGAGGTCCACCACCACAATGTAGGTAGAACACATACCTCTAGTAGTGTAACATGACATAGTTCACCATGTCCACTCAGGCTGCACCCGCCGGCCGTTACCAGCATCCCGTTCAACCTCCCGCTGCCAATTTCATGGGCTGCCTCACTGCCACGACATGCCATTGTTGAACACCGCCTCCCGTAAGGGGCCACCTCCATGTGTGGCCTCCAGTCATCACCAACACCACCATCGAAATAGGTGCGCCAATGTCCTATTCTGCCGGCCACCAAGTCTGTTCCAGTGGCCCATTTTCTGATCTGTGAGAACCTCTGGATTATCAAGTCATCACCATCCCTACTACAAGCTCAATGATGCCTTGTATTAAATCTTGGGGGCGGTCACGAAGAACAAAAGAATGTAAACAATGGATGGATTTGGGCATTGTTTATGTTGGCCCGATTCATCCACATTAAAAAAATTGAAAATATTAACACTAAGATTTTATACCATTTAGCCCATGAAAAAAAAATCCACCCTATAAGAACAAACAACTGACAAATCAAACTATTAGTGGGTTGATCTGTATACATTGTTTTAGAAAGAAATAACGGGAACCAATTTCACAAAGATAAAACCCCGACCTTGGTTTAGAACAATAATTGATGAAGGGTGAACCTTTTGTTTGTCATTTGTGAAACCACTAACGTATGATCTGAATCTGTTCGTTGATCCATTATCATTCATTATTCATTGCCGCTCATCATTCGCTAATGAATTTCCTCCAAGGCATCTGATAAAACTATAGGATATTCTCATAATCCCATCTCTCTATTAATCAACCTAATTGATGAAACATGTTTCAGCATTTATGTTTTGATTAGTCGTCGCATCGTTATGATGTTTCATTTATGAATTTAAATAGTGTTTCTTTTACGCTTGAGTTATAGAATCAGTATATTGTTTCATTGTGGAAATTAAATAGGTATCTCGATGTTGTGTTTCAGTGAAACATTTTTCAATAAAATAGACTTCCTTAAGTTTATTTAATTTCTGTTTAAAACACCCAGAAATCAACTTTTATCACCGAACCGTGCCGATCATGGTTATTCCTCACATAAGGAAATAACACACTCACAAGCTCAACGAATAACATAGATTTCCTATCTGAGTTACTGTTTATGAGTTATAGTATTTAAAAATAAAATAATTTAATTATTTAATTTATGGCCACATCCCAAAAACTAATTTCCACAGTTAGCCCATGTCGGCCAATGTTAGGCTCCGCCTAAGGAATGAACACCCAAACGATCTCTATAGTGGTCTCAGTATTTCAAGTTGATTTGTTGTTCATGAGTTAAATAAAACAATTTTATTTGATTAATTTATTTACTATTATTCCATTTTTTGGGTTTTCTCATTGGAGACCAGCTCCAACTAATGTAAAGTCCTTCATTGGGAAAACCATCCATCCCAAATGCAACAGTTCCCCCAGAGTTATGATCGATGCATCCATTTATGATTTATTTGAATATTTTATGAAAATTGTTCACACAAACTACTTTAAATATTTTTTTTGGAGGACCATTTTGGGAACACCAGGCTACAAAATACAACGCCGTCTTAGTTCCATGTCTAAAAAGTTTCCTAAAAAGTTTCAAAAAATAAAACAAGTAAAATAAAATTCATTAAACTCCTCCTACCTTAAGGCATCACATCACCAATAGCCTAACCAAGGGATTCCCAAATAGATGAGGGTACAAGCACAAACCTGATCCTCCTACTCCCCCATTCTCCCCAAGAGATTCTAGTGCTTCCAATAAACATACACTAAAGGAATTGATCACCCATGGAGCGTCCTCTCTTGTCAATACTTGACCTCTATGGGAAACTAAGATCAAGTCTCCCTATCATCAACGTCCATATTTCCCAATTCAAATCTATGTATCCCACATTAAGGATATAACTGATGGAAGAGATGGTCTCCCTCCTAGAACTATATGGTTATCCATCTCTTGTTAGCATAAGAATTTTGATGATTTTGTGAAGTCTTCATAAGCTCCTGGATGACCTGAACCTTCTCTATTGTATCTTACACCCACTTTGTGCCCATGAGATCTGACTATCCAGGGATAGTCCAGCAAAGTGGCGAATAGCAGGGTCACCTGTACAAGGCCTCAAATAGTGCAACACTGATGGTGGAGTGGTTGCTATTGTTGTATGAAAACTCTACCAGATTTATGTAATCCTCTCAACTGTGACATAAGTACAATATTGAAGCACAAAGAATTTCCCCTAAAACCTGGATAGTCCCCTACGTCTGACCATCCTCTTGGGGGTGAAAAGCTGGGCTCAAACGTAGCTGAGTCCCAAATTCCTCCATCAATCCCTTCCACAATAAGACTGTAAAGCTTGCATCTCAATCTGAGACTATCATCGATGATAATCTATAGAGTCTAAATATCTAATGTATGTAGAGGTGTCCCAAGCTCTCCATAAGACTTTATTTTTGATATGTTAAGAATTGTTCCACTTGGTGAGTGGGACAACGATCACCCAGATGGTACCATGCCCCTAGACATACGTGATAAACCCATAAAAAAGTCCATAAATATCCATTCTCACTCCCTTCATGGAACCCCAAGGAAGAAAAAATAAACCCCTTCCAAGATCAGGGGATGAACACGGTGTGTTGAAAAAATAGAAAACTAACTAAACAAGTGCTCAACATTTATATCAAAAGTTAATCCCAGCATCAAACTATTCTATCATTCCCGGTTTCTTCCTTGACACCCACATTCATATCCCAATGCATCTCTTCACACTAGGTTTCCACTACTACTACTGTGCATCCTCTGAAGGTAACTACATGCTCCACACATTTTGAATATCCATAAGGGATATACCTTGTGGACAACTGAGCACTTAATGACTTATAGATGGTATCATTGAGCTGTGTCACCCTGACTCACATTAATAGTGGAGGGGTAAGAACCACTATGATAGATCATCCTTATCTATGAAGGATTACTATAACGAGTCTATCTACTCTATTTTCTTATTCAGAAACTACAAATTTGATATCCTACTAAGAGAATCTACTACCACATTTCCCTTATTAGGATTATAGACTATTTTGATGTCATAGTACTATAGGAACTCCAGCCATCATCTCCATCTCAAGTACAAATCCTTCTCAGAGAAGATATAAATGAAACTCTTGTGGTTATAGTAGACATTAAATTGTTCTCCCATAAGAAAATATCATCACATCTTTAATGAAAAGACTACCACTAAAAACTCAAGATCTGTGTTCTTGTCAATATCTCCTCGAACTGCTAAAAAGCCTATGGGAATCTTTACATCAATGTAGAAGGCCGACCCTTCAACTAATCGATGTGTTCATTGATTCTCTGGTAGTGTATACGTGTTCTCTACAACCACTTGGTTAATGTTCCCTTAATCCACACATTACCTCAACCACTGGGTCATCCTAAGACCATACTCTAGATGTCCTCCACCTACTCCCTCGTCTCACAAAGCAATGAGAAAGTAGTCTTATATACTGATGCTGATACTAGTTCTATCTCAAGGTGAAGAACGATTAAAAAATATATATCCCTATAGGGATGTAAACCTAGAAACATATTTTGGAAAGACATCCCCATACTCTATCACTACTACTGGGAGCTGAAAAATAAAAAACAATCCACTAAAAAAATGGTAAGGCTAGCTGAATCAGGAGTGATCAGTTGCACCCTCCAATGCATGAGTCTATCATGTGCTGCCTTGGTTTTCTTTTTTGTTGATAAGGGAAAACACAATTTCATCGCTGTACACATACCACATCCTTATGCCTAAAACATTCAATATTAGTGTGAAATCCGGATGACCAGTCCATAACCAAACTAACGTTATAAGTCTTCGACTCAGCCACCAATTTGTTCCAACCTAAACTTTCACCCCAAGAGTCAGACCACACCCTCGATATTAGTGTGATTATTTAGTCTCCTCCTATACGTATCTATAGATGTAAGGGTCAAGTCCATGGATTAACCAAAAAAATAGATCATGAACATGATTCAGGATAATAATGAATGATTACCACCTATGTCTATTAATACGTAAACTAAGAGTAGACACATTCCATACCTCAAATCATTTTGGGAGCCCTTGGGTCACATGCCTCGAATGCATGCAACTACCCCATTCCCCTATCCTCCAACTGCCTGATCCTAGTATGGACCATATTGGGGTGGTGGATTTAACATATTAAAATCACTACGGGAAAAAAGGGCATTTGCGACGGGATTAAATCCCGTCGCAAATAGTCCCGTGAAAAACTTATTTGCGACGGGGTTATTTGCCCGTCGCAAATAAGTAGCCTTTTGCGACGGGACAGCTTTCCCCGTCGCAAAAGGACTGGCGCGGTTTGCGCGCCAAATCGCGGGAAACTTATTTGCGACGGGGGAGTATTCCCGTCGCAAATAACCGGCGGCGGTAAAAGGTATTTGCGACGGGTATATTCCCCCGTCGCAAATAGTATGTCGGCAGGTGGTTATTTGCGACGGGACCCGTCGCAAATAACTATTTACCGGTTGACCGTAATAAATGTTGTCTAAGGTATTTGCGACGGGCACCGTCGCAAATAATACTATTTGCGACGGGATACCCATCGCAAATGGGCCCGTCGCAAATAATCTAACCTATAAATACCCCCATCCGTTTTTTTCATTTCATTCTCATTCCTTATCTTCTCCTTCTCTCAAGATTATATTTCTAGAGTTCAATTTTTCTCCAGTTTAATTTTTTTCTCCGGTGCTGATATTAAAGTTTTGAAGAACGATTAGAGTAGATCAATTTTCAAGGTATTTATGTTCATTTTAATTTTTTATTTATTTTTAATTTTTTATTAGTTTCAATTATTATTAATTAGTTGTAATTTAATTATGTTTACATTGTTTTATTACTTAATAAATTTAAATTATTAGAATTGTTTATAGTTAATGGTAATTAGGAATAATTAGTAATAATTTTTAATAATTAAGAATAAATATTAATAATTAGTAATAAATACCAATAATTAGGAATAATAACATTATTACATTATTAGTTTATTTTATTATTAATATTAAAATAATATAATTTTATATATATATACAATTCTTTTTTCATCTGTGTGTTTGCTGTCTTCACATGTATTATTTGTATGTGGAGATAGAAAACGCACAGATGAAAGGAGAATTGTATCTAAATTAGAAAATTATATTATTTTAATATTAATAATAAAATATATTAATAATGTTATTATTTGTAATTATTGGTAATTATTTCTAATTATTGATAATTATTCATTTAATTACTAATAATTAGGAATAATTATCAATAATTATCAATAATTAAGAATAATTAGTAATAATTAGTAATAATTACCAATAATTAGTAATAATTAGTAATAATTATCAATAATTAGTAATAATTACCAATAATTAGTAATAATTACCAATAAGTAGTAATAATTACCAATAATTAGTAATAATTACCAATAATTAGTAATAATTACCAATAATTAGTAATAATTACCAATAATTTGGAATAATTACCAATAATTAACAATAATTAGTAATAATTATCAATAATTACCAATAATTAATAATAATTAGTAATAATTAGTAATAATTAGTAATAATTAGTAATAATTAGTAATAATTAGTAATAATTAGTAATAATTAGTAATAATTAGTAATAATTAAGAATAATTAGGAATAATTAGGAATAATTAGTAATAATTAGTAATAATTAGTAATAATTAGTAATAATTAGTAATAATTAGTAATAATTAGTAATAATTAGTAATAATTAGTAATAATTAGGACTAATTAGGACTAATTAGGAATAATTAGGAATAATTAGGAATAATGGAATAATTAGGAACAATTAGGAATAATTACCATTAATTACCATTAATTACCATTAATTACCAATAATTACCAATAATTACCAATAATTACCAATAATTACCAATAATTACCAATAATTACCAATAATTACCAATAATTACCAATAATTACCAATAATTACCAATAATTACCAATAATTACCAATAATTACCAATAATTACCAATAATTACCAATAATTAGGAATAATTACCAATAATTAGTAATAATTACCAATAATTAGGAATAATTACCAATAATTAGTAATAATTACCAATAATTAGTAATAATTACCAATAATTAGTAATAATTACCAATAATTAGTAATAATTAATATTAATTACCAATAATTAGTATTAATTACCAATAATTAGTATTAATTACCAATAATTAGTATTAATTACCAATAATTTGCAATAATTAGTAATAATTAGCAATAATTAGTAATAATTAGCAATAATTAGTAATAATTAGCAATAATTAGTAATAATTAGCAATAATTACTAATAATTAGGAATAATTACTAATAATTAGTAATAATTAGTAATAATTAGGAATAATTAGGAATAATTAGGAATAATTAGGAATAATTAGGAATAATTAGGAATAATTAGGAATAATTACCAATAATTAAAAATAATTACCAATAATTAGTAATAATTACCAATAATTAGTAATAATTAGGAATAATTAGTATTAATTAGGAATAATTAGTATTAATTAGTATTAATTAGGATTAATTAGGAATAATTAGGATTAATTAGTAATAATTATCAATAATTAGTAATAATTATCAATAATTACCAATAATTAGTATTAATTACCAATAATTACCAATAATTACCAATAATTACCAATAATTACCAATAATTACCAATAATTACCAATAATTACCAATAATTACCAATAATTACCAATAATTACCAATAATTACCAATAATTACCAATAATTACCAATAATTACCAATAATTACCAATAATTACCAATAATTAAAAATAATTACCAATAATTACCAATAATTACCAATAATTGCCAATAATTACCAATAATTGCCAATAATTAGCAATAATTGCCAATAATTAGCAATAATTAGCAATAATTTGCAATAATTAGCAATAATTAGCAATAATTAGCAATAATTAGCAATAATTAGCAATAATTAGCAATAATTAGTAATAATTAGAAATAATTACTAATAATTAGGAATAATTAGTAATAATTACCAATAATTAGTAATAATTACCAATAATTAGTAATAATTACCAATAATTAGTAATAATTATGAATAATTACCAATAATTAGTAATAATTACCAATAATTAGGAATAATTAGTAATAATTACCAATAATTAGTAATAATTACCAATAATTAGTAATAATTATGAATAATTACCAATAATTAGTAATAATTAGGAATAATTACATTATTACATTATTTGTATATTTTATTATTAATATTAAAATAATATAATTTTCTATATTATATACAATTCTCTTTTTTTCTATGTGTTTTCTGTCTCCACATGTAATATTGGCATTCTTTTTCAAAATTATCAACCTACTCGCCAATGGAGAGGTGAAAGTGAATGTCAATATTACATGTGGAGACAGAATGTTAAACACACAGAAGAAAGGAGAATTGTATATAATATAGAAAATTATATTATTTTAATATTAATAATAAAATATACTAATAATGTAATAATGTTATTATTATATAATTAATATTTATGAAAAAATTATATTAGTATTATTAAAAAAAATAAAAAATCAATATAATATTAAAATTATCAATATTTTTAACAAGTTTTGCTTTATTCTCAATATATTCAATCCTTGCTTGAGTGTTTTTTCTAACAAATTATTCAAAATCAGTAATGCTTTTATATTTTATAGAAAAATATGGAACAACGAGGTCATCAACAGTCATTATTAGATGACCGCATATGGATAAATCAACGTAGAAATCCAAATGGTTCTGGTTTAAATCCAGTATATATAGAGGGTGTGAAGATTTTTTTATCATTTGCGGCATCAAATCCAGAATTTGTTTCAGAAGGAAAAATAAAATGCCCTTGTAGAAAATGTGCATTGAGAACGTTTGACACGTTTGACAAAGTGGGGGAACATCTCTTGCGTTTTGGTTTTCAAGCAGATTATGTTTTTTGGTATCAACACGGTGAACGTAGTTCCAGAGCAGGTGATACCAACTTGATTCTGGATCCATCCCAGTTTCAAGATTTAGTACATGATGTTGCAGGTTCATCTGTTCAACATACAGAAACTCCGGCTGATATAGCTTCAAATCCTGAGTTGGTACCGTATGAATTTTATGAGTTGTTGAAGTCTGCTGAGGATGCATTATATCCTGGCTGCAAGATGAGCAAATTAGAAGCAGTTGCAAAATTTATGGCTATCAAATCAGATAACGGAATGTCAAACACCTGTTTTGACCATATATTTTATTTGCTGAAAACACTGTTACCCGAAGGAAATGTTTTACCTGCAAATTACTATGAAAGTAAGAGGCTGGTTCGAAATTTGGGAATTACTTGTCAGAAGATTCATGCATGTTCAAATGACTGCATTTTATATTCTGGGGAAAATGAGTCATTGGATAGTTGTCCCACATGTGGGCAACTGAGATATAAAGAAGGGCAACACGGGAAGTCTGGTTTGATTCCTGTAAAACAGTTGAGATATTTTCCGCTTACATCCAGACTTCATCGTTTATTCATGTCTAAGAATACAGCGACAATGATGTCATAGCATAAAGAGAATATTTCAACCGATAAAAGCTTGAATCATCCAGCCGATGGTGATTCATGGAAACATTTTGATAGAGTGCATCCATCCTTTGCTTTAGAAGCTAGAAATGTTCGACTGGGCCTTTCCACTGATGGTTTCTGTCCGTTTGGATCTTATGGTAGTCAATATTCATGTTGGCCTGTTTTTTTAACTCTGTACAATTTACCTCCATGGATGTTGATGAAGGAGCCATATATCTTTTTGACTTTACTAATTCCAGGACATCCGAAGAAAAATATTGATGTTTATTTGAATCCATTGATTGATGAATTAAATTTATTGTGGAGTACTGGTGTCAGTACATATGATGTTGCAACGAAACATAATTTCATACTGAGAGCAGCATTGATGTGGACAATAAGTGACTTCCTGGCTTATGGGATGTTATCTGGCTGGAGTACACATGGTCAGAAATCATGTCCCTACTGTATGGGAGAGAACAAAGCATTTATGCTCATACATGGAAAGAAACCTTGTTATTTTGACTGTCATCGCAGATTTCTTCCAGCTGATCATCCTTTTCGCAGAAACAGATCTCATTTCAGAAAAGGAACAGTTGAAATGGATGGAGCTCCAAAAATGCTATCAGGTGCGGAGTTAAAATCAATTGTATTTTCATTACCTCCCATCACTTTTGGTCCCACAATAAACCAACAGATAATTTTTGGATTTGGGAAAGAACACAATTGGATTAAACGTAGCATATTTTGGGATTTTCCATATTGGTCTGATTTGTTGATCCGCCACATGTTGGATGTCATGCATATTGAGAAGAACTGTTTTGATAATTTGTTTCATACAGTTTTGGATACGCCAGGAAAGAGCAAAGACAATGTAAATGCACGTTTAGATCTTGCCCAAATTTGCAGGCGTCCAGAATTGGAACTCTTTGAGAATGTCAGAACAGAAAGGTTACTGAAACCAAAAGCAGCTTATACATTGTCTAAAGAAAACCGTTTATTATTTTGTCAGTGGATTGTAGATTTGAGACTTCCTGATGGTTGTGCTTCCAATTTGGGTAGATGTGTAAAGAATGGTCATATTACTAGATTAAAAAGTCAGGATTGTCATGTTATAATGGAGAGACTTCTACCCATTGGATTAAGAGGTCTGTTGAATTCTGTGATTTGGGATTCCATAACTGACATGTCTCTTTTTTTTTCGGGAAATTTGTGCGGCAACGGCAGATTATGATGCTCTAGGAAAACTTGAAAAAGATGTTGTTGTAATTATATGTAAACTGGAAAAAATATTTCCGCCATCTTTCGTCGACTCAATGGAACATTTTATGTTACATTTGCCATATGAAGCCAAATGTGGAGGTCCAGTACAGTTTCGATGGATGTACCCATTTGAAAGATGCATGCAAAAATTGAAAAGAAAAGTACGTAACAAAGCATCTGTTGAAGGATCTATTGCAGAAGCTTATTTGCAAGAGGAAATATCTTTTTTCTGCTCCCATTATTTTGAATCTGAGTATCCTTCAAAACACAACCGAATGGGACGGAACGAGAGGAATATTGATGAAATCGACAATCAATTATCTGTTTTCAACCAGTCAGAGCTTGGTTTTGGTGGAGTTTATGAACGCTGGCTTTCAGATGATGAACATCAGAGAGCTCATACGTATGTTCTGCTCAACTGTGAAGAGATGACATCAATTGTACTGTAAGTGTTTATATCACTTATTCTATCATTTATGTTACAGTAAATAACTTTGGTTTTTATAGGTTGTATGATAATCATATCAAGAAACAAATTCCACAAATTACAGCAGCTGCTCTCGAAGAACGTCGACTGGAAAATTTCTCTCAGTGGTTTCAAAAATTGGTAACATAAATTCTTTATCTTTTAGCAACTCATTCAATGTATAGTTTACTATATTGATAATTATTTCACAAATTTTTAGGTGTCTCGACATGCTGATAAAATTGACAAACGACTGTGTGTATTGAGTAACCCACCTTCCAAACTTGTTAAAACTTATAATGCATATGTGGTGAATGGATTTCGATTCCACACACATGCATATGGGGAATCGAAAAAAACAATGAATAGTGGAGTTAGCTTGAGAGGATCTCATCATCGAGAAAATGAAGTTGACTTTTATGGCATACTTAATGAAATCATTGAACTCTGTTATCTTGGACAACATTACATAACCATGTTCAAATGTCGGTGGTTGGATACAGAGAGAGGCGTGCGTGTTCATCCGACTCATGGAATCATCGATATTAAATGTAAAAGTGTTCTCGCAGTAAATGAACCATTCTTATTGGCTCAACAAGCATATCAAGTTTATTACGCGAAGTACTGTGCAACATCAAGAGAATTGACTGATTGGTGGAGTGTAATACAAATCAAAATTCGAGACAATCAGTTTAGTCAAAGTGAATGTGCTTTCACTGATGTGCAAAGAATTGAAGTTTTTCAAGAGAGTACTCAAAATCAATCTTTTTTACAAAGAGACATGAGTATCGATGATGACACCCCACATTTAAGAGTCGGTGATGACGATGATGTTAATGATGTCACATATGAATTTGAAATGGTAAGAGATGAAGCAACTGTAACTCGAATGGATATCGATGATGTTGAGGAGGAATATGAAGATGACATTGACATATATAAAGATGATGACGAAGATGAACACTGATAGCATTCCATGGTATTTATATACAATCATAATATGTATATATGTATATATAATAGTAATTATAAATTATTTGCTAACATTAACATTTTCTGTTTCAGATGGACGAGGCCACATTTCGTGAGTTGGCGGATGCTGACCTGCCTTTCGATGCGGATGAGTTGCTGGCAGATGACCCTCAGCCTGCAGGCGCTCCAGGGAGTACGCGGAGGGGGCGCGGTCTTGCACGATTGATGATTCCTGACCCCATCCCCGAGCGACTTCCACGTCTTGGGTTTGATCCGCGCACCCGGAGGTGTGATAACCTGTGTGATAACCTGTGGATTTGACTAAGATTTCATTAATCTATTCACATAATAAATGTTTATTATTTTTTCAGTTTTCCGCATATAGCAGTCGGACAGGGCAGCGCTATTTTGTGAAACTATTTCTCTCAGCCGTGGACCACATGGGAGAAGATTCCCATTGATGTGTAGCAGGCCATGTTCGGCCATTGGTTGGTACGTACGTAAATAAATAATTTTTATTTTGAAAATTATTTCATTTCTAACTTGATATTTTGATTTATTTGTAGGATTTATGGTATCCGATCGAGGATACCATGCGTGACGCCATCCACGAGGCATGAGAGGTGGCCATGCGTGATCGCCTTCGTCATTTTTTGCACAATTTAAGAAAAGTTGCGATGAAGAAAGCAGGAGTGTCAGATTTTGAGGAGTCATGTAGAGCACACCGACCAGAGTACATTTCATCCCATGTATGGGATGGATTATGTGCGCACTGGTTGAGTGGTGCCTTTCAGAGGAGATCATCGGTGGGGAGGCAGAATCGGGGGAGACAGGAGGTGACTCATCGAGCTGGGAGTCGTTCTTTCAGTACTCATAGACAGCATCTGGTACGTACATTATTTATAAATATTTTATATAACTGTAAATATTAACAGTTTATTTTTTATTCTTATAGTCTGTCGAGCACCCCGATATTACAGAGTACGACGTATATCGGAGGATGTATAGTGATCCTGCTACTGGGGAGGTCAGAGGTGATCGTCAGCATCACATCGTGGTCAGTATTATTTGTTTTCAAGTTTAAAAATTAACTGCATATAATATATTCACAATTTTAATTTTAAATTGCAACTATAGGAGTCATATGAGGCCGCAGCGTCACAGGCCCGACCTGAGAGTCAGGCCGAGTCATCAGATCAGACCACTGCCTGTCAGTTTGATGAAGCGGCATGGATGCAGGCCACCCAGTATGCCTTCGAGAAGGGCCGGGTAGTTAGTATCGGCTCTCGACTGACTCCCGGAGATTATTATGGCAGTGCTGCGATGTCGGCGTCCATCTCGAGAGGAGCTCGTGCATCTTCTTCTACTATACATTATGAGGATCAGTTGAGATCTCAGACTGCACAGATAGAGAGTCTCCGACAGGAGCAGGAGCAGATGTGTCAGCAGCATGAGGAGGAGCGTCGACGCCAGCAGCAGCTGTACGAGGAGCAGGCGAGTCGGTGGCAGCAGTAGCATCAGGAGCAGATGGAGTACATGCGCCGACTCACTCATGCTTTAGCGATGGAGTTTCCTCCACCACCATCTGCAGATCCCCCACCCCCCCTCCTTCAGATTAGAGATTGTATTTATGTTATAAAATTTGTGAAATCAAAATATTTTTTTTTCTATTCGTAGTTTCTGTCTCATTATAAAATATTAATAATATTATATTTTTAAATAACAATATTAATATGAATAATAATATTATTTATATTTTATAATATTAAATTATATATATATTAAAATTTTATAATATTATAATTTAATTATATTTTTTGTAACACTTGAATTATTTTAATATTTGAATGTAAAATAATTCTATTATTTTTATATTAATAAAAATAACTTATTAATATTTTTTTTATTTATGAATTATAATTCTAAAATTATTATATTAATTAAATCATTTATTAATATTCTATTATTTTTTATTTTTGAATTATAATTCTATTATTATCATATTAATTAAAATAATTTATTAATAATTTATTATTTTTATTTGTGAATTATAATTCTATTATTATATTAATTAAAATAATTTATTAATAATTTATTTTTTTTATTTTTTTTATAGTATTTGCGACGGGATACTATGCCCATCGCAAATACTAGTATTATTAATAGTTTTTTATTTTTTTTAAAAAAATAGTATTTGCGACGGGACCCATCGCAAAAACTATTTATAGTATTTGCGACGGGATACTATGCCCGTCGCAAATACTAGTATTATTAATAGTTTTTTATTTTTTTTAAAAAATAGTTTTTGCGACGGTACCGTCGCAAAAGGTATTTGCGACGGGTCCCATCGCAAAAACTATTTTAAAAGTTTTTTTACAAAAATACGGAATACTATTTGCGACGGGGAGAATGACCGTCGCAAAAAACGGCTTTAGCGACGAGCCCGTCGTAAATAAGTGTAGTTGCGACGGCGTTTTCAGCAACGGGCTATTTGCGACGGGCCCCCGTCGCAACAATCCATTTGCGACGGGATCCCGTCGCAAATGCCCCATCGCAAATACCTGTTTTTCTAGTTGTGAATGTAAAACAACATCTACTGAACTCCCAACTCCTCTTCGACGTCTTTCGCCCTAAAGATACATTTGTTCTTCTCACTGCCTCTCCTTGTGGCCCATCCACAGTTTCACTATCAACACAATGAGCTAGAAAATATATAGTGAGATGCCTTCAACCATATTTTTTAAAATAATTAACTCTTTCTATGTACACTGGACTCATCCTAAGAGCCTTGACCTATAGATCCCCTATATTGGGACCTCTTCTCAAAATGTCTCACACGTACAAGTCCCTTAGACTAATGTCAGCTTCCTTATTGACCACTCCTGACATCCAATAGCTGTATATGCTCATAAAAAGGAATTTAAACAAAAAAAGGTTCTCTCTATAACCCTGGAATAAGTAGTAGTGCATATATTAATAGTTATAGCTCAGATATTCCTAAGCACATATCACCTGGAGGTCCGAACCCTAAAGCACTATTCGAATCGTTTTCATAGAGTGCCTTGAATGGTCATTCTGCCTTGATAAATACTCAACTATTAACATTTCCTCCATTCAATTCTATAGAAGATATCAGGAATGCATATCCTTTGTAATTTATTTAAAGATCCCCTTCTAAGATGAATTTTCTCCGAAATTTTCCATGGAATAGTCACCTTGTAATAAAATCATGTAATCTAAAATCTTTCATCACCCTCCTAAGTCATGTAGAAGGATCACTGTCAGGTATGAAATATGATGTTGTGGTGTCCTAACTAGATGGAAAACTTAGTCACCACCCCATTTCTGTCCTTATCCACTTGTGAGTTGGGATCACCTCGGAACCTAATGGATCTCTTTCCCAAAAACTCATGAAGTGCACTCATCCCGCACATCTCATCTACTTGTACTATGAGTACTATGTGCTACTGTATAGGTGGTTGTATAGAAGTTACACCACCCGATGGTGCTATCTCTAGTAAGAATCCCTATACCCATCTCATCACCCTGTAGATCATCCTCATGATCACATGGTGGAATACTAACCGGTTGTTTATATGTAAGCATCTTGAAACAAAACAATTTGTACCAAAATGAATAGAGTATACCTAGTAACCTGACTCAAGAAGGACATGGAAAAGTTAACCCATTCCAATATGATGCATGTACCATCGTTTTCCCCATAAATTGTGTTTTCCTATACCAATTCAGAAAGAAAAATTCAGGGTCCTAGTGTATGGATATGTTGACCTCCGCACCAAAATAGGATTCCCGGCCCTGAAAGTGAAACTCGAAACAGTTAACACTATTCCCCTAGACCAAAATCATAGACTCTGGGTTCTTAAGGCCATATAATCCTCCTCTAATACCATTGTGTCATGAAACATTCCCCTTGGGGCCCGTGCTATTACTACACAAAGACCGCCTCCCAAATTCTAGGGGCTAGTGACTAGAACAATGTAGGAAAATATCAACCAAATGGGAGGAATTTTACCAAGTACTTATACACATGCACATAACTCCAAGCCATATATGCTAGAAAGTGTAAACACTATGTAAAAAAATCAAGGTAAAATAGTGTAAAATTGAAGGTAAATGGTGCAGAAATACAATCCCAACTGAAAAAAGTACAAGTACAAGTCTCTGGAACTCCTCCACAAAAAACCAAACATGATGGGTAGGTACAGAAATAGATTTTTGAAGTCACAGAATCATGTGTCATCTATCGTGTCACTCTAAGAACCTCCTAGCCCTGGTCCACCAAGAGACCCATCAAAGCATAGATCATCTCCACAAGACACGAAACATGTGGGATAATCCATTACATGGGTGAGTAAAACAATAATCCGTAGGGACCACAAACCACAATGGTATACACAATGAAATACACTAAGAAGACTACCAAAGTGGTTAATGAAGTGAGAGATCTATGAAGTACAATCAATAGAGTCACTAGAGTCTACTCACACAGGTATAACCTAAGGTATAGAATGTAAGAATATTAGTCAGAAAGATGAATCAACTTATACTACTGAAGGACTCATCTCCGATGAGTCACTGGGGTCTGGTCATTTGTTGGTCCATTGAGGCCTACATGGCTACAAGACATCTACCGAGCCACTGAGGTCCTCTCAACTACTACTCATATTCTGGTACATTGAGCTCTACTTGTGTACCTGGCCACTGATGTCCGATTCTTTACCGAGCCACTGAGGTCTGCTTGGAAACTAATCGTATGTCGGGCCACTGAGGTATGCTCAACTACTACTCATATGTCATGAGAAAGAGGATCTCCCGACAATTTGGACACTAAGGTCCTATCACCGGTTGGGCCACTTAGGTACACTTGGCTACTGCTCGTCTCTTACTTCTCATCACAACCAAACACATGATTTCCACTTGTAGCATGCTTGATTCCAAGAAAATATAATACTCAATCCATAGGTCATAACTCAACCTCCATGTAATCTAACTTTTGAGTACGTCAAAAGGACTGCCTTGTCATGATGGACCCAATGCCACAAACAGATCATCAATTGGATGTATGGTTTGCATGTTATGACTATTTTACAAAAAAAGGCCAGTAGGCTCTAAGTCTGGTCCGGAACGGTCAGAACGACCCAACCCAACCCCACCCAATATCCACCGACCTGGCCCATGATCCACCAACCTGACCCAGGTCTGCTGACCCAACCCAGACCCAGCCCGACCTGGATCAGCTGGGCCATGGGTCTGATCCACAGGGCAGTGGGTCTGGCCCGCTAGGCCACATAGGGTGGCCCACCTCCTCCTTCCCAGACATCAGTGAGTGGGATGGCCTACTCTGGATGAGACGCAATGGGCATCCCGTGTCTCCCTCTAACCCATGGTCGTCGTAGGTTCCACCACCATGGTCCATGTGGACCATGACCCTCTAACCATGTAACACATTGTAGTTTGCCGTGTCTACTTACACTGCCACCACCAACCATTTTCGACAGCCCATTCCACCACCTGTGGCTGCTGTCGTGGGATGCCTTGTTGCTGCAGCGCCCCAACAGTCTCTTTTGTGGGCCATTGTGTCTGCTCCATTGTTTTTTTTTTCAATCCGCAAGTGCCTCTGGAATTCTTCTATTGTCGTTATCCATGATACATGCTCAATGTTTCATTACCATCAATCTAGAGGGTAGGTCTTGATGAACCCAATAATTCACATAATGAAGGGATCAATGCCTTGGTCATGTTGGCCTGATTCCTCCACATTAGAATAAAAGGGATAAGATTAACACTATGTTTCTATCTCTTCAAGCCTATGATAAACAAATCCACCTCGTAAGAAAAAATAACCCATTAATCAACCTATTTCTGGTTTGGTCAATATTATTTGTTTTATAAAGAATGAACAGGAAACAATTTCACAATGAGAAAACCCCTACCTGGGTTTGGATTGATCACTTAATAAGGGTTAACCTTGGGTTCGTCATTTTTCAATCTGTCGATGTCTTATCTAAATCCATACATTGATCCTTTTTCATTTTTTATTCATCGTCACTCATCGCTCGCCAATGAATTTCCTCCATGGATTTAGAGACAACTCCAGGATCCTCCCTTGATCTCAAATCTTTGTTAATCAACTTAATGGGGGGATCATGTTTAAGTTTTTATGTTACACTGAGTTGCCACATCATTATGCTATTTCATTTATAAAATGAAATAGTGTTTTTGTTGCGCTGGAGTTTCAACATTGTTATGTTGTTTCATTTATGAAATGAAATATTTGGGAAGATGTTTTGTTGGAGAGAAAACTTTTTGAATAAAATAATTTTTCTTATTTTTATTTTTTTCAAATGCCCAAAGAAAGTTACTTTTACCCTCAACCTGTTCCAGTTGAGAATAGGCCTTGCCTAAGGAAAGAACACCCTCAAGAGATCAATTAGTACACCTGGCTTTCCAATCCTAGTTTCCGTTAATGTGTTATAGGATTTGAAAATAAAATAATTTAATTATTTTATTTATAATCACATCCAAAAAACTACTTTTCATAGTTGGCCCGAACCACCCAATGTTAGGATTCGCCTAAGGAATACACACCCTTATGATCTTAATGATGATCTCAGGTTTCCAATCTGATTCACAATTCGTGAGTTATAAGGATTTGAAAAATAACATTATTTTATATAATTATTTTATTTACGATTATACCATTTTTGAGTTTTCTCACCGGAGGCCTACACTGACTGAAGGTCAGTCATTCATAGGGTTAACCCACTATCCTAAACTCAATGGTGGCCTTGGATTTCTAATCTGAGAATTAGTTTAGGAGTTAATCATATTTTTCTAGAAAACTTCTCACATGCACTATTAAAAAACCTAGAATTTTTCAACGGACAATTCCAAGCACATCGGTCCATAGAATCACACCCTTTTCCAGTGCATAGTCTCAGAATTTTCCAAATAATTTTTAAAAAAAATCCAAGAACATTCAAGTCATTACATATTCTCCAGGTTATCATGTGGTTCTTGAGAAAAAAATATCCACTAAAAATATTTCCATTCCATATTCTTTATCTTCACTTCCTTCCCAGTGTTTTTAATTAAATAAAACTATTGTCCATCACCACCCTTTAGATGATGTACTACCATGATAACCTTATCATTATAATGAAACCCCATTGTATTAAACATATTTTCTAATGATATAACAATTATTTATATAAAATTTGATTGTAGTTCCATTGAAGGATGGAAGTTTCAACATTATGAGCAGTTAATCATATTACACCATGCCATTGGGAAATAAAATCTGTCATTAAAGAATGTTATTTCTGATAAATTAAGTTAAATTCCTTAATATAGTAAAAATATAATCTGATCAAACACCTTCCTCATTAACTTGATATGGTAGTAAATATCTATATTGGTTATGGTTGTTTGAATGGTTTCCATTCCTTAAACCATTTTCCATTTATAAAAAATGACATATAATTATTTTGCCAATAAATAAAACCATGAATTATAAATCATAATTTGTAATCTATATATTGAATGGTTTCCATTCCTTATACCATTTTCCATTTATAAAAAATGACATATAATTATTTTTCCAATAAATAAAACCACGAATTATAAATCATAATTTGTAATCTATATACATTTATTAGATATAGAAATCATCAAGTATTGAAATATTTCTAAAATATCCTAAGGGTTCGTATAGGGTTGTGTTCTATAAAAAAATTATTATCAATCTAGTTATTATGGGTTTTACTAAATTTTATTGGATACCAATAGTAGTACCCAAACTTTTATACCCCAGAGGTAGTTGTTATTTTTTACAATGGTAAAAAATACATATATCACAATACACAAGACCCAAGAAACATGTAGCCTTAGTAAAATAGATACATACATGAACATTACATCACATTTAAAACTTAATATAGAATAATTTTCTACATTTAAATTTATGATTTATCCTTGAAAATCCATATGTAACATGTAGTATTCTATGTGGTTTGTTGGGGAAATATGAAATAATTTAAAGTGTTGAGATAAGATTCCCTAGTAGGGGTAGTGTGTAGTGGAAGATATCATATATAAGAATGGAATTGACATTATAATATTAATAAATAAATTACATATCAAATTATATATTCACTCATTACATAATAATAAACAAATTCATGGATAATAACAAACTATATCATTGTAATGAAATGAAATTTTTTAGACATCATAAAATACCATAAAGGCCTCAAGCTAATACATACATAAAATGGAATGTAATATATTATATAATGAAATAGTTTGTCTCATGATACCCACAAATTCATCAAAGGTCTATATAATTTTGGCCCTGACCCATCACATACTAATATCAATGCATCTATTATATGAAGATAATGGATAAAAATTGTATATCATAACATTAACTACGGAACCTCACACATAGTCACAAATAATTCAAAAATATTTTTTCATATTTAAATATAAATATATATAATATCAATATTTCCCCATGTAGTGGTATAGTGTATCAATCTAGGTTAATATCAAATTATCAACTTATAAAAAATAACATATTCATACTGTAATAGAATGTACTTTCATCATAGGATTCATAAAATGATAGTATTGAAGAGTAACTTCTTGGTATTGTGATATCCATAATAAATAATAATTCATTATTGTTAGTAAGGAGTTCACAAATTATCTAATAAGAAACCCTTAGGAGGGTAAAAACATAAATGTAGTTAGTTTCATTAGTTATTCACTAGGTAAAGATCAAGTTAATACCCAAAATAAAATTTTCAAGGTTATTATCCCTAGGTTCATCTTTACTAGATCATATATTATATATTTTTTTATGGATATAGGAATTACATTAATAGGAAACCACATATTAACTAATTTAATAATGTTTCATGATATTTTACAGCTACCTGAATGATTGTGAATTATAATATCAATAAAAGTAAATATAAAGAGAGGAAATAGTGATATATCATTGATAATATAATATGGAATTTATAAAAATAAATCATAATGAAATTTATCATTGAAAATAAAAGGAAATACATGGGTTTCAAAAATAGAGATAGTGAATTGTTTTGAAACCCTTACACTAAAAAGTAGAATGTTAATTCTTTAGAGGAACTCCATTGAACCTTAAAAAATCATAAGAGATACTATTTTGTGGTAAAATGGGAGTCAATTAAAGATCAATGTGTTTGTATTATAGATTAATGAGATAATTTTTGAGTATTTATAGAAAATTTGTTCAATTATTTATTAATTTTAAAGAATATTCCTCTGACTTTTGGTTATAAAAAATATTAAATCATTATCATTTTTTGGGTTTAACACATGGTATTTGAAATACATGGACTATTTCTGGGAGTTTAATTGTTTCAAAATCAAATCCACATTAAAATATGTTATAGTAGACTTGGAAAATTTTATTTTTCATAAATAACAACATTTAAAATATTAAAATTTTCATTTGGTTTTAGAATATTCTTTATAGGTTTGGAATATTAAAATTATTACCTTATAAGTAAAACTTGTAACAAATAAATCATTTTTTATTTAAAATGTATTTTAATTTTTTATTAAATCATTTTATGTAATTATATTTTAATAATAATTGCCTTATATTCATACCAAATTTTAATTTTTTATCAAAAAACTTAACACTCCCAGAAAACTATGAAAAATTCATTATTGGATTACTTCAACATCCAAATTCAAAATATTCAACTAATTTTATCAAATAAATCCTTAAATGATGTAAATTTCATCATTTATATATGATTGATATATTTTTTTAAATATGTGGTATGAGACAAACAATATTTCATTTCAAAAAGAATTATCTATTCACCACCACTTAATACTTAGATATATGACCCCTTATCACACATGTGTAATCCCTAAGGGTTAGATTTGAAATAGCCATACGTTCATGCAGTGGTTCATCAAATATTTTCATGTAAGGGATTTTTGTTATACATGGAATTTTATTTTATATGATTCCTCTCAAAATTTAGTTTTCTGTGTTCTATATGGGATTGTTCAAGGTAAAACCGAAATTATGTTACCACATTCCAAATATTTAAGAAATGATATTTATAATAGGTGTTCCTGCTGTTTGACACAATTGTTTCTCCATTGTAAATTAATTAACTCACATAATAACCTTTATCATAAACCAATTCTAATGGATAAATTATAATGACTATATTACCAATGGTCATAATGACCAATAATAATAATTCATAACACTCATAATTCCCAACATTTATATTTCTTAATTTCCATAATGTAATGGATATATTTTATTTCAATAAATTCATTAAAAGAAATCCCCTAAATTCTAATTCTCAATTTTAGTTCTTTCAATAGATCAATTATATGGATGGTATTGTTCTTATTTGAAACTATTATTTGTATAATTTTGTTTTCTATTGGAAAAAATGACATTGGCGACATCTAAATTGATCTTGTGTTAATTATATTGGTTTATTATCCATTATTAGTTATAATATTAATACTAAATTTTTATTTATGGTTTATAGAATACATTTGGTGTAAAATATTTTCATTTCCTTCTATAATTTCATAGAAATTATATACCCTTCATCAAGAATGGGTTCCATAAAACTCTTGAATCCATGGGATCATTATCATCATATAACGTTTACCCATATCGATGTCAATTATCTTTTATATAAAGATAAAAAATAAAAGACTCTTCATCAAAATTAATTTGGAAAATTTTACTCCCCCATTTTTCTTTTTTTGAAATACATATTTCAAGTACAAATTCAATTTGATTCCCCCCTTACTAAAAATAAATACAAAAGTATAGAAGTAAGGTGGGTCTTAATTATAATTAAAATGTCATCTTTTTTCCATTATACAAAACTATATCCACATGAGAGAAACATGAAATCACATTTATCTATGAAATAATGAATAATATATTTAAATACAATTCTACAATAGATAACATACTATAGAAAATAATAATGACTAACCTAGAAATCAATGTTGTCCATTTAACTATTCAAAATGTGATATGATGTGAAATTTATCTTTCTAAGATTTTTTCAAGTATATTTTATAAATATTTCTTTTCTATATAATGATCTCAAAAAACATGTAAAATAAATTCTAATAGCATCATTTTTATACTCTATAATTTTTCTTTTATTCCTAATAATCTCAAAAAAAACCCCATTAAATCAGAATTAATTCCATAAAATAAAAAATTTGAAAATATGATAATCATAAATTAACTTTAAATTCCTATAAATTTATATATTTTTATGAAATAACATAATATGGCTGATTTGTCATTACTTTTCTCCCTCCAAAGGGATGAACACAAAAAGTTTATCCTAGATGGTCTCCTTCACAATTAACTCCAATAATACATATAAACAAATTGAAATGTTGTAAGGAGGTATCACGAAACTAATTAATTCCCTACAAGATAGATAATACTTCTGTCAACAATATTTTCACTATATTATATTACAAAATTTTTATTAATCATATTCAATTACCTCTTTTAAAATACAAAAAATATTATATATTGGAATAAGATGGGTCTTCCTTTGATTCCATATGACAAAAATTGGGCTTGGAGTTACTTCTCAGCATGGAAACCCCTTTCTTGGTAGCTTTATATTTATTAAAACTCATCATGATTGATTATACTTTAATTTTTCATACTCATGATTTTATGGGGAACTTGGAAATCTTTCCATTCATAATATTTTTCTCGTGTATAATTTACTTTTTTCATATTAACTACCAATTCACATTCATTATTTTATGATTTATTATTAATCATTTCCAAATTTATTTTGATATGATAAATTATCATAGATTATTTATGGTTATTATATAATTTTTTCTGTATAACTTCTTAAAAATTATTAACTCACACTCTTTTTGGAAATGGCTGAAGACCTACATCTTATATGTCTTACCCTAAACTAATAATTTTCATTATTTCTTATATTTATTATATTTTTATTCCTTCTTTGTTCTTACATGTTTGATATTCATAGAGTGTTTTCAATAATGTATGATGTTTATTTTTATCCCACTATAGAAATATCAAACTTTTGGTGTAACATCCATCATAATAGTCCTCTTGAGTGGTTTTTTCTTAGCAATTTTCATCTGTCTGGAGAACATCATACAAAAATATTATCTTAAAGGATTATTTTTCAGATATTGTGATATTCTTAATAATATATCACATAAATAATTATGGGTATGTTTATACTAGTATTAATCATCACAAATACCATTATTGTGTAATTTTATGTAGAAATTATCTATGATTTCAAACCTATTATTAATGGACATATTCACCTACTTTGTTATATTCTTACACATATTAGTAGAATCTCTCTTCAATTCATATCTAATACACCTTAGTCTTATCCTTCCATAAAATTCATGATGTGAACAATTATGCTAAAATCCAATGTCATGGTTTCTAAACCTTCCACAGTTCTAACACTAGCCAATATATCATGATATTTTTTTAACTTATTATCTACAAGTTTTAAATTTTAATTTTTTTACTAAAAATTCCTTACTTTAAGAAAACATTAGGGGAGATACTATTATTTAACATAATTATATATACCCATGATATATTGGAGGGTTTATTATCATTTTTATCTTGCCATATTATTCAATATTTTGAGTTGTAACCCAAAATATTTATGTAAACATCATTAGTCCAAAAATATTTTTTTGGAACAAGTATTTCCAATTTAATTGAGCTTATTGTAGAAGGATCTTGAGCTGAATTCAATACGTTATTTAAAATAATGAATGAACTTTTAGAAATAACAAACTTATCAATAACATTCATGGTAATACACCTATTCCTATAATCATGTGAATATTAATCATGGGTGATTTCTAGATTACGTGATTTGTCTTTTAGATCCTGAAATTTTAAATTTAGTGTTTTGTTTTTATATTCGTGATCTTTTGACCTATATTTACATTCCTTTCTCATATTCTCAATCGAACCTTCATGAATGTTTTTTATTCTTACAATGTGTGTTTAAGATCATTTATCTATTTAGACATAATATTTAATTATTAATTTTGACATCCATTGTATCCCTTTATATCTATTTTAGTTCAATAATCCTATATTTACATGTGTTTATTATATTATATTACCCATAAACTATATTTTCTAAAAATTATTCATCTATGACAAATTTTATTCATTGATCATTGAGTTTTATTCCATGGTTTTCCATTATTTAGTGAGATAATTTCACTTTTCATCTTCTTAGCCAATGCATTCTCCATCACATTAGCCTCTAACCCTAATTGTGTTTTTTCATAAATTTTACCAATGATAAACCCAAGTGTATATATGAAAAATTCAACAGTCACATTTTTTATGTAAATATTTAATTCATAGTAAAAATATGTAATTGAATTGATCTCTATAAACTCATCATAGTTAGAATGTATGTTATAAGGAGGATTATTCTTAATAGATATTGAAAATAAACACTAAATATATTAGTAAAAATTAGATGTTGGTCCCATTTTTATTTTGAAATATTTCTTATTTTTTTAACCTCATACTTCTGCCTGTTCTTCAAGGTTTTGTTTGAAACCTCCATGTTTGTATTGATGGGTATGGAATGGAAATTATCCATCTGAGGTAAGTAAAAATATTCATCAATTATATAATTCACATATATATATATTTAAATAAACTATAAATAAAATATATACATTTTTTGGGATCCTTGATTAGACACAGTACAACTTGAAAATTCTGATTAGGATTATAAAGACACACTAGGGGGTATGCATAATTGTGAACCATTTTTAATAAATTATAATCTCTTTTAATTTACCCTCATATTCTTTAAATAATTGTTTCAGTTAATATTAATTGATCTACATATGAACTTCCCCTACATAGAACATCTTATTTAAATAAGAAATTAAAAAATATATAATACCACAACATATGTTTCCAAGTTCTAATCCCAATGTGGATATCTACTCTTTTTTATGTTTGGATCCAATTTGAGATTAATAATTTACAAATGATTTATAAAAGTGGTTAAAATGGGTCTAAATGTTTCACAAAAAACCAACCCCATAAAATATATGTACCTTTTAAAAAATTTAAACCATATAGAAATGTTAACACCCATATGGAAAATCACACTATCCTAATAGTACTTTTCTTTTAATTGGTTCTTGAGACTAGATCCCAATAGTTTATAGTTTCCTTACTAGTTTTTTATATTGTTACCTAGATATTTCCAATGGGAAGTAAAATTAAATTAGAAATTTTCTATGTCCTTAGGATTCATTTTCACTTTTGATACGCCCAAAAAAATGAGGATTTTCCTTAAATACTTCATAATATATTAGAATCAGAACATGAGAACATGTTCATTATCATTAAATTATATAACAAACAAAGTATCATGATTATTGGTCCTATCAATTTATTCAAAATCATCAACATATGGACCATGTATAGGGTGTGTGTTTTAGAATTTACTTGTTTTAAATAATCATAATTCCTAGACCATATTAATGATACAGATTGTTCATATTTCTAACTTAGTTGTTCTCTTCTTATTTTTCCCTCCTAGACACAATAGATATGTTTTCTATAAATTTAATTAAATACTATATTTTAATATATATATATATATATATATAATTTTGTGAACAATAGATTATCATATAATTATTTTTAATCATACCTTATATTTTAGTGTGATTATAATCTTATTCTATTGTATATTAATAGAATCACATGAATAATATTTTTATATTTTGAATATAAAAATTCCTTGAAAACATTTACTGTTAACTTATCAAATATTTTCAGTTAATTTCCCAACATAATCACATTTTTCTACTCCCCATGATCCCAAAATATTATTCTTATTCTAATAGCTTTCCCAAATTTTTAGTTCTCAAATACCCATCTTCTTACATAAACTAGCCAAGTATTTCTTCCAAAAATTAATCTATCTTTTAAATTTATATATGATTTCTAATATTTATATTTTAATGTCAAAAATTATAATTCAATGTTCCTATGAATTTATTCTCATTATCCTTTCCACTCACCATTGACCATAACTGAATCACGATATGTAATCTGTAATAGATAAATTAACATCTTTTTTACTTTAATATTCTATAATTCACACATTTTTCTAACTTGAAGCCCGTACATAATAAATGGATTATCATAAATATCACGTTTGAGATCTAAAATATTTTTTTAATGGTCCATAATATAATAAATAGGTTTATGATAATCTTTTTTATTCATAATATAATCTTAGGTATGCCTTCATATATATTCTTAATCATATATAATATATATGTCTTCATAGTATCTCAGATATATTTCTAATTTCAATACTATAATATCTTACCAACCACATGTGAAAGGTTATGTATTCTCTTAAAAAAATTTATATGCTCTTAATATCTTACATATCACTGAGTTTTTTTCCTCAACTTTGTTTCAATATATAATTCAAAAAATATTTTCTATATACTAAAAGTATTTTCTATATACATAGGATTATATTATTTATTAGTAAAGATACACTACATATAATCAAGAATATATTCTGTATCTTAGGGAGCTCTAGTAAATTTATAATTTTCTAGTCATAGGAATCTTCTATATTTATTTTAAATTTTTTCACATCCATACATATTCAACTATGCTTAGATCTTGTTTAAATATTCTATAGGAATATAAAGACACTATAGAGTGTCTCAAAAAACATTAAATAACATCAATAATTTATAAACCCTTTAAAAAAATGTATTAATCAAAAATATCAAAGAATTTCTTAGAATATATAAAATCTATTGGAGTACTTACATATAGTTAGAATATCCTCAGTAATTCTCATATTCAATCATTGCCTTTTATAACCACCATATAAGAGATAATATCCATTTATAGCAGTATTATTCATGATTTATAATCAATGGATAGATTATTAGAAACTTCCTATAGGAATTCAATCATTTCATAAAAAAAATTATATCTTTTAAAATAAATATTCAATACATATGACAAATACATTACCAAATACCATTATGTTTTAGTGTTATTGGGTACTAGACACACTTCCTTCTTATTTAATGACAAATATTGAGAATAACCTATACAAATATTACTATAATGTACTTCTTATGGACATACCTTATATAAACCTTTCTTCGTAAACTAGGTAAATGAAACCTACAAAAGTGTGATATCAGATGATCAGTGAGGGAAAACATGAGATATATAAATCGATGATCATATGAAAATATAAGATATAAAGAAGGGGTTCATATCATAAAAATATCAAAAAAAAATCATTCCAAAACTATCATGTATCATATACATTACTCATGGTATAATACTGTATCATTTAATAATACATGAATACTAAGAGTGTGAAATCGTCAAAAATCGACAATGAATAGACAGTTAACATCATAAAAGTGTGGCTCTATTATAGTCATATAAATAATTTATTATGTCATGGTTAACAATCAAGACCATCAATTCATAGTAGATCATGCATCAACACCTATATCATATATCATAATAGGTTATGAATTGTTACATATTTCCCATAGTGGATCAATCACATTCAGATGTTACCCAATTGTGGACCAAGCACATCGACTTGTTTCCCATATCTTTCTCATGAGATATAAAAATTACATAATTCAATGGAGGGATATATAATTTATGGGACCAGCCATTAAATGATGAATACCATATATTTGTATATGTTCCACAAGATAAAAACATTCATTAAATCATTATGCATGAAAAGAAAATGAGTTTCAAAAACATTTAATAATTTCACCTTAGAATAACCCAGGAAAAAAATTGGGTATCTAAATACCTAATCAACAAAATAAAAAACTAGATATAGAAAGTTTATGTTTGTTATTGTTATATAATATCCATAATAGAACATAATTAAGATTAATTGATGTTATCATAGATAAAAATTCATTTAAAAGAATCACTGAAATATTTCTTCAAAAAAATAAAATTTATTTGAAATCAAATATTTTAAATATATTATTTTACCAAATAGTAAGGAAATTATTTTCTTTGAAATGAACCAAGGAATATTTTAGAATGATCTCAAAATCATTGAATGATAATAATGATGATAAATTTCATTATTTCAGTGTACATTAAAAAAGGATTTTGTCCATATTTCATGGTAGAAAATCAAAAGTAATGATTTTGAAAAATGGAAAAAATATAACATTTAAACTATTAAATAAAATTCAAAAATGGATAAAAAGTTATTTATGAATTCATAGTATAAAATTAAAAACATTCTACAGAACATTTTACGAAAAAATCTACATGGAAAAAAGGATTTTGTCATAAAAAAGTGAAAGAATGCCAGTTTTTATCTTTAAATTTATATTTTTGGTTTCTTGATTTCTTAAATATATAAAAAGGAATGAAAGATTGAGAATAAATAAAAATAGAGGAAAAATTTATATTTTTGTTATCAAAAGAGACTCATATTATTTACATAATTAAAGTTCAAGCATAAACAATCGAGATTAAAGTAGGATTAAAACCCATATCTTTCACCAAATTGATAACTTCCAATCAAAAAAGTGGGAAAGAAAAAAATCATATATGGATATGTAAATTGTAATGACCCAACCTCCAGGGCCCGTGCTGTGACTACCCCAAGCCCGCATTCTATAGGCCAGGGGCTGGGGACTAGCACCGAAGGATTATTCCCTAAAACTGGGAAGGAATTGCCTTTATAACCTATAAACACACGCAACCAAGAACACAAAAATATACAAACTCAAGTAAACCGAATAGAAAACAAAGTGAGTAAAGTAAGTAAAAGGAAACAGAGTACAAGCCCAACTGGAAAGTAAAAGAAACTGAAAGTACAAGTACATTGAAACAGCTCCAGCTATCACCCACCAAGGATCCTACCTGAAGGGTAGGTACAACTCTTGTACGGTCATCTCTGCAGTAGGCCTCATATATGGTCCACCTATGAGCTACCTCCAGTCCTGGTACTCTCATCCTCAGTTAACGCTATCTATCATATGCACCAAACACAATGAGGAGCGGGTATAGACCATGTAGGGGTGAGTATAACTATACTCAGTAGGGTCCCCAAGAACCTCAAGGTCTCACAAAATCCACATAGTATAATCTACAAACCATGAAATCAACTAACATCCCAACATAGGTGTATGCCCATACATATACCTAAGTTATAAAGTATACCCATATCAATCATGAGGAAAACACAGAGTCCAACTCAAATACCAAATCACAATTTTTCTACAAAGGAAGGAATACCACAAAGGAAAGTACCACACAGGTACGCCACATAGATGAATACCACCAATGTATTACCATGAAGGGAAATACCACACAGGTACGAACTCAGCTCACACCAAGGATTTCTTAGGTACAATAGTAGAGATGATTAGATTTAACTACTGAATCATCTTACTCTGTTAATAAGAAGTCCCATGAAGGATCACTAATCATTATCAGACCCACATAGGATCTCTTGGTTTTGACCCACACATGATCGCTCGGTGCTAACCCACACAGGATCACTCAGTGCTGACCTACATAGGATCGCTAGGTGCTGACCCACATAGGATAGCTAGGTGCTGATCTAGAAAGGATATCTATGTGATGAGCCACATAGGATCTCTCAGGTAGTCATGAATGGAATACTAGAGCGGTTCCATGTGGGACCCTCAATCACAGATCCACAAAGGATCACTTCTTCAAGTCACAGCCAGCTACTGGGTTCTCTCACTAAGCTTGCTTGTCTCTGGGAGGGTTGTCTATTCAAGCCACTGGTCGATACTCCAACTCTCATGAAGTCCCTTGAAGAATTATCTCAAAATACCTCCACTTCATTGGGGTCTCAACACAATAGAAAGTGCGTCAATCAGACATCTGATCTATAAGTTATTAGCCCTTTTAGTCCCGAGGGCTCCATGGGATTCATTCTTGTTACAACGCAACTGTTCCCTAACTTTATCCAAAACACTAGTAGGGGTATACCAAAAGGGAACATTTCACTCCAAGGTTTCTAGAAACGTAGACAGTTCGTCAAATGGACGTCCGGTGCCAAAGTTATTACCAAAAGAGCGTAAATGGGTCGAAGGGGGTTCCGGTCCAGTCTGACCCGGCCGGACCCGCTGGGTTTGGTCTGGTCTGCAGTGTGTCCCAGCCATCTGTGTGGATCGGCCCACACTGTTCGGTCTAGCTTAGGTGGTGTGGGGAGGCGTGGAGGCTGTGTGGGCCGCGAAGGTCGCTGGTGGCTATGGGTGTCGCGGGGCAGTGGAGGCTGTGGGTGCCACGGGGTGGCGGAGGCCATGGGTGCCATGGGGCAGTAGGGGTCGTGGGATGGTAGAGGCTATGCCCAGTGGAGGCCGCAACGGTGTGGAAAGATTGCAGTGTGGCGGTGGCTGCGGGCGGTGGAGCACCGTGGGGTGTAGAGCACCGTGCCTTCGCCAGTGGCCAACTTGACCAACCACCCTTCGTTCATCACCTTCGTCGTGGTTCTTGAGTCCCACCGATGCCAAATGCCAGCACCAATCATTTAACCCATCATGAAGATCACAAAAAATATCCAAAAGATTTATGTAGGGGTCGATCCATGTTTGTTTGGCCCGTAACCTCCATGTTAGGGTGGTAGCATACGGATCAAGGAAGCAGATTAAAAGTGAGAGGGAATTTAACATTTATCAAATTAAAACACAATCCTAACTCGTTAGTTTGTTGATTTCGATGTGGAGGGAAGGATGAACATCGATTGAAGACATCCTGAGGAAGAAGTCAAATTTGTGCATCGGAATTCTTAATTGGAGGAGCATTCTTCATGGAAGAAGTTCTTCATTGAAGAAGTGTAATTCTCCCAAAATCTCTCCCCTTCTCCTTTTCCAATACCATCCCCCAATCCAACCCAAAATTGAATTACGCAACATTTTATAATATGTTGGCATAATTTCAAATTGGCATAATTAAATAATTGAGTTGGTATAATTAATTAATGGGGGTGGCACCATTAAAGTGAGGGAAGTTTAAGAGGCTTCCCCACATTTAAGAGGGAGTTCAAGGGGGTTTTAGTCTTGGGTGGCCCCCACCACTATAACCTATTAGAGGTTTTAGTAAAGGTGGTCCCACCTCCATAAACTCTTATGGGAGGTTTAGTTCTGGTGGTCCCTACTTCTCAATATTCACATGAGAGTACCAAATGAAAAATAAAATTTTACACAATTTTACTTTTATTTTATTCTTTCACAAAAAGTACAAAAAATATATTTCACCCTTGACCAACTACCATCGAGGTGAAAGTCTCCTTAAGAGAATACATGTGCTGGTAGTACAACGGTGCCCTCAGATTTAAATTACAAGCACCGACTCAAAAGTTACAAAAACCCGCTCGCACATTTACTGAACGTACCCGAAATTTTTTTCAGAAATTTATTTCGGGAACACGGGGCCTCGTAATCACGCGCCATCAATTTTCAAGGACTTTTAAAATTCCCATTTAATTAAAAAAAATACATGGAAATTCTAGGTCTTTACATTCTCCCCACCTCAGGGCTTTGCCTCCCCAAAAGCCACAACTCAAACTAAGAGAACATGTGTGGGTACTGAGCATGAATCTGAGCCTCCCACTCCCATGTGATCTCCTTGGAGGTTCTCGTGATGCCAATGAATTCACACTAGTGGTATCGACTGCCCTCTAAGTACCCGCTCCTATCGATCTTCAATCTCTACTCGAAGCTCTGTAAAAGTCACCCCATCGTCGACATCCCGCTCGCCATGGTTGATGATGTGAGAAGGGCCATTCATGTATCTCCTCAGCCGGGATACATGGAAGATGTCATGAACCCAGGGAAAATGAGGTGGAAGAGATAAGTTTTAAGACACCTCACCATCTCTACTGAGGACCTGAAAAGATCTGATGAATCTCAGAGAATACTTACTACCATGGCCAAATCTCTGAAAACCTTGTCGAGGTGAGACCCGTAGAAAGACGTAGTCGCCTTCCTCAGACTCTAGAGGTCTCTGTATCTTATAAGCATACAACTTTTGCCTACTCTGTGAAGTTTTCATCCACTCCTGGATGATCTACACCTTCTCTGTGGTAGCATGTACCATCTCTAGTCCCACTAGTGCTGACTCCCCTGGGTCAGTCCAGTACAAAGGTGATCTGCAAGGTCACCCATAAAACACCTAAAAATGTTCCATACATATGGTGGAGTGATAAATGTGGTTGTAAGAAAAATAAACCAAAGGAAAGTGATCCTCCCAGCTACGAATGAAGTCAAGGACACAAGAAAGCAGCATGTCTTCGAGGGTCTGAATGGTCCGCTCAGTCTTGCCATCCATCTGATGATGGAAGGCGGTGCTCAAATGAAGCTACATCCTAAAAGCCTCTTGCAACCCCTTCTATAGATAGGAAGTAAAACATGTATCATGATCAGAGAACATCTTCCTGGTTAATTCATATAGCTTCACAATATCCATCCCGTAGAGGTGCCCCATGCTCTTTACTAAACACTGCTCTGTGATCGGTAGGAAGTGGCCTGACTTTGTGAGTCAGTCGACAATCACCCATATAGAGTCATGAACTCTGTATGTACATGGAAGTACTATCATGAAGTCCATGGACATACCATACAACTTCCACTTTGGGACCTCTAAAGCCTGAACTAAGCCTGCTGGTACCTAATGCTCCGCCTTCACTTACTGATAAGTGAGGCACCTGGAGACAAACTCTGCTACTACATTCTTCATTCCTGACCACCAATGCTATCATCGGAGATCCTGGTACATCTTCACCAATCATGGATGTACCGCTAGAGGGTATGTGTGGAACACCCTCAACATTTCCTCTCTAAGTAACACTGGTACCATGGTATGTCCTCTAAATAGGATGACATTCTCCCCACCTTCAGAAAATCCATTAGGGTCCTGTCCTTTGGAAATATAAGCATGTTGAGTCTCGAAGTCAGTGTCCCCACACTGTGCCTCCTTAACTTGATAAAGAAGTGGGGGATTGAATTTAAGAGACTGACGAAAAGCTTCTCCATCTCGATCCATAAAGGATATCTGCAAAGCGGCCAGCTACTTCGTCACCTCACCTAGAATCTATATACCTAAACTCTTACTAAGTGCATCTGCTACAATGTTCCCTTTCCTAGGAGTAAATACTATCACGAAGTCATAGTCCTATAGGAACTCAATCCAACGTCACAGTATCAGGTTTAGGTCCTTCTGAGAGAATATATACCTGAGACTCTTGTGATATGAGTACACTATAAAACACTCACCCATCAAGTAATGTCGCCACATATTCAAGGTGAAGACCACTACTGCTAACTCTAGGTCATGGGTAGCATAGTTCTGCTCATTCTCTCTTAGTTGTTGAGAACCATAAGCATTCAATACTTTCTCCTACATCAGGACACCTCTGAGCCAGGTCCCTGATGTGTCGCAGAAGACTATGTATCCTACGCCCTCCTCCGGTATCCTCAAGATGAGTGCACTAGTCAGTCTCTGCCTCATATCTAGAAAACTATGCTGGAATCTCTCCAACCACACGAAGGTTTTCCCCTTCTTCATCAACGCTGATAAAGGTTTTACAACTCTAGATAAATATGGCACAAATCTTTAGTAGTAACCAGCCAAACCCAGGAAACTCCATACCTCTGTCACACTCCTAGGTGGCTCCCAAGAGAGTACCGCCTCAATCTTCACTGGATCCATTGCAACTCCTGCCTCTGAGATGACGTGTCCCAGAAAGTGAATCTCTCGGATCCAAAATTGGCACTTAGAGAGCTTACAATAAAGCTCGTGCTCTTTGAGTGTGTCCAGTACTACCTGCAAATGGTAGGTTTGATTCTCCTCAGTAGCCGAGTTGATCAGAATTTCATCAATGAAGACTACTACAATGTGATCAAGGTATGGCTGAAAGATCATATTCATGAGTCCCATTAACACTACTGGAGCATTGGCCACACCAAATTTCCTAACCAAGAACTCGTAATGGCGGTACTGACATCTTAAAGTAGTCTTCTTCACTTCATCATCTCATACTCTGAGCTGGTGATAGCCTGATCTGATGTCTATCTTCAAGAACCATCGTGCTCCCTTCAGCTGATCAAAGTGGTCATCAATCTATGGAAGTGGGTACTTGTTCTTTATGGTATCCTGGTTTAGGCACCGATAGTCATCACAAAGCCTCAAGCTCTCATCCTCCTTCTTGGAAAACAAAATTGGGCCTGACCATGGAGAAACACTAGGCCAAATAAACCATTTTCCCTTTAAGTCCTCCAACTATACCCACAACTCATGAAGCTCCGCATGAGCCATCCGATATTCTAGTGTAGATATCGATGTCATCCTGGGGTACAAGTTAATGTAAAAGTACACCTCTCTACAAGGAGGTAGACCTAGAACATTATCTGGGAAGACATACTCATATTGGTCTAGCACTATAGGATAACTCAGACTCTCCACATCAACTGCTCAGAGGGTAAGGCTAGATAACTAAATATTGATCGACTGCACTCTCCTATGGGTAAGTCCATCCTGTGCTGCAAAGGTTCCCTTCTCACCAGTGAAGGTAAACCTAGTCCCATCTGTGCAGACACACAACACTTTGTGCCTGATATAGTCTATCTAAGCATGGAATGTAGATAACCAGTCCATAACCAAGATGACGTCGTAAGGCCTCGATGATGCTACTAGGAGATTCTAGCTGAATCTATCACCTCCTAGAGAAATCCCGCACTACCAGAACCAATGCGTAATCATCGAATCCGCTCCCATAGGAGTCTCTACCCGTAAGGATCGAGCCAATGGCTCCATCAGAATCTATAAGTTCCGAATGAGGTAGTGGAAGAAAAATAATGACTGGTACCTATGTCTATAAGTACTATAGATAAGGTGGAGTATACACATATCGTACCTCGTATCATCTCCAGAGCACCGTGATCATAGGCCTCAGCTGCCTAGAGCTGAGGTCACCCATGTCCTTCTACTCCCTGTGGTCGGGGTGGATGACCTGGTGGTGGTGGCGGAAACATCTCGAATCGTCACCCACCACCAGCTTCACGACCAGCTCCTCTTCTACATCCACCTGCTCCCTACAGACCACCTCGGTCGAATATTTCTCTCTGCCTCGACATTTCTTCGATTGTCTTCTGATCATTCATACGGCCAGTCGGACATTCATGAGCCATGTGACCCTGGCCTCCATATGAGTAGCACTTCCCTCTCCTGGAATGACTGGCTCTACCTTGGGTGCTCCGCACAACTAATCCTGAATCCTACATTTGTCCACCTGTAGGTCTGGTCCTTTTGGACCTCTATTTCATCTGTATGCTACCAGCTACAGAAGACTTCGTTACATGATGACTGGTAGTGGGTCTCACTGCTAGTGATTTCTCAGTAAGGAAAATATCCACTAAGAGGGCTCTCTCTAACATCCCCACCTATGTCGGGATGCTAACTGAGATCATCAAAGCCCTGATCTGCCATTTTGAGTCCCTGCTCAAAGGTTCGGGCCCTAAAAAAGGGGTCCCTCACCATATCAGTGGAGTAGCGTGAGAGGTAAGTGAACCTCGATAAGTATTGAGCTGCAATCATGCTGCCCTACTGTAGATGAAGAAGCTTCTGTACGTGAACTTCTCGAAGATTTGCTGGAACAAACTCTGCCTGAAACATGCTCTCAAAGTCTTCCTAGAGAAGTTTCACCTTTTCATGATCTTGGAGCATCAAGCTCCACCATCTACCTGATACTTCCTGTAGAAGACTGGTGGAAAGGATCACAATGAGATTGTCTGGTGTCCCTACCAGTCAAAAGAATCTCACCATGAACTCCAACTGATCCTCAGCCACCTGTGGGTCCATCTATCCCCTAAACCTGGGTGGCCTCTGGTACTGGAACTCGTGCAATGTGCTCAAGCAGCTTTCACTCTCTACTGTTGTGGATGGTGGCATCTGTGGCCCAACCGGTAATGGTACCACTGGTGCCTCCGCTGGTGCCTCCACTGGAAGTGGTCCCTACACCGAGGCCTCATTGCTCAGTGGGATATCAGTGCATACTATATCTGGAACACTAAATGGCTGTCTGTGTGCAGGCATCCAAAAAAGATACAGGTGTTCCATAGTTGAAAAGTTATACCTACTGAGATGACTCAAGAGATCACAAAGAAAACTCATGAAAACGCACACACATTTTTTGTTTTCATGAACTGAGTTTGAAACTAGAAGTCAGGGTCTTGGTGTATGGATACGTCGGCTGCCGCACCAACACTGGATTCCCTAAACTGATAACCACACTCACTACACTTAACACTATTACTGTTAAAAAGATCAGAGTCCTATGTTCTAGAGTATAACCAACCCCTCTGATACCAATTTGTCACGACCCGTCCCCCGAGGCCCGTGTAGTGACATCCCTAAGCCCACCTTCCATATGCTAGGGGCTGGCGACTAGAACCGTAGACGTATTCCCAAAAACTAGGAAGGCATTTCCTTTATAACCTGTAAACATACACAACCAAGAACACAACAAGATATGAACTCAAGTAAAATGAATAGTAAACAGTGTGTGTACAGTAAGTAAAAGGGGCCAAAATACAATACAAACTGGAAAGTACAAAAACTGAAAGTAAAACTAAACTAAAACAGCTCCTGCGATCACCTTCCATGGATCCTACATGAAGTGTAGGTACAACTCTCATATGTTCATCTTTGCGGTATGCCTAAACTCTAGTCCACCTCCGAGCTACCTCTAGTCTGGGTACTCTCGTCCTCAGTCAGCACTGCCCTTCATCTGCACCAAACACAATGAGGTGCGGGCATAACCCGTGTAGGTGTGAGTTCAAAAATACTCATTAGGGACTAGGACACCCACAAGGTCTCAAAAAATCCACATTGGATAATCCAAAAAGCATTAAATTAACTAAAAACCCAACTTAGGTATATGACCACACATATACCTAAGTTATCATGTATACCTATCTCAATCATGAGGAAAACACAGAGTCCAACTCAAAGCTCAAAGCACAACTATTTTATGAAGGAAAGAATACCATGAAGGAAAGTACCACAAAGGTACTCTACGCAGAAGAATACCACCAAGGTATTTCCACGAAGGAAAGTACCACATAGGTACGAACTTAGCTCACAATAGTTATTTCTTAGGTACAGTTGTAGAGATGACTAGATGTAACTGATGAATCGCCTTACTTTTTTAAGAGGCATACCCACGAAGGATTGCTAATCATTATCAAACCCACATAGGATCTCTAGTTACAGACCCACATAGGATCACTCGGTACTGACCCACATAGGATTTCTTGGTGCTGACCCACAAAGGATCGCTAGGTGCTGAACCACAGAGGATCGCTAGGTGATGAACCACAGAGGATCGCTAGGGGCTGACCCACACAAGCTCTCTAGGGTAGTACCACATGGAATCCTAGAGAGGTTCTATATGGGACCCTCAATCAATGTCCCACAAAGTATCTCTTTCTCAAGTCACATCCTACTACTGGGTTCCCGCACTACACTTTCTCATCTTTGGGAGGGTGTTCTCCTCAAGCCACTGGTTGATACTCCAATATCCATGATGTACCACAATGAAGTATCTCAAAGGACCTCCATGTAATAGGGGTCTCAACACTATAGAGGGTCTGTCAATCAGACGTATGGTCTATAAGTTATTAACCTTTTAGTCCCGAGGGCCCGACTGGATTTGTTCTAGTTACAACCCGACTATTCCCCAAATTTATCCAAAACTCTAGTGGGGGTATACCAAAGGTAATGTTTCTATCTAAGGTTTCTGGTACTGTAGACGGTTCATTAAACAGATGTCTGGTTCCAAAGTTATGGCCAAAAGAGTGTAAATGGGTCGAAGTGGGTCTGTGTCCGGGCTGACCCGGTCGGACCGACCCGGCCTCGGCCGACCCGATTTGGGTCGATCCAGCTTGACCCACTGGGTCCGACCCAACCCGCGGTACAGGATAGCCCACACTGGGTGGCCCGACCTGGGCAGCGCGGGGCAGCGCTAAGGCCACGTGGGCTGCGAAGGCCGTGTGTGGCTGTGGGTACCATGGGGCAATGGAGGCTGTGGGTGACGTGGGCAACAGAGGCCACGACGTTGCAGCAAGACTACGGGGCGACATTGGATATAGACGGCGAGGTCACAGGGTGGTGCAGCATGGTCATGGGGTGGCAGTGACCGCAGGGCGGCGGAGGCCATGGGTGGCAGAGCACCGTGCCTTCACCGACGACTGGCTTGACTAGCCGCCCTTGGTTTATCTCCTTCGTCACAGTTCTCGAGTTCCACTGGTGCCAACTGCCGGCACCGGTCACTGTCACCATCGCAAAGATCACAAAAAAGATCTCCAAGATTTTCAGAGGGGTCAGACCATGTTTGTTTGGCACGTACCCTCCATATTAGGGAAATAGCATAAAACTCAAGGAACATGATTAAATGTGAAAGGGAATTTAACAATTATCAAATTAAAACACACCCCACCTCATTCATTTGTTGATGTCGATGAGGAGGGAAGGACGATCGTCGATTGAAGACATCCCGAGGAAGATGTCAAAGCTGTGCATTGTCATTCTTTATTGGAGGAGTGTTCTTCGTGGAAGATGTTCTTCATTGGAGAAGTGTAAATCTCCCCAAAAAATTCCCCTTCTCCTTTGCCAAAAACCTTCCCCCAATCCATCCCAAAATGAATTAAAAATATTATAGAATATGTTGGAATAATTTCAAATTGGATTATTTAATTAATTGAGTTGGTATAATTAATTAAAGTGTGTGTCACCATTAATGTGGGAGAAGTTTAAGAGGTTTACCCACATTTAATGGGGAGTTCAAGGGGGTTTTAGTCTCGAGTGGTCCCCACCACTATAACCTATGAGAGGTTTTAGTTCAGGTGGTCCCCACCTCCATAACCTCTTATGGGAGGTTTAGTTCTGGTGGTCCCCACTTCTCAACATCCACATGGGAGTTACAAAAGATAAATAAAATGTTACAGAGTTTTATTTTTATTTTATTCTTTCACGAAAATCATAAAAATTATCTTTCACCCTCAACCAACTGCCATTGAGGTGAAAGTCTCCTTAAGCAAATACCGGAGCTGCGAGTACAATGGTGCACTCATATTTCAATTCTAAGCACAGATTCAAAAGATACAAAAACCCACTCGCACGATTACTGAACGTACCCAAAAAAGATTATAAATTCATTCTGGGCACACAGGGCCTCAGAATCAGGCACCATTAATTTTTGCGGACTTGTAAATTTCCAATTTAGTTAAAAACAATTTACATGGAAATTCTGGGTCTTTACATAAATACTCATTATTTTCATGTTAATAATAATAAAATACATTTATGGGTACTATATACACTATATAATGGAAACTCATGGTGAATATGGTATGTATTTCATAGAAGTTAAAGTGAGATGAAATTCCATTACCTCAAGTATCATCATTTTTCATATGAATTATAAACACAAGTATAGTAAATTTATATTTACTATAAATGTATTATAGATCCATTGTAATATATTTAATGCCAGATATGACTTACTTATGAGATCTTATAACTCATTTATTAATAAATTATTATTAAAATCATTGTTTTGGGTTAAACTACTTTGTTTTTTCATTCATGTTTCAGTTTGGAAGTTCGAGTACTTGTACATAGATTATGGTTACAAATTATAAAAAATATTAATAATGATATAAATACCATAAATATTTATTATTTATATACTTATATTCATCCATAGAATAAATACATAGATAAATGTTTTACATCATTCATGGAGATAATATGTCACACATACACAAGAATATTATTTTCATTATCTAACAAAAAGAGGGAAAGAAAGATATATGATATTCAATATTTAAAAAAATATAAAAATATAATAAATATCTTATTTAATCATCAGTTAAAACCTTATAACAATAACTGTAAAATGGATATGAAAAATTAATTAAACTACAACATAGATATGGTAAGTCAGACATATATAAGAGCGATGTTATTAATTTCCCTAGGATGGAAAGAAGGTGGAAAATGGTTCTCCTATTAATGTAATAACAATTAATAATAATTAATATAATGAATTTATTATTTTATAATGGATAACATGAATTTAGATGATTTATAGCCAGAAATAAAATTGAAAACACAAGATTATGAGTTACACCTCTTCATTGAGAAGCTATATTTGGATTACACAATAACCCTTGAAAAGAAAAAATTAGGATAGAACAAAAGATATAATACCCAGGTAATAAATATAATAATATATTATGGTAGGTATTATATGATATATAATGATCATTATATAGAATAGAGTAGATTTGTTAGCATTTTATAGGGGAGGGAAAGGACAGACTTGAAATTCACTTAGAATATTAAATAATATAAATATCATAACAAATTATATTGTCCCCAATGAAACCCAAATTTGATTATAAGATCATAATAAAATAAAAAACCGTATTGGGAAAAGTATTGAATTAATTATATTCCATATCTTCTAGTTATACCACAATAAACTCATTTTAACTGCAACCAAGATAACATAAATTTTTACCCTGATTACATAATTACATGCAATATATAAAAGGGTAAATCTAAAAGAAATTAGATATATTTAAAAATTTGAGATCAATTTTATCATATTTAATTTCAACAGGTTTTAAAAATTAAATTTTATGTAATAAAATAATACACATGGAAAACATTTTTTTAGAAATATAGTCAATTTAAAAGTAAAATACAATTTACCATAAAATAATGTAATAATTTTTATTCCATGATGAGTATTATTCAAATAATAATCCAGGGAAGGTTTTTAGACTTGTGATGATAGAAAAAGTGAATTTAATCTTCCATATATTCCATTAATTACAAAGAATCAAAAATAATTATGAGTTGGAAATATAGATTCTTTAGATGACGGCTCTTCTGAAGAAAATGCCGAATGAAACTTCAGTTTCCTTATCTCTTGTTCCAAAATTCCTGACTCCCTTGGAGTTCCTCATGATGGAACATGTTTCAGTGAGTTATATTGGTTCTTCTTCTTTCATGGGTCCATCGAGAGTAATTTCCTACAAAGTGGTTCTCACCAGTCTGTTAGTTCCATCGACCTGTGATTGCCTGTTGGGCCTCCCTACCATCTAGTTTTCACCTTAGTGCTCATTCAAGGTTGAGGGATGCCCAATGGTTGATCATTAAATGGATTATCTCCACATGTATTCATCTTTCAATATCCTATCCCTGGTTGTGATATCCTATTACAATAAACCTCCTCTTGACTTTTTTCTAGATGACCGTGGACTTGTGGGGAGTCAACCAGCCAATGATAGTCTTAGTAAATTATAAATCTTCCGTCTATTTAAATATTTATTCCATGGATTATTTTGTGAAGGAATGTTATAGAGTTGATCAAAAATGCGGTTCTTTGTGGTTCTATCTATCTTGGTGACCATGCGATGTTCATCATAGGATGAAGTGAAAAATAAAAATTTCATTGTTTGGATTATCTGGAATCCCTCTACCTCTATATAATCTTACTATTATAAATTAAAGGGGAATAACCATGGTTTAATTATTTTATCATATTAATACACTTTTTTATGAATTCAACATTGTTCCTATTATTTTTTATTGAGATAGATCTAGATTCCATGCATCCTTTTCAATTCATGATCATAGCTGGAGATATCACCTCTTGGTGGAACAAAATTTTCATCCAATATTTTACATGATTTATTAGGTAGTGTCATATACATGGGAATTCAAATGATTTATAATGGAAAATGATGCAGGGTTTCAAGGTGTTGAATCTCATGGGTGGCTCAAACCCTAGTGTTTCACCCCCCCTTTAGTGGAGAGTCTTGTCTAAATGTCACTGTGTTTGTGTTGAAATAGTGGGTTCCATAGAATAAACTATGTAGTACTAGTGATTACCACATCATGTATATAGTTATTTATACATGATTTCTTCTTACCATTATAGAGTATACTTTTTTATGACCACTATTGAAATGGTAATATCTAAAGATTTATTATTGTGACGAGAGGTTATAGAAGTTCCCAAGATATAATTAGAACCTCAAGATAATAAGACATTAATCTTAAAGATATGATCTACGGTCTAGATACATATTACTGAATAGATACAGTAGATGTTTTACTATCAGTTGCTGGGGGATCATAATCATTGAGACTTTTTCTCATGAAGTTCGCACTTGGGGTTCTCTACTAGTGAGATCATGTGAATAAACCAACCAATAAGAAAACCACATGTTTTGGAGGTGTTTCTATCTACATACATGTGTATTTGTCTCCAAGATTGAGATCATTACTAGTGTGTATCACTTGGTGGCATACATTGATGGAAGGCAGAACCCATGATATTGAAATTGTGGCTAGGAAGCTTGTGTTAGGTGTGTCGTTGGTGGTAAGAAATTGGTTGAATGGTCAAAAAAGGATTGGTATCTTCCATGATTAGGAAGATTTATATCTCAAGCCTGGTTGATCAAGATGGTTATACCTTCATAAGTATTTGTACAAAGCAATATAAAGGCAAATCCATCTAGTTCGATCAAAAAAATAAAGAAAGAAAAGGATGATGACACAAGTGTGTGTCCTGCTTTATTATATATTTAATGAAAAAGAGATTATACTACATGGTCAGTGTTCATAGATTGGTGACCTACTTTTTTAGATATTTAGTGGATGTTGAAATAAATGGGGGTCGGGGATCCCAACTGGGTATTTATCAACTCCACTAAAAATAAAGGAGGAGTCTCTCTCTCTTGTTGTCCATTCTAACTATTAATTCATTTTTTATGGAATGAAAATGAGGTCCTATCTCTAATTCAACTTACTAGAGATAGAAGAAGTTGAAACAGCAACTCAGATCAATATCTTCCTCAAACATCAAAGGTATCTCAATATGATTATTGTGGGGATGTCGTAGACATCGTTCGATCATCATGCTAGCTCCTAGAATTCAACAATCGATGTTCCAGCAGATTTTTGAAACACGTGTGGATGATCTAGAGGGATCTTGCTCTAGATTATTCAAGAGATGATCACCATCTATGAGTTACAATCGAGCATGCCTCAAGTCTAAAATGATATGTTTTTCAGATAATTTGTTTTCTCTTTAAAATTTATGTGAGATTCTTGGACCTTACTAGGGCTCGAATCATTGGCATCGACAAGTCTAATCGACCCGTCAATGAAAAATATTAAAAATACCATGACCACCAACTTCTGATATGTACTGAAGAACCTTTTAGTGGTATCATAATGATTGTGTAGATTTTTTGATCCTGGAATATTAAATTTTCATTTCAATTAACATCACTACTGGAAAACTGCCCTATACTGACGGTTCAAAACCGTGGGTATAGCCCCCAAAACCGTGGGTATAGGCTATACCCACTGTTTTGGGAACCATGGGCTGGAATGGTGTTGGGATATTGAGGTCGGCCTATTCCCACAGTTTGGAGAATCCATGGGGATAGGATTTCCATAGCATGGCAGGCCTGTGAACACACTGGCACATTGTTGACCCGACGGTTTGAGAATTGTGGGGATTTAATCTTCAAAAATAATGGCCGGGGGGTTTCGAACCTGTGCCCCGCGCTGAGCCTCGCAGCCATGCCCCACCAACAGACCAACCAAACTATGATTTTTATCTGCTATATATACATATATATACCTATATATATTAATGCGTGGTATTAAAATTCAAAAAACACGCCCTGTGTGTTTCGAACCCGCACCTCACACTGAGCCTCGCGCCCCCCCCACCAACCGACCAACCGAACTGTGATTTATATTTGTTATATATACATAAATCTGCATATATATATAAATATGATCCACGTGGTGTATTTAAATTCATAAAACATGGCAAGGGGGATTTGAATCAGTGACTAACAACACCCACAAAGAAGGGTTTACCAACCGAGCTAAAGAACTTTTGAAAGCTTATATTTATATGTATATAAATATATTAATCTAAACCATGAAAAAATGTCATCAAGCCAAAATTTTTTTCCTCCTTACTAATTTTATTTCCCCTCCATAACGCGGAAAAGCTATACCCATGGTTATGGAGAGACGTGGGAATAGGTCTTCAAAAAAAACTGCAATACCTACAGTATTCAAGAACTGTTTGTATAGGTCTACGGAAAATACCCTATACCCATGGTTTTCTCCAAAACTGTGGGTATAGGTCTTAAAATAAAACTATTCCCACATTGTTTGGCATAACTATGGTTATTGGTTCACCAACTATCCCTATACCCATGGTTTTGGAAAACCGTGGGTATAGGGGTACCCTATGCCCACAGTTTTTTGCAAAACCGTGCGTATAGACCTATTTTCCTAGTGGATGAGTGTTCAAAAAATGTCATATTAGTTCAAACAACGGGTCGATCCGATCTCAAATGACCATGTTATAGGAATATTAAATTTTTTAATTTGATCAAATTTTCGGTTTGATCATCGGTATTAATTTTCATTCATTCTGAAGGATCGATCAAGTTTAGATTGGAAAATGAGATATAATTAAAATTATATAAAAATTAAAAAAATTTCAATTTTTTAAATTTTCTTAATAATAATAATAATATTATTATATTAATTTTATTATTATAATGATATAATAATAATAAATTATTATTTATTATAACAATCTAATTATTATTATATTTAAATTCTATTTGAACAGCCTCCAGACTGGAAAAAAATTTTGTTTCTAAAAACACAAAAAATAATTAGTTAAAAGAGGGATTGAACTTCAAAAAATTAAAAGGCATATAGACTTAATAAAATAGAGAAAATAAAAAAATGGGGAATGAAAAGTCTGTGTGGTACCTGGAAAAACAAAAAAAACAAAGGGTTTGGGGCCGAAAGCCCCCCGTGTCATCTCCCTCCCAACGTCCTGTGATGCACCAAGCCGGCAAATAGGAGACCCACACGCCGACCTCTAGGCACCCTCTCCCACCCCACCGCATGGACCTCCCTTTCAGTAGCTGCCGTCACACACCCACAACAGGATATCGCCCTGTAGTAGTGGCACTGCACCGGCCTTCGCAATGACCTTCCTAGCTGGCCACCGCGGGTCCCGGCCGCCCTCGCCGGTGCGCCACCATCCACGCAGACCTTCCCACTACTAACTAGTTGTTCACCTTGGCTCCCATCCACCCTCACTGGTGGACTACCCTACATGCCAGATCATGGCCTCTAATGTCGCTAACTTGACCGCCATCGCCCTGTCCAGGTGTCAGAAGCCTACAACACCGGCCTCACATCCACTGGACAACAGTGGCACTGACCCTCCACTATAATTTTCCTTTGGTTGAGGTACCACAACAACACCCTCCACCAATGTAGAACCAGCCTGCAGTAATGCCACCACTCTGCCAGCTCACCTAAACATCACACACCACTATGGAACAACCTCAGGTATAGGTAAACCTTGTCATCATTTAAAGGGTCTATTATGGGAGATTTTAGCGGAGAGGGTCAATTTTTTTTTAATTTTAATGGGGTAGGGTAGAAAATATTTAGGGAAATGGGTTCCTTTAGCGCCACTTCAAGTGGCGCTATTTAAAGAAATGAATAGCGCCACTTGAAGTGGCTCTAAACTGTTTTTGTTTTGTTTTCTTTGTTTTATATTTATTATGTTATATTTACTATAATTAGATAATTATTATATTTATTATAATTATTATATTTATAATTATTATATATTCAATATAATATTAATTATATAATTATAATATATTTATAATTATAAATATAATAATTATGATAAAAATATTAAAATAATAAATATATAAATATAGTAAAAACAAAAATATAATAATTATAAAATTATAAATACAGTAAATACAAAAATATAACAACTATATAAATATAATAAAAGATATAAATGTAATAAATAAAATAAATATAGTAAATGTAATTATATATTTATGTATACATTACATATATATTTTCGCATTGTAAATATGCAATTTTAATTATATATAATGTATATATATATTCAATATAATATTAATTAGAGAATTATAATAAATTTATAATTATAAATATAATAATTATGATAAATATATAAAAATAATAAATATATAAATATAGTAAAAACAAAAATATAATAATTATATAGTTATAAATATAGTAAATACAAAAATATAACAACTATATAAATATAATAAAAGTTATTAATGTAATAAATATAATAAATGTAGTAAATGTAATTATATATTTATGTATACATTACATTTAAATTTTTGCACTGTAAATATGCAATTTTAATTATATATAATGTATATATAAATATATAATTACATAATATAAATATATATATATTCAATATAATATTAATTAAATAATTATAATAAATTTATAATTATAAATATAATAATTATGATAAATATATAAAAATAATAAATATATAAATATAGTAAAAACAAAAATATAATAATTATATAATTATAAATACAGTAAATACAAAAATATAACAACTATATAAATATAATAAAAGTTATAAATGTAATAAATATAATAAATGTAGTAAATGTAATTATATATTTATGTATACATTACATATATATTTTCGCATTGTAAATATACAATTTTAATTATATATTATGTATATATATATTCAATATAATATTAATTAGAGAATTATAATAAATTTATAATTATAAATATAATAATTATGATAAATATATAAAAATAATAAATATATAAATATAGTAAAAACAAAAATATAATAATTATATAATTATAAATACAGTAAATACAAAAATATAACAACTATATAAATATAATAAAAGTTATAAATGTAATAAATATAATAAATATATAATGTATATATAAAGATAGAATAATTTGTAATAATCAAATATTAATAATAAATAATTTGTAATTTAATTAATGACAATTAATTATTTATAACTAATATATAATTATAATAACTTATAATTATAATAATTTGTAATAGTTACAAATATAATTACTTATAATAATTTGTAATAATTGTATTTTACACATATAACAAATAGTTAAAAAAAAGGAATTTCATAAAAAACGTCGACGAGAACTATTTTTTAAGAAATCAGACACTTATTTGAAACTTAAAAATGTTTCAAATACTTGTCTTTGAAAGAATATAATAGATAAACTATAACACCGATATATATTAGACTTTAGTCATTGATTAAACATATAATAAATATTTGAAAACATAATGAATTTAATGAAAAATGTTGAGAAAAAATAATTTATAAGATTTCAATTTGAAAGACTATAAAACATAAACTATTACACGGATATAACTGAAACTTTAAACATTGATGAAACATATAATAAATAGTTGAAAACAAAAGGAATTTCCAAAAAAAATGTTAGTGAAAGATATCATTAATTATTAAATTTAAAATAGAGAACTTTAAAACAGTAGAAGGGTTTTAGATAAAACAGTAAGTGTGTCTTCCTCCACTCTCACTCGGAGGTTTACCATGGACATCTCTCCTTCGTTGAACGATACGAACCGAGGGGCGTTAGAATTAGGGGGTTAATTTGGATATGTGATTGATATTTCGGTAAAAATGGGGGTCTGTCCAGATTTAATGAAACTGAATCGAACAGTTAAGCTGCATGCAAGACACTGTGGTGGTGTTCCCCCCAAAACAAAAGGCAACTTCAACCTTTCTTGATATCCAGTATAGATTTTGATATCCAATTCACTGCAACAAATACCAGAACCTCCACATAAACACACCATTTCTGGTATTTGTTATAGTGAATTGTATATCAAAATCTATACTGGATATCAATAAAGGTTGAAGTCGCCTTTCATTTTGGGGGGAACACCACCACAGTGTCTTACATGCAGCTTAACTGTTCAATTCAGTTTCGTTAAATCTGGACAGACCCCCATTTTTACCAAAATATCAATCACATATCCAAATTAACCCCCCAATTCTGACGCCCCTGGGTTCGTACCGTTCAACGAAGGAGAGACGTCCATGGTAAACCTCCGAGTGAGAGTGGAGGAAGACACACTTACTGTTTTATCTAAAACCCTTCTACTATTTTAAAGTTCTCTATTTTAAATTTAATTATTAATGATATCTTTCACTAACATTTTTTTTTTAAAATTCTTTTTTTTTCAACTATTTATTATATGTTTCATCAATGTTTAAAGTTTCAGTTATATCCGTGCAATAGTTTATATTTTATAGTCTTTTAAATTGAAATCTTATAAATTATTTTTTATCAACATTTTTCATTAAATTCATTCTGTTTTCAAATATTTATTAAATTTTTATTCAATGATTAATGTCTAATCTATATCGGTGTTATAGTTTATCTATTATAGTCTTTCAAAGACAAGTATTTGAAACATTTTTAAGTTTCAAATAAGTGTCTGATTTCTTAAAAAATAGTTCTTGTCGACGTTTTTTATGAAATTACTTTTTTTTAACTATTTGTTATATGTTTAAAGTTTCTGTTTTTTATTCGTTTCATAGTATATATTTTATAGTCTTTCAATGTCACGTACTTGAACCATTTTTAAGTTTCAAGTAGGCGGTTTTGAAAGCTTATAGATTACTTTTCACTAACAATTTTTTTGGAAAATCCTTTTGTTTTCAACTATGTATTATATGTTTAATCCATGTTTTATGTTTTTTTTGAGTATTTCTTATACGTTTAATCAATTTTAAAAGTTTAATTTATATTATTTTGTATATACTATCTATTTTATTTTCTAATTATATGTCTAAATAACATTCATTTCTCTAAATAAAGAGGGTTTTTAACATATATATCATGGAATCTGAATAAATCAATGTCGATGCCCCCAGGTACCATAACGTGGCGTCTGAATCTCACATCCTCCCCATGTTAGACGTACGTGTCGCTCCGGTGTCCTATCAACGAGATCCTCTGCTACTGGTGCATCCGGTGCCTCCTCATGATGCTGTGTAGAGGGCTGACCAAAATCATGCATGGATGACTGCCCAAAATCATACGTGGATAACTGCCCATAATCATGCGTCGAGCCATATGGTCCTGAGGCTCCTAAAAATGGTAGAAATGACATACTGAAGAAGTCCTCGCCGGGAGGAGAGGGGGCTTCCACAAGCTGTGTCACCTGATCCAGCTTGTAGTCCATAGTAGTCATCAGAGATGATAGATGTGGTCTATAAACGTCTCCCTGTTGTGCAACCTCATCAATAAGCTGGGCATGATCATCTCTATGTGGTTCTTCCACATTTGCAGGAGGTGCTCTCGGATGTCTATCTCGCCTCCTCTGCCCCTCCCGAGGTCCTCGTCTCCGTCTCTCAACTGGCGGAGGTGGTGGAGGTTCATCGTCATCAGCAGGAATAGCAGGCACATCATCACCCCCACCCTCAGGAGCTCCAGCTGGAGGATATGGATCAGGATATACCTGTGACTCCTCGTCATAAAAACTATCTCATATCATCCAGAGATGGTCGTAGAGAGCCAACACATCTCGATGAACTACATCACGTCTAATATATTCCTCCTCCTGAGGATGTGTGATATGTGCAAGATGATCAATGTTGTCTGTCTGAAAATGAAATGACATTCAAATTAATACCATAAAAGAGTTAAACAAATATAATATATCTTAATATGTTTACCATCTGCTGAATGCCAATCCCCTGACGTGTAAGATGCATGATGGTATGACGTCGATACCAATCTTCATAATCCCCCTGGGCAGATAACTGATACTATGCCGTGGGATATCCATATCGATAAATACCATATCGGGCACGCGCGTCCCACAACTCAATATGAGATGCATGAAACTGCCGCCAGTTCGTCGACTGTCTACCTGTAAGTACAATTGAATGCAACCCCTCTGGCTGTCCTGGTGCCATCGGGATATGCTGTATATAACCGAACAGGCGCATGACTCGATCGGGCTGGTTCCACTCAATGATATGGAAGTGGATGAGTGGCACCACTGTAGCATGATCTCCAATCATAGCTGTGCAGTGTGGTGGAAGTGATGCATAGACATAACCTGTATATGGAGTCCACAAAACCTGAAATGTAAACTCAAAAAGTAAGTGACATATTAGCAAGATAATGTTGGTAAGATTACATTGTAATAACTTAAAATAGTGATAATGAAATATAAAAAATTACTGTTTGACTTACATCAGCTGGAACTAATGCATCGAATATCTGTCAAAAGTTGTGCACACTGTGTCTCGGTGTGTGTGCATGCTTTTGAGACTGACTCCACCTGGATACAAAATAGTAATACACAGTAAGTTGATAAAAAAACAGAAGTACTAAATAAATGAAAGTAATGAAGTAAACATACCATCGTCCATGAGGATAATCCTGAAATAGATCTGCTGCAAGAGGTGCGATAGCTCGAGGAGCGATGCGTGGAAAACGCTCCCAGGCCCACATCTGTACTAAAGGCATACAACCAGTAATCTGATGTGCATCTGCCTGACAACTGGTACAAATGGATCTATACAGATGTGCTAATATAGCGGATCCCCAGCTGTATGTAGCTGTATGATCAAGATCCTCAAGTAATGGGAGGTACATCATGTGTACCAAAAGGGTGGAGTAGTCGACGCATAACATGCCTCTGAGTAGTCACAAAATATATGCACGTGTATGCCTAATGAGCGTCTCCTCGTCTGCGTCATCAGGAATGACAGCGAAATGCTCATCAAGCCATGTCATGCGCAATCACGAACCCATGAGGATACCTCGTACGCCAACGACATCAACACCTAATAGTCGCTGTATGACGACAACCCAGTTGCCACTAGTGGCACCTGTAACTGCCTGTCCATGGATGGGAAAACCAAGCATGTAGATAACGTCCTCTAATGTAATGGTCATATCCCCCTCCGGAAGATGAAAAGTGTGTGTCTCTGGCCACCATCTCTCAACCAATGCTGGAATCAAATGATGATCAATAGTCTTGAAGTCACAGATAGCGACTCCATAAAATCCCACATGTCTAAGGTATGGAGAAATAGCTGCCGAGGGCGCATCGTGATGAAAATGATGTGCTCTCCAAACAACAAGTTGTCGAACAGGTCATTGCGCCAACACAAGACGCGACACTTGCGTCTCCTGACCAGATAATAGTGGCTACTCCATCTGATTGTACAAATAGTAAAACATTAATTTCATGTTAGTCATCACATTTATCATTTAAGGTATGAAATTTATCATGTAATGTATGAAACAAGTGTGTAAGTAATTTAGGTTATGTTCAATATATAAAAGAATTTATGATATGTTCAATATATAAAGTTGATGATATATTCACTTTGGATGATTTCAAAATTCAACGATGACATTGGATTTTGAAAGATGTCAACATCACAATAATTGACCAAAATTATTAAAGGAATTAATGATATGTTCAACATATAAAGTTTTGGATTGATTCTCCAACTCAATATGCTTAGTCAACATCGTTTAGAAGGAATATGAAAAAACCTTTGATCCATGTACGGTTGACATGAAAAAACATCCTCCTTCTGCATCGTAGCTTTAGTCGACCCAGTAAAAAACCAACTATCACATATTCACGACCTCTGAATGAATATATGATAGTTGGTTCTTCACTGGGTCGACTAAAGAGGGGAAATCCCAATGTTGCAGAATGAATCAATGTTTTTTTTGGAGAAAACCCATTCTCATGGTTGAAAACGAGGGGCATAATGATTTAATAATTTTCAAGAATATCAATTATTTATGTTCATCACTCTATTTAACAATTATGGTGAATAGGATGAGAGGGTCATAATGTTTGAATATCTTTATTTTTCATTTTCTAGGCTAGTAGTCTCATATTCTGTTATATCCTCAATTTATTCTTCACTATTATTCACTCTAGATAATTCTCAGATTTTGTTAAATTCTCGATCTTATATTTTATATATTTTAAAATTTCTTGTTATTTTTCTAAAAAAACAACCACTTATTTAAATGATGACGATATATTCACTATGAATGCTTTAAAAACTCATCGATGGAAAAATATTGATTACACGTACAATATGTTTACAGTAACTGATGGAGTACAAAAATCATTTTAACCATTAGATGATTCCCCTATGTGTCTAGGGAAATGCGTCTTCGTATGATCCTCCTGGCGGCATATGCTGCACCTTCGTCCAGGTGCCTTTTCAGTAGGCCAATCCATCTCATTCCGAATACGAGTCGACTTTGGCATCCCTTTAGGTCGAAGTCTACTAATGTTCGGTAGAAGCGTGGGTGTGTCATCAGAGAGCTGAAAATTCTAATATTCTCTGATTGGCATCCACAGAGTATTGTAGCATGAGTTGATACTGTCAAGTCAATACACTGGATCAACAAACTGCTCCCAAGATACGTGTACATAACCACAGGCTGCAATCACATGGCCACAAGGATATCTCAATGCTTGAAACATTCCACATTCATAGTAACGCTTCTCCAGTAAAACAATTAGGATCCGACCATTTCTACAAGCCACAACATCACCGGGCTCAGCGACCTCAAATCGTTGCTCTGGATGATTAAATGGGGCGACACGATAAGTTACAGCTTCCTGAAGAACTGTATCTAAATCATGTTGGAAATGGTGTCCATAACGCATCCCTCTATTCAAGCCCTCTTTAGCTTGCTTTCCCTGTTCCAGAAAATACTTGACACTACGATAGAAGGTCTCTTGTACCAAACCTACAATTTAGATTTAAGTCATTATACTAATAGTATATTATAATTATGTTTTTTTGATCAACATATAATTAAATATTCATATTTACCTGTGATTGGTAATTTTCGAACTCCCTTGAAAACCCCATTTATGCATTCTACGATGTTGGTAGTCATATGACCATATCTCCTCCCATCATCATATGTCAACGACCATTTCTGTTTTGGAATTTGCATCATATAATCATAAACTTCTGGATTAACTCTTTGAATATCTTGAAGACGCTCCTCCATTCTTTGTTGTTGAGGCTCGTATGCTATCATACAAGAAAAAATCTGAACAAATAATGATCATAACTATGATAGGATTTTTTAATACAAAAAATGATTTTCATACCAATTTTCAAGATTGCTTTCTTCATCGACTCATTCTTGAATCTCTTTCGTAAATTGCTAGCAATGTGTCGAATACTGTATCGATGATGGGCATAAGGTGGTCTCCATGAAAGTCCCTCAGATTGTACTACCTCTTTGATTGCACGGTGACGATCTGAGATAAGGAAAATCCCTTCCTCGCCCGTAACAAACTCACGAAGACATGCGAGAAACCAACTCCATGACGAGAAGTTCTCTTTCTCCATAATTGAAAATGACAAAGGTAGAGGGGCTCTATTTCCATATTGTGTGGTAGAAATCAATAAAGTTCCCGTATAATTTCCATACAGAAATGTGCCATCTATTTGTATAAACTACTTGCAATGCCTAAAAGAAGCCACACATGGTAAAAATGTCCAAAACAATCTATTAAAAACAACCATTGACTGGTCAACTTGGTTGTATTGGTTAACATATTCAATGGTATTTAACTGATAGATCACTTGATTGTTGTGGCGTAAAAGCTCCAAAAGTTGTGGTAAAACTCGATAAGAGTCATCCCAATCACCATACACATTCACAATAGCCTTTTGACGTGCTGCCCATGCCTTCCAATAAGAGATCTGATACCCAAAAATTTGTTTGATTCACTCCATCACAAGAACAACAGGAACATCTTGAAAAGCTCTAATCATTTCAACAATAACTATTGAAACAAAGTCAACATCTAATGAAGAATGTTCCCGTGACAAGCTTGGGTTCACACATGTGTGTGGAGTAAATCTTGTGATGCACCATCTGTGAAAAGTGTTATCAATTATAGCTCGCATACGCATTTGACAGTTCGAATCATATTTGTAACGGATCAAATAATAAGATCTTTTTGACTCTTCTACAACATAAGAGTAATGTCTGTCAATGTGATATTGTTTTATCACATTTTTCATTGCATCTTTACTGTCAAACTCTCTTCCAATATACAGAACACCTTCATCTGCCACTCGATCTATGCCCCCAATGATTCCTGGAAATTCTGAAGTAGGAGTAATAACTGACCAATTGAATTCTGGCAAGCGATTCATGCCTTCTATAGACCATGAACTCAATGGTGGGGGGTGGTTCAATGGTTGGTTAAACCTCACATGAGTAGGCACTGGTTGTTCTTCCGCATGCGCTTCCTCTTCATCTTCAGCTTCCTCTTCATCTTCTTCTTCTAAATTGTCATCATCCTCAAAATTATCAACCAACGCATCTATAGTATGTGGGGGACTATCTATTGAAATTGTGGCTGAGGGAAATGATGGTACAAATGTTGATGGAACTTCTTGATGTGTTCTAAAAGGATCAGATGACATTGTCTCGTGAAATTGTGATGACCCAACTTCCAATGTCGGTGGGATCTCCATTGTAGATATGGTCACATACAACTCCATCATTTGATTGGTAGGTAGAAACTTAACTAATGAAATTATGTATTCCAATTCTTCATCATCAGTTATCAGATAGGCCACATGCCAAAATCTATCAACATATTTTAGATGTCTGTATATGATAGATTCTATCGCTTGGTTACTTGTCAGTTTCAACTTTCGATGAATTTTCCTCTGAAGAGTTCCTAAAGTTGTACAGCCTCCAAGCATTACAATAGCTTCTGGTTGTATACTATAACTACATCCTTGTTCTGTCTCAATTATCTGTCCATTTAAATAAATATAAGAAGCCATATTTTTTATCTAAAATAAACCTTCGTTATTAATCACATATGATCAAACAATCTCATTATGTCTTCATGCTTTTAGAATTTATGTAATTTATGTTGGAATCCTAGTCCCTCCACCAAATCAATATATTCAAACCATATTGATGTGTAACTCTCTTTACACAACCCACAAGTTTGTGTTATTTACCCAAAAATAGTAAGTCAAATATATTCATACATATCCACATCCATAATATGGATGAGGTACATGAACACGTCATGTAAAAGCATAGAGTTATCTGAACTTGAAAAACTCAACATGAATAAGCCCGAAGCGATAGATAGCCAACCCCATTCACTTTCCTAGACAAGGCAAGCCTCCAGGAAAGTAGGTGGTCTGACCCAAAGCCCCTCTATCCGGGAATACTTTACTCAATCAAGAATTTCATTTCATGACAACTCTAACACTTAATATGTAAAAAATATTTTCAACTACTAAATTCAAGTTCATAACTACAATTACAAACTAAGGTCAAGGTAGATGACAAACTAAATAAATTATCATACTTATAATGGAATGCAAATATATATTATATAAACAATTCTTAACATAACTACTTTGCTAATTACTGTAACTACTTCGCTAATTACTGTAACTACTTCGCTAATTAGTTAAACTACTTCGCTAATTACTGTAACTACTTCGCTAATTACTGTAACTACTTAGATAATAAGATTTCATTGATTACCCAATTAGATTTCATTGATTACCGAATTAGATTTCATTGATTACCCAATTAGATTTCTTTGACTACCTAAGTAGATTTAATTAACTACCTAAGTAGATTTAATTAACTACCTAAGTAGATTTAAATAACTACCTAAGTATATTTAATTAACAAATAAGTAGATTTAATTAACTACCTACTTAAACATAGTTAATTACCTAATTAGTGTTCAGTAATTACATAATTAGTGTTCATTAATTACATAATTAGTGTTCATTAATTTTCTAATTAAAATTACCTAATTACAAATCTATAAATACCTAATTACAAATCATTAATTACATAATTAAAAATCATTAATTAACTAATTACAAATCATTAATTAACTAATTATAATTGATTAATTCACTAATTATAATTCATTAGCTAATTATAATTCATTAATTTGCTAATTACAATTCATTAATTAGCTAATTACAAATCATTAATTAGCTAATTACAAATCATTAATTAACTAATTACAAATCATTAATTCACTAATTATAATTAATTAATTCACTAATTATAATTAATTAATTCACTAATTATAATTAATTAATTAATTAATTATAATTAATTAATTCACTAATTTTAATTAATTAATTCACAAATTATAATTAATTAATTCACAAATTATAATTATTTCATTCACAAATTATAATTATTTAATTCACAAATTATAATTAATTAATTCACAAATTATAATTAATTAATTCACAAATTATAATTAATTAATTCACAAATTATAATTCATTAGCTAATTATAATTAATTAATTACCTAATTACAAATCATTAATTACCTAATTACAAATCATTAATTACCTAATTACAAATCATTAATTACCTAATTACAAATCATTAATTCACTAATTATAATTAAGTAATTCACTAATTATAATTAATTAACTCACTAATTTTAATTAATTAATTCACTAATTATAATTAATTAATTCACAAATTATAATTAATTAATTCAAAAATTATAATTAATTAATTCACAAATTATAATTATTTAATTCACAAATTATAATTATTTAATTCACAAATTATAATTCATTAGCTAATTATATTTAATTAATTACCTAATTACAAATCATTAATTACCTAATTACAAATCATTAATTACCTAATTACAAATCATTAATTCACTAATTATAATTAATTAATTCACTAATTATAATTAATTAATTCACTAATTATAATTAATTAATTCACTAATTAAAATTAATTAATTCACTAATTATAATTAATTAATTCACTAATTATAATTAACTAACTAACTAATTAGAAATCATTAAGTAGCTAATTATAATTAATTAATTACCTAATTACAAATTATTAATTCACTAATTATAATTGATTAATTCAGTAATTATAATTAATTAACTAATTATAATTGATTAATTCACTAATTAGAATTCATTAGCTAATTACAAATCATTAATTAGCTAATTATAATTAATTAATTCACTAATTATTATTAATTAATTCACTAATTATAATTAATTAATTCACTAATTATAATTAATTATTTCAATAATTATAATTAATTAATTCACTAATTCACTAATTATAATTAATTAATTCAATAATTATAATTAATTAATTCACTAATTATAATTAATTAATTCACTAATTGTAATTAATTAATTCACTAATTATAATGAATTAATTCACCAATTATAATTAATTAATTCACTAATTATAATTAATTAATTCACTAATTCTAATTAATTAGCTAATTATAATTAATTAATTCACAAATTATAATTAATTAGCTAATTATAATTAATTAGTTACCTAATTACAAATCATTAATTCACTAATTATAATTCATTAGCTAATTATAATGCATTAATTACCTAATTAAAAATCATTGATTACCTAGTTAGAAATCATTAATTCAATAATTTTAATTAAATAATTCACTAATTATAATTAATTAATTCACTAATTATAATTAATTAATTCACTAATTATAATTAATTAATTCACTAATTATAATTAATTAATTCACTAATTATAATTAATTAATTCACTAATTATAATTAATTAATTCACTAATTATAATTAATTAATTCACTAATTATAATTAATTAATTCACTAATTATAATTAATTAATTCACTAATTATAATTAATTAATTCACTAATTATAATTAATTAATTCACTAATTATAATTAATTAATTCACTAATTATAATTAATTAATTCACAAATTATAATTAATTAATTCACAAATTATAATTAATTAATTTACAAATTATAATTAATTAATTCACAAATTATAATTAACTAATTCACAAATTATAATTAATTAATTCACAAATTATAATTAATTAATTCACAAATTATAATTAATTAATTCACAAATTATAATTAATTAATTAACTAATTACATTTAACTAATTAACTAACAACAATTAACTAATTACTAATTACAATTAACAAATTAAAATTAAATACTTACTATTAATTAACTAATTAAAATTGATTAATTAACTAATTACATGCTACTTAAAAATAATTAATTCACTATTATAATTAATTATTAACTACTAATACATAATTAGGCTTTAAACTAATTCTATAAAGTAAACAAATAAATTAATAAACAAATTCCATAATCTAATTACATTAACTAAACAATTAAATAAACAATTTAAAATATTAAAGAAATGTAAATAAAAACTTACCTCGAATTTGCAGAACCTCAAATTTGAAAAAACGTCCTCGGTTGGATGAGGATGAGGGAGAGGGAGGAAGGAGAATGAAGAGAGGGAAGAGGGAGAATGAGGAGAGGAGTGGAGTGGAAGGAATGAGGAGAGGAGGAGGGGGAGGGGGGTTTTATAGTTGGGGGTGGAGATCAGCGCCACTTGAAGTGGCGCTCATCGGCATAATGATAAGGGATCAGCGCCACTTGAAGTGGCACTGATCCGTCTATCTGAAAGTTATCAGCGCCACTTGAAGTGGCGCTGATCAATAATATCCGGTTTCCCGGATAGCGCCACTTCAAGTGGCGCTATGGCATTTTTTTCCATTAGCGCCACTTGAAGTGGCGCTTCATTGACCCATATCCTTAAAAAAAATTGGCTAACCCATTTTACAAAAAAAAAACCCCCTACCCCAAATTCGCCGTCTGTTATGTCTCAAAATAGGGCCGAGCAGATCTTCCCGACCATAATTGGGTCTGGACAAACCTGTTTGGCTCAGTTAAGCCAAGAACAGGCTATGCCCGACCCATTATGGGTCTACATAGGTTCAACACGACCTGCGATGGGCTAGAGTAAGGTTTCAAGACCCGAGTTTTAATTTCAGTTAATATAATTATTTAATTTAATTACAGAATTTAAATTAAATCAATTAATATATTAATTATGTAGGAAAATAATTAAATTTTAATACCAAAATAAAATTAATTCATTTTTTTATTAAATTGAATTAAATTAAGTAATTTAATTTTGATATTAAAATTAAATTAAATAGTGGACCAGTGAATAAGTAAATTATTTGAATTTATTAATTCATTTAATTAAATTTATAACCATCATACATAATTAATGCAATTTAATTTTTATGGCGATATATTTTACTCACCTGCTGGTCTTGAGAACCGACCCATGTGTGCTTCTTTTATTTAATTAATTATTTAACTTTTTGCACTGATTGTAATTAATTAAATAGTCTATTTGCGCATTGTCTTTCCTTTTCGGTTAAAATGTATAGGGACCTGCATCTCCAATTTATCTAATGTACATTTATTCCCTTAGTCCCCTCACCTGCACATGAGTGTTTTTGTACTTTGGATGAAGATGATTTGAGACATGATGTAGATCCTACCAAGACGAGGTGATACTCCAAGACGTGGCATGGATCTCACCGAGACGAGGTAGTACTCCAAGGTGTGATGTGAACCCTACCATGACTAGGTGATACCTCAGAAGAGAAGCGTACATACACGATTGGGGGGAAAGTTGCATTATGAGTCTATCTTCTACTTAGGTATGATGCCCCAAATTCCTATTGATGCTCAATACCATTCATTTAGTAGTTTACCTTTATACATTTATATTTATTATTTTATTCATTTATCAACAGTGGAAGAAATATAAAAAAAATAGATAATAAAATGCATAAAGAAGTGGTGTATGATTTTATATTAATGTTCAGTTGTGAGTGAGAAAAAATATATAGACAATATTAATTGAAATATATTACATTCTTTGAGATAAAAACACAAAACAATCAAAGAAATATTAAGTCACCACAACCTTCCATCATTCATGTTTGAACAAAATCAGGTGTTCCGGGTGTTATTCATGCCATAGTTGAGGGTTCCTCTTACTACCAAGGATTTCTCATAAGGATGGGGTGTAACGTCCCGACTCCAGTTACCCAGAGTTGGTGCATTATTACATAACATTGGCATGATCACAAGAAAGATCAAATATCGAAAGACCGATTGGTTTAGTAGCCTTGGAAACACTAGATATATTCATAAGTCTTACATTACAACATAAAAAGGAAAACTACAATAACATATTTTCTTGATAGACCACACTCTTATCCCGTTATACTATCCCTGCAGGTCATTCATAATTTACTTCTTCTTACCCTAGGAAAAATAAAACATAGAAAAGGGGTGAGCTCAAATGCCCAGTGAGGATAACAATATAGCGAAAACTTTCATAAATAATCATAAACATTTAAGGATATGTATAACTAAAACAAAATCATTTTAAACATAAACTTCAACATAGTATGGAAAAAATAAAATGAAATAATGCCATTTACTTATTCCCATGGATATTCTACTAATCCAATAATCACATGCAATATCAATAACCACTTTCATAATGATGGAATGCATAATGCCAGACTATCATAACCACATAGCCAAGGCCTCGTTCCAAGACTACAAATAAGATTTTGTCAAGGCCTTGTGCCAAGACACTAGTTTGTCTCATGAGACCTACCGATGCATCAAGGAGCTATAGCGGGCTCCACCCATCACATATTAAGTCCAATGCATTCCCATATGAAAAGGTTTAAACATAACATAAACATTCGTATTAAAACTAGAACACGAAATGTAAATACTTCATCCATAAACTATGAATGGTATAAAAATAACACATCCACAGTCAAACATATCACAAAACCTTCAATACAATATAGAAGTTTTGTATCATAATAAATCAACTTCAAATAAGCGTAAAATCCACTAAAGGATGTTGACATAGATGAAATCAAAACTCTTTTTAGAGAAATATCTCTTTTTATTTTGAAATCATTTAAGAGTCATATATTTATAAAATAAAAAATTTTCTTTGAAAATATTCTTTTAAGCTTATAAGGGAAGCTTCGACAATTTTATAACGGTGGAAAATATCCGCACCTGCCGTATAAGTTAAAAAAAACATTCTTACCTTAATTCTGTCGAAAAGGTTAAAAAGCAACTTGTTTGGAAAATGACAGAAATATTCCTTTATAAAAAGTAAAAAAAAGGTATAAATTACTTTAACCCATATTATTGTAAATGGTAAAAATGTTTTGAAATATATTTTTAAGAAACATGGATGTGGATGATAAAGAGATCCCAGTAGATAATTACGTATAAAAAACCTCAGATAATGAAGAGATTGTGAAATAAACCCTTACCTTGTACTTTTACATGGTTGGGGTAGGTTAATCTCTTGTATAGTGGTGAAATAATTTTTATTAAATTATAAAAGAATCATATATATTAATATGATATCATATATGGTCTTTTAACATTGCTTTGTTAATAATATCTTAGTATTATCGCCGTTTCGAGTGTTAACTTACTCGTTTTCTTTTATATGTTTTGTTACGTAAGCCATGTTTGTCATAGATAGGTTGTATCTTATTCATATAAAGAATGATATCAAGTCCTTAAACATTATTTTTAAATCACCAAATGATAATTATACTTGAATGGATATGATGTAGAATGAATCTCATCGTGTTCGTGGAGACGGTAGTCCGTACGTACGCACGAGCGACAATATCATTCTTTTGATATTAAAATAATATATACTTGGATGGTATATTATATATAAAGAATCATTATAATGTTATATTTATTGTTTACATGAATTATACATAATTATTATACCCATCCAAATAATAAAATATTGAATAACAATTACACCACGATGTGGAGACGGTAAGCCGTACGTACGCACATATGGTGACATGTTATTCAAAGGGTGGATAGAATACTGAAAATGGTTGTACCATAATTATAATAAAATCATATTATATATAATATACTGGAGTTATTATTTTATAATGGTAATAACAAAGAAAGAATAAGTTGAAGAAGAAAGGAACTTGAAAAGGGGTGGTGAAAACATTACCTCTTCTTCGGGTTCTTCCTTTTGATTTGATCAAAAAGGATCCTTAGGTTGGCTTTCTGATCAAAATAAGGTCTCTAGGTTGTAGTGAGGGAATTTGAGAGAGTATTTGGGCAGGGTTTGGCTGAAATAAAAGGCTTTTAAGGTGTGAAGAAATGAGAAGGAGGAGTGCCCTTTTATAAGAGGGGTGAGGGGCACCTTTGGAAAAGCTAGAAATATTAATTTATAATAAATTAATATTCGGTTTCTAATGGCTAAAAAGTTTATTATTTAAATTTTAATGTGGGGATAGGTCTAAATCCATTCAACCAATATAATTTAGATAGGTTTGGGTCATTATATTAACCTTATCTTTTATTTTTAACTCCTAGTTAATTAGTTTGACATTTACCATGTCACTTTGTATTTTTATATTATATAGTTAATAAACATACTATATACATCCAAGAGACCCACCAAGTGGTCCATTAATTATATACCTATCATGATATAAGTCTCTTGGCTGAACCTTAGATTTTACGAATTTAATATCAATTAATAATATAATATTTGTTTTAAAAGCTCTTTTATGTCAATTTTGACACTATTCAATAGTTGATTTTTTTGAAACTCATAACAGAATGATTACTTAGAAAAAAGTCAATTATATCAATCCTAATATGTCATATTATCCTAGAAAATTAGTGTAATTCATTGAAAGTCTCAAATTATATTTATTTGGGTATTTATAATATCAGTTATTTTAATTTTTCACTATTATGAGAATTACTGCATCCTAATTGTGTCATAAATAAATTAAATTATTTAATGTCTAAAAATTATAAATAAAATATCATTATGTATAAAATCTTATTATATTTCTAATGAATATTTAAAATCGAATTTATCTTATGTATAACCTAATATTAAAAATGTTTTAGTAAATAAACTTTGATTTTAACTCTTTTAACTCTTCTTTGAATTAAATAATAATAAATGTCATCATCTAATCCAAGTGGATCTAAATGATAATTTTTTATTCCTAAGGTTGTTTTTGGTTGAGATACACTTATCCAATAGAATTAGTACATGTGTTAGGGTAATATTAATATCATTTTTACCCTTAATTACCCTATTTACTTTTAACCGTGGTAAATAAAAGTAAAAAGTTACTATTCACCAAAAATTATTTTCATCTCATTGAACCACATTTTACTTCTTTATATTAACTATGTCTCTCGGATTTTCAAAATTCCTTTCACATAAGTGGTAAAATTAAGTTTTATGAAAAATTCAGTTTTTTAACTACCACTTAGTAGTTTCACCATTCATCAAAAATTGAAGTTTTTCAGAACAATGCCAAAATTTCACCATAAGCTATAATTGATATTCAGAATTCAAAAATGATGACTATTTTAAAAAATTACAAACATATAAGTTGCATTAATTAATTTTATAATTAATTCCCGCTGTCACAACAAATAGCGTGTTTTTAAGAAACAATATATATCAAAAGATTGACAATTGTTTAGGTCCAATTTCAATGTGAAATTAATTCTAATGAACACCATTGGATAAAATGGTAAAAATATATTCAAATTATAATTTAAAACCACTCAATAATATAATTTATCACTATAAATTATTTTGATTAAAAAAGTTGTTTTTAAGTATTTTTCACTATTCATAAAAATTGGAAGTTCTCAGAAAAATACCAAAAATTCAACTTAGGATAATTTCGATATTTAGAATCCGAAAACGAAGTCCATTTTGAAATATAAAATATATATAATTTCAAAAATTAGGTATTACTATTCATAACGGCTAGTTTGATTGGTTGAGGTGTCTTAGAACTCGATGTTGCGTACAACACACGCTATCACATTATTCAAAGAGAAGCGTACCGTAGAAGCTTGGGGTGTTACATGGGGGGATGACTTAGCTAAAATTTTAGAAATGAAATAACCATAGCTCTATTGTTGAAATTTTAGTGGAATGTGTTTAGTAAATCAAGTTATTATTTTTGAAGCTGGGACTTCACCGAACATATCAAGGAATTGAGAGTTAATGCGGTTGGCCAGCCTAAAGCCTACATTGAACACCATGAGTAGTGGTGTAGACATAGCTTGTAGACCATGATGGAGGTTTAGGGATACTTTCTAGTATAATACTCAAATGTTAGAGTATTTCGATTTTAGTATAGTGGGTTCCTAGATTTTAAAAAATTAGTAGGAGACATTTAATGATTAAATTAGTAAGTAATGTCATATTCAGTAATCAACATAAAAAGTAATAATCTTATAAAGATTATTAGTATGGAATGGTAATTAATACCACATATAAAAACTATGACAAATAATGGAAAATGTTAATGTCCAAACAAGCATGAAATTCTATGTGTAGTATAGTCACTTTCACACAATACTACTATAACAGAAATTCAAGGTGATTACGTTCCAACCTGTTAAGTCACCTCAGAAAGTGGGGGTATACAAATTTCATACATGAGACTCATGAATTATGAATATGATGGTTTTATCATAATTATATCATCAACATCGGATTTTATTCATGGTCGCTACATCATGACATGGATGATGTTACATGAAGTCTCATCTTCCAGAAGTTTCCAAGGAGAATGAGAAGTAATATTTGAATGTGATTATTACAATCAATTATTGTAACTTGAAAGAATGTTAATAATCATTCATGGAATCCCATTATTATACATTTTACACCCAACTACTCTAGTTTCTTTTAATAATACAAATAAATGGTAAGAGTAAGCACCTCATTTCCTTTAAGGTGACATTCACCATGTAATAAGAATATTAATGATAGAAACATATTTTGTTCTTATGACAAATAAATTGATGGAGAAGGAGAAAAGACCTATGGAATTTTATGTCTAAGGGACCTTTGTCTTTTCCATTAATGAAAATTTATTTTTTATTTAACGGGTGATTATTTTCTTTGCATATAATGAAATAATTTTATGGTTGTTTAAAAATGAAATGAATTGAATAGAATAAGAAAGAACTTGATTCTTAGTTTGTTTAAATTCATAAAATAAAAGTATTGCTTCTCACATACATCATGGGTATTAAATAAAATATTCCTTTCACATATAGGTATTGAAATACAGTAACAATGTATGTTGAGAAACATTTTTAGGAGTAAGGTGTCTTCTCTAAGGAGCTAAGAAAAAATGATTCCTAAGTCAGCTGTAAGAAACACATCACTTCTAATTTCCAAGTGATTGTTTCAAATTGAACAATTTTTTGAGTATAACCAAAACATTTATCTCACATTACCTTTTATTCATTATGATAAAATTTTCTAATTTTAGGAATAAATGTTGTTTATGGTATAACATACTCAATAAATAGTTCATATCTCCTTGAATCGAAGGTAATACAATGTAAATATAAAATGTAAGACTTATTCAATTGTGTAATGATGATTATTTTTCATGTAACACTAAAAGTAGAAATTAATGAAATACAGTGTTTTTATCTAGGCTCATCAGAGCTAAACACATTTGGTATTATTGACATATTTAGTTTAGACAAATAATCCTTAAGAAATAAAGGTAGGCCACAAATCATCCGGGGTTAGTTAAACAAGAGAGTGTGACCTATTACAAAGGAAATATAGAGGTAAATATACTTCATAAGATTCATTTATGTCATTAAATAATGTAATACTGAATTATAATAATGGTCATAATATAAGAGTTTCTTCAAGTAGGCATACCGAAGAATATCTTAACTATGCAATTGTTGATCAAGATAACATAGTATGGAGTAATTTCTAAATGCATGTTAGCTTATATACATCACGATATTGATGTTCATAAGGAGGATAAATGATAAAGTCTTACTTGTCAGCATAGATCAAAAAATTTTAGCATGGATCATATCCTAGACAAACATTTTATACATCAATGTTATGATGTATAGAGTATCAATGTTGGAAGTTGCAGAAACATCCATTATATTTCAAGACGTGCTTTGCAAATAACGATGAAAACACATAACCAATATGCCAACTAAAATTAATAATGGATATCATACAAGTCATAGTATAATGAAAATACATTATGTCAATAGACATGTGTAAATTTTGCAAAGCATTTGTTAAAGAAAAACAAACAAACATTCATCAAAAAAATACATGGTGCATCCAAGGTAAGTACATAAATCCTAAGACAAAAATGATATGGTCAAGTATTAGAATACATTTCTATATAGGGGTGAATACCTCTATTAGAGATAGTGGGAGCGGAATTGACTTGGACTTAGTCAACACTTGATACACACAAATGGTTGTCATAGGAACAATTTCTACAAGTTCTTGTGGAATAGAAATGTTCTAGAGGCACATACTGCGTAGAAAGATTGAAACCATAGTGATGGTTTTATATTTACCACAGCTGGTGATAAATTATTTATTTAGAATAATAAATCTTATGAGTATTTAGTATATGTAATTTATTTATGATTGACTTTATTAAATTAAAATTCAATAATGGATTCGATGTATCAAATTGAAAAGGGGATTATAAATTGAATTCTGCAGGGGGTATTCAAATGAGATGATACATGGTTGGTACAAGCCTGGTACCAATAAGGATCGATTGGTTATACCCTGAAGGTATGCCTAAATCTATTAGAATTTTATATGTCATATATAAACTTATGATATCATTATATTGGTCATTGGATGTCAAGGTCATCTTTTATGGAAGGTGTCTATATGACTCAACCAAAAATTGATGATGACACCATCAGATGCCAATAAGTGTTGAAAGATACTAAAATCTAGTTATGGATTAATGTAATCAAGAAGATAATAAAGAATTAATTTCAGATGAATCTTTTCCTTCTGTCTACCAAATGTTAGTGGGAGTGCTGTATTTTTCCATGTAAAATATGATCGACAACATTTGGAAAACATATATTGATCTTACAGTTAGATAAGATCAAGATAAATGTAATTTTATAGTGATTGACTTAAAGTAGAAACCTATGTTCTAGGTAATTGGATATATTAAGGTAGATCTAATGGTTTCTTAGACCTAGTCAATCGTACATAAAGTGACATTATATTGAAAAATACAAGTTATAATAATTCAATTTCTAAATTGTTACTAATTTGACATGGCGTAATCTATCTATGTTGACATGTTCGAAACATGTGAAGAGATTAAATTTGATAGATGAGATACATTCTCTTCAGTGATAGATCAATCATGTATCCCATAATATGTACAAGAATTGATAATTATAGAATATACTTTACAGTAGGAAGATATCAATTTTATCTAGAAGCACTGAAAGTTATGCAGTCAAAACTATCATCTTGTACTTCGGCGAGTACAACTGATATGTTCCTGGTATATGTATAAGTATGAATACTAGTTATTGTGGGACATAAAATAGTATTTCTTGGATCAATTAGATCTAGTATTGTAGTTAGGCTATGGAAATGAGCAGGTCATGCTCATAAAATATAGTGGTAGCCATATCTATAAATACTGAGTATGTTGCAGCTTCTAATACTATTAAGAAGTAGTTAAATTCAACGTTTTTTTCCAATTATTGAAATCACACCTAGTGAGAAAAGTGTTATTATAATGTAAATTATGAAATTATTACTAGCCAATTTGTCATGTTATGACAGTAGAAAAATGTAATATACTTGAGGATACCTTATCTTGAGATTTTTTACTCAAGGAGATGAGGTTACATACAAAAGATATGCTACATTGTGAAAACATTGTAGGCCCAGCAGTTAAAATCGTAACTTAGTAGAAACATGATCTTTATCATGTGAGTAGCTAACAAGTTTGGTTACAAAGTTATATCTAGAAGAAGTTGGAGTGTTGAAATAGTGGGATCCCTGGACCCAAATATGTGGTACATGTGATTATCATATCATGTATATAGTATGTTATACACGATTTCATCTAACCATTATAGTGTAGACTATTCTACGTCCACTGTTGAAATGTTAACGTCCAAAGATTAATTATCATGACAAGTGGTTATAGAAGATCCTAGGATATAATGAGAACCTCGAGATACTAAGAAACTAATCTTAAATATATTTTCTATGCTCTAGATAAATTTTATGGATTTGACATAGTAGATGTTTGACTATCAGGTGATGGGGGATCATAAGCATTGAGACTTCTTGTAACAATGTTCGAACATGGATATTTCTTGTAGTGAGATCATGAGGATATACCCGCCAATAGGAACACCACACGTTTTGGGTGTCATTGGTTGTTTCTTTTTACATATAGGTGTATTTGTCTCTTGACATGAGATCATTACTAGTATGTTTCATTTTATGGAGTACTTTTATGCAAGTATAAAACCACGACCTTGAAATCGGGGCAAGGTAGCTTGTGTTTGGGGCATCGCTCGTGGTATGAAATTGATTAAATGTTCAAGAAAGGATTTTCTCTTCCATGTTTAAGAAGTTGTATATATCAGACTTTGTTGATCATGATGGTTCTTCCTTCATAAGTCTTTTTACAAAGTAGTTGAAAGGTAAATCCATCCAGTTAGATCAATAAATTATAAAGAAAAAAAGGACGATAACACAAGTGTGAATCCGGCTTTATGAGATATTTAATGACAAATAGATTATATTATACAGTCACTGTTCATAGTTTGGTTCTCATTTCTATGCCAATCAATATCTTTTTTGGTGATATGATGGGTTGATAAACTCTAGTCCTGGTCTATGGATTTTATTCACTAATATTGAGATAAGGTCCTAGAGGGTCATACAAAACAGTGTATTCAAGAATCTACCCTATTTAGTTGAATAGGTATATGGACATAGTGGGCCCTACCATGAGGTTTGAGTGTTTTTCAAGTTTTTGATCACCAAAAAAAGTTAATAAATTCATTAATATTAAAATTTTGAATATTTGGGATTGAATTTATTTAATGTATTTACATGTTTAGTAAAAAAAAGATAATATTAACTGAACAAATATTATTTTAATATTCAAGGTTCAATTAATATTAATAGGGATAGTGAGTCGAGTTAAATGGATTGGTTTTTTATCACATAATATATTTCATATATATTACAACACTACAATAGAATAGGAATCTAGCGGCGTTTTTTTCCTTTAGCGGCGGTTTCCAGAAACCGCCGCCTAATACGGCGTTGCCAATCTTTTCACGACGGTTATTTTCGTTTAGCGGTGGTTTTAGGGAAGTGTTGTAGCTGCCTCATTTCGCGGCGGTTTTAGCGGCGGTTATAACCGCCGCTAATAAATTCAATTCCACCGCCGTAAAACCGCCGCTAAATCCAGAAGAACCACCGCAAGATGAGACTGCCACGATGTGACTATTTCACGGCAGTTATAACCGCCGCTAAACATATATTTTATTTTATGTTTAGTGGAGGTTTTGAATGTTTAGCGGCAGTTTAAACCACCGCGAAATTGCCGACAGCTTTCATTTAGCGGCGGTTTAAACCGCCGCTAAATATTTTCCTAGAAAAAAAATTACTTGATTCTGCTGCCCCACAGCCTGAAAACCAAACCAAAACACATATAACAGAGAGAACAAGTATAATACATGAAAAAAATATTAGGGAAAGAGGTGAATCTAGAGGTTGAAGTGAGTCAATGGGTAGGATAAAAGATAGGGGATAGTTCAAGAAATATAGAATTTAATCTAGAAACAAGGTAGTCAAATGTTTTAAATGTAAACAACCTGGACAAGGGTGAATTTAAAGATAGTAATAATGACCATTCCCTATTAGTTGAACAAGACTTCGACCCTACTAATGTGTTAAATTTCACTGATATAGCCATCTTATATGAATAGAACCAGGATTCATGATGATCATTCCATATGTGACCAAATTAGGAATTCTTTACTGAATTAAGGGAATTGAATAATGGTGAGGTATTTCTAGGGAATAATATGAGTGGTCACATCATGGGAATATGCTCAATTTTACTAGAGCTTCATGATGGGTCTGTTAAAACTCTTGAATAATTTAGGTGGGTTCCTGAATTAAAAATAAACCTAATATCCCTAGGAACCCTTGACCAGAAAGGGCACGACTTCATGTCTGGATCTGGAAGCCTTAGAGTTTCCCAAGGATCCCTCACTGTAATAAAGGGAACCCTTCGCAATGGTCTGTTTGTGTTAGATGGAAAAGTGTATAGAAATCAGTTTAATAGTTATTTTGGTTCATAATGTGATTCCACCACCATATGGCATAGGATACTAGGGCATGTTAGTGCCATGGTTCTTAGTGAGCTTAAGAAACAGTGCCTTCTAAGTAATATCACTCCTAACAGTTTACCTTTTTGTGAAGACTGTGTATATGGGAATTCTAGGAGAATCAGCTTCAGTAGATCCATGTTTAAGGCTAATGAACCTCTTGAATGTGTACATTCTAACTTGTGGGGTACTTCTAGGGTTACCTCCCTTGGTGGTGGTTTATACTTTGTAACCTTTATTGATGATTTCTCTAGGAGAGTGTGAATTTATATTATTAAGCATATGTCAGATGCCTTTCAGACATTTATGAAATGGAAAGTTGCGGTAGAGAGTGAGACTAATAAGAAACTTAAGGCCTTAAGAACTGATAATGGTTTAGAATATATATCCAATGAATTCATTTAATATTTTGAATCCAAAGGAATTAAGATATATCAGACTATTTTGGAAACTCCATAACAAAATGGGTTAGCAGAGAGAATGAATAGGACTATTCTTGAGAGGGTAAGGTGTATGTTATCCCACTCAAAACTCTCTAGGTCCTTCTAGGCTGAGGATGATTCAACAGCAGTGCACCTCATTAACTGTTGTCCATATTCTGCTAACTCCTTTATGACACCTGAATAAATTTTGAAGGTCACACCCCCAAATCTAGCTCACCTTAGGATATTTGGATCCATAGCTTACGTGCATTCATGTAATGATAAGCTAGCTGATATGGCTATTAAATGAATATTCATGGGATATCTAGAGGGTGTTAAAGGGTATTATTTATGGGTAGATAAACCAGGTTACTAGAAATGCATCGTTAGTCACGATGTGGTCTTCCATGAATCTGGTGTGACCAGCAACAAAGTACCTAAACCTGTTGTAGCTCCTGATGAAGCTGCAGGACCCTTAGAGGTCCCAACACCTTTAGGTGTTGATGTTCCTTTAAGATCAGGTGACCAACCTCAGTTCGGTGTTGGTCCTGCTCCTTTGATTACCCAAGCCCAGCCTAAATCAGATCCCAATTTGGAATCCGAACCTGAGGACCAAGAACCTGTTGGCCTGATCGACAACCGGCATACTTGAGATAAAGAAAGGAGAGTTATTAAACCTCTAGCCCACTTCAACTAGTCATACATTACTGCCTATGCTTTCAATGTTGCTTAGGAATTGTTTAATGATGAGCCTAAAACTTTTAAGTAAGCTTTTAAGTCCAAAGAATATAGTAATTGGCTGAGATCAATACAAAAAGAAATGAATTCCCTTCTTAAGAACAACACCTGGGTTGTTGTTCCGAAACCCAATAACCAAAAAGTTATAGGTTCAATATGGATTTATAAGAATAAATAAAGAAAAAGAACAATGAACACCATTAAAATACATGAAATATGATTAATACCCTAATTGAATTGATTATTTAATCTAAATACATGTATAACCTAAATGTTGTTCATAAGTTGACATCATCCTTGCCAAAGGGGACATCATAATATGCATTGCCTTGTGGTCTCTGAGTAATCTTCCTACACATCAAATTTACAACATCAGTATACAAGAAATAAAGAAAAGAACAATGAACACCTTAATGCAAAGATCAAATGTACTTCAAATAGGATCACTTCTGGATAAGAGAGTCCTAAACTTCAATTGTAAAACAGAGTAGTCCGGTGCATGCTGTAAATCCAGAGCCATGAATCAATCAAAGCCAAATAGGTAGCAGTCCGAAAGCATCAAGTGAGATGGATTTGATCCGTCCTTGAAGCACTCAGGATCCTCAGCAAACCCGGACAACCATGAATATAATAGATTCAATGGGAAATGAGGCCACAAAACCATCCAAATAGAGGAAACCCAAAACAGTCAGATATGTTCAAACAATAAACATGCCAACTGAAAACTCAAATAACCATAATCCAGGCAGATATAGAATAGGATGACAGCTTCAATCTAGATCAAATCGGTAATCAGCTTTATGTACATCCTTCTTCTCTATGTATAACTATCCTATGTGCACATGACTTGTGTGACATTAATAGTAGGTAAATATTATATGTGTTAAATGGGAATGTATCTCATACAAGTTAAATGGGAATGTCTCACATACACTTAAAATATTAATATGTATCCCCTGTACCCCCCCAACCCCCTTGCCTCAGACCCCCCTGCACCATCCCCCCACCCCCAACCAAAAAATCATTATCTCATGAAAATAAAAAACAGTCCGGTGCAAGCTGTAAATCCAGAGCAATATAATATTATTCAGCCTCATGCAATATAATATTATTCAGCCTCATGCAATATAATATTATCAAACTCTTATAAACATAGTTAGATAAAATATACATGTATTTCAATGCCTCATGCAATATAATATTATTCAGCCAAAGCAATATGATTGCCCAAGCATAATCATAAAAATGTTTCCACTTCACAGAGAATAATCTAAAATCTCAATTTCAGTTTACACCATAACCAAATCATAGAAAGAAGAAAATAAATCTGCAAGGCACATACAATTCATAAAAATTCTCATAACCATGATTTATAAATTATTCATAACCAAACACATAAAAATAATAATATAAAACCCTAGGAAACGTTCTTAGTAGGCTAATCAAACAATTTATTCCTAAATGATGTATATGACACTCGAGAAATCAAGGAATAAAAAGAAACATCATAAATCAATAAAATGCATAAAAGGAAAATGGGAAATCAAGGAAATTTTAGGACATGAAAATGTGTGGTGGAAAATATGTGCCACAAATGTTACATATACAAACCAACTGTTTTCATATTACAAATCAACAAACGGGACAAGCCAAACCCGTTTAAGTGTTCCAACCAGATAAATTCCCAAGCTCATGGAAGTCACTAATGGTCCACATTAAAGCATCATGCATTGTGAACATTGTTTTAGAAGAAGCATCAAATGTCTCAACACCGTTGCTCCATAACTCCTACAATTCGTCAATCAAAGGCTGCAAGTATACATCAATATCATTTCCAGACATTTGTTTTCCATGAATAATCATCGAAAGGATAAAAGATGTTTGTTGCATACACATCCACGGAGGAAAATTATAAGGGATCAAAATAACTGGCCAAATGCTATAATTGGTACTCAAAGTCCCAAATGGGTTGAATCCATCGGCAGCCAATCCCAATCAAACATTCCTAGGATCAGTTGAGAAATCGAGATGTAATGAATCAACTGTCTTCCACGATTGAGAATCTCATGGATGTCTCATTAACCCATCATTGTTATTATCTATAAAATGACACTTCATGTGTTCGGCGGTTTTCGATGACATGAATAGTATTTTCAATCGAGGTTTCAAAGGAAAGTAACGCAAAACCTTTGCAGGTGTGCTCCTTTTCTTCTTCTTCTCCATGAAATTATATTCATTCAGACTTCCAACATCACTCTTTGTATGCCATCTAGAAGAAGAACATTTCTTACAATTTTGTCTACTTGAATCCTCTTCCCAATAAAGCATACAATCATTGGGACACGCATGTATTTTTGTGTAATTCAGACCAAGCTTGTTAATAACTTTTTTCATATCATAAAAATATTCTAGGATTTTTCTTTAGGAAATGCATCACGTATCAATTCTAATATCATGGACATTGCCTTATTTGTAATTCCACATAGACATTTGATGTGATACAACTTCAGAAGAAATGAAAGTTTTGAATATTTCAAACACCCACAATACAAATCTTGATTTACATTGTCAACTAAATCATGAAACGCATTTTTCTCAGTGAAGTGTTCTCTTACACTTGGCTCCACAAAATCAAGAGGAGGATCCAATGATATGTGACAATCTTGATCTGCCTGTGTTACAGTCTCAAAAACATGACTTGTCACGTTGCAATTTGTAACACCCTCTTCTGGTTGTTCTAATATGTTTTGATGCTGATAGTGGTGCCTTGTAGTGCCAAATTCATCATTTATTAGGTTCTGCATTTCATTTTACATTGTCAATGAACTTGGGACCTCATTCTGCGGAGTAACATCAGTGCTCAATCTTTCTGTAATGTTCGATTCTCCATGCCAAATCAAACACAAATATTGATCAGGGAATTGCTTCAGTATTAAATGTTCATAAACCTCATCTCTCTTCAACCATGTTCTAAATTTACATTTAGGACATGGAAATTTTATTCTCCCTTTAACGGATCGATTAGAAATTGCAAAATCTAAAAACTCATTCAAACCCTTAACATACTGAGGTGTGTTCCTTGGTATTGTGATCCAAATTTTATCCATGTATATTAAAATGTGCCTGCACAATAAAAAAAATTAGAACACATAGTTACTACTAAATAGAGAAAGAGATTCATATATACGATAGTATAAGATTACAGAAACATAATATAATAAAGATGATCCCCTAAGTTAGATATGAACCCTTAGTGTTTGGGATAGGGGAAGTTCCTTTGGTAAAGAGAAACAGTGTGCTAACAACATGGTAGCTACTTTACCATGAAAACCAAAACACATTGTTAATTTGGAATAACCCCAATAATTGTGAGAAACACTTTTACAAAGGTGTGGATTCACATTTTTAAGTTGAATTTGATTTACTGGAATCCTAGAATACAGAGGGATATTCCTTATGCAGTGGGTTCCCTTATTTGAATTGACAGAGAAACTGATAACCCAAGGTATGGGCACTATGCAAGAGTCTTCGTCAAGATTGACCTAGCAAGAACTATGGTTGAGGTGGTGGTCCTCACCACCTTTGATGATACGTTGAATCTAGAAATTATGTATGAGAGAAGGCCCGGGTTTGGTGGGAATTGTAACATTATTGATCATTCGATTTATGAATGTAGAATATTAACAACCTATGACAGGTGTAATCAATGAGGCCATCATGATAGAGACTGCCAGAAGATGAGGGGGAAGGGAAAAGAGAATTTCATCCACCCTCTGAGAAGCATCCCTCTGTCAAGTCACTCATCACTAAGATGATACTTTCCCCTGCTATGAAAAATCATAATGAGGTGGCCACCACATCCCCCAAGGATGATCACTCATGTCATGAGTCAAGACCTACTCGTACTTTAGGATCTACCTCAGGGGGAACAAATCTTGACTTAATTGTTGGCCCTGGTCCAGGCTAGTCCAATCTCTTGGAGGCTGACAGGGATGGATCAACATCAGATGCTGGTGGCACCAAATTCCTCTTACCTGTTCCTTCTATAACTGTTAATGTACAGGTTGGTGAGGGGATAGAATTACTCATTGCTATGGAAGCATTACAATGATCCTTGGCTCACCCAAGTCATCGAAGGCACCAGCCCTCCAGGCACATTCTCAGGTTTCACCTACAGCTGAATCGGCGCTTTCCTTATGTGGAGGTGGATAGGGTATTGATAGGAAGTAGGAGGGGGATTTATAACAGGCTGTTGCGGCTCCGGAACCTGCTTCCGCCCTGCATGATGTAGTGTTTTCGAACACCACTACACACTTGGTAGAGAAGGGCATGCAGGTGGTTAGCAATCAACCTTCTGTTAATAAACAGACTGATGTAGCTCTTATCACCTCTTGTGCCAATAAAAATCCTTTCCCAATGCTGTAGTATACTTATTGAATTGAATTTTCTATTCAAAATACACCAACACAAATTCTGGATGTCCCTCCAATTCAGTTCAGAGAACTCAGGATGTCATAGTGGGCTCCCCCTTGGAGGGGACCTCAAATCACTCATCTGGGGAGTCTGGCACACTGGGAGACCTTTTAACTAAGTTCACCTCCCTGAAGGATAGGAAGTGTGTGAAAAGGAATCCTGATGGAATGTCCCCAAAGGTTGATACATGTGTTCTAAAACAATTCTCACCCCTCTAAAGTAAATACTAGGCAGATGATGGTGATGACAATCATGATAAGGTGGATAATGATGTTACAAGAAAATCGAATCCTGATAAAATATCCATTTTCCAAACACCCAAGAATAAGGGTGGGAAAGGTAAAGTGAAGAAGATTAATCAATGAAGACCCTCTTTTAAAATTGTATAGGGCTTGGGAACTCTCCTACTGCCTCTTCCCTCAATAATTTTCATTCACATAATAGGCCGATTCTAGTTGCAGTTGCTGAACCCAAAATGAACTTTGAGAAATGGAAAGGGTTTATTTGGGCTTCTCTTAAATACTAACTGTTTGCACACAATAGAGATCGCAAGTACTCTGAAACCCTATGGGTTCTCAAGCATGATGATATTTAGATTACTTTTTATGAGATTTGTTCCCAAGTCATCACTATCTCTACTGTTCTAGGCAGTGTTGTCACCACATTTTCATTTGTATATGCATCCTATGCCTACACTTGGAGAAGAGAGATTTGGAGGGATCTAAAAAAAATTAATGACCAAACAAAAAGTAATTGGGATATTATGGGGGATTTTAATACTGTCCTAAGGTCGCATGAAAGGTTGGGTCCTCATTTTTCTCATAATTATGCAGAGGAATTTGAAATCTTCTTAGATAAGTGAAACCTAATAGAGGTCCATATTACAGGGAATAAATTCACATGGGGAAGGATTACAGGAAACAGAAGACAAGAAAGTAGGATTTATAGGTGCTTCTTCTGGATTAATGATCATTACTCTATCGCTGAAATTTACAAACATACACTTGAAAAGTTCCACTCGAATCACAATCCTCTTATCATCAAGATTCTGTAAGGCCCCACAAGGTTGTCCCCCTTACCATTCAAGTGTAATAATGCATGGCCTACCATTCATGGATATAGGAAAATTGTCATTAGTGGATGTAATAGTGTCATTCATGGCGGTCCCTTTTTCACTGTCACGTCTATGCTCAAGTGCATTAATGCCCAGAAGAGGGAGTGAAGCAGATGATCCTTTTCCATGTTGGATGATGACATTAAGGAGTCCGAATCGTAGCTTGAACATTGTCTAATTGTCAATCAATAGCATAATTTACCATAAAGATGTATGAGATTTATATAAAGCAGTTGTATTTAATTTTGGTGATAATAAGGACCTGTTTCCAACAATAGTAAACTAGAATAATTTTTTGATGTCATCTTTAATAATGGTTGAAGTCTTTGAATGTACTTATGATGGAAATTATGATTTCGACACTTCCTCAATGTAAATAAATTAAGTAAGCCCTACAGAAATAATTATGTCTTTTTTGAAAATAAAAAAGTGGTAGAGATGGTAGAGTAGTAGGAGGAGTTTCAGTTAGTGGATGGTACTACGAGGTCCTTTAACCAAAACCCCTAGGAGGCCCATGTCAGGCATAAAGAGATGGGGGCTAGGGAAATGGAAAACTTCATGCTTTGGATGTATACGATCCAATGGCACACGAGATGATTTGAGTTATTATTTGTGTTTATTATGATCTTTCCTAAGTATTATGAAACATAGGTTCTACCCATTATTTTATCCCTCGACTCCTTGTGTGATAGTTAGAGATCAAAGTTGAGACATTATCAAAATAATGTCGTCTTGAGGTTCTTACTGAGAACACTTCATTTGAAATTTCATTTACTTGTATTGAGAGGTATAAATTATCCCATAATGGTTAATGTGATATCGTTTAGTCATCACAATGGATCCCTATGATGTCATCATGGGCACATATTGGCTTTTCATGGTCCAGGAATAGATCGACTTTCAATATAGACTAGTCAGATGCCTATAAACTAATTGGATGAGGTTCTCCTTTTATGTGATAGATATATCAAGGAAGTTTTGGTGGATGTTGTGAATAAGAGGTTTCAACCTATCACCCATCAGTTGGAAGGGGCATCCCTTGGATCCATAAGAAATTCAGGCATCTGGGTTCCTTCAATTCTAGTTGATTTTTTGAAATTTTTTTCTGATGTTATTTCAGGAATACCTCCAAGATGGGAGATGGAGATTTTCAATTTATTGGATCATGGTATTTCCCTAATATTTTTTGTGGAATATCAGATGGTACCTACTATGCTTCATGATCAATGGTTGCATTTTGAAGACCATTGTGGGAATTGTTTCATCAGATCGAGTATTTCCCCCTAGTCAACTCCATTCATGTTCAAGAAAATGTTTGAAGAGATCACAAGGCTTTGTGTGTATTGTCGTTTCCAGAACCAGAAAATGATAAACATGAATTACCCATTTTCAAGGATTGATAAAAATTTTCACCAGTTTTGAAGCGTGATATGGTTCTAGAATATTAATTTCAGTAACATCTATCACTAATATAGGGTTCGCATGTCTGATATTCCAAAGTTTGATAGAAACATTTTACAAAACAAATCCTCCAAAAAACAAGTCCAATCTTGAAAAATAACTATTACTTTCTCTGATACCAACATAAACACCTCCGACTCACAATTATGGATTCAATTCAAAAAACACAAACTTTACAGATACACTTTGATATATAGTGAAATGAAACTGGATAAACAAACGTATATTTCAAATCATTTTCAATACATAAAACATTTCATCTCATAAAAATATCACATTCCCATGAATGAGAAGTCTAGTGATGTTGGGAATAAATTATATTAGAATAATATTTTATGATTAATGTGAAAATTTCTATATGGCCAAACCACATTAGACCCGCATGATGAATTATCATATGATATACACATTATTCTAAAATATAGAATGAATATCTTACAACAGGGTGAACTAGAATTCTAAATAAGTGAAAAAATTTTAAAATACCATCAACGGTAATATCACATAGAGAATAAAATATTAGAAGGGGAGAAATCTTACCCTAGGGTTTGTATAGGTCGCCGGGGAAGCCGGGTTGCCGGGGTCGCGGGTGGCCGGGGTCGCCGAGGTCGCGGGGTCACCGGGGAAGCAGGGTTGCCGGGTTGCGGGGTCGCCGGTGTCGTGGGGGGCCGGGGTCGTAGGGAAAGCGGGGGGACGGGGGAGCGCGGGGTGAGAATGAGGGTTGGGGTGGGGGAAGGGTCAGGGCCGTGTAAAAAAAATGTTTTGCGGCGGTTCTAGGAACCGTTTCTACAAAACTGCCGCTAAACAGCGGTTTTGTTGTAGTGCAAGTATATGATAAAATTATAAATAATATTTACATAGTTTAGTTTGTAATTTCTTTTATTTAGTAGATATTTAAAGAAATGGGGGTCGGGGAACCCAACCAGAAAATTTTCAACTCCACTATAAAAAAATGAGGATGATCTCTCTCTTGGTGGCCATTCTAACAATTCATTCATTTTTTATGGAATGAAAATGAGAGCCTCTCTCCCATCCTACTTCCCAAAGAGAGAAAAATTTGATCCAAGAACTCATATCAAGATCATTCTAAAGAATCAAAGGTATCTCAATATGGTGATCATTTTTATGTCAAAGACATCATAAAATCTCGTTGCTAGCACACAAAATTAGATAATCGATGTTATAGAAGATTTTTGAAGCATGTGTGGAAGTTCTAGAGGGATCCTTCTATGGATTATTCCTGAGAAAATCACCGACAATGAGTTGCAGTCAAGCATGACTTCAGATCAAGAATAATTTGTTTTTTAGTCTAATTTTTTATATTTACAATTTAAATGAGATCCTTGGACCTTAATGGGGCTCAAATCATCGACATCGACAAGTCCAGTCAAACCATAGATGAATTTGTTTTAAGATCCCTTGCCCATCGGCTTCCACTACGGGTTGTAGAACCTTTCAATTTGGTGTTCATATACTTCCATAGTCATCACAAGTGGATCCCATTTATTCACTGGGAACTGGTAGAGAAATTTAAAAAGTTATAGGACGTTCAATCATTGATAAGGTTAGTCACACGCATGATAGTTTCATTGAAACCCGAAATGCGGTGATGCATGCTGCACATGTTTCATCATTAGTGCATTCATATATGAATGCAACAGTTTCAAATGTTTTAAATTCCTTAATTATGGTCTCTCCATCTCTTCATATTCCCTCACCCTCATTCATTTCTCATATCAGTTTTTTCTCTTCGTATTCGTAAGCCCATTAAATTTCCTCGTACCTAATTTTCAACAAAAAACATTTTTTAGAAGGAGATAAAGTAGATTTATTCTTCTTGAATCTCTCTAGATATTATCTTGAATATTTATTTATTTACAAAGGGGGTGCCACTAACCAATTATTTTTATTTGTCTTATTCTCATAACAGGGCAACATTTTTAATGGAGGTGTATGATGAAGTGAGGGTTTGATGTTTTTCATGTGTTGTATTTAGATAATGGGTGATGATCTATTTTTCTACAGTTGAATGCAGGTGCATCACTATATCCATGTTGAGAGAATTGGTAGTCACTAGTGTGGTTTCTAGGACAGATACAATTGGCCATTAATCCATAACACCTACTATTTCACAATCCTTATTATTATATGAAATTATTGGGTTTTGGGAGAACATGTAATGATTTCCTTCATTTCAACTGAGTATTAGTGATATCATTCTTACATCATTTCCATTTTGGAATGGAAACACTGGGCTGATCACATTTCTTTTTTTCACTATGAATTTGGGTTTTATGAATTGTATTCATGCATATCATTGAAAAAATGTAAATTTGGGTATTATGGAAACAAGGGCCCTTAGTGGAGTTAGTTGATGCCTCTACTTAGCGTATTAAAACATGAATAGATAATAAGGAAAAGAATTTTGTTTCTATTTTATTACATAAAATGTAATGTCGCTGATTGAACATAATTATTGTAGAAATTATCAATTTACCATACAATAATTTCTTCACATTTTTTTGAAACTTTTGTAATATTTTTGAAACCTTAGAGAAATTTGGAGGAGATGAATTATCCCTCTGGTCAATTCATGACTTCTAGGAGTTCATGGTATCTAAGGGTCTTAAATACATGTGTTTCATCAGAAGTTAATAACCATGGTTTAATAATCTGAAAGGGAGTTGGAGGATAATACGCTGGATCGACCATTTAGATACTAATCTACATCGAATGCCCTTTTTTTATGCTGCCCACAGTTACCCATTTCACTAGATGATTGTCCGATCAAACTCCATTTTAGTGACTCTATGAAAATAAGATCAGAGGCATAGAAGTTCCTATTATTATAATAATTTTAATAAAATTTATGGGTTTATTAAATTAATTAGGAGGTACTCTGAAGAAAAAATAAATGGTTACAACATCGGTGTTCCATTTTTACTGTCTACATTTAATAAACAAGGATGTGTACTTGTGGATTTTGAATACCAAAAATGAGAACCACACACTAGAAGGGATCAATGAAGAAATTTAAAATATGAGGAGAGCCTTATGGAAAATTGAAATGTTTTCTTTATTAATTATTATACTTTGAAACAATATTTATTTGTAGGGATTCTTTTTGAGATTGAGTGGGTGTGCATAGAGAGGTAAAAAGATATCTGTATTAAAGAGGGAGATCAGAATAATGCATATTTATTTCTTTCAATAAGGATTGAATAGTGATAAAAAAATAGACATACAACTTTAGGATGGCTCATAAACTATGTTTATTGAGGTTACAATGAGGTTTTATTGGGAAATAATTTTAAAAAAATCTTCATAGATTCAATATCATCAATGGAGGAATGCAATGTAGTGTTACTATAAAGGATGATTTTAGGAACTGTATCCTGAGGTTAGGGGAGGTTATGGAAAATGTTATATTGGAAGCTATACTGTAGGAGGATGAAATTAATGAGACTGTTTCCAACCTGAAATTGGATAGTGCACCAAGAAAAAATGGGTTTCTAGGAAACTTCTATGTAGTTTCATGAGATATTTTCAAGACCCAAGTGGTGGAGACAGTGCTTGAAATTTTAAGAGGTGGTGTGATTAATAGGGAAATCTATGCCACTAATGTGAACATAAGTAAAAAGGATAAAGCTTCTACCACTATTAATCAATATATAATAATATTATCATGTAATTTTGATTATAAAATCCATTAAAATATAATTAATTGTAGAGTCAATAGAATTATTCCAAGGATGATTTCAATAATGAATTATGGATCTGTGCAAAAGATAATTATCCAAGGGTTATTGCTATTGATAAATATGTGGTGTAATACATGAAAATAGGACACTTGGATCCAAGGGTATGATAAATGTGTGAATGGATAAGTTCTATGATAGGATTGGATAGAGTTTCATCATAAGTATCATGAATAAATTAATATTTCAAGAATGGTTTTGTGATTTCAATTTCAGATTATACGCTTCCCCATCGATGAATATATCTTTAATGGGAAAAATATTTGGATTCTAAAAAAATAATAATGGAGTAAGGAAAGGAGACCCCCTATCTCCTAATATTTTTATCTTGCATTATGATAATCTCCTGTGGAACATAGATTGAGATTTAGAGGATGAGATGATTTTTCAATTCAAGAACCGGTTCAGTAGCATAATTATTTCCCACCTTATGTTTTTTGATGATATATTTTATTAATATAACACAAAGATAAACTAATAGGTTCATTAAATTAGTGACTACATATGGAAATATGATTGTCCATCACATTAATAATAGAAGGAGAATAATTTTAATCTATAAAATTGTTCAAGAAGCTGCAATAGTAAAATTAAAGCTACACATTTCATTAAAATGAGAAAACTTCCAATGGAGTATCATTGATCCCCAATATATAATGGGATATTTTAAGAGGCTCTTTTGAAGGTATTTTCAAATGGATCAGAATTATAATATGTAATTGGAAAAAGAAATTTCTATCATTTAAAGGTTGGATATCCTTGATTAACAATTATCTTAATTTTATACCTATGCTCGTGCTCTCTATTATCAAGTCATCGATGTGGAAATTTTCAAGGCTAAAGAATATAATGAATGAATTATTCTAGGATGTGAACCAGGTAACACGATTCCATTGAGAATTATCGATTTTTTTGCAAGGCTGATTGATGATGGAAAAATTATCATACTTTTTGTTTCAAACCATTCCTTTCATAAATATTATAATTGCATGGGACTTCATTGAAGGTAATTCTATATGGGTGGAATTCAGGGTGAAAAAATATGGGGCTAAATGGTAGAATAATCCAAGATTAAATTTTAGGATTACAAGTTTTATATAATTTATTTTAGGTATTCTAGAGAAGATGAAATAAAATATTAGGTTGATTATTGGATATGGGAATATTAATCTGTAGAAGAAGAAATGGAAAAGAAATTTTTTTCATCCAAGGATTCAAAGTTCCAAAAATCACATTTAAGGAGGAATCCATGTTTCTAGAATTTTTTTCATTTCGTTATTAATTATGATCAGAATAATATTTATGAAAATATTTCTCTACTTGATGAACCATATAGATGTGTTTTACCATTTTTGTTGTTAAAGAATTTTAATAGCTGATATTTTTGGAAAATGATGCATGAAAAAAGTTGGATAAATGTTTTGAATCATAATATTTGTGTAAGGAGATTATGGGTAAGATTATCATTATAGTTTAGAGAACGAGAAATTAAGCTCTCCCTATAGTTGAGAACATGAAAAAATGGTGTTATATTTCCCTCCAAATGTCACTAGTATGTAATACTAAAACCTTAATAAACATAGAACTAGTTTTTAGGTAAAATGAGAAAATGGGATCTAGAACATTATAGCTCATGTAATAAATATACATGTCTGTAGAGAATAATTAAAGAATGTTATTAAAACCATGTTTTATAGAGTTGGGTGGAATGGAGTTGAGTCTTATGATCGAGAAGCAACTTTCTCATCTATGTGTTGGAACCTCTAGGTGGCATGGAACAAAGCTATAGAAGGTAGAAGATATTCTATTCGTTAATTATAAGTATGGGTAAAAAATTTGTCGTAGATCTGGGTTCTTTAATCAATAGAGGGATGAATTCCTCTTCCATTAAATGGTTTTTACCAAGGCTTGGACATAATAAGGAAGGTAGAAGAGCCAACCATGGTAAATGGGTCAAATAGAAGGCACTCAACATTGGTGCGAAACTAAATGTGGAAAACTCATGTATTGATTATGAAATGAAAGGGGTTAGTTAGGTGATAGATATAAAGGTTTCTATTATTTTTGTTATTAGATATTTCCATGGGTTAGGTTATTTATTTGGGATTAATACAAAAGCTCTGGTAACTAGGGTTATGCTGTGTAGGCTATTTAATATTCTAATTTTAGAATTTAAATCAAAATGTGCTATTCTAGTGGGTTATATTTAGGGGAAAGATAGATCAACTTGGGAGATGGACAACCTTGTTATAAAATGCAGTAAATTAAAAAAAAATGGAATTCAAGTTAGCAAAACATGGAAGGAAGTAAATTTTAGGGTCGATTCTCTTTCTAGTAATGTGATTTAATGATAGAAATTTATTTTAGAAACTAACATGGGGTCATTAATAGATGACTGTAAGCTCATTATTAGGGGTGATTCTATTAGACTTCATCATTCCAATCCTCATTGATTTGGAAGTGTTTTTGTTCTTGTGTAGTCTGTTAATTTTTTATTCACCAATTAAAAAATTTAATTTCAAGTAAAAAATATTTTTTCCATTTTAATATAATAGAATATATCTTTAGAAATGTCAAGAATGAGATCTAAATTTTAAGATGATGTTTTAAAATTAAATTTTTAAACCCTCTAAGTATACCTTTGGAATAAAACCATTGCCTACAATAGGATAAAGGAAAGAGTTATGAATAATTTAATGTTTTACTAGATGGTTTCAATCAAATTTGACCACTTTTACAAAGGTGATAAATATTTACTATGGGAACTATTCTTAAAAAAAATAATTTCATTCTATTATATTATAATAATTATTCGAATCCAAAATATTGAATACATTTTACCAAAATCAACTCACATAAGTGGCATAATTCCATTTAAAATTAAACTAGTCAAACATGAGGAAAAGTGGTTTTCCAATGTAAAATTTTTCACTGTTATCATTTTTTATATCAAAATTCATCATTAAAATTATTCCAATGACCTAAATTAGAATATTAAAAAAATATAAAATGATGGTTTTAATACCATTAAAAACAAAAATGAAACTTTTAATGTGGTTTAAACGAGAAGGAAATTTTCAATAAAAATCAATATTTTTCACTATTCATTGAAAACACCAAGTTACCAAAAAGAATTTAAAAAATCACTCTAAAATAATTTATTCTTATTAATTTCAAAAATTTAGTTTTTTTTTTAAATTCATATTATTTATTTTTCTAAAAAAAATAATTTTTATTATTCCAAATAAAATTAATTCTAAATAAATTTTGAGGAAAAAGCATTTTTGAAAACCATATAAATACAATTTTCAACAAAATTGAGTACATAAATATAAATAAGTTTTAATTTTATTAAACTGTTATAAATTTTTTTCAAAATATAGTTATTCCTACTCACTGCACTAATTTAAATGGCTAGGTGCTAATTAAAACAATAAATATCATTATTTTTATAGTTTGTTGAGGTTAATTTAAACAAAGTATTGTGTGTATCTCAAAAATAAAAGAAATTAAATTTCTCTAAAACAATGTATATCATAAAATATAGGGGGGGTTACATTATACCTCCATTAAAATAAAATTTTCCCTTGATATTATGTTTCTATTTTGTCAACAAATGAGGATATATCTATTTCTTCAAATCCTCGAGTTCCTATGTAGCTTCCACTAATTCATGGTTTTAGAAAAAAAACATTTACCAGGTGAGTGGTATTATTTGATATGAAATTATCTGTAAAATATGAAATATGCATCGATTTTTCCTTATAAGAGAGGTCATACTTTAATAGTATGACCAGTGAGTTTTGTACATGTGAAGAATCAGTTATTTACTCACTTTAATGAGATACATGGAACACATCATGAACATAATAGATTTTAAGTTGATGAAACAAATGATAAGCTACCATCCTGATATTGTCAATAATTTTAAAGGGAACAACATACCTAGGTCTCAACTTTCCCTTCTTTCCCAAACTCATATCAATACTCCAAGGGGATATTCGTAGGAATATCTTATCAACAACCTTTAACTTTATATGTCACCAATGATTTGCATCATAACTTTTTGTTGACATTGAGATTCCCTTATGTGATACTAAATGGATATGACATTTTTTTCATTTCTTTAGATAGCTTTAGTCCCAATAGTATTATTTCTCTTTCTTTATCACACATATGTAGGAGTTATATACATCCAACCATAGAGATCCATATAAGGATCCATTTGAATGCTCTAGTGAAAACTGTTATTGTATAAAACTAAACTAGAGGTATATGTTGATACCAACCACCATTGAAATCCATAAAACAATTTCACAACATATCCTATAGGGTTTTAATAGTTCTAATAGAATGACCATATTTTTAAGGATGATAAGAAGTGATGAAACATAACTCTTTATCTAGAGAATTTTCATGACCTGACGTAATCCAGGGATCGTACTGCAACTATCCCAATCCCACCACTATGGTCCATGGGGTAGCAACAAGTGAAGAAGGAATAACTAACTTCGGGAGGCATTTTTGTAAGTAAATTAATGCACATTGAAAACCAAATAAATGAAAAAGTTCACGTGGACCAAGAGGAAAAATGAAACGCTTCAATAAAATAAACCAAGAATGCATTACTCTATAGATAAAACAAAAGAATATAAGTGTATACTAAAATATAAAGGGAAAAAATACATGCCAAACCAAAAACATGTCCCAACCTAAAAAAAGTATAAATTTAAACTGATAAAAGTAATTCTAGCTCCAAAATCCTAATTTATGACCACCACACATGGTCTAAGCACCCAGTATCCCTGAGCTTCTATATAACAATGATCAAACTATCCATCATATATATAAGATACGACACATTCTAGAAAATCCCATATAATTTTGAGTATAAACATATCCAGTAAAACACCACAAACATTGAGGGGGAGCAGTAAGTGATGAAAAAGAAAGATAAAAAAATTAGATATAAAAGGTACAATGAAAGAGTACGACTCAACCCCAAGAAGAGTGAAAGAAATATTGTTCTGGAACAAGGGGCTAAACACAGTGTGTAGATGAACTACCCTTTGAGCCATCACCACCACTAGAAGGAGAGTAATATCATCCAACCATGAGAAGCATGACACTAAAAGCACATGGAATACCCCACATGTATTTCCCTCTTCAAGAAGGATAGTAACCAATGCCATGTATTGGGAAAATAGAAGGATATATATATATATATATATATATTTATACTTAGTAAATGATGGATATATGAAAGAGAAATGGGAACATCATCTCATAGATCATTCCAAGAAGAAAAGTTTCCAACTGGTCCAATAGCCCATAAATGATGCCCATCATCTCACAATTCTTCCCTAAACACACAAGTCTAAGGAATTAATTCACCACACCTTCATTCTATACAATTTTGGTAGGACTAACATTCCCACATGGTTTCTATCACCTCTAAAAATAAATCTGGAATGGTAAGGGGTTCCTCTTCCTCATGAATCCAAAGCTACATCAAATCATTCCCCATTGACTTTTTAGGTATTAATGGGTACACAAAACCTATATAGAGAACCCATTATCTAGTACAATAGGAGGGTTCAACCATGATGATCAATGGAGGACCGTTTCCCAGACCAACTGGAGGGTTCCTACTCTGATTAATCGAGGACCCATGACATGTTATTATAGGAGGGATCCACTCGAAAAGTGTAGGACCCATAACCAGTCCAACTAGATGGTTCCACTACAATTCATCAAGGACCCGTGCCCATCCTAGTAGGAGTGTTCGACTCAGGAGTCTATAGAGGACCTATACTTTGAACGATTGGTGGGTTCCACTCCCGGTCATCAATGACACATGCCTGGCCCATATTGAGGGTTCCACTCAGGTGTATGTATCTAATGATTATTCTTGATCAATCCCTAATCAATTTCGATGTCAGAGTCACCAAATAAGTTTCCGACCTAGGAACATCCCACATCGAAACTCAAAAGACACAACTAAAGGGACCCATTGTTTTCCATGTCAAAAAAACATAGGATATAATACTCATGAAAAGAAATACAAGTTCAAATGAAGGAGATAAAAAACATTTAAGTATCCTAAAAAGTAACTAAGGGGTACATGGAATGTGAGGAGGCCCACATGGAATGTGGCCCCACATCACAACCTTCTCATGCAACTTTAAACTATACAGGTTCATTCCATGTAGTAGTACACACTAGGTAGGTGGACTACATGGCTGGTCTGGGATACCCATGATCAGGGCCATGTGTTTCATGTCGTGTTCGTGTACTAGAGTACATGATAGTTCATTGAACCACAAATATTCCTACATGGGTTCCTTTCTATGTGACACCTCACATGAGTTATCAAATTGGGAAGATGATATATGGTGTGTTAGTTGGACTACATGATTTATCTTCCTTTAATTTCACAGACCCTATCTACCACTATGAAAAGGGGAAACATGATGTGTGTTAATCCCTGAATATGGTGAATAGTTAGGTTTTTTCTAGTTATCTAGATCTTCTTTCCACGATTTAATTTGATCGGTCTAGCTTCTATTTCAGCTCTATCTCCAACCAAATTTTTTTGATCTATTTGGAAAACATGGATCTCTACTTCCTTTCTCCAAAAAATGGTTTTGTTCACCGCCAATGTTTTCACCACTCATTCCACATGCCACCATAACATCCAGGATAAATTCCATGAACCTAGACAACTAAATAGAGCATCCTCATTTGGAAAGTATTCCAGATCTATTCCACGCTGGCCGATCCGTTCTCATATCATCGATAAGCCATGTATTCAGAGGTCTGATTGATCTTTGTCCCACCTAGAAATGTTGAATCAGTACTATGGGGTAAAATCACTGAAGAAAACATATATAAATTTTGGATAAAGGTACAAATTTATTATTGAATCGTCATTGGAAAAGCGTTCATGGACAAAGATCATGAAAAATTATCCAAGGTAACAAAAAAAGTAAAACAAAATGGTATGTCAATACCCGGGCACATGCACATTCTACAAGTGGAACAAATCAAAAAAAGAGGTTGTATCTGCTGAATTATTTATTCAATAGAGAATAAAAAAACTGAAGAGTCCTAACACAATTTTGTATAATTTTTTTTGAAAATAATGTGTCTGCAAAAGGTTTTAGAGTATTTTTTGTGTTCTTTGTGTCCTGATCTTATCAATTAAGATATTTCTTCATCATTTTAGTGGAATACGCCAATGGAAGGAGGATGGGAGAGCTCTCTAGTGATTTTTTGGTTATGAGACCAGACCAGACCCAATTTCCATATCAATATATTTATTATCTATTTAATTTATATTAAATTAATTATTTAATTAATTAAATAATTAAATATATTTTCTTAATAGACCACTAATGAGAGAGGGGTTCAAATGTCCCGTGCAGTGTTCTTTTATTTCACGCCTAGGGAAAACACCATGTTGCAAACCCAATAATGGTCTCATATTTTAGACCTGATTAAAATTTTTAGAGTTATCCCATTTTCTTTATGTATATATTCATGGGAAATAAATTTTTTTTTTAATATTTTATTAAAATAAATTATGGGTACACCGTGCCTTGGAACCACACACCATCTCAATGCCAAGAAAGAGAAATATATATTGAAATAATTAAAAGTGTTAGAATGAAAAAATTAGACGTATACATCATTCTATTCTTCATTATTTTCATCCTCTAAAAGAATTAAATAGGAAGAAAAATCAGGATACTGATCCCAAACATGGATTTCCCACTCCAAAGAATGCTATTGCACGTTATGGTGCTGGAAAATCACATTAACTAAAGAGTTGGTCTTTCCACACAAGTTCCACTTCAAACCATCTTCAATTTCCACTGGATACTCATGAAATTTGGAACCATCCTCTATGTACAGTTTGCCTCATTCGATGACATGCATGGGGTCAGGCACGAATCTCCTAAGATTTGACTTGAGGAATATTTCGTGCACCCATTCCAACTTTGGGGGTATGGAGTGTTCGTAAGAAACCCTGCCAACTAACTTCATGATATCAAACCAACCAATGTATCTCATGGATAACTTTCCTACTTGGATGAACATCCATAATTCAAACCATGGAGAAACTTACAAGAAATAGTTGTCTCCATGGTAAAAATCCAAAGGCCCGTGATAGTGGTTTTCATATGATATTAGTCTACTTTGAGTCATCCTCATCCACTAACAGATGACTAGAACCATCTCTGTTATCACCTGAACCATCTTTTGGAACACTATAGATGAATTTACAATCATTTTCTAGCATGGGGGGGGGGAATCAGGGTCTCTTGTACCAGGCCTATAAAGGATCCATGCTGGCAGTAGAGTGGTTTTGTTTTTGTATGAAAACTCTACTAGGTGTAGGTGATTATCTAAGCTCTAGATGAAGTCCAACACGCATGCGGTCATCATATCCACTAGTTTCTTTGGGGATTAGGACCCTTACAAAATAACTTAAAACATCAAATACAACATTACTATTGAAAACAACCTTTACATGACCACAATATTACATCGTACTTAATATTGCAATGGATAACCTGAGAACATACATAAGAAATTCATGACCTATAAAGCCATGTAGGGGAATAAATATTACATGAGGAAGATAACTCATGTCAGAAAATAGGCATATCAGTGGAGTATAAGAAAAAAATGATCATAAAAGTATGATATTTCAGGATATTCGTAACATGGAAATTAGGGAACAACATAAAACATGAAATTATCATGAGCCAAGGGTTAATGAACATGGATTAGCATGAGTAAACCCTCAATGTATAGGAATTAACATGAAAAAATCCACATTTCACATGAATTATCATGATTCAACCCTTACTTTACATTGTCTATCATGATACATAACATTACCAAATACTTTGCAGTGTTATCCGGGCACACCCTTCATAATCATTTCATTCTCATGCTTAAGTGTGAAACATAAATCTTATAACAAGGATTCATTCAACATAATTATTTTTTTTTCATGATAATATATTGTGTAACACAAACATGTAAGTACCATTAAAAGTTGAGGACTTCCTCGCCTCTCTTGCAGCCCCGGGCTCCTCTATCACTGACCTTTCCAATGAAACCTCCCTTAAGCCAGAGGGGGTTAACCTTATTCGAGGGGATTCCCTCAGTCTCCATTATTTCAGACCCCCCTAATCCAGGGTCCTCTATTACTCTTTTCCCCTGTTTATGTACTCTTCTCCCTTGATTAAATATTTAATGATTTTTGTGTGTAATAAATTGGTATGGTATTCCCCACACGATGATTTTGGCATAGAAAATCATAGTGAAATTTTGGAAGCATAATGACATCATATTGGAATTCATAAAATCGGATGATGAAAGAGAAAGGGGAATATCATCATTTATACATTAAATATAAATAATGAGGATCATGGATCATAATTTTCCAACATATTAAATAGAATTTATATGCATAATATAAAAGAAATGACTTATTTTAAATGGTATGAGAGAATTCCATTACGGAATTTCAGCATGGTAACGGGTGTAAATGGGAGGACATAATGAGGGAGAAATGGGTATATCATCATCAGAACCTAACAAGTACTGTATGGGGTAGGTGATAAAAGATACCCTATAATTTTTAATTGAAAATAAATGGGTGTAACAATATAAAGAAACATGGATAAAAATGAGAATGGAAGGAAAGTGGGGATCCCTTTCTTAGATATGTGATCCCAAAGGCATGGGAGAGGATAATTGGGAGATTTGGGCACCTTGAGAGGAATCTAGAGATTATGGGTCATAGGTCGGTAGAGATCCAAATGGTTTTTCTGAAGGGTAATGGGATTTTTGGTGGTTTTATATATGAAAGGAGGGGGAATTATTTATTACTTCGGTTTTGGACACTACACACTAAAATATTCAAAACCACAAATCATACCATGGTATTTTCCCATTATTTCAGAAAAAGGGGAGTGGAAAAATTATCTTATTAGACCAAGGATTGATGAAATCAAAATATTAGCTTGGCTTATGTGGAGGTCAGTCACACCTCAAAGAAATTGTTTTAAAAACAAAAAATATTTAATAAGTCTGGGAGGATTCACTAAGGCTTTTTAAATTAAAACAAATAAATCTAAAATTAAACTATTTTTTAGGAAAAAAATATATTTGGTCAAAAAACCATTTTATGGTATTTTATTACATCACTATTGGGTCATTATGATGTCATAAAACACATTATATAATTATTCAGTATTTATTTTTTACTCAAAAATCAGACTATCCCAAAAAATTATGAAAAATTCACCATTGGATAATTTCAACATCCTGATCACAAAATTAATATTAACTTTATCTAGATAATTTTATTAATAATTGAATTTTTACTTTTATAATAAGAACCAATATTTATTAAAAATTGACCAGTTTTTACAAAAAGTGTTTTCAAACATTAATAAAAAATACATTTGACTTCATAGAAATTATCTAATAATTTATATGTGATAAAATTTATTAAATAATAATATTTTGATAAAATATTGTTCAGTTCAAAAATACATTAATTTATCAAAATAGATTACTTAATTGAATTTGAATATTAACCCAAAATACTATTTTTACTATAAAAATATTTCACAAAGTAACAATAGTTGAATTAAAGTATATTCATTATTATATAAAAAGATAATGTACAAAATCATATTGCCTGGGTATTGATAAATATCCCATCATTACACTACAATATGCCCTTAGAGTAATGTGTGCTATGGTGGGGCTTTCTTTGTGCTATTTGGTGAACATCGTTTGGGCTTTGATCTCAATGAGCATGAACTTCTCCCGTAAACAGTTTCTCTTATGCTTAAGTTGTTGGATCTCATCTTGGCATTGGTCTAGGGAAAAGAAAATAAATTCTATATCCCATGAAAGATAAGATTAATGGGCTTCAGAGGTAAATATCCTACTAGTCAAGGCCATCACATCCTTTTTCTATATCAATTTTTCAAACCCTATATTTATACTTGTAATGTGATCATTATTCAATGACTACATTATCAACTATAATGAAACTTAACAGTCTTTTAAATCCAATTGGAAATTATAATTAATTAAAAAAAGTTCATGAATTTAGTATATCCATGAGATATTTAATTAAAAGAAAGGGAATTTTATCAATAAATGATTGGGTCATTACAACCTTCCCCCCTTACCAAATTTCACCCTCAAAATTTAATTTCCCACAAAAAAAATAGATGAGGGTAACTCTTCTTCATCACATCCGATGGTTCCCATGTTGCTTCTTCAAACTTTTGGTTTCCCCATAACACTTTGATGATGGTAATTGTCATATTTTGTAAAACCTTTTTCTAATGATCTGTGATCCTCAACGAATTATCCTTATAGAAAAGGTCATTATCAAATGGTACCACCTCTAGGTATAGTGAATGTGAGGGGTCTAGTATATATTTCCTTAAAAGTGATACATTGAAGACATCATGTACTTGAGATAGGTTCAGTGTGAGTGTTAGTCGATTAGTCACTGTTCCAATTCGATCAAGGATCAAAAAAGGATGACGTACCTTGTATTAATATTTTTGTTCCTCCCAAATATCATCACCCTATTCCATTGAGATATGTGGAGGAAAATCATGTCTCCAACATCACACTCAAGTTCACATCAATGATTTTCAACACAGCTTTTTTGTTGACTCTCAGTAGGTTTGATGTGCTGTGGGATGGTCTTAACCTTCTCCACCACTTCTTCAACCATTTCTGGACCTACTTGAATTTTTTGTTCCCTATAATTATTGAAACATGCCACTATTCTGTACCTCTTTTTATAAAAGGCTTCATAATGATCAATTTGGATGCTAGAGTGGAAACTGTTATTGTAAGATAACTCAACTAGAAGAAGATGTTGATCCCATCCTCCTTTGAATTCCATTGACCATGATCTCTATATGTCCTAAAGTGTTTGGATACTTCGATTATATTGGCCATTAGTTTGAGGATGATACGCCATACTAATGTTCAGCTCATTATTCAGATCATGTTTGAGACTCTATCAGAACAATAGGTGAAACTTGGATCGTGATTAGACACAATCAATTGTGGTAGTCCCCGAGACCTTACTAATTCTATGATTTATATCCTTATGAGTTGATAAAATGAGAAATCCTTTTGAATTACAATGATGTGTGAAGCCTTTGTGATATGATCCACAAAAAAAATATATAATTTTTTCATTTGGATTTCATTGGATGCCTGATGACATTGTACATGGTGATGATTTTTCATTTATGTATTGGTATGGGTAATGGTTTCATCATACCCTAAGAATTATTCCTCTCAGCCTTAACTTGCTGACATACCAGTAACTTTGATGTATATTCAGTGATCTTCTTCTTCATATTGTCCCACCAATAATTCCCTAGGAGATCTTGATATATATTTGTGTTTCCTAGTTTAATGGAGAAATTCAAACTATGTGCATCATCAAAAAGATTTATCATTAACTAATGATTTGATGGAATAAAGAGTCTTGATCCAAATATCACAATACTTTCTTAGTTAACATTGAACTATAAAGATTTCCCTTCTCTTATAGTTTACAATTTATTCTAAATTCCCATATCAACTTTTTGACCATCCTTTAACCTCTCCAGAAGATAGTTTTGAGCAATATTTTATGAAAGGATTGATGATTTCCCCTTCTTATTGACTCCCATGTAACTATTCATCAAATATAATAGGATTTGATCCTTTCCTATTCTCATGAATGATAGAATCACTGGGTCCTTTCCTAATTAGAGAAACCTCCACCTTGTTCACTCTCCAAGGTTTGTAATGGTTTGAGTAGTAATAATCCTTGAATAGCATTAACCATATTTTTTGGCGCATATTCATCTCTTTCTATATGAGTATATATTTGAGTCTTTTATGATCCATACATATTTAACACTTCTGCCCAAATAGATAATTCTGCCATATTTTTAATGAAAATGTCACTACTGATAACTCCATATCATGAATGGGATATTTTTTCTCCTTAACTTTCCACGACCAAGAGGTATAAGTAATGATTTTTTCATTTTTCATCAATCGACATCCCATTTCCTTCTTTATATAATTGTTGAAAATTATGAAAATATATATACTTGTGAGTAGTGTGAGCATAGGGGAAGTGATTATCCTCTTCTTCAACTACATGAATCTCTCTTCACATTCATCGTTCCAAGAAAATTTTACTCCATTCTGAGTTAACTTTGTAAGAGGGTTTGAAAACTGTGAGAAGTTTCTCACAAATCTATGATAATATACATCCAACCTAAGGAAGATACGAATATCCTTCATAGATATTGGCCTCATCCATCCCTCAATTTCTTTTGTCTTGAAATGATCAACATATATCCCATTTCTTGTGAAGATATTCCACAAGAAAGAGACCTCCTTCAACATCACCCACATTTTCTGTACATGGAATAAATCATTCTTTTTACTAGGTCATTAGCACAGTACTTAAATTCACTTCACGATCCTTATTACTATAGGATTATATTTAAATATAATCAATAAATAAAGAATAAATGTTTTGATAAAAACTATAAAAAATCAATTAATCATATCCATGAAGATTGCTAGAGCATTGGCGAGTCAAAAAGGCATTACTTTGAATTTATAGTACTCGTACCTTAAACGAAATGTATTCTTAGGGATATACTCCTTATTCACCATTACTTGGTAATATCCCGACCACATATCCTCCTTTGATAAGTATTGTGATTCACATATTTGATCGAATAAATCATAAATTCATAGAAATGGATACCTGTTCTTTATCATGATTTTGTTGATCTCACTATAATCAATGCAAATGGTTCATTGAGACATCCTTCTTCATGATGAAGTGGACTGGTGCACCCTAAGGTGAAGAACTTGGTTGTGTAAAACATTTACCCATATTATAATGTAGTTGGTTATTTGGCTATTACAGTTCAAAAAAATCCATTATATATGGAGTCTTGGATATTGGAAACACCCTTGATATAAGATCGATTGACAATTTGACCACTCGGCTAGAACTAAGACAAAAAAATTCCTTGAAAAATACATCAGCATATTCCCTCATGATGGGCATGCCTTTAAGGATGGATATTTCCTTATAATAAATAATTTGAGCTACATACTCTTTCTAATCAGATAATAATATCCATTATTGACTTAACGGTGCTAAATAAGATTCATCAATCTCCTTGCATTTGTATTGAATCAGTGTAAAATTTTCAATAGGGAGAGTGATCACCTTCTTGTGGAAATTTATGTTGGCTATATACACGGAAAAGAAATCCTCTCCTAGAATCACATAAAATTTCCCAAAGTGGTGTATGATAAGGTTTGTTGGGAAGTTCAGCCCACAAATTGTGATTGGGGAGGTGTTATATACATTGGTTGCAATAACATCCCCATTTTCCATTTTCATCGACATCTCTAAATCCATCCATTTTCATAGAGTTTGGATTTTTCTACTAAACATTCGAGATATAAAAGAATGCGTAGAACTAGAATCAAAAAACCCATTTTGTATTCTTTAATGAATTACTATTTTACTTGTCACTACTTCATTATTGGGATTCACTTTAGTGTAAGTGATTGAAAAAGATCCCACTTTCTGCCTTTGAGGTTGTTGGTTGCCTCAAAAAACTGTTAGATTAGGGCACTGGTTCTAAAATTTCACTAGATATTAATAGTTTCTACAATGAACAAGGAATTTAGGGTCGAACATATAATTATATCCCTATATCATATTGAGGATTTTCTCTTATTGGTAACTATTGTCCCAGTTCCCTTCTCTTCCACACCTATATAATTTCCCAGATCCCTTTAGACAATTTCCAGGGTGCTTCTTTCCTCACATTTTGCAAGTGAAGTACTGTAATTTTTTTTTCACCTTTGGATGTATCCATTGAATAACCAAGATTAAATTCCACTTTCCACTTCTTATCCCCATGATACCCCTGATATTCTCTGATTTCCATTTCAACTTTGATGGCACATCAGACAATCTTTTCATATCTGTCAAAGTCGTGGATCACTAGGGCTTTCAATAGGTTCTGTTTTAGAAGACTAAAGAAGCATTGAACCTTTCAATTATGGGTAGCAAAAAAACTAGAGGAATATTGTGAAAGTATAGTAATGTTTTCCATGTACTCCCAAGAGATTCATCATCCTTTTTATTGAGTGGAAGGAAATCTCTTTCCATATTATGAATAAGGGTGTGGGGAAAATACTTATCGAATAACATTTTCTGAAAATCCTTCCATCCCATTCCCTTGATCACTTCCTCAAGATTCAAATTTTTGATCTATTTACACTATTGATCAGCTTCACAATCCACATGATAAGCATCTATAAGAACCTTCTCTTTTATATAAAATTCAATTAATCATAATATCTTTTCAATGGAGTTGATACATTGTTCGATGATTGAGGGATCAAATGATCCTTTGAATGTAGGTGGCCTTTGTCTAATAAAGTGATTGATTGTGACTTGTTCTTTATTAGGGTGTTGGATGTTCCTCTTGATCCATTTATCTATCAAAAAAACTAAATAACTGAAAGATCATGGTGATTAAGATTGTGATTCCCACTCACATCAGATTGAGAATCTCATAAGGGCAGTCATCACATTGATCTTCAAATCGGTTTTTAGCACAATTCCTCATATTACTGGAAATTTAATAGAATAAAAGGAAAAAATAGGGGTATGTATTGTAAACTATTTAACACATAATGGGGAATCCAATTTCAATAATGGTAAAACTTATAAATTACATTTATTTCCTTATCTTAAGAATTTCTATGCTTCAATCTATGTTATCCATGATATATTTCCTATTCCTCTGGGATTTTTTGTTCCCTTAATAATTTTTTGTACTAATATTATGAATTTATGAATGAATATCCCAAACGAGTGTCCAACTAATTGTGTGTCATGGTCTATTTTTGTGCACTAGTTCCTATTTGAGTCATGCTCAAAGACGTGTTTTTTGGGTTCACCCCTAGATATATCTGTTCCAGAGCCACCTCTACTTGTTCATATCTAGATAGGGATGTATTTTTATTATAAACCACTTGATATATACTCAAAAAAAGTTTAGGGATATTTTTATTATTCTTAGTTTTATCCCTAAGGATATCACTATAGTTTTCTAATCCTAATCCCAAAAATAACTAAAACTCTCCTTTGATACCATCTTTAACAACCATTATCTTTATTTTATATTTAAACATGATTTATTACATAAACATGCACTTAATAAAAATAAGAATATTAAGAGATATATTGTCTCTGGGGATTAATAAGATTACATAAAAACATAAATATTTATATACAATATCTTTATTGAAAACATCATTTACATGACTACAACATTCTTTCATACTTACATTTCATGGGATAACATGGAGACATACATATGAAAGGGGTGAGCTATAAAGACCAGTAAAGGGAATTAATATAACTTGAGTCTGAAAAAATATGTTGGAAAATATTCATATCAATGGAATATAAGAGAAACATGAACATAATTCTATGATATATCATGATATTAATAACATGGAATTGTGGAAACAACAAACAACATTATATTAGCATGAGCTAAGGCTCATTGCACATGGAATATCATTAGTAAACCCTCACTAATCATGAATTAGAATGAGTCAAACCTTTTTTCACATCAATTAGAATCATTAAAACCACATTTCACATGTCATATCATGATACTAAACATTACCCATTTCATTGGAGTGCTATCAAGGGACACCCTTCATAATCATTTCAATCTCTTGCTTTGGTGTGCCACATATATCATATAACACAGATTCATTAAACATTATAATATATTATATGGTCAATGAATTTGGAATACATAAATTTAATTTCCATTAAATAATTATTTGTGCAGAAATATGAATAGGCATGATAGAGAAATGGTTATGATACTCACAACCTGAGGATTTTGGCATAAAAAATTAAAGTTCAAATATGGCAGCCAAATGGCGTCATATGGAAATTCATAAAATGGGTTCATGATAGAGAAAGGGATATCTAATAGTTTATACATGAAATTGGAAGTAATGGGATCATGTAACATGACATCCCAACATAATAAATAAAATTTATATTCATAATATAAAACAAATGCTTGATTGGAAATGATAAATGATAAATCCAATACAGAATTTTGGAAAGGTAATGGGTGTACACGGGTAGGATTAATGAGAGATAAATTGGTATATCATCATTAAAACATAATATGGGACATATAGGGGTTGTGTGAAAACATAACCCAACATTTTTAATTGAATATAAATGGGTGTAACCATAAAAGAAAACTTGGATAAAAATTTGAAAGGAAAAAAAGTGAGGATCCCTTACTTGGATGTGTAATCCCAATGGCTTGGGAGAGGATTCTTGGGAGCATGGGGGTTCAATGGAAGGACTCTAGGTAGTATGTGGAATAATTAGGTCGAGTTAAAAATGGTTTTAGTGAAGTGTAATGAGATATTGGGTGGGTTTATATTGGAAAAAAGGGGGAATTGTTTATTATTAAGGTTTTTGTCACTACACACTTTAATATTAATAAACCCAAACCAGAACATGGAATTTTCCACTTGGTTTCTAGAAAAGGGGAGTGTAAAAAATTATTTTATAAGGCTAATGGAGGAATAAAATTAAATATTAGCCTTTATTATGTGGTGGTTAGTCACACTTTCAAGGAAATTGTTTTAAAAACATAAAATATTCAATATGTCTTGGAGGATTCACTAAGGATTTATAAAATAAATCAAAAAAATAAAAAATTACATTATTTTAAAGGTAAAAAATATATTTGGTCAATTATACCATTTATACTATTTTATTACATCACAATTGGGTCTTTTTGTTATCATTAAAAACATTATATATTTATTGGGTATTTATTTTTTACTCAAAAATTCGAATATCGTAGAAAATTATGAAAAATATACCATTGGATTCTTTCGAAAATATAATTCCAAAAATAATTATCATTCTATATAATTTTGTTTAAATATATTAATTTTCATGTTTAAAATAAAACACAATATTTATTATAAATTAATAGGATTTTACAAAAAACAGTTTTCAAACATTAATAAAAATTATATTTGACTTCATAAAAATTATGTTATCATTTAAATTTGATAAAATTAAATAAATAATAATATTTTAAAAAATATTATTTATTTCTAAAATACAATAATTTATCAAAATATATTTATTAACTGTATTCGAATATTAACAAAGAATATTCCATGTTCTTTTAAAAATAACTTACAATGTAACAATAATTGAATGAATGTATATTAAATATTATATAAAAAAATAACATACAAAATCATAATGCTAGGTTCTTGATACATATAACTTTATTACTCCATCATTTCCCCTAATAGTAAGCTATGCGATGGCGAGGGTTTCTTGGGGCCATTCTTTGAACATGGTTTGGGCCAAGATCTCGATGGGCTTGATCTTCTACCGTAAAAGGTTTCACTCATGATTATGTTATTGGATCTTGTCTTGGGATTGTTCTAGGGAAAAGCCTAGAAATTCTAGCTCCCTCAAAAGATCCGATAAATGGGAATCCAAGGGAACAATCATACTAGTTGAGGAAACCACTTCATTCGTCTGTGTCAAAAGGATTTTTTAAAACCCTATATTTATACTAGTCATGTGTTAACTGTTAAAAAAAATATTATCAATGATAATGATACTTAATGGCTATATAAATCCAATTGGATATAAAAATTAAATAAAAAATGTGAATGTGTTTTCTATATCCATGAGACATTTAATTAAAAGAAAGAGAGTTTTATCTATAAATGATTGGGTCATTACAACTCGGTCTTCCCATCAGTCTGGGGGTGAAAGTTTGTACTCATCCATAATTTGCTCCTGAATTCACCCTTTAATCCTATCCACAATTGGGGCATAAACCACACATAATTATTGGTGATAATCATTTAGGGAACCCCATGAAGGATAATTAACTCCTTCATGTATAACAGTTGTAAAATATCTACAGAAAACTTCTCCCTAATAGTGAGGAATTGGAAAGACTTTATTAGTTGGTCAAATATCACCAAGATGGCATCATGAACCTTAACTATACATGAAACACCTATGAAAAAATATATAGACATGCCAGAACACTTACACTCTAGGATGTTAAGAGGCTACAATAAACATGCTGAAACATTGTGCTCAGCCTTTACCTACTGATCAGTGAGGCTCCAAGAGATGCACTAATGTATGCTTCATCTCATTCTGGACCCCCAAAATTACCACTAAATATCTCTCTACATCTTTCCTACACCATGATGAATAGATATGGTAGAAGTGTGGAACTCTCACATTACCTCCTCTCAAAACATGATTGGAACCACTGCACTCCCCTAGAACAAGATGAAATTATCCCATCATTCTGAATATCCATTTGGTGAGTTTCTTGTGGATATATGATCAAATAATACCTAAATGTTGATTTATCTGAGTTGGGACTCTCTTAGATGATCAGGAATCAAATAAGTCAACACCATCAACTAAAGAAATGACATACCCTTCTGCTCCACCAGGGTCAGCTCTAGAGAAGCTAACTACATTGAAGCTTCTTACACTAGGAAATCATAGACTTTAGGAAAATGGGAATGAGCCAAAACATTTATTTCTCTACATTATAGACAATATAAAAGTAATATATGTGAAGGAACTACTACTAGTCTCACTATCTCATGTTTAGGTATTTATGATAGAAGACATACCTAAGAATTTGGTTGTCTGAGTAAACCACAAAGCGCTCCCCCGAAAGGCAGTTTCTCCACATCCTCAGGGGGAACACTACCATTTCCAACTTTTGGTAATGAGTCACATAGTTCTGGTCATGGTGTCTCAAACACCTCAATGTGCATGTGATAATTTCATGATACTACCTCAACACAAAACTAAGACTATCTCATAAGGCATCACAATACACTACAAACTCCCCACCCTTATCTGGTAGTGTCGACATTGTAGCACTAGTAAGCCTCTACCTTACTCTCAAAGGCCCTATAGAATAACTAAGACTAGGTAAATGAATAACCTTTCGATGTTAGGATGGTCATGGGGGCAGTGTTTTTGGATAATTCCTCCACAAAAAATTTTTAGTACCCCGACATGAACTGGAAGCTCCACACCTCTATCAAATTCTTGGGTGGAAAAAATAAAGAACTACCGCAATATTCAATAGATCCACATCAAAACCATGATATATAATTGAATACCCAAGAATGTGAACCCCATGAATCCTAAACATGGACATCAAGGGTGTTTCATAAAGAAGATGGTTTAGAAGAAAATCATGAACCCTCCTCAAATAGTTTGCATTCTTCTCCTCTGTTTCAGAGTAGACAAGTCTGTTTTTGATGAAGAAAAAAACCAGTCCAAGTATGACTAAAAGACCTAGTTCATAAATGCAATAAACATACTGGGAGAATTAGCTAAACTAATGACCATATCACGATACTCATAGTGTGTATGGAGACATCATGATGAAATATTTTGAATATCATCCTCACGAACCCTCAACTGGTGGTAGGTGGACCTGTGATCGATCATTGAGAATAACCACAGACCTTAAAACTATTAAAAGAGTTCATCAACTCATATAAATAGGTACTTTCTCTTTATTGTGGGATGGTTCATGAAACAATAATCCACACAAATCAGCATGCTCTTTTCTACCTTTTTCATTAACATTATTGGAGCTTCACAGGGGGTCACACTTGGTATGATGAAACCTTTCACTCAAGGTCCTTCAACAGATACCTTATCTCCTAAAGCTCATTTGATTACATTCAACATTCTATAGATGATATCGAGGTTTTACCTGGATGAAATTTGATGTAAAACTCCATAAACGACCTCAGAGGTAGTCCTAAAACATCATTTGGGAAGACATCAATATAACAATACAAATCTAAAGGATCCTAGATTCTGGAATAGACTGATGATATAAGAACTATACTCACCAACTAATTGGTGCTGGGGTACAACTTCTATCTCACTGAATCAACTTTCCTTAAAGGAGATATCTCTCACCAGAAATATAGAATCTCATCACCTCAACACGTATCCATCTAACAAGTCTATTGTAATAGTAAATATGTGATTATACCATGAAATATAAATCCATTCCCATGGTGATTTCATAGGGTTCAATTGTTGTGACCAAAATTTCCCACAAGAACCACTTTTTAACAAGCTATGTCTCACACTTCCAGCATATAAAGGATGTAGAAGAATCATTCCCTAGAGGAACCTCAAGACAAAGTAATTGTGATAGTGCATCAAATGTGAGCACCATCGATCACACTAGAATTCAATAAATAAATTAATGACTTGAAAATGTTTCTAAAAACACTTAACCAATAGTATAAAACTAACATATAATACCTTGAATCATATCTTGCACTATGAGATCATACAAATCCAAAGTATGCATCAATCCATGGCCCCAGCCGCTAGATCTCTAAGCCTGATGTGGGATGCAAAGTTGTGGTGGTGGAAGGACCTCATATAATCATTCCCCACAAGTATCCCCTCATTCTCATCTGCCATCTTTTTTTACCTATTTACCACCCATTCGATACCTTGGATTCCACTATTCATAGTGCTGCCTTGACCATTGTTATCTACCAGCAATCTTTTTGGGATGCTCTTCACACCTGATTAGGCAGTCTCATTCCATGTGATCTCCCCCAACATAATTATTGCAACACCAATCTATTGTATAAAATGACACTCTATTCTATCTCTGACCACACGCCTGAGTCTGATCATGGATGGATCTCCTACGACAAAATCTAGGAACTGCATTCCTACTAGCTACTGCATATGACTTAGCTTTTTAATGCACACTGATAGTTCCAATTTTCTATAATCCCTCTAAAAAAAATATCTATGTCACTAGTTCCCACTCTAGCTCACCAACATAGGCGGGGATCCAAAAGGAACTATGCTAGCATAGATATTTCTATGGAGTACCTACTCAAAAATTCTATGCTCAGATGTAGCTAACCTAGATCATCTAAAGTGAGTAACTCGTAAGGTCTATGAAACTTACCACATACTCATCCATAATTACCCCACTCATTCATCTTAAAGGAACTTAGATACAGAATAAACATAGAAAGAAGGGGTAATACTCCTCATGAAACAACTATTCGAAGTCTTCCCAGGAGTATTTTGTATCATTGTGCATCTACGTAACAAGGTCCCACCAATGCCTAGCTATTCCATGGAAAATGATGTCTACCTGTGGCACCAATTAGTCTATTGGGGTCCAAATAAGGATAAATATACAAACCATCAACCTTATCCAATCCTCTAATTCAAGTGGATTCTTCATGTTATGGAACCCCAACTATCACTGATGATGAAACTCATATAGTACCCTAAGTCTACACAACTAAATAACATTCACTATTGGGAAGATGTGCTACTTTCTAGGTAGAAGTGTTGCTACCTACTCACCTGGATAAAGGAGATTGATGGATGGACCATTAATAGAGGCTTCATCACTCATCATATCATCTTCATGAACCTGAGTTGGTATCATGGCTAGAAATAATCATAGAGGCATCCTAAACATTATCCATGAGTACCGTGGTCAGATGAGTATATATATATATATATCAACAATAATAGGGAGATGAATAAATAAGTATAGTCAAATACAAAATCCTATATGATTCATGTACCATTTATCCCTATAACAAATGTCGTGGTATTCCAAGTTAAAAAAAGGTAGTTAAGGTTCTAGTGAATGGACATGTCGGCTGCCACACCATTATTGGGATTCCTAGCCTAAAAACTGCACCCAAGACACTTTGAAACTATCTCCCCAAACCCAACCAACAATATATTTGGGATATGTCCAAAAAGAATCCAAAAGGAATGAAATTTCATAGATAAAAGTATTTCATGAACCGACCATAGCCGGGTATCGAGAAAAATCTACCCCAAGACCACCTCTATAGGCCAGGAGGTGATGACAAGTGACGAAAGCATAACTAACTTAGGGAGGCCTTTGTCTATGTAGAAACACACACACACACAATCTACTGAAGGAAAAAGTACATAGGGAATGAAAGGAAATATGAAACACTATTATAAATTAAAAAAATCACGCATGAAACTTTATGCAGTACAAAAGTATGGTAGTGTAAACTAAAAAAATAAAGAGGATAAATTAATTCCCACCCAGAAATATGTCCCAACCTGACACAACTAGAAAAATAAATAGTTATTAGAGATTCCAACTCTTAATTCCCAAGATACAACCACTATATGTGGTCCAAAAACCTAGTATCTCTAATATATTCTATAATCAGAAAAGAAATATCCTTCATCAACATAAAATATGGCACACGTGGGAAAATCCAATGTTGGGTTGAGCATAAATATACCAAGTAGAATGAACTGAAAGATGAGGGTGTAGTAAGAGATAAATAATAAAGTGGAAGGCAATTGATACACAAGGTACAGGGAACAAGCATAGCTGAACCCAATAAAAAGTGAGTGTAAGCTCATCCAAAAACAAAGGGATAAACACAATGATTAGATGAAATACCCATCGAGGCTTCACCAAATATAGAAGTATAGTAGAATCATCCAACCATGGGTAGGTAGAAATAGAAAGCATGTGTCATATACCACACATCTACCCCTACCCTAGAAGGTGAGTAAACAAAACCCATATAGTGGGTATAGAAGTAGGATATATATGTATACTCATTCAATGAAGCCCAACTGAATGAGTAAGGGGATCAACAACTCATAGATTAGTCCAAGAAGAATAGTATCCAACAACTCCAAAAGTCCATCAATAATGCCCAACATCTCACACATTTTCCATAAACACATAAGTATAAAAAAATCCTTCACCGCACCATAATACTATATAGTTTTGGTGGCACTAACCCACCCACATTATTTTATCCACATCACAAATAACCCATTCTTGATAGGGAAATAATTCCTCTTACTAGTGAGTATAAATCTACATAAATACTAGCCTCATAATTGTTCCAGATTTTTGAGGGGACACAAACTCTTGGTATAGGACCCCTACACTGGTACAATAGGAGGGTTCCACTTCAATGGGTGATAGATGACCCAATCCAAGCTGGAGGGTTTCACTAGTCATCAGGGAACCATGCCCTATTACCGTAGGTGGGTTCCACATAGAAACTCAAGGACCCATGCCCATTCTAACTAGAGGCTTCCACTCTATGTTATAAAGGATACTAACATGACCTTTTTGGAAGGATCTACTCGATAGTCTGTAGAAGATTCATAACCAGCATGACTGGAGTGTTCCACTCTAAGTTATTGAGGACCCATGCCCAACCTAGCTGGACAGTTCCACTCAAGAGTAAGGCTCTGATTATTTTTCCTAATCACTTTCTGATCACTGTCGAAATGGAGGTCGTTTTATAAGGAAACTAGCTAGGATCATTCAATAACATATCTCAAAAGCCACAACTAAGGGGCGCCATAATGATCCATGTGGAAAAAACGTCAGGATATGATACTCAAAATCCAATATCCATGTTGTTGGTCGGAGTGGACACTCAAGAGGGGGGTGAATTGAGTTCCAATTAAAATTTTCTGTTAAAAGCAGTTTCTAATAAAATCCCCCAATTTCAAAAACAAATTAAACTGTAGTGAATTTATATAGATTATAAAGGTTCAATTAGCTTCTCAAAGATTGATTAGTTCTCAGTTAACTTAATCTTATGATTAAATTAACTTTTGAAACTAATTTACTGATTTATAATAAATATAAACACTTGCGAATTTAATTATCAAAGTAGCTTTGAAGATAGATTATATTTCAAAGTAATAGCAGCGGAATATGAAATAAATATGTAAAGTATGGATATAGAGTAACTGTAAACACAGAGAAGTAACCAAGAGGTTCAGTCTCAAGCCGAGACTTAGTCCTCTCAAAAGTTTATATAAAAGTGATCCACACCCTGGATCGGGGTTAACAACAGTGAACACACTGTCCAGGTCACAAGACCTCTACCACAGTTCTACGTGGGAAAAACAAACAACAGCAGCCAGCTATCCAGGTCACAAGACCTCTACCACTATCCACAGTGGGAAGTGTAGTGTAAAAGGTTTGATGAGGATTTACAGATCCTCCAGTGAAAGTACAGGAGTCAGTGTGTGTGTTTAATACAGCAGATAACACACACTGCTCAAAATGTAGAATAAATAAATCACAGAGCAGAGATGTAGAGTTTAGAAATGGCTCTAGTGATTTCAGTGTAGCACTGGACTCGTTTTGGAATTAATCAGAAGTGATTCTGAGTCCTCTTCTCGATTTTGTTTGAGAAGCAGAGTGTCGTATGCTTCAGGTTCACAGGTAGTGGAATGTAGTCGATGAAGCTCTTCAATATTCTATTGTATGCACACCACTCTTCTTGAGTAGGCTTGATTCTCTATATGATTCTGTCTTGCTTGGTTCTTCTTGTATGCACAGAGTTCTTCTTGAGTATGTCGTATGCTTCCTTGTCTCTGTGTGTGTTGTCTCTATCTTCTTCGTTTTTCTCTTCTTCGCTTTTCTAACTCTTTACACACTCTTCAGCAGAGTCTTCTTGTATTTACATCACGTGCTCCGTAGGACAAAAAGGTTTCCTTTCCGCAGGTACGAGGTACGGTTTCCTGACATCCGACAACCTTTATTAATTAATTGTCAGGGTATTAAAATATAACTAATATGACCGTTGGTTAGAATAAATAAAGATAAAGATAAAGAAATTCAAACAGTTGTTTATGACTGTTCAAGAGATCGGTAGGTCATCAGCATTAGAGTAATGATCGGTGACTCAGATAGATCAGCATCGGTCTGTCATCTGATCGGTGAGTCATTTTGATCAGCATCGGTCTGTCATCTGATCGGTGAGTCATTTACATCGGTGAGTCCTTGGATCAGTGACTCATTTGCATCGGTGACTCATTTGCATCGGTGAGTCTGATGGATCGGTGAGTCTGATGGATCGGTGAGTCTGATGGATCGGTGAGTCTGATGGATCGGTGAGTCTGATGGATCGGTGAGTCTGATGGATCGGTGAGTCTGATATCTGTTGAATCCAGAAGACTTCCAACATACTTTGTAAGTCAATAAGCATAGTTAAAAGCATGATAACTGATTCATTCATAGATTGGAATTATGTTTTTGAGACATCAAACCAGATTAAGCATCAATGATTTGTGATGATTTGTGATTATTAAAACATCAGTTATAAACAAGAAATCAGCAATCTTCCAGAGGGCTCAACAATCTCCCCCTTTTTGATAATCACAAATCTTCATATATATATAAAATAAAATAAAATAAAAAAAAATAAAATAAAAATAAATCTCCCTCTTAAAATAACATTCCCATATATATAGTATTCAGATTTCTCCCCCTGAGATATTGATCTCCCTCTTCATATATATAGAGTACTCCCCCTTAGATATATGTTTCACCCATTATATATATCTTTATATCCTTCTCCCATTATATATATCTTTCTCCCATTATAGATATCTTTCTCCCATTATATATATCTTTCTCCCATTATATATATCTTTCTCCCATTATATATATCTTTCTCCCATTATATATATCTTTCTCCCCCTTTGGGATAATAAAAAAGGAGAGAAAACAGATAAGGGAAAAGAGAAGCAGGGTGCAGAGAGGATAGAACATAACACAAAGGAAAAACAAATTTGATAAAGTCACAGAAAAAGATAAGAAATACATAGATCACCCCATCAAAAACAATACATGGCTATTTGTTGGGATACAAGGGGGCTTTCCCTTTATCCTTTGGATCAATGGTAGGTAAGGTAGAAGGCTTGGAGGCAGGCTGTGGTTCACGGAGCTGAAGTGGCGGCAGGACAACTCTGACAGGTGCAGTTGGAGGTGTCACAGAGGGTTGTTGAGAAGGAGCAGGAGCTGGATGAGAAGCTTCCTGAGAGACTGGCCGCAACTGAGATAGAGCTTGGGCAACAGACAGCTGATTCGGAGCGACATCAGAGGCACTGAGAGGTTCAGAAGTAGGAAGTACAATTGCAGTGGCCTGTGCATCCAAGTAAGGCTTCAACAGATGAATGAAGTCCTGAATGACTTCTGCTCCATACTTCATAGCTTTTTCAAAATCATCCTTGTTTTCCATGAACTGTGCCAAGGAAGGGACAAAATCTTGCAATTGGCGAACTTGAGTGTTGAAGGCCTGAGTGACTGGAGGTAATTTCAGATTCTCTGCCAAGACCTTGAAGTTTGCAGCCATCTCATGTTTTGTATAAATCTTGGAGAAGTAAGTATCAACTTTTTCCTTGATCTCTTGCAGGGAATTCTTAGCATCCGCTGAATATACTAAGGTCATCTTATGACTATTATCACAGAGATCTTTCATCTTCCTCAAAGATTCTAAGTCAAGAATTTGTCTTACAGCAGCTAGCTCTGCATGCACAACTTCTCTGAGAGCTTCTATCTCACGGGTAGTGATTTTGGTTACCTTGCCTGTACTGGCTTGGCCGACTATATGAGTTAGTTCAGCTTTCAACTTCCTCAGGTCAGACTTGTTGAGATGTTCAATCAGATTTCTCAAAACTTCCATCATACCAGAGATGGTTGATCTGAACTCATTTGATAGAGAAAGTAAGCTAACCTGGAGATCCTTCAGAGTTTGAGTCAAAGAGGCTATGTGCCTACCAACAAATTCACCAGTAGCAGTCAAGTCTGGCTTGAGAACATCTGAGACTGCAGTTGAAAAAGATTTCAAGGAATTTTCAGAAACTTGCAGAGATACTTGATGAAGGGCATTGGAAAGTTCTTCTCTGACTATATCTCTCACAGTGGTTAGCAATTCAGTCTTAAACTTATCAAGATCAGCTCGAGAGATTTCAGAACCAGGTAAATTCACATGTACAGGATCAATAGTAGGAATAGACCTTGCTTCTCTTGGAAGGTTCCTTTTCACAGCTGCAGCAGATTCTGGCAATTCGTCTTCTTCTTCAGAATATTCTAAGCCCAAAACAGCATATCCAGGGTAGTCATCCCAAACAGCAGCACACAGGGTGTAGTTGGGTTTTTCATAGCTTGCTGTTCCACCAATTTTTGATGAGTCAGCTTTGTCACTGATATGGATTTCTGGTACTGACTGAGGTTGGTCTACTTGATCTTCAGCAAGACCATCCACTGGTCTGTTAACACCATCAACATCACCTTCAACATCATCAGCATCATCATCATCACCACCATGATTGTCATCAGCATCACCTTGCTCATTATTACTCTGCTCAGAGGCTTCACTGTGATATTCCTCAGTATCAGAATCTTCTTCATCATCAAGAATAGGTTCAGACACTGGTAGGGTTAAGGGTGGACTAGCAGGTCCAAATTCTATTCTTTTCTTGGGGCTAGCAGTGTCTGGATCACTCCTATCATCAGGAGAAGACACACTTCCTTCTTCAGTTGCAGCTTTTTCTTGTTCATCATCATCAGAATAAATTGGTTCCTCATCTGGTTTTAATCCAGGATCTCTCAAATCCTTTGGCCTCTTGCCATGATTTATGGGATTGTAGGCTTCATACAACTTATCTTCATCTGCAACCCAGCACTTCTTCCATGGATTCCAATTGATTTTCATCCTCTTACAGATCTCTTTGTTGAGACAGAAGGTACGCTCTGTTTCAACAACTTCACCATCTTCATCAACACATTCCAGATTCTGGAGCATAGTAGATATCATTTTTGAATAAAACAACGCTGTGGCTTTCTTGGAAGGTTTCAGCATACTAGCTATGTGGACCATCACATATCTACACAGGTTTATCTTTTCATGGGTTTTGAGCAGAAACAATAGAAAAACATCTTGATACTTAACAGCTGCAAAATCTCCTCTTCGAGGGCAAAGTTGGTGCTGAATAAACTTGAATAGGAGTCTGCTTTCACCATCTAATTCTGAAGCTGTGATTCTCCTCGATTCTCTGTTTCCAGTTAGAAGCTCTAGCGCTAGCTCATAAGAAAAATAGTCAGTGACTGGGGGTATATTGCCAGCATAGTCCTCATATCGACCTTCATGAGGTACGTTTAAACATTCATCCCACTGCTTAGATGAGAAAGATATTTTCTTTCCTTTTACAACAGACGACATCCTAGCAGCTTCCACACCATCAAGCGTGATTTTCAGGTTCATGTAAAACTCATGTACTAGCTTTGGATAATCTATTCGGGCGTTGTCTGAAAACCAGTCTATACATCCTTGCGATTTAAGAACTTGTAGCAATAGGGACTTACTTGACAGAAGCCACGCCGAGTTTACTTCTTTTTCTACAGCTACAATCCGAGCTTCCAGGTTCGGATTTACTGAGCGTTGAGAGGTACTGCTCGACTCGCCTCGAGCACGCTTTGAAGGTACAGGGCTATCTGGTTCTTTGCTCGGTCTCTTTTGCTTAGCCATTCGAGGATTTTGGAGAGGCAGGAGTTCGAAGGTTCGAAGGTTCGAAGCAGAGGGGAAGAGAGGTTGAGAGGTTCGGCAGGAAATGAAAGGTCAAAGGTTTAGGGAAGATAAATAGCCGCGTATGATTTATTTTATCATTTAGGGTTCCCATAAAAAGTAATTTACTAATTAATAAAACGTATTTTAAAAAAAAATCGGTTTGACAGAACAGTGTGACAGATCGGTTCCACAGATCGGTTTCACGGATCAGTTTCACAGATCAGTTTTACAGATCAGTTTCACAGATCAGTTTCATAGATCAGTTTCACAGATCAGTTTCACAGATCAGTTTCACAGATCAGTTTCACAGATCAGTTTCACAGATCAGTTTCACAGATCAGTTTCACAGATCAGTTTCACAGATCAGTTTCACAGATCAGTTTCACAGATCAGTTTCACAGATCAGTTTCACAGATCAGTTTCACAGATCAGTTTCACAGATCAGTTTCACAGATCAATTTCACAGATCAGTTTCACAGATCAGTCATACACAATTCATGTTTAATAAATTTCATTCTTTCAGAGCATAAGGGATTTGTGAAGATGTCAGCTAATTGATTTTCAGAACTAACAAATTCTAGAGAAATATCACCCTTCTGGTAATGATCTCTTAGAAAGTGATGTCTGACATCAATGTGCTTAGTTCTAGAGTGAGACACAGGGTTCTTGGATAAGTTGATTGCACTAGTGTTGTCACAGTTAATTGAAACATGTTTAAGATCAAATCCATAATCCAATAGAGTGTGTTTCATCCACAAAATTTGTGCACAGCAACTTCCAGCAGCTATGTATTCTGCCTCGGCAGTAGACAATGCAACTGAATTCTGTTTCTTACTACACCATGATACTAGGGATTTTCCAAGCAAATGACATGTTCCTGATGTGCTTTTTCTATCTAACTTACAACCAGCAAAGTCAGCATCTGAATAACTCATTAACTCAAAGGATTGTCCTTTTGGGTAAAACAAACCTAAATTTATAGTATACTTAAGATACTTAAAAATCCGTTTAACAGCTAATAAGTGTGATTCTTTAGGATTAGCTTGAAATCTAGCACACATACACACACTAAACATAATATCTGGTCGACTAGCAGTAAGATAAAGTAAGCTTCCAATCATACCTCTGTAACTGGTTTGATCAACTGGTTTCCCAGTTTCATCAACATCCAATTTACAGGTGGTACTCATAGGTGTATTACTTTCCTTAATACTATCCAATCCAAAACGTTTTAAAAGATCCTTTGTATATTTACTTTGATTTAAAATAATACCATTTTTAGTTTGAAAGATTTGAAATCCAAGAAAATACTTAAGCTCTCCCATTAAGCTCATTTCAAATTCATTTTGCATAACCTTTGAAAAATCAATACATAAGGAGTTTTTAGAAGATCCAAAAATAATATCATCAACATATATTTGTACAACTAAAACATCTTTAGAAATTCTTTTAATGAAAAGAGTTGGATCAGCAATCCCTTTAGTAAAACCTTTTGAAATAAGGAAATTGCTAAGTCTATCATACCAAGCTCTTGGAGCTTGTTTCAAACCATATAAAGCTTTAGAAAGTTTAAAAACTTGATTTGGAAAATGGGGATTAGTAAATCCAGGTGGTTGTTCTACAAAAACATCTTCAATTATAAAACCATTTAGAAATGCACTTTTAACATCCATTTGATATAATTTGAAATCCAGATGTGCAGCATATGCAAGTAAGATCCTAATGGCTTCTAGTCTAGCTACAGGTGCAAAAGTTTCCTCATAGTCTATACCTTCTTCTTGACTATATCCTTGTGCAACTATTCTAGCTTTGTTTCTGACTATATTTCCATATTCATCTACTTTATTTCTAAACACCCATTTTGTGCCTATTGTCAAAGTGTCCTTAGGTCTGTCGACTAATTCCCAGACTTTGTTTCTTTCAAACTGATTTAATTCTTCTTGCATAGCCATTACCCAAAATTCATCATTGATAGCATCATTGATATTTTTAGGTTCTGACTGTGAAAGAAAAGCTTGATGTTCAACCTGGTTTCTTAGAGAAGCTCTAGTTTGTGTTCCTCTATCTAGATTTCCTACAACAACATCTAAGGGATGATTCTTTAGAGTCCTAGATGGTCTTGAAAAGATAGGGCTGGAAATTTCAGGTTCATCTAGAGATTGAGGTTCAACAGAAGCAGATTCTGGAGAATGTCCAGAACTGGATGCTTTTATAACAGGTTCTTTAGATTTATCATTAAGGTCCAGAATAGAAAAATCTTCTTCAAGATTCCCAAGAGAGGTTTTAGGCTCATGTGGATCAGTTTCATCAAATTTGATGTGAACAGATTCTTCCACACATTTGGTTCTCTTATTGAAAACTCTATAGGCTTTACTAGAGATAGAGTAACCTAGGAAAATTCCTTCATCACTCTTGGATGCAAATTTATCCAGATTATCTTTAGTATTCAGAATAAAGACTTTGCAGCCAAAAACTTTGAAGTAGTTTACCTTAGGTTTCCTATGGTTCCAAAACTCATAAGGGGTTTTCTTTAGAACAGGTCTGATCAAGACTCTATTAATGACATAAAAAGCTGTATTAACAGCTTCATCCCAAAAGTAAATTGGCAGGTCATATTCATTGAGCATGGTTCTAGCAATTTCTTGCAGAGTTCTGTTTCTTCTTTCTACTACACCATTCTGTTGGGGTGTCCTAGGGGCAGAAAAGTTATGAGAATAGCCATTGAGTGAGCAGTAAGATTCAAAATCTTGATTTTCAAACTCACGACCATGATCACTTCTTAGGGTCTTAATCTTGAGTCCACTAAGATTTTCTACAGACTTGGAGTATTTAACAAAGTAAGAACAAGCTTCACTTTTGTGAGCTAGAAAATATACCCAAGTATATCTAGAAAGGTCATCTACAAGAACATAGACATAGTGCTTCCCATTTAAACTAGAAACTCTTGATGGTCCAAACAAATCCATGAGAACCAGTTCAAGTGGTTGAGAAGTTGAAACTTCTTTCTTTGATTTAAAAGAAACTTTGTGTTGTTTTCCCTTTTGACAGGGATTACAAACTTTGTCTGCTGGAAATTCAAGTTTGGGTAAGTCTCTAACCAAGTTCTTCCTAGAAAGTTTTCTAAGTGAGTGCACATTGCAGTGTCCTAATCTTCTGTGCCAAAGCCAAGACTCTTTATGAAAAGCATTTAAAAAAGGAATGTTCTGTTTAGCTAATGAATCTAAATCAACAGCATAAACATTTTCACTTCTTAAAGCAGAAAATACTAAAACATTTTTAGAGTTAAAAACATTGCAAGAATCATTTTCAAATCTAACATGAAAACCATCATCACATAACTGAGAAATGCTTAACAGGTTATATTTAAGTCCATCAACAAATAAAACTTTAGATATCAAAATTGAATCCGTGTTACCAATCTGGCCTAGGCCGATGATTTTTCCTTTAGAGTTATCACCAAAAGTGACAAATCCTCCATCAACTTTTATTAAGCTCTTGAAGCAAGAATAATCTCCAGTCATGTGTCTTGAGCACCCACTGTCTAAATACCATATCTTCTTGTAACAGCTCTTCAAGCAGGTCTCCTACAAAACAGATTTAGATGGAAGATGATTTTGTTACCCAGATCTTCTTGGGTCCAGACAGGTTAGCCAATAACACTTTAGGTACCCATATTTGTCTAATGGGTCTCATATAATTTGTAGAAATAACATCCTTTGAAAGATAAACCTTATTAGATTCATAACTATGAATATAACTGGTTGAGGCATAAGAAGTTCCAGAATTAACTATCTTCTGTCCAGATTTAGGAATGAATCTAGTTTTGGCAACTTTCCTTTGTCCAGGTTGGTATCCTATACCAGTAGTGTATCTAGGTGCAACTTGCTTTCCTAGCATTTGTGTTAGAGTATTTTTACCATTGGTGAACTTCTCTAAGTCATTCTTGAGTTGCTCATTAGACAATTTTAGTTCAGTATTCTCTTTAAGCAGCTGAGCATTCTTTTCTACTTCTATATCCAGATCAGATTTATGCCTAACACTTAAAGCATACTGTTTCTTTAGACCTTTATATTTATCTTTAAGCTCATTACATGTTTCTTCTAGCATGTCACAGTATTCAAACAATTCAGATTTTGACATGTTTTCTGAGTCAGAATCTTCTCCAGAATAGTATGACTTAAAAGCAGGAGTCTCTGATGTTACCTCAGAAGTGTTTGTCATGAAACACATGTTGGCCCGATTCTTTTCAGAGTCTGAAGATTCAGCTTCACTTGTGCTATCTTCTGAAGCACTCCAAGTAGCCTTCATGACCTTCTTGTACTTGTTATTCTTGTATTCATATTTCTTTTTATACTTCAGCTTTGGACAGTCAGCTTTAATGTGTCCTTTCCTCTTACACTCATAGCAGACAACATCATCTGATTTGTCATTCTTCTTCCAATCCTTTTTCCATTTGCCTTGTTGGTCATACTTTCCCTTGTAATTTGGTTTCCTAAAGAATTTCTTTTTCCTATAGAACTTTTTGAATCTCCTGGCTATTTGAGCCATCTCATCATCACTGTCAGAATCATTCTCACTTTCCTCACTCCTTGAACTTTCATTGATAGCTTGAAGCTTTTCCTTATCCTTATTCTTTGAGATTGTAGTCTTGAAGGCAATAGACTTCCTTTTAGGTTCATCATCTTCTTCTTTATTTACTTTAAGCTCTTCTTCATACATCATCATCTTACCAATTAATTCCTTGACAGGTAGAGCAGCAATGTCATAGGATTCTCTGATGGAGACAGAGGTTCCTCTCCATCTTTCAGGTAGACATCTCAAAATTATCATAATTTGTTCCTTTGCTGGAACATCCTTTCCCAGAGAGGTCATTGTGTTGACAATTTCATTGAACCTGAGATACATATCAGAAATGGGTTCATCAGGCTTCATCTTAAAATTATCATACTTAATAGTATAGGTATTCAATCTCATCTCCTTAACATTAGTTGTTCCTTCATGAGAAACAGCTAAGGTATCCCAAATTTCATATGCAGTTTTACATGTAGAAATTCTATTAAACTCTTCATCTCCTAGAGCACAGTACAGAGCATTCATAGCTTTACAATTATTATTGTAAGCAGTCTTTGTAGGTTCATCCCAAGTAGATCTAGCAGTAGTGGGAATTTTGTATTCATATTCAATAGCAGTCCAAATATCAAAACCTATGCTTTCTAGATGAATTTTCATTTTCAGTTTCCACTGAGCATAATTAGTTCCATTGAAAAAAGGTGGCCGGTTAGTAGCATCACCCTCAAGTCTATTATCCATGATATTACCAAAAATAATTTTAAAGAGATCAAAATGTAGAAATAACAGAAATTTTAAGAACTTTAAAATACAACTAAAATCACAGGTCAAAAGCAGAGCACTTTTAGAAAGTATTTACTTCCTCTGATACCAAGTGTTGGTCGGAGTGGACACTCAAGAGGGGGGTGAATTGAGTTCCAATTAAAATTTTCTGTTAAAAGCAGTTTCTAATAAAATCCCCCAATTTCAAAAACAAATTAAACTGTAGTGAATTTATATAGATTATAAAGGTTCAATTAGCTTCTCAAAGATTGATTAGTTCTCAGTTAACTTAATCTTATGATTAAATTAACTTTTGAAACTAATTTACTGATTTATAATAAATATAAACACTTGCGAATTTAATTATCAAAGTAGCTTTGAAGATAGATTATATTTCAAAGTAATAGAAGCGGAATATGAAATAAATATGTAAAGTATGGATATAGAGTAACTGTAAACACAGAGAAGTAACCAAGAGGTTCAGTCTCAATCCGAGACTTAGTCCTCTCAAAAGTTTATATAAAAGTGATCCACACCCTGGATCGGGGTTAACAACAGTGAACACACTGTCCAGGTCACAAGACCTCTACCACAGTTCTACGTGGGAAAAACAAACAACAGCAGCCAGCTGTCCAGGTCACAAGACCTCTACCACTATCCACAGTGGGAAGTGTAGTGTAAAAGGTTTGCTGAGGATTTACAGATCCTCCAGTGAAAGTACAGGAGTCAGTGTGTGTGTTTAATACAGCAGATAACACACACTGCTCAAAATGTAGAATAAATAAATCACAGAGCAGAGATGTAGAGTTTAGAAATGGCTCTAGTGATTTCAGTGTAGCACTGGACTCATTTTGGAATTAATCAGAAGTGATTCTGAGTCCTCTTCTCGATTTTGTTTGAGAAGCAGAGTGTCGTATGCTTCAGGTTCACAGGCAGTGGAATGTAGTCGATGAAGCTCTTCAATATTCTATTGTATGCACACCACTCTTCTTGAGTAGGCTTGATTCTCTATATGATTCTGTCTTGCTTGGTTCTTCTTGTATGCACAGAGTTCTTCTTGAGTATGTCGTATGCTTCCTTGTCTCTGTGTGTGTTGTCTCTATCTTCTTCGTTTTTCTCTTCTTCGCTTTTCTAACTCTTTACACACTCTTCAGCAGAGTCTTCTTGTATTTACATCACGTGCTCCATAGGACAAAAAGGTTTCCTTTCCGCAGGTACGAGGTACGGTTTCCTGACATCCGACAACCTTTATTAATTAATTGTCAGGGTATTAAAATATAACTAATATGACCGTTGGTTAGAATAAATAAAGATAAAGATAAAGAAATTCAAACAGTTGTTTATGACTGTTCAAGAGATCGGTAGGTCATCAGCATTAGAGTAATGATCGGTGACTCAGATAGATCAGCATCGGTCTGTCATCTGATCGGTGAGTCATTTTGATCAGCATCGGTCTGTCATCTGATCGGTGAGTCATTTTGATCAGCATCGGTCTGTCATCTGATCGGTGAGTCATTTACATCGGTGAGTCCTTGGATCGGTGACTCATTTGCATCGGTGACTCATTTGCATCGGTGACTCATTTGCATCGGTGACTCATTTGCATCGGTGAGTCTGATGGATCGGTGAGTCTGATGGATCAGTGAGTCTGATGGATCGGTGAGTCTGATGGATCGGTGAGTCTGATGGATCGGTGAGTCTGATGGATCGGTGAGTCTGATGGATCGGTGAGTCTGATGGATCGGTGAGTCTGATGGATCGGTGAGTCTGATATCTGTTGAATCCAGAAGACTTCCAACATACTTTGTAAGTCAATAAGCATAGTTAAAAGCATGATAACTGATTCATTCATAGATTGGAATTATGTTTATGAGACATCAAACCAGATTAAGCATCAATGAGTTGTGATGATTTGTGATTATTAAAACATCAGTTATAAACAAGAAATCAGCAATCTTCCAGAGGGCTCAACACATGTTCAAACAAAGGAGATATATAATATTGATGTTTCCAAAAAAGGAACAAAAGGAAACACAATGTTTCAAGGGTCCAACATGATATGGAGTCCCATTTCATAGCCTAGCCATGTCCCTAGATGAAACACATCTTCATTCCATGTAGTATTACACAACATGTTGGTGGACTACATGATGGGTTATGGATAACCATGATTAGGGAACTGCGATGCATGTTGTTTCTGTGTCCTAGAGTACTTAGTCATGTATCAAACCTCATGAACTCATACATGTTTTCCCATCCACGTGACCATTCATAGGGATTATCCAACTTGAATCAAGATACATAGAGTGTTAGTGGAACTACAAACTGTCTCATCTTTAACATTATCAATCCCTAGAAACCATTATAGAAAGGGTATACACACCATGTGTTCTTCATTGAACACAACATGTACTCATGATTTTCCCAGTTTTCCATATCCTCTTCCGGTGTGCCAACATGATCGATTCAGCATTGATTTTAGCCCTATATCCAACCAAAATTTATTGATCCAAGTGGAAAATGAGCATCTCCACTTTTTTTCAATAGAAAATGGCTTCGATAATTATTGATGGATCCCCCACTTATTTTACACCCCAGAATAACTTCTATGATCGATTATATGACCTAAAACCACTAAATCAAGCATCTTCATTCTGAAAGATTTATAGATCTATGATGCAATAACTAATAAATTCTCATTTCAATGATCTTCTACATATCTGATGGCCTAATGGTGCTCGGTACCTCCTTAAATGGTCAAATTGAGAAAAAGGTATCCAGTTAGTGAAGAAAAAAAATATAAATTAGGGAGAATGGAATAGAAGAAAATGTTTAAACATTGTTGTCCAATAATTCATGGAAAATGATCATGATAAGTTATTTGAGGTAAGAAAAAAAATTAAATAAATAAATATGTCAATATTCAAGAGCATGTATGTTTTGAAATTGTCCAATATCCATGATATATGGTGGATCTGCTCAATCATTTAATCAAAAGGGAATAAAAACACCAGTTGAAGAGTCCTACCTTGTTTTTGGAATTATTTTTTAGGAATAATGCTTCAAGAAATAGTTTTACTGGAGTTTTTGTGATATTTACATCCTAATCTACTTGATTCTAGAGTTTTATCATCATTTGGGTTTGATTCTCCAATATAAGGAGGAGGGTAGAGTTCAAGGTAGAATTTAGGTTATGAGACCATTCTTGGAAAAAATTCCAAAACAATATATTGAAAATAATTTTAGTTTAGGATAAATTAATGAATGAATGAATTTGTTAATTTAATAAATACACTTAATGTACAACCAATGAGAAATGGGACCAAACAACCCAAATTTTTTTTTTCATTCTTAAGAAAAAAATAAATTGAAGACCTAATCATGGTCTCAAATTTTTGATCTGATCAAGCATTTAAGGGTTATCCTATTTTCGTTATTAATATACATGTGCATAATATAAAATATATTTTATTTTTTATAAAATGAATTATTGTAACTCTATGCATTATAATCACACTCTATATTAGCATATAGATCTTTAAATATATTTTGAAATATTTCAATTTCATAGAAGGAAAAAGATAGGTCACTATAAGCTTGTTGACGAAATCACCATAACATTAAGGTAAACCTCATATTTTGAATAGATATAATTGAATGTAGTACATTGTTTAATATTACCACTTATGTAATGTAAGACCAAAAAAGATGATCAATAAAAGCATCTTCTCTGATGAAAATGAGATGTGCTTAATTTATATAGAAATCAACCACAACCCAAATATCATTGCTCATATTATATGTTTTGGGGACTCAGATAATGAAATCCATGGTGATGTTTTCATACTTCCATTATGCAATATGTAATGGTTGTAAATCCCTTTAAAGGTCTATCTACCATCCATAACTTGTTTATATACCATGAATTGAGTTATATAATCTAAAATATCCCATTTAATGTTCCCCATATAGAAATACTATTTTAGATGTTCATATATCCTCATATTTTAAGATGAATAAAGAATGATGAATTGTGAGTTTCATCCAATAACACATTCATGTTTATTATGAACATAACACAAACACATTTGTGACACCATATAAATCCTTCAAAATAATGTATTAACTCAGTAACATTTATAACCTCCTTTTATATATCTACACCTTCCATATGTTTATATTTAATCATCACATGGATAAATGGTTGAACTTTAATATATGAATGATAGGATTTGTATCCATTCCTCTTATTTTAAAGTTCCATATTTTAAAAATCTATAATTGTTGGATATCATTCAATTCCCAATATTGAAAAACTATCATGTCCTTTAGGACTAATATCATCATCCACCTTGTTCAACTTCAGGGGGTGGTAATATATTTTTGAGACATAATCTTTAATCAACTCCAATCATCTTCTATTGAATATATTCTGATTTTTTGTCTGAATTATATTCTTAAAAATTATATGATCTATATTTATGTCACACCATTCCCTATAAATATAAATAATCGATATATTTAATGAAAAATTACCATGACTAACTCCAAATCATGAGTTGGGTAATTTTACTCATTTATTTTCAATTGTTGGAAAATATCTTCTATAACCATATCATTTTTATGAGGAAACTGCCTCATACCTTATTTATGAATCTCTATTGATCAAAAACCCTTCCCTATTATAGGGTAGTGTGATTACGGGTTCACTAACCAACCTTCTATTCAGTTTCATGGAATTATATTAACATTCATATGTCCACAAGAACATTACCCCCTCATTAGTCAATATTGATATTTCATTAGATAGTCATGATTATTCTCTCACAAATCATTAATAATATCTAGAAAACTTAATAAAAATATATATTTTTCTTACCATAGTTTATATAAGACATTTATAATAATTTTTTTCGTGAAAGATATACCAATATACACTTATTGAGATCATATGACCAAATAATAAAACCTTTTATTGAAAAAATTCACACATTGTATCTTTTTAATACAATATCTCCATCATTATGATCTTCAATACAATCCTAGAATGTTTTTAATTCTATTCCTTACTCTTGAAATATATATAAATATCAACTATAAGGACTACCACAGACCATTCGAGGTGATATCTAAACACTCTATACATTAAATTCATGTAGATAACATGCTCAATAATAAGTCCATATGGAATCACAATAGATTGATGATTCCCATACCATGTATATGATAATTTCTTGGGTATATACTCATTCTTAACCATCAATTTAAAATTTTTTGAATGAAGGTAAACTATAGAAATTTATTGATTTTCATGTCGATGATATAACAAGTCTTCAATATGAGGAAGATGATTCTTATTTATAATTGTGATCTTTTTATTTTCCCAATAATTATTATATATCTTCATTGAATCATTTTTATTCTAAAAAATGAACTTGTGTACCCAAAGGTGATACACTTTTCTAAACAAATCGCTTATCATGATTCTTCTAAAGTTACATCTAGAATTCATATAAATTAATTTGAGATATTCTATATGGAGTAATTGAATACATGTACCATGAGGTATGAGTTATATTGAAATATAAACATCATGATTCTATGGAAGACTAAGAAAATAATCTATAAAAACACTAAAAAAACCTCATTCAATTGGCATGTATTCTATGTTCAGTGTCTTCCCAAAAATTTAAGATAAAATTCCATTTTGAATAAATATAAATACCCACATAATGGTTGAAATTTCTATTGTATAATCATATTTTTTATCACACTGATAAATGATCTTAAGTATGTTTTGAATATCAAATGTTGAATCCCATCATTAGAAATTTTTGTGGTATTTATCTAAAAAATCCAATCCCTTCATAATATAATATCAAATTAATAATGATATTTATAGGAATCATATTCCTTGAAAATTAAACCAAAGAAGTATAATTGGCTTTATATGATATTGTAATACAATGTATAAATTTAAATTCCAATTCAAAAAATGATAAACGATGATATGTATTTTCATTACTATTGATTTTTCATTCTATATGGGTTGTGGTTTTAACAAATATAAAATAAGATACTTAAATATTAGATTGTACTAATAACCACCTCAAAGTTATTATTTTTCCTCAATCCATTTGTAAAACAAAATGGTTAGTGTAAACATCGGGTTTATATGATCACATTGATCAATTATGAAAAATAATTCTTAGGATGTCTAAATAATAACACCTTATTTTTAATGTTTGATACCTTAGGATAAACATATACCATCCATGTGACTTAAAAAACAATAGGATTGTATCCTATAATAAGACATATCCTTACAGTTTTCAGTAATGTCTCATATTATTAATCTCCAATGACTGAAAAAAAATATTATATGATACCATATATATCCACACAAGATTTTCATTCATATATATTACATTTATTTAGTTGAATATTAAATACATTTAAAAAATACACCTCTGAGGCCTATAAAGGATTAGTCTATTTGTAGATTAGATACAATATGTTATTTTTTCATAAAATTTCTTAAAATATAAAAAAATGATCATACAACATATTACTACAAATATAAAAATATAATATAAACACTTCCTCATAACTGGGGGAATGAAAACAAAATAAAGGGTGAGATCAGATGAATAGAAAGTGTGAACATAAGAGATAACAATTGATGATCATATGAAAGTAAAATAATAATAATAAGTGTATGGGATCATTAAAATAACATTCAAAGTTTATACATAATATTCCATTGATTGTAAACATGTTTCAGGGCATTAACCATTACTATCTCAAATGACATGAATTATAATAGTGTGAAACCATCAAAAATAAATCATGAACCAAAATTTTATATCATTAAAGTGAGGATCCAAAATAGGTATAGAATCCATTTATTATGTCACAGTAAACTATTGATACTATAAAACCATAAGAGAATTAGAATCTAATATTTTATCCCATATCATAACAGATCAAGAATAATTACATATTTTCTACAGTAGATCAAGAACATTGAATTTTTTCCTAAGTAGATCAAGCTCGTCAACTTGTTTTCTATAACAGATCAAGAATATTGATTTGTTTCCCATAATTATATCATAATATATAATGAATTACCAAATTCATTAGAGGTATATATAATTATAGGACAACCCATCATCTAAGGAAAATTATAAAAATGTGTTCCATAATGTCTTAAAACATTAATCAAATCATCATATCATAATATATTCAAATTCAATGGGTTTCATTGAAATTTAATATTTTAATCATAGAATAACCCATGAAAGATAAATAAGTTTTTATACACCACATTATAATAATCATAAACCTTATTTTGAGAGAATATATTTGATATCATAGGATAATATCCCTATTATAAAATGATGTTATCAAAGATGAAAATTCATTTAATGGAATTACAAAAATATTTCTTGAAGAAAATGAAATTTTATTTTTGAAATCCCTTACATAAAATTTTAAAAATTTCAAAATATTAATTAAAATATTTTATTTTAATAAAAAACTAGTAACCTTTTAATTAAATAATCAAATAACTAAACTAGCATGTAGGTCTAACATTATATTCATTATGTGTACGTTAAAAATTGCATTTTAATGTTTTTTGGTGTAAATTCAAAAATACCACATTTCACAATTGGTAAGAAAATTAATTTTATACCATTTTTTAAAAATAATAACAATAGTAAAATTGAATTTAAATAAAAAAAGGATAATGTAAAATATATTCATTTTAAACATTTTGATAACATTGACAGGGAAGAAAAAATATTTTCGACTAAGTAGAGAAAAAAATTTGGGTTTCATTTAAAAAATAGTATTCTTGTTTCTTATGTACATAAAGATGGGAAAATGAAAATAAAACATGTATTCTGAATAAAAAAAAGTGGATAAGAAAACTATATGAATTTATCAGCTAAGGATCATACAATTTTCCTAATTGAAATTCATGAAAAATAAATCATGATAAAAATAGGATTGAAACATAAATCCATTTCCTCTTCAGTAATGGTTAAATAAAAACCACATGAAAGAGGGAAAATATGTGGATATCTAAAAAATCATTATTTTATTGTAATGATTATAAAATAAATTCATTGGTTATACATACACCATATAAGAAAAGAATCCGGTGAATATGTATTGTGTCTTAGTGAAGTAAATGTGAGTTGAAATTTCCTTACCTCAAGTCCAATATTACATACAATAAATTTTAAAAACATGTATAATAAATATATATTTATTCTAGAAACATATTTCTTTTCTATCATACAATTTCTTATTTACTTCTTAAAACTTATCACCAATTTATTAATAAATATTTATAAAAATTTCTATTTTCGGTGATAACTACCTCGTTTTTTTCATGCATGTTTTTATTTAGAAGTCCCAAAAATTCTAATTTCATTAAGGATTATTAATATAAAAAATACTCATAATGATATAAAAATCACATATTTTCAATATATATAGAATTATAGACATCTATAAATGAAATATATAGAACACTGATTTACACCGTTCATGGAGATGGTAGGTCACATCATTGGAAGAACACTATTTTAATTTTCTAATGAAAAATGGAAAGAATGAAATATAATATTTTAACTTTTTAGAACCATAATAATGTCATAAATATAATATATAAATATTCTATCAATAATTATAACTATCCAAATAAACTGAATATGAAAAATGAATTACACCACAGCTTGGAGACGATAAAAAGTACATACAAATGAGTGATGTATTCATTATCCATCAGAAGAAAAGGATGTGGATAATGGTTATTAAATTTATATAATAAAAATAAAGAATATTTAAGACACAAAGGTTATTATTTAAGAACATATAACTTGATTTTAGAGGATTTAATTCAAAAATATATTGAAAACACCTGGTTTAGAGTTTATACTCTTCATTGGGAATTATTTTTGGCATACACTTTAAGCCTTGAATGTATAGTGTTTTGGTAAGAAAATAAGATCTAAGATGTAGGGAATGAATCAAGGAAGTTATAATTGTTGGTGTTGGTTGAGATATAATGATAATTAAGTTTAGATAAGATAAGAGAGGTGATATCCTTTTATAGGGGAGGGAAAGTACACAAATGGAATTACTTAAAAGATAAGTTGAAATATAGATAATAATAATGTAAAGTCATACCAAGATTACCCAAATTACACAAAAATATGTGATAGGATAGAAATAAATTCATAAAATCTCATTTGATAATGTTTTGTATAAATTTATTGCCTTATAATCCATTTATACTACCTTTTAATACCTTTTAACTTTTATTGGAATAACATAACTTTTAATCATCATAAAAAAATAATATAACCAAAAAATAAATGAGCAAATGTAAATAAATTTATATATTTTTATATAAAATTTTAAATTGATTTTATCATAATTAATTTATAAATTTTTTTAGAAATTTTATTTAACATAATAACATAAAACACAGGGAAATCAATTTTTAGAGAAAACCCCAATTTAAGAGTAAAAATAAATTTACATTAAAATAAAGTCAAAATTTTTTCCACAATAGATTTCGTTAAATAATTAAACCATATTTTTATATTTTTAGTGAAAGACAAAAATGAAAATAATATTCCAACAATGCCATTAATTACATTAGCTCAAAAATACTTTTTGATTATAATTAACAATAACATAAATTCACCAAAATCTTGACTGGTTTACCAATTTCAAAATAAACATCCAAAATAATTTATTGAACTCCTCCAGGATGATGTTTTTAAAATTATACTTCATGGAACATGATAGAGTAAAGTCTTATGTTTATTTTAATGTTCTACTCTATAGTTTTAAAACAATTTTAGCACTTTTACTCAAGTGGGAAATATTTACTATGGTAGCTATTCATATTGAAATTTTTTTGGTCAATATTATATGAAATTAATTATATTAATTTAATATATGTAATCCATTTTACTAAATTATACTAAAAAATGTGGATGAAAATCATTTGAAATTAAACCCACAAAACATGATAAAAATGAGTTTTTTGAGAAAAATGTTTTCTTGAGTATAAAAGTTTTTATACCAAAATTCAACATAAAAAATAATAAAATAACATAATTGAGATTATTCATAATAAATTTTATATAATTATAAATTTAAAAAAAATTAAAATAGATCTCATCTTATTATATTATTTCATGAAAAATGTAGTTTTCACCATCATCAAAAAATAAATGTGTTGTTTCATTTATTAAAAATTAAATCTAATATTATATAGTAATGATGATTTAATAAAATATTTTTTTTTCAAATAAATCTCCTAGAGGTGGATAAATTAATAATTTTTTTACAAAAAGATAATAAAAAATTATTTTTGAGGAAAATATATTTCTTGAATGCATAGAATGAATTTAAAAAAAAATCACTTAATTTATTTTCAATAAGATGATTTATCTAATAACATCATAAAAAATGTCAAAAATATAATTATTATTATTAAATATACCAATATTAAAATCTAGGTAATAAATGAAACATCGAATAATAATATTTCAATAACATGTCGCGGTTCATTTATAGTTGACAATATATGTATCACAATCAATCGATAAAATTAAGAATATTTTTAAATATATACATGTAATAAAATAATCGGTTGTTACAATTCTCCAATATTTATTATTCACTAAAACCACAAACTCTTCACCCTCATAAAGAATATAAAATATATAATGTTATGTTAGTTCTATAGAACGTTTCATTGAATCCATTTAAATCATAGCACTATAGTGATTGGATTTTTGTAAGTAACTTATTTAATTGGCCTATTTATCCAATGATCTATGTTGTAGCTACATTCCACTTTTAAATAAATATTTACATTATGAATGTATTTTAAAAAAATATCTATCTTTAGATAGACATAGATATGACTCATAGAAACTACATTTTTATCTCAAAAATCTAAACTGACCTTCTCATTCTATAAATTTTTAAAATATGATATATCAATATTATGGTTCATAAAACTATTGAATCATTATAATCCTAATCATAACCCCTTTATAGCACATATTAACATCACTTCTCAGTAATATATTTTAAAAAATTACAACACTCTTAATCATTGTCCATTTGGGAACATCAAACATTACTAATGGACATATTATGGATTCGATCCTACCAATCACATTTATAATTTGATTAGAAATGATATGTTAATATATGAATCTAAAATTTATAATTAAAAATTACATTCAAAATTAATTTTACCATTGTAAAGGTCCCTTCATGCCACACATAAAATTATGCGAATTGGTGTTTTTTTATAAAAATCTAAATACATCATGTATAAAGTTATATATGATTATTATAAAAATAAATAAGAATTTTTTTCTTCATAATTGAAATATTGAATTAAATAATATCTATTTATTTAAATAAATAATATGGTTTTATATAAGAAATATCGAGTTGCTTATATTATTAGTACATAATTAGATGAAAATAATAATTCCCAAATGGGATTTTGAAAAGGGATTAGTGTCATGGGATTTCAAGGATAATTACATGAGTTAAATTTTGAGGCCAACCTAAAGATGTAATTTTAGCACCTACTTTTCAAATCTAAACCAATTTATTAGCGTAATAATTCACCTCACAAGGTTTTTAAGACGTTATCAACTTTTGGAGGAAATTTATTGCTTCAAATGTCAATTAGAGGCTATTTTCCAATTTTGTTCGATAAGAATTTAGAATCCTTTGTGGGTATTAATTCCCTATATTTCAATAAATATGAAATTTTATGGGTTTAGACTTCATCCGATTATGATAAATCAATATTAGTTCTTAGAGTTCCAATGTTTCCCTCTTCCAAAAGAGAGTTATCTAATTTTCCTCATCTAAGATAGTTATCTAATTATCCTCTTCTGATGGGTTATATTGAGTATTTATATTTGCTTATTATATCGATGGAATTTATAGAGTTACAAATATAACATGGATTAGAATAGGATCCCACTAATTTACTGGTGATTAACGTTATTGGTGGATTCTGAAGGAAACATGAATTTACCAATTTAATTTTTATATAAATAACCCAAAAAATTTTAAACATATATTTTTTTAATTTATTTATTTATTATTTTATTTCCATTTAATTTTTATAACATTTTAGGTGTTTTAATTATAATTTTTCTACTTATTTATTATCATTAACATTATTCAAACCATGCATGAGGTTTATGAATTACCCAATTAAGAAATGGTTAAAATAACATTTATATTTACACCGATGGTTAATGAACTCTAAATAAAATTAATCTATCTAAAAATCTATTTTTTTGAAAACTATAATATTAAGAAAATACTATGATCAGTTTCTTAATTTGATAATAAAGGAGATATGGAGTTTTTTCCTATGTAATTCAATGTTAATGTGCTTATGAATCAGTTAGATCTTGGTTAGTGCTATGCTAAAATAAATGGAATAAAGATTTTTTGTGTTTTGAAAAATCACAAAGTGATGGAGTATTAGTAATTTTGTAATGTCAGATTTAAGTAGAAGTTTCCAAATACATGAAAATCCTGATAAAAATATTATTGGTTTTGTTATGAATTATTGTTTTTGAAATTATGAATTTAATTTTATACTGGTGTTAGGAAACAATGCATAATCCTTGATTTTAAAAGGTTGATGGTGTCATGATTTTTTTATAACTAGGTGATATTGTAATAATTTAAAACATCGTGTTTTTTCATTATATGATTGTGAAAAATATTATACCATAATGATTAGAAATCTAAATACTAGTAGTGATACCCAAATTTATGTCTTAATCTTCACACCATAATACTTTTTTATAACACTATGTATTTTTTGGAGATCTCATGATAATTTATTTCTCAATAATATTAAAAAGTAATGAATTATATTATGCTTTAATTTTTGAGATATTTGAGTGTATTTTATTTTGATGTTTTTAATACATCATGGTGTTTTAAAATAGAATTGATACAAGTTCTTTTGGTTTAAAGTTGACTATGATTGTTTTATAAAATATATGGTATTAAACGATGACTTTAATGTTCTTTAAAAACTTGGTGTTTCATTTTGAGAATGTTTTGATATATTAAGATACCGGACGACAGTTTCTATGGATTATATATATAAATATACATTTCATTGTTTGGGAGAAAAATGATAATGAAACATGTCCATCATTAGATTCACATGAGGAATGTGAAGGAATATTAATCAATTTCATTAATGTTGAATTTTGATCTTATTACTCTGTATTATTCTTGTATTGTGATGATTCTACCTTTTGTTTTTTTTTGATTTTTTATCAATAAGTTAGTGATTGGTGATGGATTTTATATCAATATATATTAAAGAAGAATAATATCTTGTATTTTTGTTTTGGTGTCCCCATTCATTTTAATGTGTAATGATTGATGTTATTAAAAATTTAGGATAATTTGATGGTGATTTTTTATATGGATCAAAGTATCTTATAAAATATTTGAAATAGTTTATGTTTTAACGAATATCCATATGTGAAATATTAAAAGGTCATATATTTTATTTTAAACTAAAATAATTAATTAAGATGAATGTTGTTATTTTCTTAAAGGTCAAACACATTTTGAAATTTAATTTGAGGAAGTGTACACTGCTTATTCATGTGAGGAGAGACCATAAATATTCTATTATTTCATGAGGAGTTCAAATATGACTATAATTTTTTTTAAAAAAAATAAATACCCATTATTTATGGTAGATTTTTGAATTCCATTGAAAAGGAAAAATAAATTTATATTTTTCCGTGAAGAATAATTTTGATTCTAGAATTTAAGTGGTGTTGAAAATTTCATTCTTGATAGTTACTAATTATACATTGATTTGGGATTCTTAATGAAATGGGATAGATCTTATCCAATAAGGGACCACCTAAATGACACATGTGGGACCCATTGGTCTACCATGTCGGTGGTAGGTTGGACTTGATATCCATGGAAGGATGGTGTGAAAGAGAATGAATAACTCCCTCAGGTTGAATAAGATTGCATAACATGTGTATGAGAAACACATGTGAGGGATTAGTGGACCATGTAATAGTGTGGCATAGATCATGTGGGGAATGTGTGTTGGGTATCTAGGTATTGACCTAGGTTCTATCTAGAATGGTTTCTAAATCATGTTTTATTATTATGTGGTTCCAATATTAATTAAAAAATAATATGGGATATGCAAGTGTTATTAACTATTCATCATCTTGAAATAATATATTTAGAACATATTATATCAGATGTGATGCATATGAGTCATTAGATCATTATTAACATTGTATCCTACCTCCCATTGATGATTCAATCCACTTAACAGGACATACATTGTCCTTCCATCACTAATATCCATGATCTTTAAAGTCTCTAGTGATCATGTTAATAAATAAAGACATGATAGATCTCTTTGAATCCATGAAATTATTCTCTATCTTTCATGCATATGATTATTCAAGGAATATGATACTGCTAAGTATGATATGAAGTTTCAATGAGTCATCTGCTGAGGCATCTCATGAACAAACTCATTTACATGAAGCTAACATTAAGTATTTGAATACCTTCATGAAATCACAAAAATAGACTCCTTGATTTTCGGTGTTATAATATTTTATATATGATGATATATTTTGTGGTTTATGAAAAATATTGAGACAAATGTTTTTTGTGATATTTTAAAGTAAGACGTAACTCATTATGAAACAAATAGGAGAGGTGGTGATCAACTCTCTATAAATACCATGAATCCCAGGCCAAGATAAACTATTATTATTTATATATTTTGAGAGATCTCAATTTCATAAGAAAATAGAGCATCTTTATGCTTCTATTTTCATAAATATAAAAATTATCAGAAATGTATAAATTGGATTTTTTAGAATACTAAGAAGATCATATACCTATACATAGTTGTGTGAATTATGAGATCCCATAAATCATTTAAATATTTCATGATGTGATTTGATAATTGATCATAAGGAAGAAACCCAATGACTTGATGCCGATATTTATTTTTATGTGTGTTAAGAAGAAGGTGATGTGTAACTTATATAAATAATAGAAACAAATACATCTAACAAAAATATTGCATGAAGGAAGTTTCACAAATTCACATATCCACGTGATGTAAAAATATATAATCCATATAATTTTACACATTATGTAGAAGATTCTTCATGAATATGTCACTATGTGAATACAAAATGATATCTCAATATCATATATAGTAGCTTGAAAGAAGGGAACCTCATGATGTTATACAATACCAGAAAACAAAATGATAATGTATTTTTTTCTTGTGGACATGAAGATGGAAATGAACATAATTCAAGAACATAATCAAAACAGTACATGCTTTTGAGTAGTACATCATCATGAATAAAGAATGTATCAGTAATCAATTAAAGTTATAGATATTATAAATAAAGAATAAATTGTGAATATAGCGAGGAAGAATTTTGAAATCGCCTAAAATAAAAAAAAATTATATGCTGTGTGTAATAAGGGTTTTCTTAAATCTTGAGTAATGAGTTTAAAAATTCTACAATTTGAGGGTATGTTACATTGTCATATAAATTATAAGATTCATTAAAATTAAAAGAGATATTACTTGATAAAACTTCAATACCCAATATTGTATATTGAATATTTTTAATTAGAAGTTATAATTTAATCTATCATATTTTATATTGTATAGTATAAGAAGAATAAGAAATTTTAGCTGAGTTTCTATTTACAAATAATTATCTAGGTCATAGGATTTTGTGATATCTTATTTCTATAGAATATTCCTATTACTTTGAATGAAGAATAACAAAAGACAACCCTTTGATTCATGTAAAGTAGAGAAAACCTAATAGAATAATCAACATATAGAAAGTTGAATAAAATTATTGTTTAATAATAAAGAAGAATTTTATTTCAACGATGACTGCTTTAGGAGGGTTTCAGAATCCAATATTTATAAATGAAATTTTCATTTTTAATGATAAGTTTCCTTGTAATTAAATGAAAATATAGAAAACACATGAACTACATTAGTTTTTTGGACCATTATACGTTTTATATTACTATATTTAAAAAACAGTTATGCATTATAACTATTTATTGTATAATCATTATATAATTATAATATGATTATTATATATATAGGGTTCTGATAAATCCATTCAACATAGACAATGAATGTGATCACCTCGACTAGTTGGATCATACAATATGATGTCCATTTATCAGAGACTCCTAGGGAGATAGAATCACTGGAATTTCAACTTGACCATAATGAAGTTAATATTAATTAACTAAATCATGTGATACCCCATTTATGGGTGAAGTTAAAGCTCATTAAGATCATAACCCAACCCATGATCCTAGAACCACCCCAATCAAATCTTATCATCACACACCTAACCCTTTAGGAATTCACTGGTATAATCAAAGGATATATATCCAGTATCTAGAATTATAAATTGTTAAAGTAATATATTATTCAAATAATTATTATATTTTTATTTTATTAAATTATAATATATAAATAAATTACATTAAAAAAATTGTATTTTTATATAATGAAACACAAAATGTATTTTTAGGAAATATATAGATTCAATTAAGACACTATTTTTGAAAATTCAATGTTTTTTTGAAATAAATGATACTTTTTTGAAATATTATTTTTACATAATATTTATTTAATATAATATTATGATATAAAATGTAAATTTTATAAAGTTTTGAAAACTGATATTTTATAAATCCCATATTTTTTAATAAATGATGATTTTTTATTTAAGTGAAAATTATCGTATTTGTGGAATTATTTTGATAAAATAATAATTATTTTTAAATCATGACACTAAAATTATCCAATGGTGACTTTTTCGTAATTTTTATATATAGAATTATTTTTAAGAAAAAATTAAATATTTTACAATTATAAGTTATACATTATGGAATCATAAAGGGATGAAAGTTATTTACTGAAACCTATTGATGGTATCCACAACCAAATAATATTTCCATTAATATAATGTTTTTTGAATTTATTTGGTTAATTTTATAAACCCTTAATGAATCCTCAAAAACATATATTATAGTTTTTGGTTTTAAAATGAATTCTTTATAAAGATGACTCACTTTATCTTCACCATGGTTTTGTTTTAAGGTTCTAGATTATTAGCCTTTTAAAATAATGAAATTCAATATTCTTTTTTAGAAACCATGGTAAAAAACCGGGGTATTGTTTTTGGTTGGATTTTCATATCATATAAATTCTGAAACCTATTTTAGAAGTTAATAAATAAATCTAATCTATTTTTTAATATAAAAAACTCACCAAACTCCCATTCATATTATCTTTAAACCTTTGAGAACGATTTAAATCTTCCCCATACCTCTCTATATCCTTACCTAGGCCTTTCAAATCTCTAATGGATGCCTTTGAAATATTTTCTAATAATCCCCATGATTAGGGATCCTCTCACACTCTTTTGTTTTACATAAAACTTTTCTATATTATTCTTTTTGATTTTAATTTTTTGTGTTTAAATAGGATTTTACACATACATCTTATTATTATTATTATTTAATAGTAATTAGAGACATGTTTAACTATCATTAATCTCTTATATGAAGTATTATGTACCCTCTTTATGCTTCTGCAATTATCCCATGATATTCCAAGCCAAACTTTTGTGTAGTTAATACCCATCCCTATTTCCACGTAACGGTGTTCACATAGTAATACCTAGCCATCATTGAATGCATTCTTCAATGAACATATCCCATAATCCTTAATTATAGGATTAATTTATATGAAATAGTTGATTTTTTTGTATGGTATATAAGGAATACTTATACACATGCATGATATGGATGTTACCAGTGGGGACCAAATTATATTGCCCAACAATGCATCAGGTAATGTTTTTATCTCATGAGATTCCATGTATGGTGTAGGAGATGTTATCCTAAGAATGCCATTTTATTATATCTTTGTAGATATCAATGACTTATTCTTATGATGTCATGTTTTATATTATTTCCACATTCTTATATTTCCATTATATTAATATCTTATATCATGGTTCAATGATCATCTTTACAGTTAACACCCATTTTATGTCATCTTGATGTTCTTATTGATTAACATGTATTACTTATATCATGTTTTTATTTTATAAACCCCTTTATTATGTACATTCCTTGGTTATCCAATGTAGTTTTAGAAGAACAATGAAATTTAATAGCTTGTAATGGGGTTTTAGTTTATGTCATTGTATTTTTTTAATTAATTTGTTATGCCATGTAGATTATTACACAAAACAACTAGGTATACCATTCTTTTGGGGTTGTATTAATTGAATCATTATGTAGTTAAAAAATAAAATAATATGTATAAAGATACAGGATATAATAGAGGGATTGTCCATCTTCATTTATTCTTGGAATTCAATGATAAATCATTCATCGCACCAGTCTGTTCCATGGAAATTTTTATAAGTGAATTCTAATAACTACCCATTATTTGATAATAAAGGTTATTCAGTGTGACTGAGGGATAATAACCTACAATCACCAAGGATATATTCATCCATGTTGGATGAAATCCACATTAAAAATTATAGTGTTTTGTGTGATTTTTTGTTTTTTTCATTCTTGCTAACTATAGGTGAATAGAAAAAACATACAATCCTTGAATAAGTAATAGAGGTAAATAATATGGTAATTATTTTAATGTGATAAAGTTTCATCCAACTATTATTCACCCCCTCTCAGTGTGGTTATAAAAATGTGTTCATATTAATTGGTATCAGAGTAGATCAAACCTCTGATTAGATTCTATGTTTAGAATATTGTTGAGGATTTTTCCCCTAATCAATTCATAAATGAGTAAAAATATAATATATTCCAATTTTTTTGGATCATAACTCCTTCTCATCTAAAACATTGAATAATAGAGTAAATAAATAATTGAAAAAAGATAAATAATATATTCATATTATGTCAAGAGGATGATTAATCCATTTCCTAATTCATTATTTATGGTTATGACACGTCATGCATGAGATTCAAATATATAGAAGATTATTCTAATTCTAATGAGATGTAATGGAATATATATAATTTAGTGCTTCATCCCTACAAAAAGTGGAGTAAACAAAAATCACTTTTCAAAATTTTTATAATGAACATTTAAGTATTTATAGATGTGACCATAAATCCAAGAATATTAACAATAAATTAGTTTCTACATTGAAATATATTCCATATAAAAATATGAAATAAATAGTCACAATTATCTATGTAACATTCAAAGGAATGTATAAATATATCACTTATCTTGAAGAAAATATAGAAATATTTTGAATAATGAATTCGAACCAATAGTTATATCTATAAAAAATTGTATATAAGGAAGTATATAATTTTTAAATTGATGAAGTATTCATTATATTGAAGGATTAGTGAAAAATTATAATAGAGGATAAATATAATTCCACTAAGTAATGTGAAAAAAGTACCATGAATTTTAATAAAAAACAAAAATCAATCATAGATGGTAAGAATTATCAACATGAGATCAAAGCAGACGAGATCAAGGAGCTTGAAAACATACTATAAGATTAATATAAAATTCATCATGAAGAATTTATTAAGATTATGAATGAATTTGAAGACACTTATAATTAAATGGAGGATTAGAAAAATATCCAAAATATGAAAATCCTTGATCTTCATGAGAAACTACCAAATTCTTAACATACTCAAGCTATGTACTCACAAAAAGAGGATCGAAGATCATTTACTAGAAGATACGATTCCATAAAAATATTTAAAAATGATTATAATCCTAAAATACATCATCATGGTGGAAATGACATATTTTAATCTATCAATTTTCAATATCAATCATTTCCAAAGTGGAAGGTACTATCCACTATTAATGTTAATATCATTGTGATCTGATTTCTTATGAAAGGTTTAGTTTTAGAATCTAATCCTGTCAAATCATGAATGATGAAATATTATGGAGAGGGAACCGATACATTTTTTTGGAATAAATATAAGTGTTAAAGAACCTATTCCCCAAATTAATTCCATCAGAAGAATATAAATAAATATAAACAACAATCATGTCATGAAGTCGGGACAATTACTCCAAATAAAAGTTCATGGTTTGGTGGATACTGTTAGTGAAGGACCCCGGGACACCCTGAGAGGGGAGGGGTGAATCAGGGTGACCACTTTTTCTTTTTAAAGTGATGGATCTTGTTCCCACGTTGGTAGGAACTTGTTGAACCTGTATGAAGATAATGATTAGAAATCAAACCTTCACATGCACAGAGAAGACACAACCCTTTTTACTTGGTTCACCACTAAGGGCTACATCCAAGGAGCATACGCCGACAGGTTGTCGGTCGTACCAAAAACCACTATGCTTCACTAGCTGTATATTACACAAGTTCGGGTACAGACACTCTGTCCCAGGCTCACTGCCTTTACAAATGTTCAGGGATAACTCACTGCGTCCCTCGGGTCACTCCCTTTGACTCCCCCTGGCTCACTGCCGTTGGTGAAGTCCCACTCAGTTTATAGACGTGATGGTCTCTTCAATTGACAGTCATGAAGTTAATTGTCTCCTATTCAGCATGAGACTTTGCTTGCATCAGAGTCCTGAGTTTAATGCTCTGTTAAGATCCAAATTCCTACCACTGAGGAAAACCCCCTTTTTCCCTTGTTCACAGGGCAAAAAACCTTTGAAAAAAGGCCTTCGCAAAGTACCCTACTTCGCGAGGCTCCCAATTCTGAAAAGCTCAAACAAGACTTCACAAAGCCCCTGCCATTTCGCGAAGCTCAATCGCGAAGCTCAATCGCAAAGCACTCTCGCGATGCTCCAGCCTTCGCAATGCTTGGCTATCACGAAGCTCCTGCCTCTTCGCGATGCTCACTGAGCCAACGCGGGGTGCACGTCTTTCGCAGAGCCATAATAGCTGCCGTGAAGCTCCTCTTTCGCGAAGCACGCTGCCTTCGTGAGAGACCTTTGCGAACCAAGAGCAAAGGACTAGCAAAGGACTTTCTCTGAAATTCTCTCTGCTTCTCTTGAGGGGGTCGGCCTCTATTTATAGGCGATTCCACCGACCCTCGTCCCTTCCACGCGAAGCTAACTCCACGTCATCTAAAATCGCGAAGCTCCAAAGTTTCTGCCAGAAAACTGTCCAAATCACAAAGCTCCACGCCAATCTCCCATTCGCGGAGTTTGACGTAGTCGCGAAGAATCATCGTCAACATACCTTCGCGACAGTGCTGCGAAGCTCCCTTCGCGAAGCCCAACATTCCTTCGCGCCTTCGCCGCGAAGCTCCCTCGCGAAGCCCTTCATCGCCGTGAAGCTCTTCAACTCTGCCGTTCGCGAATCTGTGACGTAATCGCGAAGACTCACCGCCTCCATTCTTCTATTCTTCGCGATTTCCAAACCATGCATCCTCTCTTCGCGAAATTCATGCCTTTGCCATATTAAATCATGATCTTCATGGAAATCCTATTTTCACGATGCTCACCAATTTTCAGATTTTGGACCCCAAAAATTTGGCAAACACTGGGAAAGGACGCCACCTTCAATACTGTTGTCTGCTTGAAAGGTATGATCTCTTTGCTGGTACATGAGCCGAGCTTCCATTGAGGATTGAAAAAAAACACAAACCACACTCCAAATCATGCATAGAAGACCATGGTTCCAACAATCTCCCCCTTTGGGTTTGTTGGAAATTAGACGAAAAATTCCGTAGATCTCCATCAATGTGAAAACCAAAAAACCGCAGGAATCAACCCAGCCAACACTCTAAGTCTACGTGAGAAATTCTCGGTGTAGAAAACAAGAGAGGAGGCTTGAATTAGGTTCCACTGTTTTTGACTTGGGTCCCACTGTGTTCCTTCTCATTCTTCTCATCACAGAAGTTTGCCTGAATGTTTTCTTCTCCTTTATCCCCCATTGACAATAAATCCGAAGACCAGTAAAAATTTTCACGTTCAGCTCAAACCATAATCCCCCTGGATAGTATCACCCCCATAACCCTGCATCATATCCATAAACAGATTAAAACATTTATAACAAATTGGGAGAGGGGTACTCTGTATCCTCCTTATGCACTAGGAGGTGGTCGAACACCGAGGTTCAACCGATGCTTCTCAAACACAGCCGCTGACAGTGGATTTGTCAGGATATCAGCCACTTGTTCATCTGTTCCCACATGATCCAATCTAATCACGCTTTGCTCAACTTTCTCTTTGATAAAGTGATACCTGATTTCAATGTGTTTTGTACGAGAATGTTGAACATGATTCTTCGTAAGATAAATTGCGCTCTTATTGTCACAGTAAATCACCATTGGTTGCGTCACCTCATCGCCAATGTCAGTTAATTGCTGCTTCATCCATAGAAGTTGAGTGCATGCCTTTGTGGCGGAGATATACTCGGCTTCAGCAGTACTAAGAGAAGTACTTTCTTGTTTCTTGGTCAACCAACCAACACATTTCTGCCCAATATAGAAAGCTCCACCACTATTGGACTTTCTGTCGACTACATCACCAGCCCAGTCAGCATCAGAAAACGCTGATAATTCACTGTCCCTGCCTGCAGCAAAAAATAACCTGAAGTTATGTGTACCTTGAATGTACCTCATGATTCTTTTTACTGCTGTCAGATGTTACTCCTTTGGATTACTCTGAAAGCGGGCCGCAAGGCATGTTGCAAAGACAATATCTGGCCTTGTCACTGTCATGTACAGCAGGCTTCCAATGATCCTCCTGTATATGGTGGGATCAACAGAGTTCCCATCCTCATGCTTTCCAAGTTTAGTTCCAACTGCAATTGGAGTTAACATTGGTTTGGAGTCTTGCATATTGAACTTCTTCAGCAACTCTCTTGCATATTTTTCCTGAGAAATGAAAGTGTATTCCTTCTTTTGAATCACTTAAAACCCCAAGAAATATGTGAGCTCCCCAATCATAGACATTTCAAATTCTGATTTCATGTGGTTGGAAAATTCATCCACTGATTTCTGCCTGCTGTCACCAAATATGATGTCATCAACATAGACAAGAACCATGAATTGATCTTTTGGAGAATTCTTCACATAGAGATTGTGATCAACTCCTCCTCTTTTGAATTCCAACTTCTTGAGATATGAGTCCAGCCGTGAGTACCATGCCCGTGGTGACTGCTTCAAACCATATAGAGCTTTCTTCAGTTTACAGACCTTTGTTTCATCAGGACCCAAAACAAAGCCCACTGGTTGTTCAATGTAGACTTCTTCTTCGAGTACACCATTCAAGAATGCTGTCTTGACATCCATTTGATATACTTTATATCCTATTTGGAGTGCCATGGCAAGGAAAAGCCTGATTGAATCCAGTCTAGCCACTGGAGCAAAGGTTTCTTCAACATCAATGCCTTCAATCTGGGAGTATCCTTTACATACCAGTCGTGCCTTGTTTCTGATGACACTTCCATGATCATCAAACTTATTTTTGAAGATCCATTTGGTACCAATAACATTGTGACCTTCGGGTCTCTGGACAAGATCCCATGTCTGATTCTTGTCAATCTGATCTACTTCATCATTCATGGCTTTCACCCAAGACTTATCTTTTGCAGCTTCTTCGAATGAGGATGGCTCTACAACTGATAGAAATGCAGATTGCGTGGTATTCCTCATCCTTCTTGTTTGAGTGGGTGCACTCCTATCCCCAATTATGCTGGATGGATCAATCTCAGCTCTTTGATTTCTCCTGTGAGGTTTAGTAGTATTCTCTTCAACCATTGTTTCTTCTTCAGATTCTTCTTCTGAGTCAACATCTTGATGTGACTACTGAGTGTTTTGAACAACTTCCTCTATTTCTATATTTGTATTTTCTTCACGTTCACATTCTTCCTGACTTTCTATCATATCAGCATATGGAATCCTTGAAGCATTTGCGGTTTTCTCTTCAATTATCCTAACATCACTACTTTCCACAATCCTTCCCAAACACTTGTTGAAACATTTGTAGGCTTTGCTGTTCATTGAGTAACCGAGGAAAATTCCTTCATCTGCATTGTCACCGTACTTCCCTTGATTTCCTTCTTTGTTCCTGATGAAGCATTTACTTCCAAAGACACGAAAGTATTTTAGAGAAGGCTTCCGTCCATGCCACAATTCATATGGTGTCTTCGTCTCACCCATATAAGGTCCTGTTCGATTCTGAATGTACACTGCAGCTTGAACAGCCTATTTCCAGTAATGTCGTGGAATACGACTCTCAATCAGCATTGTTCGTGCCATGTTGTTCACCTGTCGATTCCTACGTTCAACAACTCCATTTTGTTGTGGAGTTCTCACAGTAGCTACCTCATGCTGTATCCCATGCTTCTCCAGATAATTCTCAAATTCAATGGACGTGTATTCTCCTCCATTGTCAGATCGCAACACTTTTATTGTTCGTCCAGTATCATTCTTGGCGATTCGCCGATATGTTTTCATGCAGTCAAGGACTTGTCGTTTCCTGTGAATGACCATCACACATGCCATTCTACTGTGATCATCTATGAAAAGGACAAAGTACCTTTCCCCATGAGTTCCAGCAACATTTATTGGACCACAAACATCTGTATAAATCAGATCAAGAAGGTGAGACACTCTTTTCTTCTTTGGTCGATATGAACTGCAGACCAGCTTCCCACGCATACATGCATCACAAGATTTTTCACGCTCACACTTCAGGTTGGGAATGTCCATGACAATTCTCAATTTTGATATTTTCTCCATGTCTTGTTGATTGATGTGTCCCAGTCTCCGATGCCACAAATTTTTTTCTTCTTCAATAGTCATGTAACATACATTTTCTTCACTATCAACTTGATACAAGTTGCCTTCTGTTCTGCATCCCTTCATAAGAGAATTTCCAGTCTTTCCCTTGATAGTGCAACCCTTCTGATTAAACGTGACTATAAGTCCTGAGTCATAGAGTTGACTCACGCTGAGGAGATTATGACGTAGGCCATCTACGTAAAGGACTTCATTCTTCTTTATCTCTCCATTAGCTAATTCGGTACTTCCACTCCCTTTGATTTTCAGAGCCCCATCATTACCAAATCTTACTGTACCATCAACATTCCTTATGATATTCGTTAGTAGGCCGGCATTACCTGTCATATGAGATGAACAACCGCTATCCAGAATCCAGGTACTATTGTTCTTTGTAGCTTTGAGGGCCACCCCTGCAAGGTTGGATTTCTCAATCTTCTTCCTTTCCTTCCATGAGACATTAGACCGAGTATAAAGAACTGATGGTCTTTCAATTATCTCTTCTGCATACCCAGGTTCTTTATAGTCAAAGTCTTCTTTGAGAGGCGAAAACTTGTTTGAAAGAGCAACACTATCTTGCTGACAAGACTTGACTTGTCTTGACCTTCGGTATGAGGTGTCCATGTCCCTTCTCTGCCTGCAATTAGCGGCCTTATGGCCAAAATTAGAACAACAAAAACAATATCCATAGAAATTATTTCTTCTATAAGAATTAGGATATGAAATTGTTCTCCATTGTTGAGCTTCTATATCTTCTCCATTCAGATAGCTTCTTGCCTCTTCACAATATGACATGGTATGGCCCAGATAGCCACATAACTGACACTTCATGAGAGGAAATGTCTTCTCACTTGAATTTCTCCTCATACCTTCTTCCTTGGGAGAATAATAAGACTGTCTGTCATTTCTGAATGTTTGAGGATAATTTGTGGGTCCCCTTTTAGTTTGGAATGAGGGTTCCTTTTTCGGAATTCTAGGCAACGTTTCAGCATGGTCAACTTTCATCTTATCTTTCTTTTGGGTCTTTTCACTTCCAGCAGTTGATGTCTCAGCCTCACAGCCAATTCCACTCTTTCCCATGAAAGCGGGTCTTTGATTACTCAAGATTTTTTCAACCCCATCTGAACCACACTTGGCTCTTGCTAGTAATTCTGCATCTGAGAATCTTCCAAACTTCATTTTCTTCCTCAATTCTTTTGGAACTGATTCAATCTCCAGTTTACTCCTTAGAGTAACTAATTCCTCCTCAAGACCATCAGTAGTCTTGGATTTTTCATCCAGTCTGGAGGTGAGGTCATTGATGACCTTAGCCTGCTCTTCAATTCTCAGCTTCAGATCTACTACATCATCATTACTTTCAATTATTTTAGACTGTACCTTCACAAATTCTTCCAGTCGTTCAATTTTAGCTTCAAGTTGATCAACATATTCATTTGATTCTTCTACAATTGATTTCCACTTATTGCAGCTCTTACATTTAATCTTGAGCTTACTAACCGCATCCTTAAGTTGCATCTCAGGATCTACACAAGTTCGCAGTTGTTTTTCTCATTCAGTATCTTCTAGCTTTTCAACAGTGTCCATCATAGAAGCATGGTTCCCAGTTTTGAATTCTGGTTCTTCATCATCACAGAATTCATTATCATCTTCTTCCTCTTCACAGAAAAAACTCTTCCTTTGCATTTTCTTTCCAGATTTGAAGTCCCCCTTTTTGAAGAACCTTCTCTGAGGCTTCTTGAAGTTTTCATCCTCACTATCTTCATCATTGATCATTTTTAAACACTGAGAGGCAATGTGCCCAACTTTTCCACAACGGAAACACGCGAGAGGTAACTTCCCTTTGAATTTCCCTTTCCCCTTCTGGAACTTATTTGCAATGAGAGAAAGAATTTCTTTTTCTTCGTCATCTTCACCGCTACTATCCTTTGAGATTTTCAGTTTATCCATGGCCTTGAATTCAATTTCCTTTCTCACTCGAGTCGTAGCATCTTCAGGTTTGACTCTCATTTCATATGCTACCAAACTGCTGAGTAGATCATCTAGAGAAAGTTTGGAAAGATCTCTTTCCTCAAGGGCTGACACCTTCGCATTATAAAGAGGTGGAAGTCTTCTCAATATTTTCTTTACAATATCAACGTCTTTGATTTCTTCGCCTAGACCCCGAATAGCTCCAACCACTTCAGTAATTCGATTGAAGAAAGAGTCTGCATTCTCATCTGGATGCATCTTCAGATCATCAAACCGATTGTGCAGCACTTGTAGTTTCGCCTCCATCACTTTGCTATCACCTTCATAAATATTCTCAAGTTTATCTCACATGGATTTTGCTGAGGTGCAGTTCATCACCTTTAGGTTGATCTGATCAGAAAGGGCTGCAGTGAGTGCATTCTGTGCTTTAGCATCAGCATCAAGAAGTTTCCTGTCTATTTCAGTCATAGCAAGGCCTATTGGATCAGTGACTTTTATTCCTTGCACAGTAGAAAATAGAACTTCCATTCCAAGAGATCTCAGATGAGATCTCATTCTGTTCTTCTAGATCTGGAAATTGTTTCCATCGAAGGGAGGGACTCCCCTAACATTGACTGCGTTTTCCATAACGAAAACAAAGGTCTGATTCAACACCAGCAACCTTTACCCTCTGATACCACTTGAAGGACCCCGGGACACCCTGAGAGGGGAGGGGTGAATCAGGGTGACCACTTTTTCTTTTTAAAGTGATGGATCTTGTTCCCACGTTGGTAGGAACTTGTTGAACCTGTATGAAGATAATGATTAGAAAGCAAACATTCACATGCACAGAGAAGAAACAACCCTTTTTACTTGGTTCACCACTAAGGGCTACATCCAAGGAGCATACGCCGACAGGTTGTTGGTCGTACCAAAAACCACTATGCTTTACTAGCTGTATATTACACAAGTTCGGGTACAAACACTCTGTCCTAGGCTCACTGCCTTTACAAATGTTCAGGGATATCTCACTGCGTCCCTCGGGTCACTCCCATTGACTCCCCCTGGCTCACTGCCGTTGGTGAAGTCCCACTCAGTTTATAGACGTGATGGTCTCTTCAATTGATAATCATGAAGTTAATTGTCTCCTATTCAGCATGAGACTTTGCTTGCATCAGAGTCCTGAGTTTAATGCTCTGTTAAGATCCAAATTCCTACCACTGAGGAAAACCCCCTTTTTCCCTTGTTCACAGGGCAAACAACCTTTGGAAAAAGGCCTTCGCAAAGTACCCTACTTTGCGAGGCTCCCAATTTTGAAAAGCTCAAACAAGACTTCACAAAGCCCCTGCCATTTCGCGAAGCTCAATCGCGAAGCTCAATCGCGAAGCACTCTCACGATGCTCCAGCATTCTCAATGCTTGGCTATCGTGAAGCTCCTGCCTCTTCACGATGCTCACTGAGCCAACGCGGGGTGCACGTCTTTCACGGAGCCAGAATAGCCGCCGCGAAGCTCCTCTTTCGCGAAGCACGCTGCCTTCGTGAGAGACCTTTGCGAACCAAGAGAAAAGGACTTTCTCTGAAATTCTATCTGCTTCTCTTGAGGGGGTCAGCCTCTATTTATAGGCGATTCCACCGACCCTCGTCCCTTCCACGCGAAGTCAACACCACGTCATCTAAAATTGCGAAGCTCCAAAGTTTCTGCCAGAAAACTGTCCAAATCGCGAAGCTCCACGCCAATCTCCCGTTCGCGGAGTTTGACGTAGTCGCGAAGAATCACCATCAACATACCTTCGCGACAACGCCGCGAAGCTCCCTTCGCGAAGCCCAACATTCCTTCGCGCCTTCGCCGCGAAGCTCCCTCGCAAAGCCCTTCATCGCCGCGACGCTCTTCAACTCTGCCGTTCGCGAATCTTTGACGTAATCGCGAAGACTCACCGCCTCCATTCTTCTGGTCTTCGCGATTTCCAAACCATGCATCCTCTCTTCGCGAAATTCATGCCTTTTCCATATTAAATCATGATCTTCATGGAAATCCTATTTTCGCGATGCTCACCAATTTCCAGATTTTGGACCCCAAAAATTTGGCAAACACTGGGAAACGACGCCACCTTCAATACTGTTGTCTGCTTGAAAGGTATGATCTCTTTGCTGGTACACGAGCTGAGCTTCCATTGAGGATTGACAACAAACACAAACCACACTCCAAATCATGCATAGAAGACCATGGTTCCAACAGTTAGTGCCATTAATAATTTGATCACATGACCTATTATTATTGTATAAAATTTAAGTATATATAAATTAAAAAAATATGATCAAGTGGGAGAAAATATTTAATGTAGTATAACCCATAGAGGGAAAAGAAGAATCTAACTATTATAAATTGATTTAAAGGAGTTAACAACCTATTTGTTATTTACAATGGAAATGGTCATAGGGAATAGGTATTGAATCATATATCATTCAATAATTGACTACAAATAATTTCAAATAAAATACCACAGGAGCACTAAATAGAGATATATCAACCTTGGTAAAAATCTAAAGAAGACTGATGGTCAACTCAAACCCTTAATGAAAAAAGGGTGACACTCCAAAGAGAATAGTATTTTTCCATTATGTAAGAATAGGTCATAGCATTGATTACAATAAGTAGAACATTGAAATCATATTTAATAGAGTAATGTATAAGAAATAAAGATGGTAATCATTCCAATATAATAATAAAGGGAATGAAATGGTAAAAAATACTCATGAGAACTATATTAAACAACTGACATGCTATGTATATTATAAATAATATACAAGTAATTTTGATAGTTTATTTAGAGAGGTAAAATAAAATAGAATAAATAATTATGAAGGCAAATACCAAAGTGAAGAATAATATTTCACATGATGATTTCAAATTACATGAGATGTTGTCAACAAATGATGACTAAAATGTCTAAGATGGTTTTTGAGAAATGTTTGAGATGGATGGATAAATATTAAATAATTTTTTATTCATAAAATTAGTTCAGGATGATATATTGAATAAGATCCCAAAATAACCATGTTTTCAATTTTCCTTTAAGACTAATATTAAGAGTATAATTCCAAAAAATGTTCATATTACTGAATAAAAATTCCATATACTACCTAATACTATAATAAAAGCTAGTATAGTCATCATGAAGAGTTCAAACGACCATGTAGTAGAAAATAATAAAGTCTAATAGTTGAGAAGAAATTCATAGCCATGTTTCCCTCATTAAATAGAAATGTACATTCAACCTAATTACTATCAAAATTTGGATAATAGATTAGAGATAATAAATATATTTAAGGGGGGAGGTAAATTGATAAAGTAATTATATAGCAACATCTATAAGATGGAATATTAATTGAAAAAACCATATTGGTTTTATTTATATATTTTTTTCTTAATGATTATTGGTTTCAAAATAATAATGATTAACCATGATAAGTATGATCAAGCTACAATAGATGGTCAAAAAATTTGAAGTCACTATTATTGATGAAATCACAATAATTGGTATTAACATTAATTCTAATTCAAGAGACCATTTAATGAAAGATTCCTTATAGATTAATTGAATGTGTGGAACATCCCATGAGGGGGAGTATCTAAATAAGTTCACAGATTATTATTTTTTCGTAAAAAATTATATATCTATAATAAATTTTTCCAAGAACTCATCGGTGAAGTATATGGGACAACATTCTATACACATGAGCAATAAATGAAATTATTTCTAATCTTAAGTGGGGGAGAATAAATTAATCATTGACATGAACAGAATAATATTGAAAATATTCCTAGATTGATTTTATGAAAATTAAACCCATATTATAATTGATGTTTCTTAATCTATGGGTTGAGATGAGTGAACAAATTCTTGGTTGAATATATCCTGAGAATTTTCATTACATGTGGAATTAGAGAATTTCAATTATTAGTATATCAATAGAAATTAGTTAATTAAGATCCTCTTGAAAAGCATTTTAACTTTATCTGATGAATGGTACTGGTTTTTCTATTTCAGTTGCTAGAATTTTCTAGGTTGATAATGGATATAACTGATGTCTAAAATAGACCCTCAAGTTTTCTACACTGAGCATGGCTCAAGTATACTTAGAGTGGAATAATTTATATAAAATTTATTAATAATAAAATTATATCATTATATCTAATGTAGTTTTTATTTTATTTTTTATCAATAAAGGGAACATGATACAAATGAAACAATCAGATAAAAATTATAGAAGGATATTTTAGTCCCATTTTATGCATTGGTGTTTGTTAGGAAAAATCCCTACAGGAAACATTGAATAATTTTTGGGTAAGTTTTGATATTCTCACAAAAAGGCTTTCTATGATATGTTATCAAGTTCCAAAGATATTGTGGACAATATATGTTGATAAAGAAACATGAAAAACGAATGGATGATCTTGAGCTGGTAATAAAAGAACATACACAGTGTGGCAAAATTTTCTAGTGATCGCCAAATTTTTGGGGTTCTAAATTGGTAAAATGGAGAAATATATTATTGGAAAAGGAATATGAATGCATGATTTAAGATATCTTGGAATGTTGCTTTAAAAGCATGTTCTATATTCTAAGCACCAAAATATGTAAAAGGCAGGTAGTGCACGAAATATATTTAATTTACATGAATTATAAGGTTAAAATAAAGAGGATTTCACACCCAATATGGCATCAAATGTTTCTTTTTCATGATTGAAAGTGGATGTTACATACACAAAAGAAGACATGTCAAATTTTCTATGCAGGGTCGGTGATTCTTATAAATATGCAGTGGCCACTCCCCCATTTGACATGGTCAAAACATAGAGGAAATAAAAACTTTGAATCGTGTAAGATTTCCATGTAAAGGGAGTCATGTTAATGAAGTGAGTTGCATGTATGAATGAAGAGTGGCACAAAATAATAGAGTTGGGTGCAAGAATCATGTTTCACACATGAGATTTTTCTTGAAAAAAATAAATATTGCACATAAAGAATTAATGTTGCATGCAAGACCCCCAAAAGGTTGTGTGTAAGAGTGTAGTTACCCAATAGTTTTGTTGTAAAGAGGTATTCGTTAGTGGTGTTGGATCCTGGAACACCTTGAGAGTGGAGGGATGAATCACAGTTTCATCTTTTTCTTCTTAAAAAGAGGTATATTATTCCCACATTATATGGAACTTATTAAAACTGTCAAAAAATCACTTGTAAAGAGATGAAACAACAATTTTACTTGGTTAACCACTAAGGGATAGTCTAAGGAGCATACCCCAACAATGTGTTAGTCATACCCTAGTCCACTAATATTCACTAGTTATGAAGTACAAGAATAATGACATAGTCACTCTATGCTAGGAACACCGCCTTTATAGTATTTTAGTGTCATCACACTATGTGCCTTGATCAATTTTGTTGACAACCACAATCTCACTTCTTTGAGAGAAGTCAAAATAGGTTTATTGACATGAAGGTCACATCAATGATGTGGAATTAAATACATTGTGTTTCTGGCTAAGAACAAGACTATTCTTGTATAGAAAACCTAAATTGATGCACACTAAAAGCCCAGTTCAGTAAAAAACTGATGTTTAGAACGACCATTTGTGTTGATCCTTCACGATGCTCAATCCTACATGATGTACCTCTACATTCATGGAAAAAACTTCAATCACCAGTCTTCCTGACTTTTCAAAACATCCTTACTTCAAGAATCTCAATAAGACAATGTGGAATAACCAATCATCATGAAGCACAATTTACTCAAAAGCATTGAAATTAGTTTAGACAAAACAAGTCTTTTCATGATGCTCAGGATCTCATAAAAAACCAGATTCCCAGTGCTCCTGTAGATACAAAAATATTGGCTTACATGGACATTACTTTACTTTTTCGAAATACTTAAAACATAACAAAAACAGACAAAAGGACCATAATAGTTTAGTGTCTTTGGAAACTCGGAACATAATCTTCTAATCATGGTGAAAGATCTTCAAAATATCCCATAAAGATCTTCCCCTTTTGTTTTCTTACCTAAAACCTTTCTTTATATCATGGGGAAAATAAAAAATATAAAAGGTGATCTCAATTGCTCAGTAAGGTTATGCATTGATAAAATAAAACAAATCATATAAATTTGAACTTAAAAAAATTAACATAACGTTTAAACATCAAAATCTTGAGCAACGACATAAAACATGGTAGTACATAAGGAATTGATCATAAAGAAACATTAATCATGATAAAATAGCATCGGAATAAAACATGTAATTGTGGAAACCATTAATCTCATGTTATGATTTCCATAGTAGCCAAGGCATTGCTGCCAAGACCATCTTAGTGGACAAAGTCCCTTTCTGAATCGAGTTCACTCCTCGTTCCAGTCCCGTATCACTGAATAGGATTAACTTACCATTCCAGCCATGTATATCTCATGAGATATAAATCTTTACCCAATTCATTGGAGGGAGATATATGTCCCACCCATCTCATAATAAAATCATTCTTACTTGTTCCACAAAATAAAAATAAATCATTCATCATAACCCAAACAGTAAAATGGGTTTCATAAACATCATCCCATCATAACATAATCCATATAAAACAAATGGATATAATTTCATCATAAGAAAAGTGAAACCATGTAAATCATAGAGACATTATACTTGAAACATAAAAATACGGAATAATTTCATCTTAGATGGAAAATAGTTTTAATAAAACACTTAAAATGAAATCTTGAGGAAAATATCCTTTCTTATTCAAAATCATTTTCTTTTAAAAAATTGAATGAAATTTTAAAAGAAAAGTATTTTGATGAAAATAGTCATGAAATCTTGTAGAGTAAGCTTCATTAAGAAAAGACGTTATGAAACCGTAAAAATATGTCCATGCCGTATAGGTTAAAAAAACATTCTCCTCGTACTTTTGTTGAAAACGTCAAAACGTTCATCTTATAGTAAACAGAAGGATGATTCCTTCGATAACATGTGGTAAAATTTAAAAATGGGTAAATATGACTTTAAAAATACATGAAACAATTTTTATAAAATAGGGACATGGATGATAAATATAACTATAGTAAATACTTATGAATAAACAATCTCGGATAAAAACAAGATTGGAAAAGTTATCCCATACCATATGTCTGATATGCTTCGTATGTATCCAAAACTCATGTATAATGTTTTATATAATGTCATTGAATTATTACAGAATCATATTCATTTTTATGATATCATATATGGTTCACTTATGACTTTATATTACCCGTTCTTTTGTAAATTCCATGTTAATGCAGCATTTTTGGTAAAATCATTTCATTTATCGTACGTGTTTGGACTTGTTGTTCTTGATAGTATTATTACTTATATCATGATATAATAACTTCCAAAATGTAAAAAATGCCCTATATATCATATATATGTTCAGTATATATGTATATATATATAATAGATAGATAAATGAAATGAAACACCCCGTTCATAGAGACTGTAAGCCGTATGTACGCATGAACACTGTTTTTCTTTCCTTATTGACATGAATGGAAGTAATTATATGACATATACATAAATATAGAAGAATTATTATGTTATATATACCATTATTATTCATTATATATAATTTATAATCATTCTTTAATGGTTAACATGGAGATTGAATCTAATTGCGTCGTGGAGACGGTATTCCGTACGTACGCACGAGCGATGATATCATTCCCATAATTATTGAATGGAATTAGAGTAGATGATATAATATCTCATAATCAGTATGATTTTATAATATCCATATATAGTATTTCTTTACACCATTATATCCATCCATGTAAGGTGGTGGTGGGAAAACAGATTACACCACGACGTGGAGACTGTATTCCGTACGTGCGCACGCACGGTGATTTCGTTTTCTGTAGGATGGATAGAAGGTGAAATGGGGTTGTTTCATATTTATAGTAACATATAAGTATATTATAGATACTTATGTTATTAATTTATAATTAAACAACTAAATAAGAATAAGTTGAAGAAGAATGAAACTTGAAAGAATCGGTAGAAGAGATTACCTCTTCTTCGATGCACCTCTTTTAAGCTTTCTATTAAGGGACTAGAGTTGGTATATTGAGAAGACCAGAACCTATAGAATATTTCTAGGGAAGTGGAGAATAGAAATGGTCAGGGGTTGGCCGAGATTTAGGTCACAAAGTATTTTTAAGAGGAGAGGGAGGAGGTTTCCTTTTATAAGGGAGGAGTGGGGAACCATTGGAAACCTATAAAATATTAATTTATAATAATCCCAAAACCCACATAAAAACTTCAAAAGTGACTCAAATTCGGATATTAGAAAATATATGGTTGTAATCTCATAAAACAATTAAATTTATACATGTTTTGATTTTATTTTAAACCTTATCATTTTTATTTATCCTTATTTAATCTATTTAATTTTATTTGTGGTAATAATGTTATAAATTTTATATGGTTATAAATACATACTTATGTGTTTCTAAAAATACATAATTTGATATATTATGACATTTTAGATCATATAAATTTTAATTTGTAATTTTTAAATATTTTTTGTTATTTTTAAACAAATTAATAATATAAAATATCAATAGTGTCAATTTTAACACAATTAATTTATTTGAATTTAAATAAAATCCACATAGAATATATTATCTAAAAAACCTTTTTAATAGATTAATAAAAAGTCATATTCATCTATAAAGTTAGTTTAGTACATTAATTAGTCCATATAATATTTATTTTAAAACATTTAAAATCATTTATTTGATATTTCTCTAAATAAAATAATTAATACATCATTTTTGTATAATTATTTAATATAATTATGTTTTAGTATAAAAATTAAAAATAAAATACTATGATGAAGATAAATTAAATAGATTTCATAAGAATACTTTTAGTCAAATTTAGATTAAAAAAACCTAGTTAAAATTTTTATCTTTACAAAATTATGAAGGTGACAACTTTGACATCATTTAGAATAAAATAATATAAGTTTCCTAATCTCTTTTATAAGGCTCAAAATGGTCAAATATTCTACCATTAAATGATTATTATTTACATGTACATTAACAATAAGTTTTGGTCATGTTTTTTGTTCCTTTTATGGTCACTATTAGATTAATAAAAACTATATTATTGATTGTTCACTAAATAAACAATTTCTGCATCACTATTGTGTCACCATTAATGGCAATTATTTAATCCCTAAAAATACTAAATAAATTCTCATTATGTAGATAATTTTATTATATTTATATATACTATTTATATTCGAGGTTTTATGAAGTTTATCAAAAAATTAAAATTATTATACATATAAGATTTAAGAGAGTGACATGTTGTCACATTCTTTGGTTTTAATATAATTATATTATTTTCATGGTTCAAAGTCCATAAAATTAATCTATTACAAACCATAGGTGATATGGGTAGACTTTTAGTCATCCAATAAAATTTTGGCATGTTTTAGGGTAATTTTATAATCTTATTTTTACCCTTAATTACCCGATTTACCTTTAACTGCAGTAAATAAAAATTACCGTAGATACAATTTATAATATCAAAAAAATAAAATTAACCTATTAACATAATTTGGACCCACTAAAATCAAATATGGAATCCATTTTTCAAAATTCAAAACATAGAAGTTGCAGTAATTAATTTAAAATTAATCCCGTTGTTAAGAAAACAGGTTTTAAAAGATAAAACATTACCAAAGATTGAAATGATTTTACCTATGAATTCAATGTAAAATCAATGCTAATGACATAAATTATATTAAATGGTAAATATATATTCTATTTTTACTTTAAAACCATTCAATATTATAATTTAACCATATAAATTATTATGATGAAAAGAGATGTTTTAAATTAAAATATAGCGTGTTTTTACTATTCATTAAAATATGAAAGTTATCAGAATAATATTAAAAATTTATCCAATGTAAATTTTTATATCCTTATTTCTAATAAGAATTTTATTTTTTCAAATTTAACTTTTAAAACTGTCAAAAAATAGATTTAAAGTCGGTGTGCCATCAAAAGGAGGTAAAACTGCATTTTTTGAAAAATACTTATTTTACTCGAAAAATTTATTTTGTTCCCATACCATGTTTTAAGAAATGTGTAAGATTAATAATAATTTTAAAAAATTAAAAATTTAGTTGATACTATTCATAACTGCTAGTTCATAATATTATAATAATATATCATTATTTAGTGAAACTCGGTATTGCGTACTACACACGCTATTGAGGAAGGTCCCGATTGCGAGTAATGCAAGCCAAGTCTGGGATGGATGTAGTGCAAGCTCCATTTTGTGTATCATATAACATAATCAAAACTTATTTAATTTATACATTAAACAAAATATATACTTAATGTTGTATAGAATAATTTCTACAAAACGAACTTGAAATTGTGTGTAACACGAGCCAAGAATAGTGTTGCGTATACTATAAGCTAATATGGTGTTATATATAACACAAAATAATTTTGTTTTATCATACAACACAAGACATTAGTGAAATTTAAAATAATATTTCTCATAAAATCTCGGGATGTTACATTCTACCCCCCTTAAAATGAATTTCGCCCTCAAAATTTGTTCGGGTTATAAATGGTTTACTACTTGAAATTTTCTTTCATAGAAACCAAAATCATAAAAAGGAACACTAAAATTTAATTTTAAAAAGTGAAGTATGAAACATAACAGTTACCCAAATTAACTCATCACTAGGTTTTCACATAGGAAAACATAAGTTAAAATATGGATATGGAAGAAAAATCTAACCATCAAGTTCTGATGGAGAGTAGTAGAGAAATGAAAATGAAAAAGGCAACAATCACAAAGCCATAAATTTTTGATGATATCAGGTACAATCAGATTCATCAGATATAAGAGCACTAGGAAAACATTTTTTGTTTTCAATGTCATTTACCTAAAGTTGAAATATTTTAAAGATAAGAAATTCTTACTTGATTTTGGTATAATCTCACTTTTGTTTGTGCCTTGAACAATTTCCACTTCATATATTAAAGAAATAAAGTTGAGTTTGTCTTCTGTGATGTGTTAGCAGATCATGCGATAGAATGATAGGTCATTCCATCTATCTCAAACATAAGGTTAGCCAAATTTATATACATAAGTTCATCTATGGTGAGATTAATCGTATATAGTTCCTAAAATAGTGTTATACTTCATCTATCTTACCTCATAATAATATAAAACTAGTTTATACTAACCAGGGACATACTGTAGGCCAGTGGTAGGTGATAAAGGCCTGTCGCACTTCAGTTGTGGGTTTGATTCCCACATCCTTGTCCGACGTGACGGGTTATCGCTCATCCTATGGGTTGTCCTTTTTCTAAAAATATACTATTATAATATTCTAGAAATAAAAACAAAATTTTATAGCCTTAAGAAATACTATATGATGTCAATTCCAACCTTTAGGCTTATAGAAAATACTTTTATCCGATTACTAGAAATTTGATCTACTGATCATGTGAATTCCTTAATTTTCCCCCATATATCATATGATATATCTTGTTGTTGGTCACATTCCAAACATGTGAATACCTTAATCATGTATTCTCATGAAACATAAATTACCACAGTACCTTAGTGAAAACATTAATTCTATCAAAAGTTAACTCTTTCCACATACCAAAATCCCAAATATTCTATATACTCAAACCATGATATCACATTGTCCTTACATCAGTCATGAGCTCAATAATACTATCAAACATATCATTATCTCTTTATCCCTTCATTATGCACATATCATCTACTTTCCAAAAATATCTAAAACACCTTTCATGGTTACCGGTACCATTCAACATTTACTTTCAAATACTTTAAGAAAAAAATAGTGTAAAAATCCTTAGATGTGTCTCTATTCTATAGTACAACTACCTATACAACATAACTCGTGATAAACATAAATCATTCCACAACCTTCTTAAACCATTGATCGAGCATGAATAATTCTTCAATATCATATATCATTTGCAGTCTCTTCATCATCATCAACATAAATACTACCCATACAACCATTCTGATCCTCTTCATGATACTTTACCTTAGGGTATTGGTTTGCATAATTCCCATACATTCCACATTTAAAACATTTTATCGTTGTTGATGCCGTAGAAATAACGTTATCCTTGTCCATGGTGTTAACAGAACCTTTTCCTTTACACTTACAAGCTTTTTGTCCTTCTTTTCCACACCAAAATCATCTTCTAGTTCCTTTGAAACATTCTCCTTGATTCTTCACCCCACATGATTTACATGAGGGAAATTGAAATTTTTTTCCTCTATGATCATCATGAAACTCCATCTTTCTCTTATTTATCAAGTTAGGAAACTTACCAAAGTTGATATTATTGATCATATTATGAGATTGTTGATTAGGAATAATAATGATGTTTGGACATCCAAATCCTGTTTAATTTGGTTTCTCATGAAGAATATCATTCCATTTTCCATCAAATCCTCCATTATTGTGAATCTTCTTGTTTCCATCCATTTTCTAAAACCCAAAAAGAATAGTGTGAGAGGAAAAAATCATTCTAGGAAAACAACATAATAAAGGGCGAGTACCTTCAATATATAACAACTTAGGTTTAATTCTAAGATCGTTACCATAATTCTCGGACTATAACCTATACGTATAGTTAACCTTAGAGACATCCCTAGACATAACTTATAAATATCTATAAGGATTTCACTAATGTTTTTTCATCCTAGTTTCCAAAGGTTAACTAAACCTTTCCTTTGATACTAACTGTAGAAACCCAAAGCTTGAAGTACATGGACATTACATTACTTTTTCAGAATACTTAATACATAACAAAAATAGACACAGGTGTAAAGACCCGTATAATTCAAGGGAATTTTTTTCTTAATTTTCTTTAGAATTTTACAACAGCGCGGTTTCTGACGGAACCTGATTCCGAGGTCCGGAGTGCCCGGAATCAATTTCCGAAGTTTGGCTCGGGTACGTTCAGTGAACGAACGAGCGAGAATTTCTAACTTTTCATCCGGTGCTCGGAATTGAAATCTGAGGGCACCGATGAACTCGCAGTGCCGATATTCGCTTAAGGAGACCTTTTCCAAGGTTGCGTTTATTTCGGGTTGAGAGTTAGTTTTGGGAGTTTAGAATAAGTTAAATAAAAATTGTGGGTTACAATTTTTTATTTAAGCTTGTTGGTTATCTTCTCTCAAAGGAAGTTAGGTGTGGGACCCACACCCACTTAACCTCCTTTGAGAGGATTAAGTGTGGTGGGGCCCACACGAAACCTAAACTTTACATCTTCCCTCAAACTCCCTTAACCCCTCTTTAATTGACATGACAACTTGTTAATTAATGTGGAGTTATCACTTATTTGAATTTCAAACCTTTGAAATTCTTTTTGTGAATAAAATAAGACTTTATCTTTTTTTGTTGGGTTAGAACTCTTTAGCCATCTTGGAGAGGTTGAGAGATTTTCTTCCTTCTTCAAGCTTTGACGAAGAACGCTCAAGTTCCGACGAAGAACGCTCAAGCTCCGACGAAGAAGCGCCGCACCTCCCTTCTTCGTCTACCGTGTCAACGAAAGGGAATGCCACTTCTTCCTCGGACAACCTTCGACGGCGTACAAGGATTCGCCAACGACGTGTCTCTTCGGACGTACCTCTTCGTCATCGGATTTGACGAACGACTACCGCGACGCCCGACCTCCGCGACGTTGTCTTCCATGGAACGTTGACAAATCTTCGAACCTTTACCCAAGGTAGGGGTTGTTGATTTTTGTTTAATTATTTTATTCTTGAACGTGGATCTAGCAAGTCTAACGTGTGGCTTTTAAATATTTTAAGTTGTGTTATTATTTAACGTGAGGGGGGCCGGACAGCATTAACACGGCCGAACCCCCCTCCATCGTTCTTGTTGTTTTACCTTGCGGGTGGAAACAAGGTGGCGTGGTGCCGTCGCACCACGCGGTTAATCGTGCGTTTATTTTTACGCGACGCCGTCGCGCGCGCACCATGGAAGAAACATCTTGAACGCGACGCCGTCGCGCCGCGTTGAAAGAAATCAAGGCACGGCGGAGGGGCGCGGTGCCGTCGCACCGCGCCGGACGACGAACACCATGGCCGGTTCCAGGCCGCGGCGGAACGAGAAGACCGGCGGCCGGGCCGCCAGCGTCGGAAGCCGAAGAGGGGACTGGATTTTCCGGTCCCGTTGGAGAAAACCGGCCGGCCAGCTGGCCGGCCGGATATTAATAAACTGGGGGAAATTAATCCCCCGGCCAGCACACAAAACCCCCCCTCATTTATGAGGGGGCGGTTACCATGAGGGGGGGGGGGGCAGGAGGCCCCCCCAGTTTTTCTCCAAGCCGGCCCCCACGTGGGGCCGTTTTATTTACAAAGGGGCGCGGCTATGCCGCGCCGCCCCTTCCAATCAAGCAAGGGGCTCCCCCCCCCCCGCGCTGCCTCCGTGCGGCGCCAGGCCGCCGCGCCGCCGGCCGGCTGGCCGGGCGGGCCGGGTCAAACCCGGGTCGGGTCGACCCGGTTCGGGCCGACCCAGGGGGGGGGGGGGGGTCGGACCGGGTCGGCCCGGACCCGGACCCCCCGTTTCGAATCGGTTTCGGTCTTTTGGCCATAACATGAGCCACGGACCTCCGATCGACGAACCATCTACGGCAATGCGATCCTTGGATCGAGACGGTCGTTTCGGTATATCGCACTCAAGGTTTCGGATTACTTTGAGTTCGGCCGGGTTGGTTCGTTCACGAAACCAACCGGGCCTTCGGAGCGGAAACACTCATATCTAGAGCTACGGACGTCCGATTGACGTGCCGTCTGCTGTGTTGTGTTCCTCTTAGTGAGACGGATCATTTGGCATACTCCGCCCAAAGTTTGGACGCAGGTGGAGTACGGTCGGGTTGGTTTTTCCTTAAAAACCAACCGGGCCCCGGGGACGAAAATGCTAATAACTCTCAGACCGGGCGTCCGATCGACGCGCCGTCTGTTGCGTTGAGTTCCTATTGACGATACGGAACTTTTGGATACATCAACTCTGGACTTTGTGTCAGTTGATGTATCAGCCTCTCGGCTCGTGGAGCGGACCCTCCGAACGAGCTTGCTGTGTGCGGGAACCCTAGTGCTGGCTGCGACTGTTACTGTGACTACTACTGCTGCTACTGCTACTGTGACTGCGACGACGACAGTACAGAGATCCTGTGTGGATTCGACGACGACGACTTCAGCACTCAGCGATCCTACGTGGATCAGTGCTACAGGTCCTGTGTGGGCCCGATCCTGTGTGGGTCCGATCCTGTGTGGGTCCTTGCGCTTAGCGGTCCTATGTGAACCAGCGCCTACAGGTCCTGTGTGGGCCCGATCCTGTGTGGGTCTTTTGCAGGGGTTAGTTACCTATCGATCCTTCGTGGGTCTAACGACTTAGATGGATCAGAGATCATCTTTATCGTCCTTTGAAGAAGTATACCTGTGTGAGTTGAATCCTTTTTGCTTTCCTGTGTGGATTGTGTTGTGCAATCCTGTGTGGATTACGTTTTGCTTTCCTGTGTGGAATACATTTACTTTCCTGTGTGGACTGAGTTGTACTTGGGCTCGGAGGTTGGAGCGTATTTGAAATTGATTACTTAGGTATATGTATGGGCATATACCTAAGCAGTGTCGGTTATTACTTCGTGATTTTTCCTTTCTTCGTGGTTTATCCTTTGTGGATTTGAGAGACCTTCAGGGGTCTCGGGGTCCCTACTGAGTAGCTTATACTCACCCCTGCACGGGCTTTTCCCGCACTACGTTGTGTTGGTTGCAGACAACGGACAGCGTTGACCTTAGCTGAGGCTTGCAGAGCGGGACGGTACCCGGAGGTGGACCACTGGGCGGGACGTGCTCGGAGTGGACGGCGGGACCCGTGGAGCAGTGGAGCTATCTGTACCCACCCTTCAGGTGGGATTTCTGGTGGACAGCTCGGCGTAGCGGCTTTTACTTTTCAGTTGCTGTTTTCCCTTTCGAGTTGTACTTTACTTTCAGTTTGGGTTTGTATACTGGCCCATTTACTTTTCCGCACTTTCAGTTGTACTCTGCTTTTGTTTAGTGTTTACTTTTCGCTTACTTACTCTGTGGTGTTTGTTTACTTTTCAAAGGCAATGCCTTCCCTTTTTACCGGGATTTACGCCTTGGTGCTAGTCGCCAGCCCCTGGCCTATGGAAGGCGGGCTTGGGGTAGTCACGACACGGACCCCGAGGCCGGGTCGTGACAAATTGGTATCAGAGGAGTTCGGTTCTACCGCGAACTCTGATCTTTTCTACGTGAAGCAATAATGTTTAGCATATTGAGTGTGGTTATCAGTCCAGGGAGTCCAGTGTTGGTGTGGCGGCCGACATATCCGTACACCAGGACCCTGACTTCTGATTTCTGACTTAATGCACGAAAACATTGATTGCGTGTGTGTTTCAAAGTTTTCTTTGTGATTACTTATATCAGCTCACTAGGTATACTGTTCTGACCGTGGCGCACCAGTTTCCTTTTCAGAATGGCCCCACGACGGCAGCCAGCTAGGGTTCCGAGAGTCGAGCATGACGACAGCCCACCGAGCGACGAGGCCTCGGTGCAGGGCCCTTTGTCAGCAGTGGCACCGGCGGTAGCTCTACCCGCCGAGCCCCCGATGCTTCCAGCAGCAGCCGCTGACGATGCACGTCGCCTCAGCGCACTGCATGAGTTTCAGCACCAGCGACCGCCCAGGTTTCGCAGGGAGACGGATCCCCAGGCAGCAGAGGATTGGCTGGAGGCAGTGGTACGAGTGTTTAGGCTAGTGAGGACACCAGCAGACCTCATGGTGATCCTCGCTGCGAGCCTACTACACACAGCAACAGGACGATGGTGGAGCTTGATGCTCCAGGTGCACGATGAGGCATCTCTTCTTTGGACAGACTTTGAGAGCCTCTTCCGCTCGAAGTTCGTCCCAGCCACCCTTCGTGCGGTGCGTATCCAGGAGCTTGTACAACTGTGGCAGGGCAGCATGACGGTCGCTCAGTACTCGGCGAGATTTACCGATCTCTCGCGCTACTCGACCGACATGGTACGGGACCCATTCTTCCGGGCCCGGACCTTCGAGCAGGGTTTGAGACACGAGATTAGGGCATCGCTGATCTCCCTCAGCATACCGACTCAGACAGGAGTACTGGAGCGGGCCCTTCTGATCGAGAGCTTCCTTGCTGAGTCTACACCAGCACAGCGACCCACCGCAGGGCGGCACGTGGCAGAGTCATCTGCAGCAGACAGTCGACGGATGACTCAGGGGTCCAGGCAGACCAGACCTTCGGGCAGACGACCTCAGGACACAGGCTCAGCAGTGCGGGGCACACAGCGCGGAGCCAGTCTTTCGAGAGGCAGACAGTGCTACTCGTGTGGCGGGCAGGGCCTCATGGCTCGTGACTGCCCGACCCGCCGTGCCGAGGAGCGGCAGACGGTTGAGGGACCACCGAGGCATTGGCAGAGGGTCGACCGTGGCAGTCCGTAGGGAGGAGGCGGACGAGGCAGAGGAGCTGGACGAGAAGCCGGTGGTGGGCGACGCTTTGAGGCTCTGCCACCACCACCACCAGGAGGTCCACCCCGACCACAGGGAGCTGGCGGGCAGAGACAGGCACAGCTCCAGGCAGCAGAGGCCTAAGACCACGGTGCACCCGAGATGATTCGAGGTACTATCTGTGTCTATTAAACCCTTGCTGCAGTTCTTATAGGCACAGGAGCGAGTCACTCTTTCATAGCCGCTGCCCTTGTTCGGAGCTCGGAGATTCCGACAGAGCCGTTGGCTCGATCCTTACGGCTAGAGACTCCTACGGGAGCAGACTCGATGATTACGCACTGGTGCCGGCAGTGTGAGCTTACTCTAGGAGGCGAGAGCTTCGGCTGGGATCTTCTTGTAGCAGCGTCGAGGCCTTACGACGTCATCTTGGGCATGGATTGGCTATCTACGGTCCATGCACAGATTGACTGTTTTAGGCGCAAGGTGCGATGTGTACGCACCGACGGGAGCAGGTTCACCTTCACCGGCAAGAAGGGAGCCTTAGCAGCAAAGGATGGACTTCCGCGGAGGAGAGGACAGCCCATCACTCATCAGCTGGCTAGCCTTATCCTTGGAGCAGTTGACGTGCGGAGTGCTGGTTTTCCTGCAGTGGTGGATCAGTTTGCGGACGTTTTTCCCGACGACGTTCCAGGGCTACCTCCTCGCAGAGAGGTAGACTTTTATATTGACTTGTACCCCGGGACAACCCCGATATCCACTCCAGCATATCGGATGGCCCCTGCCGAGCTTCGAGAGCTACAGGTACAGTTGGAGGACTTGCTGGGCAAGGGGTTCATCCGACCCAGTGTTTCACCCTGGGCTTCCCCGATTTTGTTCGCCAAGAAGGCGGACGAGAGATTGCGACTTTGTGTTGACTATCGTCGCCTGAACCAGGTGGCAGTGAGGAACAAGTATACACTACTGAGGATTGATGACCTCTTTGATCTGCTCAAGGGAGCACGGTGGTTCTCGAAGATAGACCTCAGGTCAGGCTATCATCAGTTCAGAGTCAGAGACGAGGATGTGCAGAAGACAACCTTCAGATGTCGGTATGGGCACTATGAGTTCTTGGTTATGCCATTCGGTGTAACCAATGCTCCAGCAGTGTTCATGGCTCTCATGAATAGGATCTTTCAGCCATACCTTGATCGGTTTGTCGTGGTCTTCATCGACGACATTCTGATTTACTCTACGACAGAGGAGGAGCACGCCTATCACTTGTGAGTTGTACTAGACACACTCTGAGAGCACCAGCTTTATGGTAAGCTCTCGTAGTTCCAGTTCTGGATACGTGAGGTCCACTTCTTGGGACACATTATCTCTGAGGCGGGAGTTGCAGTGGATCCCGCGAAGATTGAGGCTGTGTTAGCTTGGGAGCCACCCAGGAGCGTGACTGAGGTTCGGAGTTTCTTGGGACTAACTGGATACTATCAGAGATTCGTGCCAGACTTCTTTAGAGTTGCGGCATCACTCACAGCTTTGACGAAGAAGGGGAAACCCTTCGTGTGGACTGATAGATATCAGCAGAGCTTCCAGGAGCTGAGACAGAGATTGACTAGCACACCTATCTTGAGGTTGCCCAAGGAGGGAGTAGGGTACGTAGTCTACTGCGATGCATCAGGGACCGGACTCGGATGTGTTCTGATGTAGGAGCGGGCAGTGATCGCCTATGGATCACGTCAGTTGAGGCCGCATGAGCAGAACTACGCTACCCATGACCTGGAGTTAGCAGCAGTGGTCTTCGCTCTGAAGACTTGGCGACACTATCTGATGGGAGAGCGTTTTACAGTCTTTTCCGATCATCAGTGTCTCAGGTATATTTTCTCGCAGAAGGACCTGAACCTGAGACAGCGGCGATGGCTCGAGTTCCTCCAGGACTATGACTTTGAGATAGTCTATACTCCTGGGAAGGGGAACGTAGTAGCCGATGCCCTCAGTAGGAGGACGTGCATTCAGTTACTTGAGGAGGCGACGGAGCAGCTAGCCTCTTTACAGATATCCTTCGTGGATAGAGATGGAGCAACCTTCCTTCAGTCTCTCACAGTCACTCCTCCACTACTGCAGCGGGTCAGGGAGGCACAGCGTGAGGACGCTGACTGTGAGACACGACGTGCACAGATATCCTCGGGACAGGCACCTGATGGTTTCCCCCTTGGAGCAGAGCACGACATCCTTTTCAGAGGACGTACCATGGTACCGGTCACTTTGCGAGAGGAAGTGCTGAGAGAGTTTCACACTTCTCCTTTGGCGGTACATCCTGGAGTGGCGAAGATGTACCAGGACCTCAGACGACAGCACTGGTGGCCGGGCATGAAGAAGGCTGTAGCAGAGTTCGTTTCTCGATGCCTCACCTGCCAGCAGGTGAAGGCAGAGCATCAGGTACCAGCAGGCTTGGTACAGCCCTTGGAGGTTCCGGAGTGGAAGTGGGATGGCATATCTATGGACTTCGTGACTGGACTTCCACGTACTTCCAGAGGTCACGACTCCATCTGGGTGATTGTTGACCGACTCACCAAGTCGGCACACTTCTTACCCATCAGAGAGCAGGGCTCAGTGGGGAGCTTGGGACGTCTTTAAGTTCAGGAGATTGTGCGGCTCCACGGTGTGCCATCATCTATCGTCTCCGATCGAGATGCTCGCTTTACTTCCCAGCTTTGGAAGGGGTTACAGGAGGCGTTTGGGACGTAGCTACGTCTGAGCACAGCCTTTCACCCTCAGACGGATGGTCAGACGGAGAGGACCATTCAGACTCTCGAGGACATGCTCCGCGCATGTGTTCTCGACTTTGGTCATAGCTGGGAGGACCACCTACCCTTGGGGGAGTTTGCGTACAACAACAGCTACCACTCCACCATCGGGATGGCACCGTACGAGGCATTGTACGGACGACCATGTAGATCTCCTTTGTGCTGGACAGACCCTGGGGAGTCAGCACTTGTGGGACCGGAGATGGTCCAGGCCACGACAGAGAAGGTCCAGGTCATCCAGGAGCGGATGAGGACAACACAGAGCCGGAAGAAGTCATACGCTGACAGGAGGCGGAGGCCACTGGAGTTCGAGGATGGCGACCACGTCTTCTTGCGGGTCTCACCTCGACGTGGTATTCGGAGATTTGGCCGAGGCGGCAAGTTATCTCCGTGCTTCATCGGACCCTTCCAGGTCCTCAGCAGGGTTGGTGAGGTGGCTTATCGCCTGGCTCTACCACCTCAGTTGCACCGGGTGCACGACGTCTTCCACGTGTCTCAGCTGAGGAGATACGTGCACGACCCGACGCACATCATTGACCATGGGGAGCTTGACGTTGATGATGGGGCGACTTTTACGGAGGTCCCGGTGGAGATAGAGGATCGACAGGAGCGGGTCCTGCGTGGGCGATCGATTCCTCTTGTGCGCATCAGATGGCAGCACGGGAATCTCCAGGAGAGCACATGGGAGCGGGAGGCTCAGATGCGTGCTCAGTACCCTCATTTGTTTCCCTAGTTTTTGATGTATCTTTATGGGGACGTAAAGCCCTGAGGTGGGAGTAATGAAAAGACCCGTATAATTCAAGGGAATTTTTTTCTTAATTTTCTTTAGAATTTTACAAGAGCGCAGTTTCTGACGGCACCTGATTCCGAGGCCCGGAGTGCCCAGAATCAATTTCCGAAGTTTGGCTCGGGTACGTTCAGTGAACGAACGAGCGGGAATTTCTAACTTTTGATCCGGTGCTCAGAATTGAAATCTGAGGGCACCGATGAACTCGCAACGCCGATATTCACTTAAGGAGACCTTTTCCGAGGTTGCGTTTATTTCGGGTTGAGAGTTAGTTTTGGGAGTTTAGAATAAGTTAAATAAAAATTGTGGGTTACAATTTTTTATTTAAGCTTGTTGGTTATCTTCTCTCAAAGGAAGTTAGGTGTGGGACCCACACCCACTTAACCTCCTTTGAGAGGATTAAGTGTGGTGGGGCCCACATGAAACCTAAACTTTACATCTTCCCTCAAACTCCCTTAACCCCTCTTTAATTAACATGACAACTTGTTAATTAATGTGGAGTTATCACTTATTTGAATTTCAAACCTTTGAAATTCTTTTTGTGAATAAAATAAGACTTTATCTTTTTTTTGTTGGGTTAGAACTCTTTAGCCATCTTGGAGAGGTTGAGAGCTTTTCTTCCTTCTTCAAGCTTTGACGAAGAACGCCCAAGTTCCGACGAAGAACGCTCAAGCTCCGACGAAGAAGCGCCGCACCTCCCTTCTTCGTCTACCGTGTCAACGAAAGGGAACGCCACTTCTTCCTCGGACAACCTTCGACGGCGTACAAGGATTCGCCAACGACGTGTCTCTTCGGACGTACCTCTTCGTCATCAGATTTGACGAACGACTACCGCAACGCCTGACCTCCGCGACGTTGTCTTCCGCGGAATGTTGACAAATCTTCGAACCTTTACCCAAGGTAGGGGTTGTTGATTTTTGTTTAATTATTTTATTCTTGAACGTGGGTCTAGCAAGTCTAACGTGTGGCTTTTAAATATTTTAAGTTGTGTTATTATTTAACGTGAGGGGGGCCGGACTGCATGAACACGGCCGAACCCCCCTCCATCGTTCTTGTTGTTTTACCTTGTGGGTGGAAACAAGGTGGCGTGGTGCCGTCGCACCACGCAGTTAATCGTGCGTTTATTTTTACGCGACGCCGTCGCACGCGCACCATGGAAGAAACATCTTGAACGCGACGCCGTCGCGCCGCGTTGAAAGAAATCAAGGCACGGCTGAGGGGCGCGGTGTCATCGCACCGCGCCGGACGACGAACACCACGGCCGGTTCCGGGCCGCGGCGGAACGAGAAGACCGGCGGCCGGGTCGCCGGCTTCAGAAGCCGAAGAGGGGACCGGATTTTCCGGTCCCGTTGGAGAAAACCGGCCGGCCAGCTGGCCGGCCGGATTGTAATAAACCAGGGGAAATTAATCCCCCGGCCAGCACACAAACCCCCCCCTCATTTATGAGGGGGGCAGTTACCATGAGTGGGGGCAGGAGGACCCCGGTTTTTCTCCAAGCCGGCCCCCACGTGGGGGCCGTTTTATTTACAAAGGGGCGCGGCTATGCCGCGCCGCCCCTTCCAATCAAGCGGGGGGCTTGCCCCCCCGCGCTGCCTCCGTGCGGCGCCAGGCCGCCGCGGCCGCCGCGCCGCCTGCCGGGCCGGGTCGGACCCGGGTCGGGTCGACCCGGTTCGGGCCGACCCAGGGGGGGGGGGTCGGGCCGGGTCGGCCCGGACCCGGACCCCCCGTTTCGAATCGGTTTCGGTATTTTGGCCATAACTTGAGCCACAGACCTCCGATCGGCGAACCGTCTGCGGCAACGCGATCCTTGGATCGAGACGGTCGTTTCGGTATATCGCACTCAAGGTTTCGGATTACTTTGAGTTCGGCCGGGTTGGTTCGTTCACGAAACCAACCGGGCCTTCGGAGCGGAAACACTCATATCTAGAGCTACGGACGTCCGATTGACGTGCCGTCAGCTGTGTTGTGTTCCTCTTAGTGAGACGGATCTTTTGGCATACTACGCCCGAGGTTTGGACGCAGGTGGAGTACGGTCGGGTTGGTTTTGCCTTAAAAACCAACCGGGCCCCGGGGACGAAAATGCCAATAACTCTCAGACCGGGCGTCCGATCGACGCGCCGTCTGTTGCGTTGAGTTCCTGTTGACGATACGGAACTTTTGGATACATCAACTCTGGACTTTGTGTCAGTTGATGTATCAGACTCTCGGCTCGTGGAGCGGACCCTCCGAACGAGCTTGCTGTGTGCGGGAACCCTAGTGCTGGCTGCGACTGTTACTGTGACTACTACTGCTGCTACTGCTACTGTGACTGCGACGACGACAGTACAGATATCCTGTGTGGATTCGACGACGATGACTTCAGCACTCAGCGATCCTACGTGGATCAGTGTTACAGGTCCTGTGTGGGCCCGATCCTATGTGGGTCCGATCCTGTGTGGGTCCTTGCGCTCAGCGGTCCTGTGTGAACCAGCGCCTACAGGTCCTGTGTGGGCCCGATCCTATGTGGGTCTTTTGCGGGGGTTAGTTACCTATCGATCCTTCGTGGGTCTGACGACTTAGATGGACCAGAGATCATCTTTATCGTCCTTTGAAGAAGTATACCTGTGTGAGCTGAATCCTTTTTGCTTTCCTGTGTGGATTGTGTTGTGCAATCCTGTGTGGATTACGTTTTGCTTTCCTGTGTGGAATACATTTACTTTCCTGTGTGGACTGAGTTGTACTTGGGCTCGGAGGTTGGAGCGTATTTGAAATTGATGACTTAGGTATATGTATGGGCATATACCTAAGCAGTGTCGGTTATTACTTCGTGATTGTTCCTTTCTTCGTGGTTTATCCTTTGTGGATTTGAGAGACCTTCAGGGGTCTCGGGGTCCCTACTGAGTAGCTTATACTCACCCCTGCACGGGCTTTGCCCGCACTACGTTGTGTTGGTTGTAGACGACGGACAGCGTTGACCTTAGCTAAGGCTTACAGAACGGGACGATACCCGGAGGTGGACCACTGGGCGGGACGTGCTCGGAGTGGACGGCAGGGCCCGTGGAGCAGTGGAGCTATCTGTACCCACCCTTCAGGTGGGATTTCCGGTGGACAGCTCGGCGTAGCGGCTTTTACTTTTCAGTTGCTGTTTTCCCTTTCGAGTTGTACTTTACTTTCAGTTTGGGTTTGTATACTGGCCCATTTACTTTTCCGCACTTTCAGTTATACTCTGCTTTTGTTTAGTGTTTACTTTCCGCTTGCTTACTCTGTGGTGTTTGTTTACTTTTCAAAGGCAATGCCTTCCCTTTTTACCGGGATTTACGCCTTGGTTCTAGTCGCCAACCCCTGGCCTATGGAAGGCGGGCTTGGGGTAGTCACGGCACGGACCCCGAGGGCGGGTCGTGACAACAGGGGCTGTAATAGTTTACTATCTTTGGAAACTCAGAACATAATCTTCTAATCATGGTGAATGATCTTCAACATCTCCCATAAAGATCTTCCCCATTTTTTTTCTTACCTAAAACTTCTCTTTATATCCTGGGGAAAAGAAAACATATAAAGGGTGAGCTCAAATTCTCAGTAAGGTTAAGCATGAAGAAAATAAAACAAATCATATACATTTGAACTTAAAAAAATGAACATAATGTTTAAACATCAAAATATTGAGCAATGATATAAAACATGGTAGTATGTAAGGAATAGATCATAAAGAAACATTAATCTTGATAAAATAGACTGGGAATAAAACATCTAATTTTGGAAACCATTAAGCACAATTTATGATTTCCATAGCAGCCAAGGCATTGCTGCCAGGACCATCTTAGTGGATAAAGTCCCTTTCTGAATCGAGTTCACTCCTAGTTCCAGTCTTGTATCACTGAACTGGATTAACTTACCATTCAAGACATGTATATCTCATGAGATATAAATATTTACCCAATGCATTGGAGGAAGTTATAGGTCCCACCCATCTCATAATGAAATCATTCTTACATGTGCCACAAAATAAACCTAAATCATTCATTATAACCCAAAGTGTAAAATGGGTTTCATAAACATCATCCCATCATAACATAATCCATATAAAACAAATGGATAAAATTTCATCATAAGAAAAGTGAAACCGTGTAAATCATAGAGACATTATACTTGAAACATAAACATACTGAATAATGTCATCTTAGATGGAAAATAGTTTTGATAAAACACTTGAAATGAATTATTGAGAAAAATATCATTTCTTCTTCAAAATCATTTTATTTTAACAAAATTCAATGAAAATTTATAAGAAAAATATTTTGTTGAAAATATTTATGGAATATTGTAGAGTAATATTCATTATGAAAAGGATTTATGAAACCATATAAATCCATTCATGCCGCATAAGTTAAAAAACATTCTCCTTGTACTTTTTTCAAAAAAGTCAAAAAGTTCCTCATATGGTAAACAGAAGGAAGATTACTTCCATAACATGTGGTTAAAGTAAAAAATGGGTAAAGATGAATTTAAACATACATGAAACCATTTTTAGAAATCAGGGACATGGATGATAAATATAACCCCAGTAAATAGTTACGAATAAACAATCTCGGATAAAAACGAGTTTGGAAAAGTTATCTCTTACCTTATGTCTGATATGCTACGTATATATCCGAAACTCCTATATAATGATTTAAATAATGTGATTGAATTATTACAAAATCATATTCATTTTTATGATATCATATATGGTTCACATATGACTTTATATTACCCGTTATTTTTTAAATTCCATGTTAAAGCAGTGTTTTCAGTAAAATCATTTCATTTATTGTATGTGTTTGGAATTGTTGTTCTTTATATTATTATTACTTATATCATGATTTAATAACATCTTGAATGTAAAACATTCCTTATATATCATATATATATATATATTCATTATATATATATAATATATATCTAAATGAAATGAAACACACAGTTCATGAAGACTGTAGGCCGTACGTACGCATGGACAATGTTTTCCATTCCTTATTGAATTGAATGGAAGTAAGTAAATAACATATACATAAATACAGTAGAATTATTTTGTTATATATACCATTATTATTCATTATATATACTTTATAATCATTCTTTAATGGTTAACATAGAGATTGAATCTTACCGCGTCGTGGGGACGGTAATCCGTACGTACGCATGAGAAATGATATCGTTCCAATAATTATTGAATGGAATTGGAGTGGATGATATAATATCTCATAATTAGTATGATGTTATAAAATCCATATATAGTTATTCTTTACACCATTATACCAATCCATGTAAGTTGGTGGCGGAAGAACAGATTACACCACGACGTGGAGATGGTATTCCGTACGTACGCACGCGCGGTGATTTCGTTTTCCATAGGATGGATAGAAGGTGAAATGGGGTTGTTTAATATTTATAATTATATATCACTATATTAGAGATACTGATGTTATTACTTTATTATGAAAAAACTAAAGAATAAGTAGTTGAAGAAGAATGAAACTTGAAAGAATCGGTAGAAGAGATTACCTCTTCTTCAACACACCTCTTTTAAGATTCTTCTTAAGGGACTAGAGTTGGTCTATTGAGAAGAAAAAAACCTCCATAATGTTTCTAGGGAAGTGGAGAAGATAAATGGGCAGGGGTTGGCCGATCTTGAATGCTCAAAGTGTTGTGAAGAGGAGAGGGATGAGGTGCCCTTTTATAAGGGAGGAGAGGGGCAGCTTTGGAAACCTCTAAAATATTAATTTATAATAAAACCACACCCCACATAAAAAATACCAAAGTGACTCAAATGCAGATATTAGACAAGATATGGTTGTAATATCATCTACCAATTAAATTTATACATGTTTTGATTTTATTTTAAACCTTATCATTTTGATTTATCCTTATTTAATCTATTTAATTTTATTTGTGGTAATAATGTTATAAATTTTATATGGTTATAAATGCTTACTTATGTTTTGTTAATTATACTTAATTGGATAGCCTATGACATGTCAGATCATATAAATTTTAATTTGTAAATTTTAAATATTTTTTTGTGATTTTTAAACAATTTAATAATATAAAATATCAATAGTGTCAATTTTGACACAATTAATTTATTTGAATTTAAATAAAATCCACATAGAATATATTTTCGAATAAAACATATTTAATAGATTAATAATAAGTCATATTCATCAATAAAATTAGTGGATTAAATTAATTAGTTCATATAATATTTATTTTAATACTTTTAAAATAAATGATTTGTTATTTCTCTTAATAAAATAATTAATACAACATTTTTGTATAATTATTTAATATACTTATTTTTTGTATAAAAATTAAAAATAAAATACTATGATGAATATAAATTTAATATATTTCATAAGTATACTTTTAGTCTAATTTATCTTCTAAAAAACCCAATTTTAAAATATTATCTTTATTAAATTATGAAGGTGACAACTTTGACATCATTTAAAGTAAAATAATATAAGGATCATAATCGCTTTTATAAGGCTCAAAATGTTAAAATATTCGACCATTCGATGATTATTATTTACATTTACATGAAAAAAAAGTTTTGTTCATGTTTTTTGTTCCTTGTATGGTCACTATTAGTTTAATAAAAATTATATTATTGATTGTTCACTAAATAAACAATTTCTGCATCACTATTGTGTCACCATTAATGACAATTATTTAAACCCTAAAATTTCTAAATAAATTCTCATGATTTAGATAATTTTATTATATTTCTGGAGACAATTTATATTTTAAGTTTTATGAAGTTTATCACTAAATTAAAATTATTATACTTATAAGATTTAAGAGAGTGACATGTTGTCACTTTCATTGGTTTTAATAATAATTAAATTATTTTAAAGGTAAAATGTTCATAAAATTAATCTATTCCGACCCTTAGGTGATATGGGTCTAATTTTAGTAATCCAATAGAATTTTGGCATGTGTTAGTGTAATTTTATAATCTTATTTTTACCCTTAATTTCCTGATTTACCTTGAACTGCAGTAAATAAAAATTACCGTAGTTACTATTTATAAAATCAAAAAAATAAAATTAACCTATTAAAATAATTTGGACCCACTTAATTAAAATATTGAATACATTTTTCAAAATTCAAAACACAGAAGTTTCAGTAATTAACATAAAATTAATCATGTTGTTAAGAAAATGGGTTTTAAAAGATAAAACATTGTCAAAGATTGAAATGATTTTACCTATAAATTCAATGTAAAATCAATGATAATGACATAAATTATATTAAATGGTAAAAATATATTCTATTTATACTTTAAAACTATTAAATATTATAATATAACCATATAAATTATTATGATTAAAAAAGTTATTTTTATTTAAAATATAGCATGGTTTTACTATTCATTAAAATATGAAATTTATCAGAATAATATGAAAAATTTATCCAAAGTAAATTTTTATATCCTGATTTCAAAGAAAAATTTTATTTTGTAAAATTTAACTTATAAACCTGTCAAAAACTAGATTTAATGTTGCTGCTCCATCAAAAGGCGGCAAAACTGCATTTTTTTAAAAATAATTATTTTACCCGAAAATTTTATTTTGTTCACATACCATGTTTTAGAAAATGTGTTAGATGAATAATAATGTTGTAAAATTCAAAATTTCATTAATAATATTCATAGCAGCTAGTTCATAATATTATAATAATATATCATTGTTTAGTGAAACCCGGTATTGCGTACTACACACGCTATCGAGGAAGGTCGAGATTGTGAGTAATGCAAGCCAAGTCAGGGATGCATGTAGTGTAGTCTCCCTTTAGTGTTGAATATAACATAATCAAAACTTATTTAATTTCTACATAAAAAAAATCTATACTTAATGTTGCATAGAATAGTTTCTACAAAACTAACATGAAATTGTGTGTAACACGAGCCAAGAATAGTGTTGCGTATACTGTAAGCTAATACGGTGTTTCATATAGTGCATGCTAATTTTGGTGTAGCGTACAACAGAAGACATCAATGAAATTAAAAATAATATTTCTCATAAAATCTCATGTTGTTACAGCTCCCATAGCTTCGAAAATCCAAGATATTCCAGATTTTATATGAACTCTTCATTTCAAATGATGATGGGTAGCCTCTTATTTATATAATTTCCCTTTCCAAATGCTCCACTGCCACAAGCGCATTCTCCAGATCCGTCGAAAGAATCTTCGCAGTCGAGCTTGATTCTTGAAGAATAATTGATATTTTACATTTTCACAAAGCATTCCTTCATACCCTTCACACTGTCATGATGCTAAAACTCTCATAATTGCAGAGATCACTATCACCAATTTCTATGCTCCAATTCTTCTTCATTCATGATACCCATAATAATCATAGAGCACACCGTCAGAATTATTTAATCCTTCGAGAAACATAATTAATGAATCCCATCATAATTAAACTCATGAATATACCATATTTTCATGATGAATTCAACAAAAAATATATTTTTTCGATGAAATATAGCCTCCAAAGTTTTGACAAAAAATTGATATTTTTTTGAAATGACGCCACCTTAAACACTATTGTCATCTTGAACTATAAGATCCCTTTCGTTGTGAACTCCCTGATAGTCGAAATCCTTAATTACAACAAAAACAATTCAACTCTTTTTTAGAACAGAATAACCTTGGTTCCAAGAATATCCTCTTTTGTTTTTTTAGACATCTATAGATAAATTCTATAGATCACCAACCACTATCCAAACCAGATATGCAAGCAAAAACCCATCAAACACACTTAGTCTATGTGAGAAATTCCTAGGTTAGAAAACATGAGAGGAAGCATGAAATTGGTTCTCATGATTTGGAATTCATAAAGATGTCCAAGATATGTTCTTATCCTATCACAGAGGTATTATATGCCTTGACCTATTTCCTCATAACACTAAATTGTTTTATCCATTCTCAATCCTTTGTTTATTTCCTCATAAGACAAATTTTTTTCTACATTGTATCTAATCATTCTCTTCATTTGAACCATTGAATTTATGTATACTCCCTCATTATAAATAAACCAAAAAAACTAATTTTGACTTCTTGAGATAAAAAAGTCTCCATGGATCCTATCTACCCCATAAAACCACATCACTTCCAAAAAAAGATGAAAATAGGAAACACAAATGGGGATAAGAGATCTTTGGTGACCTACACATGATCTATGAAGAGGAATAACAATGATGTTCAACCGATGCTTTCCAAACACATGTGAAGACAATGTCTTCAACAATTTGTTAGCCAAAAGATCATCAGTTCCACTGTGATCCATTTAATCATTCCATTTTCAACCATTTCCTCACTAAAGTGATATCTGATTTCAATGGGGGTTTTCAGAATAATGTTGAGTAGGATTGTTTTCAAGATTGATCGTACTCTTTTTTCAATAGTGAGTCTCCATTTTATGTTTCGCCTCATCTCCAATATCATTTAGTTGTTACTTCATCCACAATAGATGAGTGAATGCCTTTCTAGCAGAGAATTACTAAGCTTCAGTAGTACTAAGAGAAGTAATTTCCTATTTATTACTCATCCATACTACACATTTATTTCCATTAATTAATTCTCTATATCTTGTGGAAATTATATCAACCACATCTCTATCCCAGTCAGCATCAAAAAATATCGATAGGTCACTATCTATTCCTACAGCAAATATAGGCCTAAATTTTGATTACCTTGAATGTACTTGATGGATAATTTTACTAATATAATAGGTTCTTCCTTTTTATTACTTTGAATATGGGAATACCACAATGTTGCAAAGACTTTATATGGCCATGTCTCTATTAAGTACAATAAGCATCCAATGATTCTCCTATACATTGTGGGATCTACCGATGTCCCATACTCATGCTTTCCTAATTTTCTCCCATATGTAATCAGAGTCTAAATTGGTTTATATTAATGGATATTGAATTTATTTAGAAATTATATTTCATATATTTCTTGAGAAGTAAAATTTTATTATTTCTTCTCAATCACATGCTGCCCCAAGAAATATCTGAGTTCACTAATCATTGAAATTTAAAATTATTATTTCATGTGATTAGAAAATTCATCCAATGATCCTTGCCTGCTGCCACCAAATATAATATCATCTACAAACAGTAGTACCATGAAATTATTGTTCTGATAATTCTTCACATAGATATTGAGGTCTACACATCCTTTTTTAAATCTAATATTCATTATATAAGAATTTGGATGAGAGTACCACACACGTCATTCTTTCATCAGACAATAGAGAAAATTCATTGAAATGAAAACCATTATTTCATCATTACAAAGAAGAAACCCCACAAGTTTTTCTATATAGACTTCTTCTTAAAGGACACCATTTATGAAGTTTGTTTTGACATCCATTTGATACACTTTTTATACTTTTTGGATTTCCATCTAGCCACTGGAGAAAATGATTCTTCAACATCAACACCTTAAATATCTGAACTTTATTTACAAACCAATAAATCCTTGTTTCTGATCACATTACCTCGATAGTTTAATTTATTCATGAAAATTCAGTTAATACAAATAACGTTGTGATTTTCAGGCATCTTAACTAGATCCCATGTTTGGTTCTTGTTGATCTGATCCAACTCTTCAATCATAGATTTAACCCATAATTCATAATTTGTAGCTTCTTCAAATTACGATGCTTCTAAACAATATATGAAGGAATATTGTGCATTATTTTTCATTCTCCTTATTTTTGTGGGTATTGTACAATCCCCAATTATGGTAGATTGATCAATTTTTTCTATTCAATTACTTCTATGTGGTTTAGAATAATTTTATTCTGCCGCAGATTATTCTTCTAATTATTCTTCTAAATTTTTTTTTGTGACCCCTGAATGTATTTTACTCTTTACTATGTATATATTTTTGAATCTATTACACAACCATTGTCTTCTCCCTATTCAATCATATGAGCATAACATCCCCTCCTTGTACTAGTGTTATTATCCTCAATTATATTAACATCACCACTTTCCAAAATTTTTTTGATGCACTCATTGAATAATTTTTAGGATTTTTTATTTACATATTATCTTAGGACTATTCCGTTATCTATGGTATCACCATACTTTCCTTGATTTCCTTATTTGTTCCTAATAAAACATATACTTCTAAAAACATATAAATACTTCATAGGCGGATTCCTTACATGAACCAAATAATACAATGTATGTGTTTCAACCTTATAATTCCCTATTCAATTTTGATAATACATTGTATCTTGAATAGCCACTTTCTAGTAATGTTGAGGGATGTGACACTCAATCATCATAGTTCTGCCCATATTGTTCACCTGTTGTATTCCATGATTTTACAAATAATTTTCAGACCATATGAATGTTTATTTTCCTCCATTATTAGACATCAGGACAATAAATGTCCATCCATTATCATTCTTGGCGATTCAGAGAAAGGTATTAATGCAATCAAGCACTTTTTGTATCCTATGTATAACCATCACACAATCCATTTTACTATAATCATCAATGAGAATGATGAAGTACCATTTTCCATGAGTACCAACAACATTTATCAGAGCACATATTTCTGTATGGATGAGATCGACAATATTTTATACCTTTTATTCTTTGGAATATATGAACTACATAACAACTTCCCTTATATACAAGAATCACAACCCTTTTCCCATTCCTGTTTCATATTGTTGATATCAATGACTACCTTCAGGTTAGATATCTTTTCCATGTTGTGTTGATTAATGTGTCCCAACCTCCAGTTCCACATTTCATTTTCTTCTTCAATAGTTAAGTTACAAATCTTATCTCTACTATCAACCATGTCTAAGTTTGCATATGTTCTACAACCTTTCATGAGATAATTCCATGTATTTTCTTTTATAGTCCACCCTTTTTGTTTGAATTCGACTATGTATCTTGAGTCATAGATATTACCCACATAATGTTCATTCAGACACAAACAATCCACATATAGATCTTTTGTTTTCATTATCCTGCCATTCCCCAGTTCAGTACTTCTTCTTTTTTTATTCTTCAAAGAATCATCATTATCAAACTTTACTATTCCATAAACCCTTTTATTAACATTCATTATCAATTATTCATTACCCATAATATGAGATGAGAATCTTCTATAATGAATCTAGGTGATGAATATATTTTTAGTTTTTAGGGAAACTTTTTCAATGTTGTATTTTTCAATTTTCTTATTTTCTATCCATGAAATATTTGATTGTGTGAAGGGTAAATATGTCCATTCAATGATATCTTCCATGTGAGTAGTTTATTCATATTCATACTCTTCTTTAATGGGAGAAAACCTATTTGTAAGAGAAATTCCATTTGTTTGATGAGTGTGGACTTATCTCTAGGTACTCTGTATTGTTCATTCCTTTACTCTGCCTATAATGAACAACTTTATGGGAAAAGCTAGAATAGTGAAAATAACATAAATAGAAATTTTTTCTTCTATAATAAGTAATATATTAATTTTTTATCCTTTTATTGATTCCAAGATCTTCCCCATTCAAATAAATCTTTTCATCTTCATAGTATGACATGGTATGGCCCAATAGACATAGAACTGACATTTAATAAGTGGAAGTGTCTTCTTGTTTAGATTCCTCCTTAGGTATCATTATATAGGAAAACCTTTTGTTTTCCTAACATTATTGGATACCTAATGATAATTTACAGTTCTCCATTTAGTTTGAATTGAGGGTTTGTTTCTCTTCCCTTCAAGTGACTTTTCAACAAGTCCAACTTTCAACTTTCCTTCAATTTGGCCCATTTTATTTTCACCATTTGAGTTTAGACATCACAACTAATCCACTATTTCCCTAGATTTAAAGTATTTGATTATTCAAAACCTTTTCAACTCCATCAAAACCAAGATTATATCTCTTAAAAAACTTAGCATCTGAGAATTTTATAAACATTATTTTATTCTTTTATTTTACTAATTTTGATTCACTTTCAAGTTTACTTATCAGAGTAATAAATTCTTCTTTAAGTCCCTCAACATTATTTGACTTCTTCTATAGTATCGATGTAATGTCATTAATGACCTTCATAAGATCTTCAATTTTGTAAAGTATTTCTACTACATATTTTTTGCAACTAAACATTGTTGATTGTTCTCTCAATACTCTTTCTAGTCGTTCAATTTTAGCTTCATGATGATCAACATATTCAGATTATTCTTCCACAACTACTCTAATCTTTTTTCATATATTAATTTGAATATAAATATTACCAAGAGCATCCTTTATTTGAAACTTGTGATCAACATTAGTGGTAAACTAATTATCTATATATTTATCTTCCAAAGGACAGGACATTTCATTGGTATCCATCTTGGAAGATTATGTTCTAGATTTAAATTCTGTTTCTTCTTCTTCAAATTACTCATTATCATCATCTTATTCTTCATAGACAAAATTATTCCCATGTAATTTTGTTCTAGATTAGTAGTATCCCTTTTTGAAAAACATTTTCTTGAGGCTTTTCTATGTTTCCATCTTCACTTTCTTCATCATCAAATATTATTGTGCACCAATAGGCAATGGGCCCAAATCCTCCACAATGAAAACAATATATAGGTAACTTACCATCCAATATAGCTTTTCTCTTCTTAAATTTCCTAGAAATTATATAAAGAAGTTTTTTTCCTCATTATCTACCTCAATAATATGTCCTAAAATATTTAGTTTTTCCATGTCATTTAAAACCATTTAACTTCTTACTCGAGTCATTTCTTCTTATGTTTTGACTCTCATTTCATATTTTAGCAGTTTATAAAACAGATCATGCAAAGAGAGCTTAAAAAGATCCATTTCATACAGGAACGAATATTTTGGATTATAGAGAGGAGGAATGTTTCACAATATTTTCCTCACAATTTCAATCCCTTTGAGGTCTTTTTAAGAGCTAGATTTGGACGAAAAAATTCAGTATTCTATTGAATGTGGAATCTTTATTTTCATCGGGATGTATTTTTAGATCATCAAAGCTCTTGTGAACAACATGGAGTTTTTCCTCCTTCTAATTACTGTATACTTCATTAAATTTATGATTTTTTCTCAAATAGACTATTCTGAGGTTAAACACACAACATTTAAATCGATATGATTAGAAAGATCTATAGTGAGGGAATTCAATGATTTAGCATACACATAAATCATTTTTCTTTTGGAATCATTCCTAGATAGCCCTGTTGAATAAGTGACTTGTATTTCTTGTGAAATGTTACAAAGAACATCTATTCTATGTGATCATAAAAGGGAAACCATTGAATTATCCTATATTTGAACATTTCATCCATTAAATAGATGGACTCCCCTAACATTTACTAATTTATTTATGATTAAAAAATAAAATATATTTAACACTTGAAACATATACCCTCTGACACAAATTGATGGACCTAGGAACACCCTGAGAGGGGAGGGGTGATTCATGGTGTCAGTTTTTTCTTCTTAAAGAGATTAATCTTGTTCACATTTTGGTTGGATCCAGTTAAACCAATAAATAAATCAATAGAAAAGTGAGAAAACATTAATTTTAATTGTTTAACCACTAAGGGATAGTCCAAGGAGCTTATGCCAATAGTGTGTTAGTCATACCTATGTCCACTAATCTTCACCAGTTGTTAAGTACAAGAATAAAGTCATAGTCACTCTATTTAAGGAACAATGCCTACACATAATTTTAGTGATAGCACACAATTTCCCTCAGAACACTTATGTTGAGTCTCCATAGCTCACTACTTTTAGAGAAGTCAAACTCAGTTTATCGACATAAAGGGTTGTTCATTGAATTATAATTAATGAATTTTTCCATGGCTAATCCTTATACATTGCTTAAAATGAGGACCTAAGTTGATGCACATTGAAATATATGTTCATTGAAAAATGTAAGTTCATAACATCCTTTCGCAAAGCTCCATTGTGAAGCTCAGTTCTTCATGAAGCACCTCTTCCTTAAAGGAACACACTACCTTTGTGAAGCTGCCTTCCTCCCTAGAAAAACCTTCCTTCATAGATCTCACTGAGTGAACATGGAATAGCCCATCTCCATAAATCAACCTTTTCACAAAATCATTGAAATTTGTTAAGAAATAATAAGTCATTTCATGATGCTCAAGATCAAATTGATTACCAGATTCATGGAGATCCCCTAGTTTCAAGAAATCAAAGTGATTCTGGATTTACCCCAAACTCTTTATTCCAACTGAATTGGGGTAGCCTCTTATTTATAGGATGGTTGTTCATCAAGAAACACTGCCTCCATCATATTTTCTGAATTCGTAAAAAAAAATTCACAGCCCATCTCCATTCACAAACCGACATTGAGATTTGATATTATCATAATGCTTTCTATAAAACCATCATGCCATTATGATTCTCCAATTCTCATAATCACAGAGTTCAATGTAATTTTTCATGATTCTATAATTCTTTTTCATTTGCAATGCTCAACGTGATTGCATAACACACTGTATGAATTCATTAATCCTTCACGAAACACAATTCAAAAATCACATCTTCATGAAAATAACGCATCAACCATATTTTCATAATTCCTTCAAGAAAAATCAAAATTTTTTCTTCAATCCATCATCAAGATTTTAGACCCCAAAATAAAGAAAACACTGGGTAATGACACTACCATAAGCACTATTGTCAGCTTGAAGTGTAGGATTATTTTCCATTCTAACACTCGGATCTTCCAAATGAGGATTAAAAAAAAACTCTATTTCAACCTATGAATATCCTTGGATCCAACAAGTGGATGAATGTGGGACATCAATAGAGAATCTAAATAAAACAGGGTATTCATTCATTGGAGATAATTAATGGACCAAAAAGTCTATACACATTGAGTGGAACTTTAAAAGGTTCATGGAACACACTTCAGTTGACATAACAATGAGATACTAGATTTTGATTTTATGTGAACCAAGATGGATAATGTGTATACTCCAAAAAATGTAAATAGAAGTGCACTTTATATGGATTTTTTATATAGCCATATTTTCAGTGAATTCTCTTTGGACCTAGCCCAGTGAGGGGGAACCAAGTAAAAATTTTCTGTCTCTTGTATAATTTACTTTTATTTCATACATTTCTATAAGAAATTGATAGAATAGAGTTCTGTTTATCAATTAAGAAAGATCAAAAAGTGAATGTTATTTTATTATGTACTACCCTGATTCACCCCCTCCTCTTAAGTTATTTGACCTAGTGTGGACAACAATTGGTTTCAGATAGAAAGGATAATATCAGGGTTTCTCTCTCAAGGGTATTATTGGTGGTTGTCAATCCCAAAGGGATTCTGATATTTATGGGAATATTTTTTAGTTATGGAAGAATTAGTAACATCACCACTTCTGATCATTGTGAATGTATGTGTTTACATTAGTGATGCATGGTATTTCATCCAACTTTGGTAGTGGTGCTATATTAGAAGTTGAATGAAGTGAATTAGATGACGACAACTAAAGAATAAATGTGTTAGGAGGTTCCTCATCCAACAAAATCCTTACTAAGGTGATGTCATGCAATACATAAAATGATATGTGGGAGACTATATTGAATATATATGAAGGATATTGAAAGGATAGAGAGGCAATGATTGAGGTTCTATGGAGAAAGTATGAAGATTTGTGAATGAACCTAAATGAGTCTGTTGATGCATTCTTTGAAAAAGTGAATGTTGTTGTAGAAGAAATGTTAGGTCTTAGAGAAACTATTGAATATGTAAATATCATCATGTTAACATTAATAAAACTTCCAACTTAATTCAATATGATGGTTTCTATGTTAGATGACTAAGATCCAAAAGAGCTAAGATTGGATAGCTTGCACATTAGTCTTATCATGTGTGAGATGAGAAATGATGACATTAAGTTTGTGGAAAAAGGGAATTCTAATGATGTGTAATTCAAGGCCTTGAAGAAGCTTACCATCGATCAATTCAATGTAGAATAAAATATGGATGAAGTGATGTCATTCCATTCCTCAATTCTACAAAGAGGAAAGGGAAAGTTACAAGGGAACCTTCTACCATCATTTTTTTGATGAAGAAAATATGGACATCATGTAGAAAGGTTACCTAAGAAGTTACATAAAGTAGATGAGGATGAATTTGAAATTACTATGAATAATGTTTTAGTTTATGTGAGTGGAAAGAAATATTTTATGTGAAATTTCTTCTAAATAAAGCATATTATTTTGTTGGAAAATAATAGTTTATAGGAATATGAGGTTGAAAAGATAGAGAACTGTAGAGATCATGGAGAAACGTCTATTGTGGTAGTTTTAGGTAGCACCTAGAAAAAAATAATAATGTGACATTGATTAGGAATATGTCAAAGGAAGTGTCTATATGGAGGAAAAATTAGAATCAATAACTAAGGAGATATATTTTTGGAGAGCCAAAATAATGAAATCCAACAAAGTGGTTCATGATATCAAACTATATATGTTGTATTAGGAAGAAGAAATGTCTGAGAAGATGAATTAAATTGAAAAACATTAGTATTCAATGCCAGGGAGATCATAAAAGATAGATGAGAAAAAGAAAAAAATCATGGAACAAAAAAATGAAATCTATCATTTGAATAACACTAGGAGAGATCAAATAAAATGTGATGAAGAACATGAAGAAGAAGAAGAAGTAGTCAGTCTGTGGAAAAATTTTTGGATCAATAAAAAATCATGACTCCCAATATTTCATCATAAATTTATATCACTAAGAAGATGGAATAACTGGATATGGAGCATAGATGTTTAACAAAATAGAAGCTACCGGAAAATATAAATGATAAGGATAGAATAGGAATTAACCATAAAGAGAAAGAATTCATGGTTGAGTTCCTGATACAAGCACCCACTATGAGAAGGAATGCTGATTTGGGTAAAAAGAAGAATCATAAGATTCATAAAAACCTAGAGACAACCAATAGTGCAAAAGTGACATGCAAGAATTCAACTTGTATTAGGTGTTTTTGCTGTAGAATGATGGGACATTCACAAAACTTCTATTCCATAACTAAGAGATACCAAAGGGAATAAGAATAATAGTTGAATCCAAATGAAGCTCAATAATCTATAATATATTTGGAGGGAAATTGTTTTTGGTTAATATTTATTGGGTAAATGGATAGATATTGAAAATAAACCATGTTGACGAAAGTGCCAAAGTAGAACCCATGTGGGCACATGGAGAAAATTAAAGAATAAAAAAGTGATATGAAAACACAAAATCAATTTGAAAATCTACCAGATGATTCTGGTCCATCACACACTGATAGAGATAAATACAATCTATCCATATTGAGTATGAATTAAAAAAAATGGATAAAAAAGAGAATAATATGCAAGGAATTTGTTGTGGTATTTTTCATTAAAGCTTCATATCATTCTGCTGTGTAAATACTTGACTGTGGTTGGACATACCATATGAAATGAAATTTGTATCTAGTTACCAGCATAAAATATAACAATGAAATTGTGTCCAAATTTTGGTACATTGGAGTCCTAAAGAAAATTGGTTTGGGAAAGGCCAGGTTTTGGAGAAAAGAAATGGTACGTTTTCATATATTTTTAGTAGAATTTCTCATTCACAACTTGATTAGTTCCAGGAAACTATCTGACATAGAGAAATATATAATATTTACTAATAATATATAAACTGTCAATGGAAGATATGATGCAGTTGTTATATAGGGAAAAATAATAATGGGAAATCTATACATTGTAAGTAGAAAAGAATATAAGTGCTTAATTTTCTAGAGATGAAGAAAACATGTTGTGGAGTAAATTACATGTTCATCTTTACCAAGAATCCATAGAATATCTGGTAATGTGTTATGTAGCTATATACCTCCCTAAGCTATCATGTGATAGTACTCATACATCTGATGCTTGTCCACATGGGAAGATCATCAGAATGATATAAATGAGAAATTATAGAAATCGACCTATGTGCTTGAAATGGTACATGCTAATGTATTTGTACCTATCACAACAAGATACACTGACAAAAAGAGATATTACTTTCTTTTCATTGATTATTATATCATTATAAAATGTGTATTTTTCATTTAGCACAATTTCGATGTTTTTAAATCCATTAAACACTATAAGAGGGAATGTCGAAGGATGTTTAGATTGAAAATTATGATGTTTCATACTGAAAATGGTACATAATAAAAAAAATCTATTGGAAGTCTATATTGAGAAAATAAGGATAAGGAACCATGTTTCTTCAGTGAGAACTCCTCAATAGAATGGATTGGTTGAAAGAAGGAATCTGATCAACAACAACATGGCTAGAACAATGTTTATTGAAAAGGAAATACCTGAACAATTATGGAAGGAAGTAGTAATGAAATTATAATACATTTCTAATAGGGCAATGTTGTGTTCGAAGGAAGAAAAGACTATGTATTAGATGTGGTAAAAAAAGAAGAAAACATTAAAATACATTCGATTCATTTGGTGTAAGTGAATTAATCTTGATAATGGAAATCATATTAAATTTGGGTCACATAGTGATGAGGGGATATTACATGGATAATAAAGTAAAATAAATGCATATAAATTCTTAAATATGAGTCTGGAAAAGTGGTAGAAATAAATTATGTCACTATAGTGGTTGATGGAGAGAATATTCAACAATATAGTGAACAACTTCCTGATAAAAGTGACGTGGAGGTAAGAAATATAGGGGGATAAGAAGTGGAAGATGCAGATTCCTAAGAATGTAATGATGATGATAAAGAGGAAGTGAACTCTGTATCTATAAAGAAGCCAAAGATTCAAGCTGAAATTGATATGTAGAATATCATTGGTGATCAGACAACAACAATTCAAAAAATAAAAATGTAGTCACTACAGAATATACTATTTGTATCTCTGGTAGAGCCTTAATGTTTTTATTATGAATCTGGAGATGAAAAATGGGATCTGGAAATGAATAAAGTGCAAGAAATATTTTTAGTACCCCCATTTTGAGGTATGTTGCCTTTGTTTATGCATTTTTATGTGTTTAAAGTGCATAAGATGAGTTGGGAATAGTTTGGTAGAGTTTGGAATGGTTTTGAATGAGTTTGGAGGCTTTGCATTGGGAGCACGGTTTGAGCATGGTTAGTGGAAACCGTGTAGATTTTCCAAGAAACCATATAGGGGGAGATAGTAGGCTTTACACAGCCTATGCATGGATTTCCAAACCATGCGAGGAAACCATGCGGACCCTTGCACTAGAGGCAGTAGCGTGCGAACAGTTAGCGTACAATTTTCCGAACTGTGCGGGCTAACTGTGAAGCCACTTAAAAGTAGGGTTTTTAAATCTAGGATCCCTCGGAGTTGCCTCATTTATCTCCAAATTCTCACCCACTCAAGACTCACTTGGGATTTCGGGTTCTCCAAGGTTGAGGGTGCTCTCCAACTCGGTTTGGAATCATTTTGAAGAGGTTTCTTGGAGGTTTGAAGGTGGTTTCTCCAGGGTAATTCTCTCCTATTGGTTTCCTTGTGTTTTCCTCATGATCTGCATATCCCTCTCTCTTGGTTTTCTATATCTACACCCTTTGTGCGTAGATATATGGTTGTGGTTGCCTTGGATGTTAATTTTAGGGCTTGTGAATGTTAGGGAAGGAAATCTAGAGAGGTTTAGGGGGTGCGTTCGCCGGATTTGAGGTGAGATTTCATGTGGGTTGAATTCTTGGGAACCCTAAAGGTTGGTGGATTCTCTCTTGACTCCAATTGGTTAGAGCAATGCTTTTGGGATATGATTAATTTGGTTTTCTTGAAATTAATTGTGTTTGGATGTGAGAAATTTGTTTCAAATCCCTTGAGTGATGTTTTGGGGATTTTTGGGAAAAAGTGGGTTTGGTGGTGAAGTGTTTCTTGTTGTGGATTTTAAAATAAAGATTTTAAAATGCTTTGCTGTGAATGATTTGTGAAAATGTTTGATGAAAATGGTTTTCAATAAAGATTTTGTTTTATTGAAATGTGTAATTTCATGGAAAATTATTTAAGGGTTGTTTCAATTAATGGGTTATTTATTGAAGTGGTTGACATGTAATGGAAGTGGTTGATTGCATGTTGTTGTGGCCTTGGTGGGTTATGTGATTGGTTATGGCTTGATTGGAATGTGGTGTGGAAGTGGGCAGGAAGTACCACTATAAAAAGGGGATGCATAGTGGACGGAAGGGCCACCATCAAAGGATAAGTGGTCGGGAAGTACTACTAGTTGTGAATGGGTGAACGGGTTGGACCGAAGCTCCACCATTATGGTTGATTTGTGTGCATTGATTTGTAAGATTGAAATTGTGGTGCTAATGTGTAAATGATGAAATGGATTGTGGAATGTTTGTTTGGATTTCCCTTAGATACTTGGTTTGGGTGAGATGGCTTGGTAAGTGTGTGTATGGCTCATGTTAATGGTTGCACTTGTGATTATTTTATATAAAATGTTTTATATAAATGTACTAACATTTTTCTCCTAGTGGCATGTGTAGGGAAGTCATTTGGAGAAATCCTACAGAGTAGTTGTACTCACCCATGATTTGGTACGTTGGTGTCTTTTCAGATGTTGTATACCGTGACGTGGGAAAAGGTAAGGCATAATCCTCCTCTAGGGGGAACATTGTGATGTCTTGGTGGAGCATGGAGCTTGGATCTTGGTTTAGAGCTGTTGTTGTATCATGGCAAATGGTGCTTTGTTTTTTGGTCTTCCACACAGTACTCTGATATTGTGTTGTTGTTTTTGATTGGGGTTGTATGGTGGAACAACTTGGTTGTCCTTTGGGAATACATGCTTGAATGTTTTGGTTGACAATCATCATATAGTGATTTATAGTGGATGGTTTGGTTGGTTTTGTCTTAAGAAAAAATCATTCCCCAATTTTCTCTTGAAGACCTTGGCATTTATTTCGAGCCTTTAGTGACTTGGAAACATCACTTGAGGCCAAGTAACCCTCACCGCCTTATCAAGACAATGAGGTTGGGGTGGGGTATTACAAGTGGTATCAGTTTTTTAGGTCCTTAGCTTTCAAGTCAGATTAGTTGTTCGATCATTGGGGTTAATCAATGGTTTTGGTGATGACATTCATTGTTTTATATTCCTTGAGTCAGGATGGTAGCAAGGCATAGGAATGTCAGAACTTGGAATGTTTATCATAAAAGGATGTAGCTAACCCTTTTATGCTGAACATAAAGTTACCAGGGAGTTGGGTACATAAGTGGTTGGAGACACTTATAGGCATTAGATATCTCATTGTTGTGTGTGTAGCCAATGTGATGAGCACAACATGCATGATAGAAATGACTTCCCTCTATGATGCTTATTTCATTGGGGTATAATGATTTATGTTGTGATATGAATTTGTGGATTTTGAAAAATATAAATTGGGTTCCAAAACGAACAGATTTGAAACATGGAAACTAGTGGTATTTTGAAAATGGTTTGATTTTCAAAAAATGGTGAAACTTGTAAATGTGGAAAAGGTGTAAATCCTTATTGTGATAGTGTTGTGTAATGAAAATTGAAATGGGAAATCTTGACGTCTAAGGAAGTGAGACTCATGGTTGTTTGTTTTCTATTTATAGAAATGACACTAGTTAGGTGTCATAGAGACCAACCAGAAGTGTACGATGAGAACACGGTTGCACCTGAGCCTCAGGTGAACCAGCTGTTAGTGCAGAGTATAGTGCCAGATTTCCAAGCTAGGGAAAGTGGAAACAACGTGGATGAAAAAAGGAATGTGGATCATGCAGTCTAATTTCAAAAGAAAAATCCACCCATCTTTAGGGGTGATTCAGATCTAGAGAGGAAAGAGGCATGGTTGAATAGAATGAACAAGATCTTTGATTTCTTAGGACCAACAGTAGAGTTGAAAGTGAAGTTGGCCATGTGTTTGTTTGAAGATCATGCCCGTCATTGGTGGGAGTTGGTGGTTCAAGCTGGTATGGACCAGGGTATGACATGGGAAGGATTTGAGGAATTTTTTAATAAATAATTCTACCCACAGACATTTAAAATTCATCACATGACTGATTTATTCAGTATAAAGAAAGATCATATGTCTATGAGAGAGTATGCAGCTAAGTTTATAAACATAGTGCAGTTTTCACCCGTGGTGGCGGGTAGCACGTCGTTGAAGGAAATGATCTTTGAAGTGGGGTTAAGGAAAGAAATCCATTCAAAGATAGTAGTGATTTGGATAGATGATTATAAGGGCATGATGAATAGAGCCTCGGTGGTTGAGCGGGATTTTTTGGGAGCTCCAGGCGGTGGAAGCATGGTGGTACCCATATGGAATAGTGGGAACTCTAATTCTGGGTTCAAGTGAAGGAGGGACACTTATTCCCAGGGTGGGGGCATGACACATTATCTGACGGCAGGATCGGTGAATCATCCTCCGATGCCCTAGAGAAAGATTAGATGTTTTTAGTGTGGTTCTATGAGCTACATAAAGTATGATTGTACGACACAACCTCAAGAATGTCATTATTGTAAGAAGATGGGGAATCTTCAGCGTTATTGTCGAAATTTTCCAAGGTCGGGTGCGCGTGACACTCCCCAGGGATCGCAGGCATCGTATTTTTTGATAGGAAGGGGACAACAACACACCCCTTGTCAGCAGATTAAAGTGGGTTATGGTGATTCTCGGAATACCACAATGCCTCAACAAAGCAATAAAGAGTAGAGTGTGGCAAGAAAGGCATTGTTTGGAGTTGAGCAGTTTATGGTGGATGATCAGTCGGGACCATCCATGGTTTGAGGTAATATTCTTTTAAATTCTACCTTGATGCAAGTGTTGTTTGATATGGGTTCTTCACACTCTTTTATTTCTACACGTAAGGTTGATTTGATGGGTTTAAGGGTAGAAATGACGCATTTGGTATTGAAACATCAAACTCCATTGGGTCAAATAGAGTGTCGAGCCTTCTTGTGTAGAGCATGTTGTATCGTTGTGGGTGAGGTTGAGCTAAGGTGTAATTTCCCAGTGCTTGAGATGGATGGGTATGATGTAATCCTCAGAATGGATTGGCTAGTGGCGTTTAAGGCCCACATCGACTTTAATGTGCGGAAAATGGATTTTACGACACATGATGGCATTAGAAATCTCTTTAGAGGAGAGAGGCATGGAAGGTAAGGTGCAATGGGTTTGTTGGCACCAGCAGTGGGAACATTATCGTATCAGTTAGTGGGGTTGTCATTGGAATCAGTAGAGGGTGTTGAAAAAAGTGTTCTTCCAGTAGTGGTAGATCATTTCATAGATATTTTTTCCCGAAAAATTCTTTGGGTCACCTCCCGTAAGAGAAGTGGAGTTTACGATTGACCTCCTTCCGGGGACCAATCCTATCTCACTTCTGTCTTACCAGATGGCATATACTGAATTGCAGTAATTGAATGTCCAGTTGGAAGAAATAGAAAAAAAGGGTTTATCAGGCCTATCACGTCTCCGTGGGAAACTCCTGTGTTGTTTGTGAAAAAGGCAGATGACACTTTGAGGATATGTGCTGATTATTTTTGACATAACCAAGTTATGATAAAGAATAGATATCCTCTACCACAAATTGATGATTTGTTTGACCAGTTGAGGGGAGCCCAGTGGTTCTCCAAGATCGACCTGAGGTCAGGATATCATCAATTGCAGGTGAGGAAGGACGATTGAAAGTGCGGCCGATTGTCGCCTATCGACCGTTCAAGGTTCCGGTGCTCTGCTAATGTATATAGCAGCACTCGGGTCGAATCCTCGGCGATGATACTTTGTAGTAGTCGTTTGTTTTTAGTTGATTGTATTTTGATTAGGGGGGTTTGTTTGCAGAGCTTAATTGAAATGATTTATGGATGATGTTTGATTTACCAAATTGATAAAGATTGGGGTGAGTTCATCATTAGGTTAGTTAAGCTTGTGATATCCTCGAGCTTTGCTTTATATTGCATTTAAATTAACACCCATGTCACAAGATGATGTTGATTAGAATTCTTAAGTGTTAAGGCTTTAAACCAAGACTTAACTTAACTTAAGGTTATAATCTCAATCAGATCTTATTTATGGTTGTGTATTTATGGTTCCAATAATCCATGGAAACCACATGTTAAACGAAACAAGTCATTAATCCATGACATGTTAAGTCCAACATACACAATGTTAATTCAAAGAATATTCATCGAGCAGAAGCTCTCAATCACTTAACATACCTAAATTATAACTCACCCCAATGAGAGATTTACTCAGCCATTTGTGTGATTAATAATCTGGTAATATATGTTTATGGTGATGAATTATAAAGAGAAGAAAAAGAAAGGGACAAGATAAGAGTAGTGTGCCGAACACACACACGAAATAATTTAAGAATCAAAAATGGAATTTCGATTGAATGAGGAAGCTTAAGAAGGGAAGGGGATTGAACTGAATTTTAAACTATTTTAAGAACATTAATATTAAAATACAGAAGGTGGAAGAGAATAAGAGATATTGAAGAAGTAACTTGCATTAAAACAGAATTACAAAGAAAGAGAATTACAAGATTACAAAAATGAAAAACTCAAAAGTAAGTGAAAAGAAAGAGAGGAGGAAAGGTCTCTCAAGTGAAAACTTGAGTATGGCAGGTCCTCCCAAGCCTTTGGCAAAGCTTTGGTCGTGCCAATGTGATCTCCTCTCTTCTGAAATGCCAACCCCTCTCAAGGAGAGAAGGGAAGAGTATTTATAGCCCAAGGAGTGGACTGTTTGCATTCCCAATCTGTCCCTCCACTTGCATCGCCAATTTGGAAATTCAGACAGCCGAATATTCACATATCTTCTTCTTCAAAGTTGTAGGAAATAATGTTGGCCGACTACTCTCAAAATTTGGAGTCATTTGGACGTAAGGATAAAAAGTTATGGCCGGTTAAATAAACAAACTTAAACTGTCCATTTCAATCCAGTCTTTTTGAAGTCCATAATGTGAAAGGGTTTTTGAATATTAAGATGCCTTCAAATCCGAATGGTTTCTTCAACAAAGTCGGCCGCCTACATCCCCTCTTTCACACTGCAAAATATCAGCTCGCTTGGATGATTACATCAGGAGATATGTCATGCATACTATACTGATTTTCATTCTCGGCCAGAATGGTGGGCTGGACTTAAAAGATTCATTTGGGCCCCTTGTACTTGGATTTGGGCCATGAAATTTTTATCCAAGATGACATGTAGTGTCCCCCGAATTATGGTGGAGAGTTAAGGTTTTTGAACTTCTAGATTGAGCCCAGTAAATCAATCTTCATGAATAGTCCAGTTTCTTCACAGATTCTTTGGTCTTGTTTGTGAGGACCATATGACCCTTCAAATGGCAGAATTGGATCATGGTTCCTTCTAATGAAATGTTTTATATTGAAAGGAGAATCCTACAAAACAAGAACCACACAATTTGGATCAGTATAGTGATAGTTATAATTAAAACATTAAACTGACTCAATTTGACTACTTCTAAAAATGCTCAAATATTATACTTAATATTAAAACATTAATATTTCACAGAAATTATGCACATTTCATATAAAATAAGTAAAGGGGGAATATAATAAGTTGTGAAAATATTAATAACATCAACTCCCCCACACTTAGATTTGCGCGTGTCCTCATGTGCAACAAATATAAAAACATGACAAAATCATTTTCACTCACCAACAAATATTAAAATTTTGTTTTCTCCAATCAGGGGAGGTTTAGAATATTTCACTCATCCATATTGAATTCCATCACAAATTTGGTTCACAATAATGCATCATAAACAATTCATTTTTTCATGTTCAAGGTTTGAATTGGAAAATGTAGGCACTCCAAACTTACTCCTCTCAAGATGATAAAAATGTATTTTAGGAGGTTCACTCATTCACCAACAAAAAGTGAAAATCAAGAGTTTGTAAGAGCTCTCAGCTTCCATTCCCAAATCTAATGTGTACAATAATCAAGAGGTCTTTTAAGGGGTTTTTCAGTGGCTATGGGACGGTAGGTATATAATGTCCAAAGGAAAAGAGGGGTTAAAAACACCAACATGGAAAAATCAATGCACATTTTTTTTGAAATTTGAATTGAAAGGAAATAGAAACACATATTTACAAGGGCATGAATGTGTGATGAATGAAAAGTGATGGAGATAGAAAATGGAATAGGGTGAGATGATGGAATATGTACAACATGGAAGACTTCCAATAATGACACAATACAAGATGATTCAAGTGTTCTTTTTTTCTTCTTTTTTTTGCTTTTTTTTCGAAAGTTGTGCTTGAAACAAGTCTCACAGTCATCTCCCAACCCATTTTTGATCTTCTCATGGAACTAATTTTAGTAGTTATAACACGATCAAAGTTTGAGGATGAATGATTTTTGACCCACCCAAGACACAACCCATTCCTTTTTTTTCATTTTTTAATATAATTTTTTTCATTTTTTTTTGAACACTTTTCAATGACTTTTGTAAAAATGACAATTACACATATACACCCAAAGCTCACAGAATTACAACCTCTCCCCCACACTTGAATGGATGCTTTCCCTCAAGCATATGATGACACATTGGAAATCAATGAAAGTACGCCCAAAAATGAAGTTCATTCCCCCCACACTTAAATTTCAATAAATTGTACAATGAAAATCCATGAAGATGTTGGGTGGGACAAGGTATTAGGCTTGTAATGTGGATATCAAAAGAAAGGTTTTCATAGTCTCAAAGGGGCTTTCAAAAGTAGGATCAATGTAAGGGTAACGGGAGGCTATTTGGCTATTCTGATTCTCATGTGGCTTAGAAAATGCCTCTATCATATTAATGCACACAAAAGATGGAAATTCAGCTCGAAGGTCCACAAACTCAAGACTCACAATCAGTGGTGAAGACACACAATGAAAAAGATGGCCATAGATGACCTTGGCATGAAGGCTAATGTTATTCCTCACGGTAGGGGAAAATCATTTTCCACCAAAAATTGTTCATTCAAAATGTTTGTTATTGACACAAAATTGTTTACCCAAGTTTGAGATAAAAATTCAATATATTTGAGTTTAAAACAAGCCTTTGACTCCCCAAAATGGTTGGACAAAATTTCAAAACTAGATGGTGAGTAAGCATGACTCTTTTTTTGTAATTTTTTTAAGTAATTGTGTTTTTTGTTTTTTTTTAGTTTTTAAGGTTTTTTTTTAAAATACACACCCACACAAGAAAGATAAAAAGAAAGGGTTTGATGAATAAAGTGGTAACAAAATGAAAGAGAGAGGAAGAAGAAGAAAGAGGTAGAGAGAGGAAGAGATAGAGAGAGAGTTAAAGGGAAAGAGGTGCCCCCTGGTTTGGATTTGGTGGGTCGCCATTTCCATCTAGTGGTGGGTCAATGGAAGTCGATGTGGAACCTGAAGTGAATGGCCTCTCATGGTGATGCTTTAACCGGTGTCCATTTACCGTGAATGTTCTTTTTGAAGAAGGGTCTTCGACTTGCACTGCACCAAATGGGTAAACATTAGTAATAATAAAAGGTCCATCCCAACGAGAATTGAGCTTACCTGGGTGAAGTCGAAATCGAGAATTGAAGAGCATTACCTTTTCACCTTCATGAAATACCTTTCGAAGAATGTACTTGTCATGGAGTGACTTTGCCTTTTCTTTGTAGAGAATGGAGTTCTCATACGAATCGAGTCGAAGCTCCTCCAATTCAGTCAACTGCAACAATCTTTCTTCACCAGATTTTTCACAATCAAAATCACATGTTTTGACAGCCCAAAATGACTTATGTTGGATTTCAACTGGTAAATGACAGGATTTACCAAAGACTAGCCTAAATGGAGACATCCCAATGGGTGTCTTATAGGCTGTTCGATAGGCCCAAAGTGCTTCACCAAGTCTATCGGGCCAGTCTTTTCTTGTGGGCTTAACAATTCTTTCAAGCACTCTTTTCACTTCTCTATTAGAAAGTTCAGCCATTCCATTTGTTTGAGGGTGATATGCAGTGGATGTTTTATGTACAACCCCATTCTTTTTCAAAAGTGACTCCATGGTTCTATTACAGAAATGAGTTCCTAAGTCACTTATCAAAGCACGTGGTGTTCCGAATCGATGGAAGATATGGGTTTTGAGGAACTCACTCACAGTCTGAGCATCGTCTTTCCTAGTGGGTTTGGCCTCGACCCACCTAGAAACATAGTCGACAGCAAGGAGAATGTAGGATAATCCATTGGAAGGGGGAAAAGGTCCCATGAAATCGATGCCCCAAACATCAAAAATCTCACAGAAGATTAATGGATTTTGAGGCATTTCGTTTCTTTTAGAAATTGTGCCAAACTTTTGGCAAGTGGGACATGATTGACAGAACTCGTGTGAGTCCTTGAAGAGTGAAGGCCAAAAGAATCCAGAATCTAGGACCTTTCGAGAAGTCCTTTGTGGTCCAAAGTGGCCACCTCCAGGCATTGAGTGGCAGAATTCCAAGATGGAGGATTGTTCAGTTTCATCAACACATCTCCTAATTACCATGTCAGCCCCAGTTTTCCAAAGTTTATTATCTTCCCAAAAATAATTCTTTGAATCACTTTTCATCTTTTCTTTTTGTTCTTTTGAAAAATATTCAGGGAAAACACCAGAAACCAAGTAATTGACAATTGGGGTATACCATGGTAACTTTGGAGTAAGAGATGAGAGGTGTTCAGTTGGAAATTCAGGATCAATTATTTCAGAATGAGAAGAATTAGAAATTCTACTCAGGTGGTCAGCCACAGGGTTTTCTTTTCCAGGTTTATCTTTTATCACAAGGTCAAACTCTTGGAGCATTAAAATCCATCTTATTAGCCTTGGTTTGGAATCACTTTTCTTAAGTAAGAACTTTAATGCTGAGTGGTCCGTGAAGATGATGATTTTGGCACCTAAGAGATAGGGCCGGAATTTATCCAAGGCAAAAACCACAGCTAAAAGTTCTTTTTCAGTCACAGTGTAGTGTGATTGAGTTTCATCCAATGTTTTTGAGGCATAAAAGATGACATGAGGAATGTTTTCTCTTCTTTGACCAAGAACAGCCCCAATGGCCCTATCAGAAGCATCACACATCAATTCAAATGGTAAGGACCAATCTGGGGGTTGGATTATTGGAGCAGATATGAGAGCAGATTTGAGTTCAATGAAGGCTCTCTTGCAAGCCTCGTCAAAATTGAATGTGACATCATTTTGAAGTAAACGAGTGAGTGGGAGGGAAATCTTGCTGAAGTTCTGAATGAATCGCCGATAGAAACCAGCATGACCAAGGAAGGACCGAATGTCTCGAACTGATTTGGGTTCAGGAAGTGATTGGATCACCTCAATTTTGGCTGGATCAACTTGGATACCCTCTTGAGAAATGATGTGCCCTAGAACAATCCCATTTGAAACCATGAAGTGACATTTTTCAAAATTCAGCACAAGGTTGCACTTGACACACTTTTGAAGGACCAAAGAGAGTGAATGTAAGCAAGATTCAAATGACTCGCCATAAATGGTAAAGTCATCCATGAATACCTCCATGCAATTCTCAATGAATTCAGAAAAGATACTCATCATACACCGCTGGAATGTTGCAGGAGCATTACAAAGGCCAAAAGGCATTCGCCTATAGGCATAAGTTCCAAAGGGGCAAGTGAATGTGGTCTTTTCTTGGTCTTGAGGTGCGATTGGAATTTGGAAGTAGCCGGTGTAACCATCAAGGAAGCAATAGTGTGACTTTCCGGCCAATCTCTCAAGCATTTGGTCAAGGAAAGGAAGTGGGTAGTGATCTTTTCGTGTTTCAGCATTCAGTTTGCGATAATCGATGCACACACGCCATTTGTTTTTCACTCGAGTTGTGACCACTTCTCCATGTTCATTTGTGACAACTGTTATCCCGCCCTTCTTAGGAACGACTTGAATTGGACTAACCCATTCACTATCAGAAATTGGGTAGATAATACCAGCTTGAAGAAGCTTGGTAATCTCTTCCCTAACTACCTCAAGTATGAGTGGATTGAGTCTTCTTTGAGGTTGCCTAATTGGTTTGGATGATTCCTCTAGATGGATGTGATGCATGCAAAGGGCAGGGTTGATTCCTGGAATATCCTCTAGGGTCCAACCTAAGGCATTTTTGTTTTCCTCTAACACTTGAACAAGTTGGGACTCCTCAGTTTCAGAAAGTGAAGCAGAGATAATGACAGGGTAGGAGGGATCATGGAAAAGGAATGCATACTTGAGGTATGAAGGAAGTGGTTTTAGATCAGTTTCAGCCTTGATTTGAGAGCTAGAAAAGTTAGGAGCAGGATAAGGGATTCCAGATGGGTTTGGATCATTTTCCTCAACACTGTCCAAGGTGGAGCAGTAGAGATCAGAGTTGATGTGGGATTCAAGAGAGTTTTCAAGTTCCTCTAGATTGATGGAGTCTATGAATGAGAGGTCCACATCAACTTCACCATTTATGACTTTGTTAATCATGGTGCATATTTCACAAGATCCTTTATCATTAGAACATGAAGAACATGGTGGATTGGGGTTCGATTGAATCTTAGAAGTGTCCTCAAAAGCATGGATTGAGAATGCAGAGTGATCCTCAGATGGGTATCGCATGGCTTGGAAAATGTTGAACTTGACCAGTTGGTCACCGAATTCCATGGATAAGATGCCTGAGTGGACATCAATCTTGGTTCTCGCAGTCATGAGGAATGGTCTTCCTAGAATTAGGGGAGATCGAGAAGAGGTCGTCTCACCTTCCATGTCAAGGACATAGAAATCAGCTGGGAATAAAAGATCATTGACCCGAACAAGAACATCCTCAATTATCCCCTCAGGACTGGCAGTGCTTCGATTGGCTAATTGAATGACAATACCCGTTGGGTGCAAGGGACCTAGACCAAGGTTGGAGAAAATGGATTTGGGCATGACATTAATTGAGGCTCCTAGGTCTATGAGTGCATCATTAAAGTTGGAACTCCCTATTTGACATGGAACCGTGAAGGTCCCTGGATCTTTGCACTTCATGGGAATGGACTGTTGAGTTGAAACATTTTCAATGTTCCTAAGTTGCCTCTTATGGGTGCACAATTCCTTAAGAAACTTGGCATACTTAGGGATTTGTTTGATGGCATCTAAGAGGGGGATGTTCACTTCAACACGTCTAAACATGTCAAGCATTTCCGGATCAGGTTCAAAGGACTTCTTAGGCTTGGAGATGGCTTGAGGAAAAGGAATCGGGTTCCTAAGTGGAATGGAAGAAGGTGAAGGAGTGGATTCAAGTTCCTTTTCTAGCTTTTTGTTCTTTTCATTTTCTAGATTAACATCGAAAGGGGGGTTTGAGGATTTATCTTGAGGCATAGCAAGTTGCTTTCCTGATCTAAGTGCAATTACACTTACATTACCCTTGGGGTTGGGTAATGGTTGAGCTGGGAGTTGGGATGAATTGGATGGTTGTTGCTGGCTAAGGTGGGATGCAAGTTGACCTATTTGGGTTTCAATGTTCTTTAGGCTAGAACGGGTGAAGGAAGCAAGATCCTCTACAGCACTTTCCCATGGTTGTTTAGAAGAAGAGGCATGTCCCAAATTGGGTTGGCCTTGATTTTGGTTCTTGGGAAAGCGATTGTATTGGGTGGGGAATTGGGAAGGCTCGTTAGGATAGTGGAATCCAGGAGGAGGATTGTTCCTTTGGGGTTGAGGAACAAAAGGATAAGGTTGATGGATACCACCACTTTGACCATATTGGAACTGGTTTGGATTTTGAGGAGGGAATTGAGGAGGATGAGAAATGGGATTACCATACCTCAGAGGTGGGTTAAAGGTAGAAGAGAAGGGCTCAGAGTGGGGTTGGTTGAAGTTTCTAACAAACTGACCTGATTGTTGAGGGTTGAAGTTTCGCTGAGCATATGCCGCATTGAGCTCCATTGGACTAGATGAATCAGATGGATCATCTTGAAGTTGTGGACATGTGTCAGTCGGATGAGATGGAGAGTTGCAGATTCCACAATTCTTGATAGGTCCAGGGAATAGTGACTGTGGAGAAGATGAGGTTGGGGCTTTGGTAGCCACCGCTAGTTGACGCACAAGACCTGTAAGTTCACTCATCCACTCAGTCATCTTGTTGGGCTCTATGGATTGATTATCTTGGGCTTGTTTCACTTGAGCATGTGCTCGAGTATGGAATTGCTGCGTGTTTGCAGCCATGTTGCTTATGAGTTCTCTTGCAGCTGCAGGAGTTTTATCAACAAGAGCACCGCCACTTGCGGCATCAATGAGAGTTCGCTCCATAGCCAATAACCCCTCATAGAAGTATTGGATCAGGAGTTGGTCAGGGATTTGATGGTGTGGACAAGTTGCCACAAGCTTTTTGAACCTCTCCCAATACTCATGGAGTGATTCATTAGGGAATTGACGGATGCCGCTTATTTCCTTTCGGATAGAAGCTGTTCGGGAAGCGGGAAAGAACTTCTCAAGGAAAAGTCTCTTCATGTCAACCCATGAGTTTATGGAACCAGGTGGGAGGTAGTAGAGCCAAGACTTGGCAGAATCCGCTAGGGAAAAGGGGAAAGCTCTAAGCTTGATTTGTTCTTCAGAAACCCCTTGAGGTTTCATGGTTGAGCAGACCACTTGGAACTCTTTGAGGTGAAGATGAGGATCCTCACCAGCTAGACCATGGAAATGAGGAAGAAGATGAATCAAACCCGACTTGAGTTCGAAGTCAGCCTCTATGTTTGGATATTGAATACCAAGAGGTTGGTAATTCATATCAGGGGCAGCAAGTTCTTTTAGGGTTTGTTCCCTAGGATTGGCCATTTCAATTTCAATTGGTTGGATGAGGACTGGTTCTTGAATTATTTGAGTATCTCTTATGTTCCTCCTAAGTTGGCGAAGTGTTCGCTCAATTTCAGGGTCAAACAAATCCGAAGGATTGTTTGGAAGGCTACGGGGCATTCAGAGAGATTTTGGAAGAAAGAGGAAGACGGGTTTTTCTTTGTATTTTTTCAGTTTATGATTTTTAAGAGGAAGACGGGTTTTTCTTTGTGTTTTTTTTCAATTTTTTTAAACTTTTGTATTTTTTTTGGGTTTTTTTTACAATAACCAGAAACTAATGACTACTTAAAGCACCATCCCCGGCAACGGCGCCATTTGAAAGTGCGGCCGATTGTCGCCTATCGACCGTTCAAGGTTCCGGTGCTCTGCTAATGTATATAGCAGCACTCGGGTCGAATCCTCGGCGATGATACTTTGTAGTAGTCGTTTGTTTTTAGTTGATTGTATTTTGATTAGGGGGGTTTGTTTGCAGAGCTTAATTGAAATGATTTATGGATGATGTTTGATTTACCAAATTGATAAAGATTGGGGTGAGTTCATCATTAGGTTAGTTAAGCTTGTGATATCCTCGAGCTTTGCTTTATATTGCATTTAAATTAACACCCATGTCACAAGATGATGTTGATTAGAATTCTTAAGTGTTAAGGCTTTAAACCAAGACTTAACTTAACTTAAGGTTATAATCTCAATCAGATCTTATTTATGGTTGTGTATTTATGGTTCCAATAATCCATGGAAACCACATGTTAAACGAAACAAGTCATTAATCCATGACATGTTAAGTCCAACATACACAATGTTAATTCAAAGAATATTCATCGAGCAGAAGCTCTCAATCACTTAACATACCTAAATTATAACTCACCCCAATGAGAGATTTACTCAGACATTTGTGTGATTAATAATCTGGTAATATATGTTTATGGTGATGAATTATAAAGAGAAGAAAAAGAAAGGGACAAGATAAGAGTAGTGTGCCGAACACACACACGAAATAATTTAAGAATCAAAAATGGAATTTCGATTGAATGAGGAAGCTTAAGAAGGGAAGGGGATTGAACTGAATTTTAAACTATTTTAAGAACATTAATATTAAAATACAGAAGGTGGAAGAGAATAAGAGATATTGAAGAAGTAACTTGCATTAAAACAGAATTACAAAGAAAGAGAATTACAAGATTACAAAAATGAAAAACTCAAAAGTAAGTGAAAAGAAAGAGAGGAGGAAAGGTCTCTCAAGTGAAAACTTGAGTATGGCAGGTCCTCCCAAGCCTTTGGCAAAGCTTTGGTCGTGCCAATGTGATCTCCTCTCTTCTGAAATGCCAACCCCTCTCAAGGAGAGAAGGGAAGAGTATTTATAGCCCAAGGAGTGGACTGTTTGCATTCCCAATCTGTCCCTCCACTTGCATCGCCAATTTGGAAATTCCGACAGCCGAATATTCACATATCTTCTTCTTCAAAGTTGTAGGAAATAATGTTGGCCGACTACTCTCAAAATTTGGAGTCATTTGGACGTAAGGATAAAAAGTTATGGCCGGTTAAATAAACAAACTTAAACTGTCCATTTCAATCCAGTCTTTTTGAAGTCCATAATGTGAAAGGGTTTTTGAATATTAAGATGCCTTCAAATCCGAATGGTTTCTTCAACAAAGTCGGCCGCCTACATCCCCTCTTTCACACTGCAAAATATCAGCTCGCTTGGATGATTACATCAGGAGATATGTCATGCATACTATACTGATTTTCATTCTCGGCCAGAATGGTGGGCTGGACTTAAAAGATTCATTTGGGCCCCTTGTACTTGGATTTGGGCCATGAAATTTTTATCCAAGATGACATGTAGTGTCCCCCGAATTATGGTGGAGAGTTAAGGTTTTTGAACTTCTAGATTGAGCCCAGTAAATCAATCTTCATGAATAGTCCAGTTTCTTCACAGATTCTTTGGTCTTGTTTGTGAGGACCATATGACCCTTCAAATGGCAGAATTGGATCATGGTTCCTTCTAATGAAATGTTTTATATTGAAAGGAGAATCCTACAAAACAAGAACCACACAATTTGGATCAGTATAGTGATAGTTATAATTAAAACATTAAACTGACTCAATTTGACTACTTCTAAAAATGCTCAAATATTATACTTAATATTAAAACATTAATATTTCACAGAAATTATGCACATTTCATATAAAATAAGTAAAGGGGGAATATAATAAGTTGTGAAAATATTAATAACATCAACGATATTCCAAAAACAGCTTTCAGAAGTAGATATGGTCATTATGAATATGTGGTTATGCCCTTTGGTCTAATGAATGCGCCAACGGTATTCACAACATTGATGAATATAAAATTTCAAATATATCTGTATTCATTTGTGGTGGTGTATGTAGATTATATTTTGGTGTATTCAAAGACACTGGTGGAACATGAGTAGCACTTGGTGATAGTGTTGGAGATATTGAGGGATCAGCGGTTGTATTCCAAATTGTCAAAGTGTGACTTTTGGATACAGAAAGTTCATTTTCTTAGCCATGTGATTTATGAAAGAGGTGTTTCAGTGGATCCGAAAAAGATAAAGGCTATTATCTCATGGAAACCACTAAATAATGTGTTTGAGGTATGAATTTTCCACGGTCTAGTTGGGTATTATCAGTGTTTTGTTCATGATTTTTCACCTTTGGCTTCACCGATGACATCTTTGAAAGAATGAATATTCCATTCTAGTGGAATGAACAATTTCAACAGTGTTTTGAAGAGCTAAAGGGGCTCCTTAAATCAACACCAATATTGGTTTTTCCAAAACCAGGAAAATAGTAAGTGGTGTATTGCGATGCATCGGGATCAGGGTTGGATTGCGTTATCAAGAAATGGAATCATGTGGTTGCATATGGCTCACGATAGTTGAGGGTGCATGATAATAACTACCCAACTCATGATTTGGAATAGGTAGTAGTGGTCCATTCTTTGAAAGTGTGGTGTTATTATCTCTTCGGTTAGAAATTCACGGTATAGATAGATCATATGAGCTTAAATCACATTTTCTCATAATGGGATTTGAACATGAGGCAAAGGAGATGGATGGAATATCTCCAGATGTTTGATTTTGACTTGATGTACACACCAGGTAAGGGAAATTTGGTGGAATATACATTAAGTAAAAACTCATATGCTCAGGGGGTAAAACAAGCATTGGACCAGTGGTAGTTGATGTCGGTTATAGCTGACATTTGGTTTGAATGTGAAGATCAGGGTGATACAATGGTCTTCTTTCATGTTTTTTTGATTCTTAACTTGGTTGGTCGGGTTAAATAGGAACAAATATTTTATTCCTAGTTTGGTTGGTGAGGTGTCTTATCATTTGGCTTTTCCACCAAGGTTCATTGCGGTGCACAATGTGTTTCATGTGTCACAGTTGAAAAAGTATCAGCCAAATCATGACTATGTAATTCGATGAAATAATCATGAGCTAGAACCGAATGCTTCGTTGGTGCTTGTGCCAGTGCAGGTTGTGGATAGGCAAGAGAATGTATTTCATGGTAAAATCATTGGTTAAGTTCTTGTTTTGTGGCAACATGGTTAGATTCAAGAGGAGAATTGGGAGCGTGAGAAAGAGATGATCGAGCAATGGCCTGATATCTTTCGGCAAAGGATGTGTTCACTACTTTCTGAGGATGGAAAGACCAATGGTGGGGAGAATTTGGTACCCTTAGTTTGAGGTATGTGTTCTTTTTTATGACTTTTATATGTATTTAAAGTGCATGGGATGAGTTGGGAAGAGGTTGTGAGTGTTTGGAATGGTTTTGAATGTGTTTGGAGGCTTTACATAGGGAGCACAGTTTGAGCACTGTTAGTGAAAAACATGTGAATTCTATAGGAAACCGTGAAGGGGGAGATAGTAGGATTCACACATATTTCCAAACCATGTGAGGAAACTATTTAGACCCTTGATCTCAAGGTAGTTGCGTGTGCATGGTTAGCACACGGTTTTCCAAACCGTGCGACCACTTAAAAATAGTTTTTTTTTTAAAATCAGCCTCCCTTGGGGTTGCCTCATTTGTCTCCAAATTCTCTCCCACTTGAGCCTCAATCAATATTTCATGTTCTCATGGGATGAGGGTGCTCTCTTGCTCGTTTTGGAAGCATTTTGAAGAGGTTTCTTGGCTGTTTAAAGGTGGTTTCTCCTGGGTAAGTCTCTCCTCTTGGGTTCCTGTGTTTTCCTCTAGATCTACATCTCCCTCTTTCTTGGTTTTCTAGATCTACACCCGTTGTGTGTAGATCTAGGGTTGTGGTTTCTTTGGATGTTAATTTTAAGGCTTGTTAATGTTAGGGAAGGATATCTAGAGAGGTTTCACATGTTCATTTGTTGGATTTGAGGTGTGATTGCTTATGGGTCGATTTCTTGAGAACCCTAAAGGTAGTTGTATTCTATATCGACTCCACTTGGTTAGAGATAATGGTTTTTGGGTTACAATTAATTTTGTTAGAATGAAATTAATTGTGTTTGGATGTGCTAAATTGGTTAGAAATCCCTTGGGTGATGTTTTGAGGATTTTTAGGAAAACGTGGGTTTGGGGTGAAGTGTTTCTTGTTATGAATTTTAAAATGAAGATTTTAAAATGGGTTGCTGTGAATGATTTGTAAAAATGGTTGAGGAAAATGGTTTTAAATAATTACATTGTTTTATTGAAATGTGTAATTTCATGGAAAATGATTTAATGGTGGTTTCAATAAATTGGTGATTTATTGGAGTGGTTGACATGTAATATAAGTGGTTGATTGCATGTTGTTGTGGAATTTTTTTGTTATGTGCTTGGTTATGGTTTGATTAGAATGTTGTGTGGAAGTGGAGAAGTACCACTATAAAAATGGATGAATAGTGGATGGAAGGGCCACCATCAAAGGATAAGTGGTCAGGAAGTACCTACTAGTTGTGTATGGGTGAAGGGGTTGGATGGAAGTTCCATCATTATGGTTTCTTTGTGTGCATTTCTTTGTAAGATGGAAATTTTGGTGCCAATGTGTAAATGATGAAATGGATTTTGGCATGTTTTTTTGGATTTCCCTAAGATACTTGGTTTGGGTGAGATGGATTGGTAAGGGTGTGTTTGGATCATGGTAATGGTTGAACTTTTGATTATTTTATATAAGTTGTTTTATATAAATGTGATAACAGTTTTATCCTAGTGATGTGTGTAGGGAAGTCATTTGGGGACATCCTATTGAGTAGTTGTACTCACCCCCTTCTATGGAACTTCTATGTCTTTGAAGAAGTTTTGTACCATGATGTGGGAAAAGATAAGGCATCATCCTCCTCTAGAGGTACATTGTGATGTCTTGGTGGAGCTTAGAGCTGGGAGCATGGTGTATAGCTGTGGTGGTATCATGGAACGTGGTTCTTTGTTGTTTGGTCTTCTGTATAGTAATATGATATTCTGTTGTTGTTTTGGATTGGGGTTTTATGGTGTAATAACTTGGTTGTCCTTTGGGAATACATGAATGAATATCTTGGTTGCAATGCATCATATAGTGAATGATAGTGGATGGTTTGGTTGATTTTTTCTTAAGGGAAAATCATTCCACAATTTTTTCTTGAATTCATTGACATTTTTTTCCAGCCTTTGGTGCCTTGGGAACATCGCATAAGGCCAAGTAACCCTCACTACCTCCTGAAGTAAATGAGGTAGGGACAGGGTGTTACAAAATTGAGGAGAATCAAATGGGGGAGATTATTTATAAGCCAACAGATAAGAATATGATTGGGACTAAATTGGTATTTCACAATAATATGAATAATGATGGTATAGTGATTCGAAACAAATCATATCTAGTGTGAAAAGTTCACTCCCCAGTAGAGTGTATTGATACTGATGATACATTTGGTCTTGCTGAAAGGATAGAGAAAACAAGACTATTCTTTTCCATAATAATGAAAAAAATGTTCAATGTTTCCAATATGGACCTCAAGTCAACATTTATAAATGTTATTCTAGAATAGGAATTCTATACTGAGAAGAAATATGGTTATCTCATTCATGATTATGAGAAGAAAATGTGTTGGCTTAAGATGTAATTATATGTGTTGAAGAAAAAACCAATAGAACGGTACTCAAGAGTAGAATTGTTTTGAAGAGGTTGGGTTTTCAGTGTGGTGGAGTTGAGTACAATCTCTATGTGAAAAAATATAGAAATAAAGGGATGATGATGCTAGATTTTTATTATTATATATTATTTGGATAATCAGATTAATCTCAATGAAAAAATATTGAATAATTTATTACAAATGATTTTTAAATTTCAATGATTGGTGAGTTTCCATTTTTTAGGTTTATAGGTGATGAAAGGAAGGAAATGAAGATTCCTTTCTCTATCCAAATATGGAAAAGAGGTTATAAGAATATTTAGATTGGATAATTCCAAGGAGATGAATAATATGGTAGGTACATGGTTGAAATTATCAAGGGATGTTGATTTTAAGGTGGTTATTGTCACATAATACATGAAAATCATTAGAATTCTAATGAACTCAACTGCGAAATGACCATATATTATTTTTTTTGAGACATAAAGAAACACTGTAACAAAGTAACCCTAGTGAATTACACAAGCCTGAAGTGAAAATAAAACTTTTTTATATCAATGGATTTATGGATTTCAATTTTATTTATTATGAAAAATATCAGTCATAGTTATTAGGATATATAGATACATATTGGGGTGGATTAACAGATGAAAAAAAATCAATGACAGGATGTTCTTTCTATCATGGTGTATTGTGTATTTCTCGGACAAGTGAATACTAGATTAAATTTCATTGATAACTACAGAAGATAAATATATTACATCTACTCAATCATGCACACAATTATTATAGATGAAGCAGCAACTTGATGCCATGGATGATGAAGTTAAGTCTCTAATCGGAATCCATTGCGATAATTCAACTATATATAAATTTTAAAAAAGTCCATTCCGTCACTTAGGAACAAAGAACATTGAAATAAATTATCATCTTATCAAAGGGAAGTTAGAGTAAGGGATTGTGAAGTTAAGACCTTGCCCAATAATGTTTTTGAGAGGTATTACATTCTTTGGTAGTTTAGTTAACTTCTCATACCTAAAAAAGTGTGGATGTTGGTCTCCATATCCCTGAGGTATGGTGTGTTTTTATCTAACATACGGATCTCTATTTTTTACTTTATTGAAGACCAAAACAAGTGACCTTAGTTTTCATTGACAATGTGGGAGAAATAATGGCTATTTAAGTGGAGAAAAAATCTTAATAAAGTCATGAGGTGAAACAGTTTGGTGGAGCATCGAGATTAGTGGAGTGGAAGCTGTTAGGGAGAGAAGTGTCGTAGGGGGTTATTAAATATTATGATGCTAAAAGTGATCGATCAAATGATATATAACACTATATACAGACTTTTTAATTGATGAAGTTGAGAAGTTTTAGAATAATGTGATTCATTGATGAACTTATCATTATACACTTATTTCTCTTGCCAAGCATTACTCATTTGGGCTTAGAGTGTGCATTGAGTGAATAATTGATCATTGTATACATTATAATATGTTATTGGTTGTAAAATATGTACAAATATGTAATGATGTATCAAAATATTAAGAATTTTCTTTTGATTAGTTATCAACAAACCAAGATGGGGAGATTTTTTGGAAAAAATTTCTCTAGGCAACATAGTATCATTTTTGGTTTGGTTGTGTTTTTAACAAAAAGGGTTTCCATGATCAGTTTTTGAGTTCTAGAGATATAGTTGAAATCTATGTTGATAAATAACCATAACCATGGAATAGATGATCTAGAGGTGATAAAAAAAGAAGATAAACAATGTGGCACCATTTTCTAGTGTATTCAAAATTTTGGGGGTCCAAAATTAGAAAAATAGAGAAATGTGTTTTTGGAAAAGGTAATTGTGATCAATATTGAAAATGGCATGGAAATTTGTGTGCGAGGAATGTTATAGAATAAAAACATCTAAATATAGAAATGGCATGTAGTGAATGAATGATCTAGAATTTGTATGAATGATGAGGTTGTGCAAAAAAGGATTACACACCAAATGCATCATCAAATGTGGTTTTTCTCACTTGAAAGTGGATCATTCACATTCAAAGAAGGAAACATAAAATCTTATATGTGGGTTCATCAATTCCTATAAATAATAGGTGACACCACATCATTTAACATGCTCAACACTTAGGGGGAATCCAAGATCTGAATCGTGTCTGATTTGGGTGAAAAGGGAGTTTCATGAAAGAAGTGGGTCACATGTAAGAAGGAAAAACTACGCATATGAAGGGAGTTTCATGTAAGAAAGAAGTTTCATGCAATATTATTTGCATGAATAAACTTAAATGTTGTTCAAAAAGAAATAATGTTATGTGAAAGACCCCCAAAAGGTTGTGCAAAAGGGTGTAGTATCCTAGTAGTTCTGCAGTAAAGCAGTATTCCTCAGTGGATGAAAGTGGGACATCAATATAGAATCTTCATACAATGAAGGATGAATTCATTTGATATAATTAAAGGACCTACATGTCTATAAAAATTGAGTGGAACTTTTGAAGGAGTAATGAACACACTTTATATGAGAGAGCACTAAGATTTTAGATAGGGATTGGTTGTGAACTATGAGGTATAGTGAGTCGACTCCAAAAATTGGAAACAACAGTGCTATTTTACTTTATTTGGTACGTCAGCACATTTCTGGTGTATACACCTTGGATATTTTCCAATGTGTGTGAACTATGTAAAATTGACGTGTATCGTGTATGTTTTAATTTCATTTCATACTTTTCTATGAGAAAGAGTGTGAATAGAGTTTTGTTTAACAATGAATAAAGATCAAAGGGGAAGTCATCTTAATTTATTATACCCTTATTCACCCCCTCTTAGGATATTTGAACTAGTGGGATTGAAAAATTTTACAAAGGGGAATACTGATGTTGTAAATTTCTGGTAGGGTTTTTTTAGATTTCAATATGTCTATGAATTATGAATCATTTTCTAGAAGTACGTATTGAATAATAAGACTAGATTGAAAGTAGATTTTGGTGTCTCAAAACTTTTTAATGAGTGAATCTTGAAGATCTTAAGAAACTATAAACACTACATTTTGAATTATATTATGAGGATCAATGTTTTTTCAAAAAGGTTAGATATAATTTTTTTTAAGAGTATCCATCCTTGGGGTGTCCGATGGTCATATTCCATATTTTTTATGAAGATAATTTCACATGAGCCTCAGCCCAGTTGGTGAGGACTAAATAAGTGCATCTAAGAGACACGAGATCAAATCTGGTGGAGGCATATTTTTCAAGGTACTATAATAGTACTATAGCATGCACTGTAGAAGGAACTGTAGTAAACATTGTATCAGTACTGTATCCGTACTATTGAAGGAACTCTAGTAGGCACTATATAATTTACTGTAGTCGGTACTGTAGCGGTTGGAACTGTTCATCCATTTGGGCCTTGGGAAACTTGTTTGGGCCTCAGGTCCTGCAAGGATTTTGGGCCACTCAAGGCTGTCGGGACAGTTTTTTCTCGAGGAAATTGAGAGAACATATGGCCTTAGGGCCACCCTAATGCCTTTGGGCCACATGAATGCAGATGTACCATCCATGCTATAAAGGGACAAGGCTTAATATGAGGATTCTTGTTAGGCACATTCACTAGTGTAGAGCTAATTGTAATTGAATGAATGAGAAGGTATGACATTGACAACGGTACTGGGCCTATGTAACATTTCATAGGATAGCTAGAGGACCAACCCTACGAAGGTGGTGTGCAGATATAATGACATATGCTTGGGAGGAGTAGTTTCAAGTTGTCTTTTCTGGGTGACTTCATCTAAGACCTATGAGTTATGTAATTTTCTCTAAGACGTCAGGCCTTGTAAGGGTTCCACCTCATCCATTGAAGGTGTATTATCAAAAATAATAAAAAATGAAGGCCTTTGGGCCATTCCATTCCAATATGAATAGAATTAATTCTGATGATTTTCAAATCGGTCATAAAGATCAACAATATTTGAAAATGGAATATGAATAAGTCCACATATTTTACTTCACTAAATGTGACCATGAAATATTGAATTATTATATAATGAGTTTTAAGAAGGTAATGAAAATAAATATTTATATGTGTAAGTAAAAATTAGTTGTTCTATATTTTTAATGACAATCTAAAAATAAAAATATAGTTATATTTTTTCATGATGAATCATTTTCAAAAAGTCATTTTATGTGGATTGAATGTTTCATAATTGTAATTATTTAATATATTTCTGGTGATACATAGAAAAAAGTGGATCATCCTTAATCCATTTTAATTACCACCTTAACCACACTTGTGTAAACCTGGGTTCAACCCTATGGGAGGTAGGTAGGCTTAGTCATCAGCATGTGACATTTGTGGATTACCGTGTGCATAGAATTCATAGGGGTGAGGGAATAGAGGACTGAAAAATACCATGGCATTACTCATGTGGGGCATGTGTGTAGTGTATCTGGGTGTAGACCTTGGTTTCAGATTGATTGGTTTCTAAATGGTGTTTTATTACATTGTTTCTATAAGAAAAATATAGAACCAATTTGGAACTAATGAGTGTTCCAAAAACATCAAAAAAATTAAATGACATGTCTATAACACACACTGTCAGATGCGATGTATCTAATCAGTATGATATTTATCAATATTGTGTCATATATATCTATAAGTGTTTAATCCACAACTTGAGGAAACTAACATATATAAATCACTTATATCTATTATCCAAACTATCTTTAATGATCAAGAAAACATAATGATCCATTCTCTATTACTTCAACACCATTCATTAAATCTATGTCTTGTATGCATATGATTATTTAAGGAATATGATACTTATGATGATGATATTCAGATTTAGTGAGCGATCCACCAAGACATCCCATGAACAATCTTGATTAGGTGAACCCTTTATTATGTGATTTCATATCATTATGACATTGACTAAGAAGATACCCCATGATTTTCATCACCAGGATATTTGATATATTCTTAGATCATTAGTGGTTTATATATTCCTTGAAGTATCATGTTTTGTAGGATTTTAAATCAATCCATAACATGTAATTAAACTTTGAGAAGTGGTAGTGTTATCTTTCTATAAATACTGATCATTAAAACTTTAAAACATCTATAGTAATTCATATATTTTGAGATAACTAGTTTTTAGAAGAAAATATATAATTTCCACGTTACTATATACATGAACGATAGAATAATCACACAATCCTACCCTTTATTTTGAATAAGAATAAAGAGATCCTGCAGCAATAAAAAAGATCACCAATCTTGTGATTTCACAAATATTTTTATGCTTTCATAACAATATTTTGGAACTGTGTCAAATAAAGAAACAAAAATATTTAATGAATATTTTTTTTCTATTTTCTAAAGAAGAAGATATCATATACCCTTTCAATGTGAAGAATAAATAACTATATGAAACCCATAGATTCATGAAACAAGTTCATACTAACTCATATTAACCTAAAAAATAAATAGATAATCCATGTTATTTTCTTTGTGAAGAAGAATATTGTGTTTTGCATACATCAATATGAAAAAAAAGATGGAGATCACTTTTTTTGTACGATCTTACCAAAGAAGGTGATAATATACATTTGTACATATGTACATAAAGAGATAAGGAATCAGAATCAATGAACAAAAACCAAAGAGTACATCCTTGGGATCAGTACAAAACTGCGTATCGATATATCTTAAATCCTTAATGCCTGTACTGTAAATAATACACTAGGAAGAAAGTATGAAAATAAGATAGAGGAATTGGTAATTCATATAAAATAATAATAATCCTAATTTAATATGTTACAAGGGTTATCTAAATTCTTGAGTAATTATTTTAAAAAATAAATGATTCAATTTTTTATTTTATTGTTATATAAATGAGTAGTTTCATTAAAATTAAAAGAAGTACTACTCAATAAAATATCAATATCCTTTCTTTTATATTGTTTTTTAATCCAATACAATAATTTAAGATCTAATATTGTCTGTAGAAGATAAAAATAAGAATAATAAATTTTTATTGAAATGGTACTTACTAATTATTAACCATTACACTAAATTTCAAAATATCCAATCTTTAAAAATTCATCATTTTATTCTCAATGAAATAGTAGAAGAGGAAAAAATTTTAATTCAATGAAGTATATACATTCCATATTATTACTTCAAAAATAGGATTTGGATATGAATTTTTATAATCTACTGAAGAAGTTTTTTATTTCTCTGATGATCAATTTATGAGGGCTATGTCGAAATCCTATATTATTGTCCTCCAAAGATAAATCATTAATTATAATTGGTCGGTGCGTAGATAATTGATTAAAGGAAATTCTATTGAGTATGATTTCGTCAATCATAAAAAGGATATAGTGTGTATATGGGTTAATAACCACCATACACTGAGGGTTTAGTCATAAATTTTAGAGGTGAACCTCATTAAAAATAATGGTGCTCTAGGATCGTAATTCATTAATGCTCACACATACTAACTACAGGTGAAGGAAAAAATAAGATTCATATACTAAATAAGAAAACAATTCAAATAAATACACAACTTTTTTAAGCATATAAAAGGCATACTACACTAATTGATACCCCTCTTAGTGTGGTCATCCTAAAATGATCCCAACATTTTATAATTAAAAAAAATGGGAAGATTTTTGGGTGGCGTGTTGACTCTTTATTTATTATGTTATGATAATTTCATAATTATTTCACTTATAGGGTTTATTATTTATTTTATTTTTAGGTGTAATATTTTATAAAATTAATTTTTTATGATATGATTTATATTGGTATATTATTATTTTTGTATGTTATAATTGTTTATATAATGTTTCGGTTAATTTATTTTTCAATTTTCTTATTTATTAATTTTTATATTTTATTATGTTTATTATTATTTTTAATATTAATGTTTTATAATATATATGCATTAAAAATCACATGTTCTATAAGAATCATATCTATTGAGAATATGTGATTAGATCGGTTCACTAATGCCTCACGTATAACTATCCAAAAATTTATGTAATAGGAATTTTGAAGATGCTATATCATGTGGAGATATGTAGAGAGATTTCTAAAAGTATTCAATTATTATTTTTAGGGAGTATATAAATTATGAATTAGAAATATATTTATATCTTGATTTAAATGATTATATATTTTATTGAAATATATATTTCTAAATATAGTAGATATAATATTAAATCTCATCATGTTATTATTAATGAATTCATTCTGTGATATTATTTTATTATTTATTATCATTGTTGGAAGAATTGTTTCCTAAAATTTAAAATTAACTATTATTCATTCAATGGGTAAAACAAATAAATTTATGATGTTTTCAAAATCAGAAAGATGAAAATCCAAGAATTAATATTTACGAAAAAGTTACTATTCTTTGATGTCAAAAGTGAACATAAAAAATTATCCACTATTTTTTTGGTTTGGAAGATTATTTATTAGTCTTCTATCATTAATATTTAATAACATTGTTCTTAACCATCCCAATCTACATCATTCTACATTAACTTTGAATGGATGAGGCTGATTTTTTTCACTAACAACTTATTACATTTAAATTCACTAGTATCGTAGTTTAGATTATTTCAATTTATTGTATCATCATGTATAATAAAGTTATAATTGAGTTGTTACATAACTCACACACTGGTTATAACTCCACTAAAGAGTAAATGCAAGGGTATTCTCAATTAATGAAAAAGAAAGACATGTGGTTCTACAGATTCATATAAAATGAAGTTTAGTTATTCCTATACTCTAGATGTATGGTTTTATAAAACACCTTGGATTGGTTAATGGTCGGGATTAGGTTTGTACCTATAGGTGTGAAAAAGTTGTTTTTTATGATTTATAAATCTATTTAAAAAGATGTACTTTTATAGTAGACATTAATACTCTTGGATTGATAGTGCGAAAGTAGAATCAAGATCATTTATATCATATCTACGATAAAATCATCATTCTATCTTAATTATTTCATTACTAAATTTTATCGAAGACTAACTAAACATATATTTTTTAGGACTTAATTTTTTTTTCTTAGATACCACTAAATTCAAAAAAAATATAAGATTACTAAAGTTATTTTAAAATGGACATTTCATGCAATCTTGTCTCTTGATATTTTCTTTTGGGCCATAACAGTAGTTATTAGATCAATCACTTTTATTATTTTTGACTCATTGATACTTTTTCCTGATAGCTAAAAAATATTTTCAATGACATATCTTTTAAATATTGATTATACTTGATAATCATCATGATATATCATAGTTGATATCAGAGAAAAAACATTGGACAATTGATTTTTTAAATTATTCATTGTTTTTTATATATATATTGTTTTTGGAAAAAATAATTTCCACTCTACAATATTTTTTTGGAAGGATTTTTTTTATGGATTTAAAAAGAATAATCCTCAAAGACAAATATTCTTTGAAAGAAATCCTATAAAATATTTTCTTCTATACATGGCCTATCAGATTTGAATGTATAAAATCTAAACACCAGAGGACAAGATATCCTAGATAGAAATAGAATTAAATACATAATTAAAGATATATGTAATAATATTTAGTGTTGTTTTGGTTATCATTTAAGGGGAGGAAACACGCAAGTAATTTTTTTTTCTTCAAGGATAAATTGTGTAAGTCAACACCTTAATCTTGAACTATATTTACTTCATCTTATTTATCTTACATTTATTATATTTTTAATAACTATAAAGTAAAAGAATTATAATAAAAAAATTGAGAATTATATAATAGTTCAATAACATTTGTTATTCATACAAGAAATTAATGTAGGATTGAAAAATGTGATAAAGGAGAAAAAAATATTGACTAAAAACTATTAGAGCTTCAAGAAGAGATGACAAGTCTAAAGAAGGATAATGAGAAGTTAAAAGATTATATTTTCTTGATTTTTTTAATGGTTGGGAATGAAGCCTCATTTATTATTTAAGCAAAGAAAATACCTCTTTATCTAGGTAGAGGGAGACACATCCCATTAATTTTTAGTAATGAAATGATAGAAATATTTTTTTTTGTTATTACACTTTTATTATTTTTAAATGTGGCATGCATGGACATTATACTTTTGATTATCATAAAATTATTAGATTTCCACTAGGTTATAGTAATGTGTTTTCAGCTTCAACTCTGATAAGTTCCAATGTAATGAATATTAACACAGAATTCATTTCCAAAGTCATTTTATTTAATCCAATAGGACTTAAACCACTAAAATTTCATAGGTGATGTATATATGTATTGATAGAATGTATTCACTTTATAATTTTAATTTTTTTTTGTGTGAAGGAAAAGGATTAAAATATTTTTTTTTATTTACTAATTTACAATATTTATCATTTTTAAATGAAATTCAATAATAGGACATTACTATTTTAAATTAATTTCATTTATTTATTAAATATTAGAATATGATAAGCTTGATTTTGAGAACCTTCTAGAAGTATTTTTGCATAAGAGGAGTTCAAAAAGATATATTTATCACCATAATATCCTTTCAAGAAGGAAATGTTTAATTAAGGGTGATGTATATCAATTAGTATTTTATATTTATTAATTCATTAATTGTTGAAGCCATTTTTTCATGATTTTTTGGATAATTGGTTTCCTTTTGATGTTTACCATATATTTTAAATTATATTCTATTTATATTATTATTATCATTAATTTTATTTATTATTGGTATTGTTTACTATCTAATACTGCTTGTGTAATTTGTTTGGGTAATATTTTCATATTTTCCCTTCAAAAGATAGAGAGATGTTTAATATTTTCAATTACCAGAAGTTAGAGAATATTGAATGTCTCCATTAAACTATATTTATTGTGTTTTGATCATTAAATAACTCTCTAGTTGATTGGTTTTATTATATATTGTATTTATATATATAATTTTTTTCGTTTAATTATATTTATTTTCATTAATTATCTGATTTAAATTATTATATTATATTATTTATTTTTAATTTATTATATTTTTTGTAATTATTAGTTAAAATATTATACTATTTTTGTTATTTTCTATAATATTTTTTATATAATATATATCCATTATAAATTTCAGGCTATGTGAAAATAAAATATTCCATGGAATAAAATTTTATTTTCATTATGTTTGAATTAATCTGTCACAAGTAATGAAAAATGGAAGAAGGAATGAATCATTTAAATGTGAGTCCGACTACAAGCACTCACACATATTAATTATCCGTGGAGGATCAACATCATTTTACTATAAGTTTTTATATTGTGTATGAATCATTACTTCATTGAATAGATGAATATCATCCACAAGCTCACTCATTTAAGAATAAATGTTTCATTGTTTTAAATTTTTCCCAAAATAGATTAGGAGAAATGTGCACCATGTTAGGAGAAACTAACCTCATTTTTACTCTTAGATATGATGACCAACACTAAGCTTAGGTAGCTCACATATGAAACTCTGGATCCTTCATATGAATCATTCCACTACTCATATGTGATTATTATAGTTCATTCATACCTCATATATGTTTTATCCAAATAGATATAAAATTCAAGTTTTAGGATTTTAAAGGCATTGTATCATGGATAATTGGAAACATTAATGGTTTATTTTCATGGTGGGTTTTAATGATGAATAATATAAATATTTTAGTGATTATTTAAATTATTCCATATTTTTATTTTTATTTATCTCTAATTACAATAGATAGAGTTCTCTATTTTATCATGTTATCATAAATAGATACATTATATAATATTATTTTATAATTTATTAAAACATATTGGAAAATTATTTTAAATAATTTAAAATAAACTATTCTTTATTTGATGGGGAGAATAAATTCCTTTATTATGTTTCTAAAATTTGAAGCATGGAGGTTAAAAAGTTATTATTTTACTACTGAGAATTTGATGGGAAACTTTGTACATGAACAAAAAATGATTATCAAAGGCGTACAAGGTTGTGAAGATTTATTGTTCATTTACTTCCATTCTAATATAATATAGTTGTTGTAGATATCTTAAATATATATCATTCTATATTTAAATTGATCGATGGATGTGGATTTTTTTCTACACAAAAACATATAACATTTATATTGAATTTTTTCACTGTTTTTCATATTTCTTTATACTATATCAACTTGTATTCTATATTTTTATCTATTTGTTACATAACACACACTGGTTTTTCCTCCATTAAAAGGGACGTCTTATGTTATTTTCACCTAACCTAAGAGAAAGATATGAGGTTTTTATTCTCATAAAAGTTAAGGTTAGTTATTAGTCTACATTAAAATAACTTTTATATGTTGTGACTATTCTAATTAAAAGGAAGGATTCGGTTTTTTATAGTTGTTGTAAAAGTTGAATGGTTGAAATATTATTCATTATCCTCAAAAAGATAAGTACCTTTAGTGGATATTTATACTCTATAGTTGAGAGTGTAAGCGGTATATATAGGGTTGTTTGATCTGGACTATAATAAAATCATATTTTTTTCTATTTTACGTCTTTAAATTATTTTTATTGAACACTATCTACACTAATATATTTTTTCATGATGCGTTTTATCATTTATTCCACTAAATCACACATTTTTATTTAAATTAACCTTATAATTTGAAAATAAAAAATTCACCCCCTCATATCTCTTTCCATCAATATTCTGGGACATAACATGTATTTTATTTTGAATTATTTTATTATTCGTGGTCCATCATTCATCTATATATACCTAATTATTTATTAATAATAAAATGAATAAATGTAATTTTATATTATAATAGTTAAGCATCGGGGACATAGACAGGTGATTAAAATTCAGAGAACCGTGTAAATACCTTATGTAATGTTCTATTCAACCTATATATTTTCCTAATATATCCCATTTTTATGATTTCATAATGATCCTATGATTGAACCAATAGATGAATACTTACGAGTTTTTAATAGAAAAATGTTTTTTGGGTTTTAGTGATTTACTCTATATCAGTGATTTTGATCTTTCGTTCCCAAGGCTATTGAAATTTATTTTAGGAGATGAAATTCAATACTGAGGTAAAAAATAACATAGATCTTATAGATGGAAAAAATATTTAAGTGATAGATTTCAATCAATTATTTCTAGTAATTTCAAACATTGTATAAGAATTATTAAATACAATTTACCATTATCATTATATAAGTATAGAAATGATGGGAACATAATAATAGGTCTAAATAAGATTAAATTTAATGAAAGTATAGAAAATTACTCAAAATAATAGTTTTACATCCATATTAAATTTTCAAATCACTACATATCATCAAATCGTTTTTAAATGAAACTCATTACAATATAATAGTACTCCCGGAAGGTGATTCAAACTTCATGACAGGTTATGTTTGAGATTTTTTAGTAATCAATTAACTATTTAACCATTTATTGTATAAAACTATAGGGATTTAGTAAGGATATATCCATTCAGAGTGTATAAAATAACGAATAATAGCTATCCATGTTCATAACAGGTGAATGAAAACAGAAATAATATAATAATAAAAAATACATTTTAAATAGGATTGAAATATTTTGATCAACCAAGATTTTATAAATATATTCCTATATTGTATTCCATAATAAATTCTAATCACTAATTTCATTGTGTGATTCTATTCATATGGAAGTGATTATAGTCATACTAAAGGTAAATTATTGAATAAGTGATTATTAAAAAATAATGTACCTTTCAGATGAAGAAGAATATAAAATTATCTCAGTTAATGAAATATAAATAACTATATAAATAACCTTTTATTTCTTACAATGAGATGATAAAGGATGTTCTTGTTTGACAACCTTTTGTAGGCCTATGAGACCCTCTCTTAAAATGGACATTATTATCTCATTACATTTATCATAATCCCAATTCACATTTTGGATATATTATATCTTCCTGTTTATGTATTAATAATTTAAATTATTAATTAATTATGTTATCATGACATATTAATTGTGTAATTAATTAAGTATTAATTAATTAATTATTTAAAAGTAAAAAATTACTATTTTATTTGTATTTTTTATAAACATAATGAATTTAGTAAATATTCAAATCACATTAATCCAAATGACCCAATTAACATTTACTTATGTGAAACACTGAGTTACCTTTCTAAATTTGAAAATGATTTTTTATCTCATTCATAATTAGAAACTAAGGTAGGTATCTAAAAAATGTAATAAATATCCTAATTGTAAAAGGGCCTTGGGTGATATAATACACCACTTGAGAAATTTCAAAGATTATTTTTCATTGAAATTATGATTAAGTAAAAAGTATAGAAAATACCAAACACACTTAACATATATGTTTTTTTTCTAAATTAATATTTGTATTAAACCATAAAATATTACATCACATGTGATTTTGTTGGAATGAACATACACTTACATATTTATTACCTAATTTGTGTCCTAGATGCCATAAACATGTCATATGGATATACATATCTTATCATGGTTAATTAAATCCCTTTAATTGATTAATATCACACCCAATTGCCAATTTTGATTTAATTTAACAAATGAATTTTTATAGGTATCAAAGTATAAAATTTTCAACATAATTAATATTTTTTACAACCCAGATTCAAGGGATCTATAACTAATGTTCACTAAAGTAACAAAAATATCATGTATAGGAAAATCCATGTTGTGCACTTTAAGAAAGTCAATTTTGATTCAAATGAACTAACTTATCATCCCCTAAGGCACCAATATTAATATTATTCTCATGAAATATTATTCAAGGGTATTATTTAATTACCAAAGGCCATTTAATTATGTTGCAATTGAATTTTAGGGCAACATATCAATTAGATTTCAGGTTATGTTTTGGATATTGTATCAATGAGATTATGAGCCAACTTATTTTTATGTTTTTATAGGAATTTAGTCCAATTTGTTCTTGATATTTTATCCTATAATGGGTTCCCTATCAATTCAGTAAAAAATCATTTCTAGGTTTCTTTTTCTTTTTATAAATTTGGTTGACCAAAAATTGTTTGGTATGTTTGAATCTCAATTTTGAGGAGTCTGATATCATTGGTAGTGATCTTTTTTCCATTATAGTGTAGAAACAAGTATAAAAAATAATTCATCATTTAAATTTATTTTACAATGATAGATATTAATTTTCTTCTAAGTGATAAAAATGGGGAATTAACTTTTATTGTATAGCTCAATGCTTGGTGAAATATCGAAAAAATTATTTCCAACATTGTTTCTTGGATAATATATCCATTTATGATTTGTTGAATGTGGATACTTATAATTCTCTAAAAACATTACAATTATATATATATATATATATTTTAAAAAAGTGTTAGATTCATGAAATCCTAATAGATGAATAATTGTTTTTCTATCTTTCACAGATATTTCAAAAATTGGATTGGAGGGAGAGTGTGTGTGTGAAATTTTTTTATATAATTTTCTTATTGATTAGGTCATAATTATAGTGGCATAATATAAGTACTTAGTGTGTGATAATCCATTAATATGATATTCCAATTTGTTATGAGAACTACTTAGAGGATAAATGTTAAGGGGTGGTTGAAATTACTATGTTCAACTACATAATTGGTAGGTTAAAGGGGAGCGGTATAATGAAATGGTTTATAGAGAGTCCCTTAGTTGAATAATAATTTATTCACTATAGGAAACCATATTTCAATATTATAATAATGTAATTCATTTATATGATTCCTGGATAAATATTGTTTGGGCAGAAATAAATTTGAGTGGGGATAATTTCTCTAAAAAGATAATTTAGACATGCTTCAAAAATGAATCAATGTGTGATTTTTAGAGATATTTTTCTACACTTTCTTTATTAGTTAATGTTTTAGAATAAAAATGAGTTTTATACTATCTATAATCTTGATAATATTTTTTAAAGTTTCTATATAAATTTTAATCTTTTATATTAGAAAGTGTTTCCATGATAAATATCTATATAATAATTATATTATTTTGTAATATTTCATAACATTAATTATTTTTATATATTCTTCAAATAATTTTATGTTTTTTTATTTCTAGGATATAACACCCCAACAAAACTCTAGACAACTGTAATAAACCAAAAATTGATTTATTGTTTATCTATTTTCCCATATTTTTGAAATAATTTCATTCAAAATATATTTATAAAATAATAAGAATTTTATTATTGTATACTATAAGGTTTGTATATGAAAACTTTTATACTACTCAGTTGGTATTAATTAATTAATTTTTATCATCATAGTAACTACATGTCTCTATGGGAAATTATATTATTATTTTTTCCCATTATAACAATATGAAGCTTTTAGAATTTTTATATTTTTGAGAGTAATTTCAATGATTGACATGGTTTTTCCTACTAACAAAGAGTAAACGTTTGGTTAGTTAAAAAATAATCTTAGAAAATACGGATATATTTCTAGAAATGTACAGTTTTTATATTTATTATAATTCTACTATCCATAAATTTTTATAAGGGATTATATTAGTTTAAGAGCATTATTTTTTGTTATTTGACTAAAAACACTAAATAAAAAATTTAGAATTGGAAATAATACTTCTCTAACTAAACCATAGACCGATTTGAGATTCAGTCGATCCAAATAAAGTAGTTCAATAGACACTACCATAAAGACACTAAATTTATAGAATAAAATTACTAAGGTATTTAAATTTCAATAATATATTTATAGATTAAAGAAATATTTTCATATCTTGAATATATGGTCCAATGATAATGTTAAATATTTTGGTTTCATCTAAAAAATGATGAAAATTTTAAAATATATTTGATAGTGAGAACCATATTAAATATTGATAAAAAACTATACATTGAAAAAGTAATCCCATTTTTAATGTATAGACCAGCTTGGGTTGTAAAATATTTCTCAATGAAATACATGGGTGATGCAACATAATTACAGGGTATGAATATCAATAGATATGGAACCAATAGTTTTCTTGATATGGGTAAAAACATATATATAGATTATGTTTTAAATAGGTTAACATGGAGAACTATAAGAACTAGTTATTAATGTTTTACATAGTGTATATTGTATGAAACATTATTTTTTTTACAAGTAGTATTAAAATTAAATTAATGAATATGAATAATTATTGTACTATAATTATATTTATAATGTACTCCACAATTTTTATTAATATTTTAATCTATTATACTTTTCGTGATACTTTTTTATTCAAATAAAATAATTTTAAAATTCATAATATTTCTACAATTTATATCATAAAATACATTAATATATTCATGTATATGTTGTTAGTTTTTACAAGATAAGAATATATAATTATAAAAATCTAAATCGATCAAATATTAAAAAAAATTGCTTCATTATGTTAATTTAGATTTATGTTCATCCTTATAGTTGGAATAGACAATGATAATAGTTTTATGTTTTCTAAAATGGATGATTCTATAATTGAAATAAAGTAAATAAATACAACCTAAATATTGAAGGAAAATATTTTGATGGATAATATCAAGGTCATTTGATGTAGTTTAACCCTAATTGAAATCTATGTTGAAAGAAAAATAGTTATTATATGAGAAAAAGAATCCACGGTTCATGTAAAAATCTAAAAAATTATTTAGGAATCAATTTAATTATAAAACCTATTGGAAAAGGTGATGTAAATATTTTTTAGTGGGTCTAAAAAATAATATAAAATATCCTTTGGTAAATCAATTGTCATAAAAAAATACATGGGATATAAAGTCATTAGGTATTGCATATATTAATAATTGATATAAATATAGAATATTTTGTATTAATATTATTCCCTAATATATTTCATAGGATAAAATTATTAGTAATAAAAACATATATCATTATATTTCTAGTTACAAAAACTTCAATTTTACAATTCTTTCTTGTATACTAAATTTAATTAGAGATTTTAGTTATAAATAACCCCTAGGAAATCATTTTTGAGTCAATATGACTAACTAAAAATTATAATTTTATTTGATTTTTGAAATACTATTTTTTGGTGAGCAGGAACTGAGCCATACAATAGATTACCAGAACACTAAAATCAAAAGAATAAAAAGAAGAAATCCACTTTCATACAAAATTAAAAATCACACAAGATGTCTCAGGAAACATATCCTCAGTCAGTGAGCCTCCTTGAGCCATGCCCCCTACATCCACCCACCTCATCTATATATCCATTACCTTAGTCACACATCGTCGGCGAGAACCAACTGTCCATCACCTCCATAGCTTCAAACAACATCAAAACCTTTACCCTTTCCGTAGTCCAAAACCATATCATCATCACCCCCATCCGTAGACCGTCGTCAACATCGATGAGCCATCGTCTTTGAGTCAATAATTGTTAGTTTTTATCCTAGAATTACATGGGTGTAGAAATATGATATGAATATAATGGGTATTGGAATGTATGCTGATTCAATGTTCAACCATAAGATACACACATAACCTATTTTATAAACTGATAATTTTGAGTTTATCATGTGAATATACAAGAATTATGTCTCTATTATACTAAGGGGTATTTAATAATAATTGGAAACAAATACCTAATATTAACAAGATACTATTTAAGTTAATCGTTACACATTGATAGCTCTCTTTTTCACTCTATAAGGGTGAGAAAATCAGGGGTGATTGAGTATGTTTTTGATCCAATTGTGTATTTTGGTTAACTAAGATATGATTTCACACCATAATGTTCATTAAATTTATGTTAAAAAGATTCAATTTTTTCCTTGTCAATGGAATATAAAATATGGGTTTCCATGAGCTTCAAACCCTTTTCCAGCCTTACAAAAAAGATGCCAAAGAATATTTTAGAACACATGACTTAATTCATTACATAAAAAACTTCAACATTAAAAAATATGTTAATAATTGTGTATAATTATATTATATTTTTATAATGATTTATTGTATGTTTTTTTTCAATTAATTTTAGGAATCAATTATTTTCTCGAAATACAAATTTCCAAATTTATGAGCTCAATTATGGTTTTTTCAAATATCATATTTTGGTATCAAATAAATTTTATTTATTTTTTGAAAAAAATAAAAAATTTATCAAATCCAATCATTTTATTCACCTTATAAAAATATATCAATGTAATTTAAATCTAACCATAACAAATTTAAGATTTTATAAAATAAAAAAAACTTCTCTTGATGAAATAAAAAGAAATCGATGTTATTTCAATGCTCAAACTAGTTACTCATTAGAACCATGTTGATAAGAATCATTAAGAAATTAATACATGATAAAATGATTGAATGTTCTGATTTAATATTCTAGGGACACATCATGTATATAACATTAAATTATCTATTTCAAACGTACAAAAATCTATAAAAAATAATTATTTGTATGTTTGGTAGTATAAATATATCAACAAACATACAGTAATAATGTTCTTAAAAGGGTTTATATTTAATACATCCTAAGATGGTTAAAAAAATATTCCACTAATAAATTCTATGAAATTGAATTGATCATGCATTCAATAAATTAAAATAAAATTAATATGGATGAAATTATCAAAGTTTCATCAATAATTTATAAAATCTGTCATTCTTATCATAATTTTAAACATTTTATTTAATATAAGAAACATAATATTTTTCTTGATCATTTAATCAATTACATTTAAATTAAATAAGTGTATTGAAAATATAAGGAAGAGAATGAAACCAATGATAATAAGTCTTAATTCCTTATTATGGATTGGTTTTTTAATTATCTAATAGGAAAAATGAACCAAAATCTTGAGATAAAGACATTATATAAGCTCATGAGAATTTCATGATCATTAAAGAATAACAAATAGTGTTGTGGGATAAATGAAAATGATATTTGAAATAATTTTACCTTATATAAAACTCTATAAATAAATGGTATTTTTTTAATTATACCCACAAATATCCAATGGGATATATCAACTTGAAAAAAAACTTAAAAAAAAATCTATTAATAATAATGACAGTCTTAGTGGATCAAGTGTAGAATCATTAGGTGAGGGAGGGGGGGATGGTTGAGTGTGAATTATGTATTTGGAACTTTTACAATATATTTTTGGTAAATTACCTCTTATAATCAATTAAGATATCATCCTCTCAAAATCAACACTATCCATTTACAATTAGATAATAATAATAATAATAAAATACAATGAACATAAGATTTTTAAAAAAATTTCAACCTTGGTGTGTGAAAATATAACTTAATATATCAAGTTGTTATCTTGGACACATATTTTCTACTAAAATCATAAAACCTAATAATAGAGGATTAACAGGTACCATACATCACCTATACTACATCCAGATCCTATTGGTTAATGTTTGAGATTAACTCACTGTAGTTTTGGTGAAAATATAATAGAACTAGTTTGAGGAAGAATTATAATAATAATTAGTCACTCTAACTATCGAAATATATATTCCCCTTTGAAACCTCCAAGATATTTAAAAAAGGTAATATAAATCTATTAAAAAATAGTAAGCAAAATAGAAACTAATTATGGTTGGAGTAAATCATCAAATCACTTCATACTTATGATAATCAATACTAAACCTAATTTTTATTAAGTCTATAAACTAAATTGGCTTTATTATCACCCTATTTTTATTTTCAGAGCGTTTACTTTATCATTACACACTTTTTCTCACCAACTTAATATTTTTCTCAAAATCACATTTTTTTCTATTTGTGAACACAATTTTATATTTTAAAGACATTACAAATACTCCCTAAAATTAGAATATCTCAAGGATATATATTTTTTTTCTTCCCTAATATAATTTATATGAAATAAAAAAACTTCTATCCATGACATTTCATATTCTTTCTCACCAATACATTCATGTGGTCGTATATATCACATCATAATGAAATTTCTATAAATAAAAATTTCATCATTATAGATGATAAATTAAAAATAAGGATCAATAATAGTAATGTTTAATATGTAAAATATTTCCCAAATAGATGAATTTTTGAATAATAGATACACCTAATTTAGATCTATTATTTAACCCACTCAGGGAAATAAGATTTCTCTCAGAGTTAAATGAAAATAATATAAAATCTTTACGCAAATTTTAACACCTGAATATCTCATCTTGATCCATAATATAATTTTACAATGATTGGGTAAATTTAAAACATCACAACATTATCTCATAATAATCTAAAAATATCACATATTCTTGATTGACAAAAATATTTTTCCAAAAAACATATATAATTTTTATTAACAGAATTGGATGAGATCCCACATTCCAATTACAAATATGAAAATCAAGAATCATGGTTCAATTTTGTTTTTTTAATCATTGTTCTCATTCTTAGGTATTAAATATTTTTATTTCCATCAAAATAATTCATCCTATAATTTTAGTTTTTCAGTCAAAAAATTCATACAATTTCACAACATGTCTCCATGAAAATAATTCCAATTAATTATCTATGTGAGATACCATTACATTATGATTTTTTTAGTTTATCTATAAAAACATCCATAATTATTTGATGTTTTTGGGAATCCATAAATTGTTGAATAATTTCACACTTTATTGAAGTTATGGAAACATAATCTTTATATGGACAAGAAATTATTCGTATGCACATAGGAAATGATCTTTACACACATAATAAATGATCCTTAAATTGATAGTAAATGGTCCTTAATCTCTATAATAATCCCTATAAAACCACCCAATATCATTATAATGTATGGGTTTATCCTTACATTGAAAATGTTAATCTATATATAACTTATATTCCATCCTTCTGGTTTATTGGGCGATCCTTATGTAATAATCTAATCATCCTGATGAACTCAATCATTTTCTATTTTTAATATCCATATTCAGAAATGATCCATATATAGAAAAAAGTGGCGCAAATAAAAAACAAAGTTTCATTCTTAATTAAATAATTCTATATTTAATTCTAATATACAAATAACTTCTTCACTTTATCTACAAAATTTTCAGTTCAACTCTAAAAATTTACTTACAGTATCAGAAACACTATAACAACATCTTTTAAACCCATAATGATTATTAATAATAAATGAAATCCTTTAAAAAGACTATATGGTATATCTGTAGCCACTTTTGATTTCTTTCAACATTATTAGAAGACACTATAAGAGAAGGTAATTTTTTTTTGGAAATAATCCCATCTCTATATGAATGAAATTGTATCAAAGTGGTATAGTTTAACTACCATTTAATACAAACATCTATTTACTACTTCCATAAACATCTCTTATATGTTAATATCCCCTTTATCATATTAAAATATTCAAGGATGGGTATGACTCCCTTTTTGATAATGAAGCACTCTACCTTTTAAAAAGTAGAGAAATACTTTATAAGAGTTTAATAATTACTATCTAACCCTTTGAAAACATAATATAAAGCCTTGTGGGGGAAACCATTCAAACTAACATAAGTTATAGGGGAGGTATGGATATAATATTTAAGCCTAAATCACTCAAACCTCTCTCTTGGTATTTCATTAATGAAAATATTTAGAATATGATATTTATTGAAATTATATTAAAGTTTTAATTCACCATTTACCAGTTCCTCTTTAATGAAATGAAATATAATGTTAATAAACATTGATATTGATTTTTTCATTGGATCTTTAGGGAGATCAATATCACTACGATTAACTCATGAAAATTTAAATTCCTTCCAAACATGAAATCTCATGTTTTTAACCTCATGTCCATTTAGAAAATTTATATATATAGACGTGTATATGAAATATAATATACCTTAACTGTTCTATGTAAAACTAATTTTTTTTAATTTTTATTCAAACATAAAAAGATCTCATTATGAAATTATCCCATCCCTAAAGTGTAATTCTAATTTGTTTAGGATTCAAACCAATGTGAAAATATAATTCCATAAAATATCATATCAAAATTATAATTATATAGTTTTACAAATGATAGAGCCTATTTTAGGCATCTCAATATTCATTTAGGTATTAGTATATGATATTACTATTGATGAATTTAAATTATTTCACAATGTGTCAGAAACAAATATCTATCATTGAAGCTCTAAAGTAGTGAAGGATGAAAATAATTTTTATAATTTCATTTTGATTAACACTATTTAAAAAATCAACATTTCATAATTTCATTCCAATGACTATGGAAGTAGATAATTATTTTCAATCATCAATTCCATATATAAGATCCTCGACTTAAACATTACATAATCTAAAAAATTATTTTTGAATTGGATTTCGTACATTTACAAAGGTCTTTTCAGTTTATATTTGAAAAAAATGTAAACATAATTCATAGGTATAATACCATAACCATAAAAGGTGGGTACTACTAAAACAATATCTAATTATTCCAAAATAGAATTTTTTTTATTAAAACACATATATTGATCATGAAAAAATTCCCAACATTCATCTTGGTTTCTAAATTTCTCATACCCATCCATAAACCTTATGAAAACTCGTATAAAACATGGGATGATAAAAATAATCTTAGTAATGGAAACAAAATAAAGGAAATAGTTAGTAAATTAATACTAATAAACTAATGAAATCATTTTCACAATGAAACACTTATCACCCATAATGTATCATGTACTTAACTTGTAAAAAAAGTAGATTTCCATAACACGTAGAAAAAATAAATAAACAAATATAATTAACTAGATGAATTAATTACATAATATTTCAACCCCTGTGGTTACTATATTTTTTTTAACCCTCATATCTACCGTACAATTTATCCCTCACAACTAAATTATGGTGAAACAATCATAATTACACATCAAATAACCATTACGATCAACTTCCAACACAAACACACCGATTGCTTTAAATAGAGATATAGGTCATACCCTTTATAATAAAAATGTTATAGTAAACGAAACATAATCATAAAACATGAATACTGGAATCATAAAAACATTCCTCCGAAATTTTATAAAAATAGATATTTAAAACATGATTTTAAAAGGAAAAATATCTTACTTTTTGTTCATCATAAATCAAACCTATTAAAGCCTCATGTACAATGGTTTAAAGAGTGTTATTAATATATTAGAAAAATATTAATATTCATAATTACTTATATGAACTTCATATAACATCATTAGAAACAATTATTAATAATATTTTGTTATTTTCATTGTTTTGGGTGTATTTATTTAATGGTTTCTGTGGTTAGTTCATTATTGATTTTTTTTTCAAATGGAAGAAAAAATTAATAAATGGAAAGAAATTATATTGATATTTTCCCATATTTTTAAATGATACCATATGTCATTTTTTGGATATGATGATGAATCATCAAATGAAAATGATTTAATTTATTTTAGGAGTTTTATGACCTTCAAAAACTGATATCATTTTATTCAATATCACGTTTATATATAGTTTCCAAAACATTATATAACATAAAATATGTATAATAAAATATAATTTTACCATGATAATTGTTTTCTAATTTTCCTCTAATGTTGTAAAAAATTATACCACATCATCCACAATGATGGTAAATATATACATCACAGGTTTTACTCTAATTTTTATAAAATAAATGGAGAAGAAGATAGGTTTGATGATAGATATTCCACTAACAAAATAAAATTATGGTATATATATGAACTATAATTATAATGACTCATGGATGATAGGAAGCGAGGAGAAAACAATAAAAGAAATGAAATTGAAAAGAAAATAAAAGAAAAAGAAAGAGGATTTTACATCTTGAAATTTCATCCATGGGAACCTCCTTAAGGTAGTTGGTTATGGAATTTTGGTTATAAGATAATGTCTTAGACTTGGGAGAGTTTTGGGAAGGGAATTTTTGTGGAAATCAAACAACCTACGAAGCATTGTGGTGTGAGGAAAAGAGGTGGTATTTATAGTGGATCAGACGAGATTTTTCTCCGTATTATATTCATTAGATTATAATTTTGGCTCATAACAATGAATAGTTTGAAAATTATTAATTAATATATTAAAATAATGAATAAGAGTTCTAAATTATGGTGATGACCTCAGAAATGACTCATGGAATTGTGTATTTAACTTATAATGTATATATATCTTAAATTACTATATTTTACTATTCTAGAAAAGTTCATGAATTTTAGAAAAATATGAAAATTCCATATTAACAATTTATTGATTTGTAGAATTTAAAAATAAATTCCATTTTATGAAAATAATTTTCTAAAAATGATAAATTTAATTTGTATTTAAAATCACCATTTATTTAAAAAAAAATATTTTAAAATTATAATTGACTTTTTGAATTGTTGAAATCAAGGTCTAAAAATATTATATCATAATCATAAGTAAAAAATATTAATATATAAATCTATTTTATAATGATAAAATTTCATTTAATTCATTATATTAATTGTAAAATTGTAAATAAATATTTTTGTTTCAAAAAAATACTAACACCTAATTTATCATTTTCAAAAAAAAATTATATAATTATTCCATAAAATAAATATGTTATATTTTTTACTTATAATATACATAAATTTTATTTATACTCTCATATGTGTAGTTAATATTCTATCAGTATAGATTCCATAATTTTTATAAATACCAATTTTTTCATTATATATTTATAAAGAATTTACCTATTTAGTTCTATAATAAAAGTAATTTTTTTATATTTACTTGCATTGTTAATGTCTCCCCAACTATTGGAAATATCATTCTTCAATTTTTTATTTAAAATCACCATTAATTTAAAAAAATAATATTAAAATTATAACTGAATTTTGAATCTTTTAAATCAAGGTCTAAAAATATTATATCATAATCATAAAAAAATATTAATATATTAATATATTTTATAAGGATAACATATCATATAATTCATTATATTAATTATAAAATTTTAAATAAATATTTATGTTTCAAAAAAATACCAACACTGAATTTATCATTTTCAAAAAAATATATACTTTTTCCATGAAATAAATATATTATATTGTCCCTTATAAGATAGATAAATTTTATTTATACTCTCATATATGTGGTTAAGATTCTATCAGTATAGATTCCATAATTTTTATGAATACTACTTATTTCATTATACGTTTATAATGAATTTAAATATTTAGTTCTAGAATAAAAACAATTTATGTTATATGTACTTGGGTTGTTAAATTATCCCCCCCTTTTGGAAATAGAAGTTTTGAAATTTTTATTCACTAATTAAACAAGCATGGATACCATTATCTCATTGTATTTTTTAATTCCCATGTTTCTTTTTCAACCATGTGGGTTCTCTATAAAAATTTAACCTTACGAATTATCATATTCTACAATAATTTCTCTCTAAAATCAAGAATCTGAATAGAAATTTCCAAATAAGAAAGGATCTCATCTAGCTGAACTAATTATAGGTTGAAAACATGAGATGAATCTGGTATATAATTTCATAACATCGAAACATGAAAAAGTTTTTTACATGGGAAATACATAGGGTAAAATAAACACTATAGGAAATTAATATAACCTTTTCTAGGATTTCATGGGTTACAATGAACCATGGACTCAGTTTACCCTTCTCACCAAAACACATCATGCTTTTCCAGGGATAAACATTGAGAAAGACATGATCACCTACCACAAAAGAAAATTCTTTCCTCATATTATCCTTATAAATATTCTTTCTACTATGAGTTGTCCTCATATGTTGTTGTGTTATATTAAATTTCTCACCCATCTCTATTTCGTATTCTAGTCCCATCAAATTATTCTCCCTGACTTCATACAAATATGCTAGAATTTGACATCATTTTCATTTAATACCTAAAAATGTGCAACCTATATACTAGATTGAAAACTGTTATTATAAAAAAACTCAAATAAAGAATGTTTATGATCATGACTTCCCTAGTAATCAAGTGAACAAGAATATAACATGTCTTCCAAGTTTTGAATTGTTTCCTTGTTCTATCTATCATATTGGGGATGGAATTCTGTGTAGAAATTTTATTCTATGCCAAATGAATTCTAAAAGCCTTTCTAGAAGTCAAAACTAAACCTGTGATAATTTTCAGAAATAATGGAAATATGAATTCCATATAATCTGACAATATCTTTATGGTACAATTGAGAAAGATAATTTAAATAAATTGTATCTCAAATAAGAAGGAAAGGTACATTTTTAGTCGTTCTATCAATAGTACCCCAAATCACATTATTACCTTGAGAATTATTTAGTAGTCCCGCCATGAAGTCCATGGATATATTTTCAAATTTCCACTTTGGTATTGGAAAATGACGATGCATCCATTTTTATAGTTGGGATTCTTTTTTAACCAGTTGACTAGTCATGCATTTCATTATAAAATATACATTATATATTTTCATTCCACCACACAAGTAATTCTATCGAATGTATCGTTACATATTAATGCTACTCTGTAGAATAAAAAATGGAGAACCATGTGCCTCACATAACAATTCGTTGTTCATATGGTGATCACATGGCATAAATAATATCTTTCCAAATCTAAAAACACAATAATTATAATGTTAAATTCTGGAAACAAAAACTTTCAATCAAATTATACTTTATTATGTAACTCATAGTTATCCTTCTGCACTTAATTTATTTTTTCTGATAGATACGACCGTACTGACACTAAATACAAAATAGTCAATTTACTTACACCAACAACTTCCTATACTAGATTCATCAAATAATTAATCATGGGGTCATGTTATAGACATAATATTGTTAATTTTGCAAAAACATTTTCAACTAAAATAATTGACCAAATTCATTTCTATTACATGATTGTAATTGATCATGGAATCATAAGATTTTATAAGTTCAATCCATCTTATATTCCTCGTGTTCAATTCCTTCTGAGTAAATATATACTTCAAACATTTATTGTTATCATATATTTTACATTTGGATCCATAAAAATGGTGTCCCCACAACTGCTAATTCTATATCATGTTTGGGATAATTTTCCACATGTGGTTTAATTTTTCTTAATGAATAATCCATTACCTAATCGTTCTGTATTAGAAAACAACAAAGTCCCTTCAACTAAGAATCATGAAAGATGATAAAGTCTTTATTTCTGTAACACAAAGATAAAACTGGAGCATTCACCAATACATTATTCAGTTATTCAAACTAAATGTCCCATTATTTTGTCCAAATATATTCAACCCCTTTTCAAGTTAACTTATTTAAGAGGCTTGATAATCATGAAATGATTTTTAAAAAACATCATTAATAACATGATAATCCTTGAAAAATACAAATCTCAACAATATTTATAGTTATTGGGAATTCATCAACCGCTTTTCTGTAAGAGGGATCAACTATTATTCTATCTGTATTCAATATTCCAAAGAAAAGAAATAATTGGCAACCTAAAATCAAATTTGTTAAACGTTCTCTATAACTTCTTTTTATTAGAAGTTTTTCGGACAATCCTTAAATGTTCTCATGGTCTCCATAACAATTTTAAAAAGAAAAATACAATCAATAAAAAAAACTAAATAAATATTAAAATAGACCTGAAAGATTCAATTCATAAAACCAATGTATAAAGAAGGATCATTTTTTTAAAACAAAGGGCATAATAAAAACTAATAATTCCAATATCTATTACAGAAAGCTGTTTATGGGATTTTATTCTTCATTACATTTAGCTGATGGTACCCAAATATTATGTAAAACTTATAAAAATACTACGCTCCTTGGAGCTATTCAAACAAGTCATAGATATGAGACAATGGATACTTATTCTTATAAGTAATGTTATTAAATGCTCTATAATCAATAAATATCCTCATGTAAGAATCATATTACTTATCAAACAAAATAAGAGCACCCCTTGATGAACTGATAAGATGAATGAAACCTTTATCAAGAAACTCATGCAACTAATTATTTAATTCTAAATTTTCCACTTGATATATTTTATAAGGTGGTACCAAAATTAAATTAGAATCAAGAACAATATTTTTAGTAATTTCAACATAACAATCAGGTATTAGATATAAAAACTCAGTAGAAAAAACATCAAATTATTCATTTACCACTGGAATGTCATTAATTTGAACAGTTCCCTTATTCACAAAAATAATTACAGGATAACTTTCAATCCCATCTTTTAACAATATATCAGCTTCCTGATATGTCTTTATTTCTATGGGTCCATTATAGTATACAAACAAAAAATCATTCTTAAAAATATCTTCATTAGCTCTAAAATCAATCTTATCATGATAAATATAAATCCAATCAATACCCATAAAAACATCAAAACCTAAAAAGAAAAAATAACAAGGTTTTCCAGAAATTTATTTATACAAACAACAATAAGAGTATTCTCACAATTCATTTTAATCTGTAATATTTCCCTTAGGTATTTTGACCAAATTTTTTAGTTTCATTTCTTATGGTGAAATTTATAATTTACTAGAAATTTATTTATAGATAAATGATTTTTTTGACCCTATATTAGATAAAAAATTAGAAAAATATGATAAAAAAATAAAGTACTTGATACCACTTCATTGGATGGCCTAATATCTGTTGATGTTGTTGAAAAATATGTTTCTTCACCTTTATAATTGTAATCTCACTACTTTCAATTTTTTTATATCATTCATTAGGCAGGTTTTTACATAATTACCCATATCACCACATTTAAAACACATTACATTTTGGTTATTAGAATTAATATTAAGATCATTTTGATTGTAACCTCAATATTTTTTTCCAGACATTCCACATCATAAAAACATCCTTGTTTTGTTAAGGAATTACCCATGGTGTTTTTTACCTCACTTTTCACCTGTTGGATACTAGATTTTATTACCATTAAATTTTTTTGATTGTTTATTACCCATTTCCTTCCATCTAAAAATTTTATTCTGATTGTTTTCAATGTACAAATGGTCATCATGAAAGTGTATTTCTACCCTCTTAGCATATTAAAAAAGTTTCAAATAAATGTTTAATTTAGGTGAGGATAATTCCATTTATATCATTACTTCAATCTAGTGTAAAAATGATTTATTTTACTATCAAGATCATGAATAGGATTTGGTGCATACTTTTCTAATCAAATGAAGTTTTCATTATATGTAACCACTAAATCTTCCTCCTATTGTTTCAATTAATGGAATTTCATTTATATCCTTGTCATTCCACAATTGGAAAATATTTTTAAAAGAATAAATTCATAAATTCATCCTTTTACAAGGCATGAATCACCTAAATTCTTTGACATTCATGGAAATTTACCATCACTATTTGATCTCACCTTCAAAATAATAAAAAACACAACTACCCTTTTGGTAATCAAAACAACTTATGATATCAAAAATATTTTCATGGGATTTATTCTAACCTTCATCAACCATGGAGTTAAATTATCAAATGAATGTAGGTGGGTGTTGCCTCATAAATTGTTCCACTAACATCAGGTTCTTTTGTGGGAGTTATATTTATTCCCTTACATGGATGACACCACCATTTATAGATCGCTCCAAATTATCCATTACCACCACCAACTTATTGGTTCCAATTACCACAATTATAGGTTGCAGATTAGGAAAATTAAATTCTTTCATTGGATTCCCACTTAATCTTCCATGTTCCTTTTATAGAAAACAATTCTAAACAAACATATCATAGATGATGAAACACGGTAATATTAAAAAAGATTTAATATTATAACATAATAATAAGTTAAAATAATTTATAGTTATTCTGTTAACAACATCATAAACATAGAATCTATCTAATCTATTTTTTATAGAAACTATAAGATTCCTAGCAAAAAATAATAAATAATCTAGAAAATTCATTTCTAATTCACATTTTTGCATTCCTGAAGTTATTTATTGGTTTATTATTATAGAAAAATATAACATAATTAATATATTCCAAACCATAGGAATATAAAGTGGTAGATTAAAAAATATAATCCATTGATTCCAAAATACCATCCTTTTTAATTAAACATGAAATAATTTCATGATATTTATTCAAAACATTTATTTTTGATTATTATATTCTATTAAAAATCCTTAAACCCAATTAATTTTTTAAAAAAATGTGAAGAAAAATATAATTCTGTAAGGGACATAAAATAAAGGAAAAATTTATTCCTCAAATTCTTATAAAAGTATGGAATCATTCTCACAAAGACATAATTCTCACCAATAGTGTATCATACACTGAACTTGTGAAAACATGATATTTCTATAGAACATTGAAAACATAATGAAAACCATAAAAGTAACTTGGGTATTAAATTAAATATATTTTGAAATATGTGACTACTATATAATTTGTAACTCTCATGGATATCTTATAGTGTAACCCTCATGGCTACCTAATGGTGTAACCATCACAATTAGACTTAGAATAACTATTATATTCAACTTAAAACATAAACATAATGAATTAATTGGAGGGAAATTTGGGTCCCACCGTTCATCATAAACAATTCCCAGTAATCAAAACATAATCACAATTCTTGAAAACTTGGATCATAAAAAAATTTACATTTAAATTTTACTATAATTGAAATTCAAAAGAAAAATTTTAAAGTAAATTCTCATACCTCAGTGTTTTCATAATTAAAATATGATAAAAAATCAAGTATAATGGTTTAAATAGTTTTATTAATATATTAAAAAACCATATTATTATTTATAATTACTTATATTCTCTTCTTAATACTTTGATCACCCAATTATTTGAACAATTTGTTATTTTCACTATTTTATGTGAATTTATTTCATGGTTTCAATGGTTAGTTCATTGTATATTTTCTTATAAAATTGAAGAAAAAATACCTAAGTGGAATGAAATAGTATAAACATGTTTAAACATTTTTAAACGTTACCACATGTCATTATATTGTCAAATATGTATATGAATCATTATATAAAATAATAATGAAATTGATTTAATTTAATTTGGCATTTTTATGACAATCATGAACTTATGCCATTTTATTTAATATCATGTTTATATATTAGTTATAGAACATTAAATGAAATATAATATGTATAATAAAATATTAATTAACTAAAATACTAGTTTTATGATATTCCTTAAAGTTATTTAGGGAAAATGAAAACACATCATCCAAGATGGTTGTTAATCGACTCATCACAAACAATATTATTAATTTCTAGAATTAGAAGAGAGTAAGAGAGGTTTGATGAAGTATATTAAATTAAAACAATAAAATTAAAGTATATGTATGATACATGGGTTATCATGAAACATGGATGAGGAGATCTAAGGAGAGAATAATTAAAGACGATAAAATGATATGAAAAATAAAAAAACAAAAGGATGTTACCTCCCAATGTTTCCTCCATGAGAACCTCCTTAAGGAACTATGTTTTGTCCTTTTCGTGAGACTAGTAGGTCTTTTATGTGGGGATGAAGCTTTGGAGGGTAATTGGGTAGAAATTAAACTAAATACAAGGCTTTGGGATGTGACGGTAAATAGTGATGAGGGGTGATATTTATAGTGGAAGATATGGGTGTTATCTCATTATTATATCCATTAGTTTATTATTTTTTCTCAAAAATATGAATTTTTTGAGAATTATAAGTAAATATATAAAAATAATGACGTAGAGTTACAGATTATGGTGATTAAATCATAAATTACTCTTCTATCATTGTATTTATCTTATAATTTATATATGTATCCAAAATTATAGTATTTTACACTTTATAAAAAGTTTAAGAATTTCTGAAAAATACAAAAAATTCACCCTCACCATTTATTTATGTGTAGAAAAAAAAATCCATTTTTTTAAATAATAATCGAAATATGATAAATTTATTTTTTAATTAATGCAATCATTTATTCATAAAATTCTGATTTTAAAATTATAACCAATTTTATAACACTCTTAAAAATTATTACTTGTATTATAAAATTATATTATAATCATAACATAACAAAATATTAATCTATGAATAAATTTATTGAATATAATTTTTATTTTAATTCAATATATTAATTATAAAATTGTAAATAAATATTTATGTCTTAGAAAAAAACAAACACTTAATTTATTATCATCAAAACATTTATACACTCATTACATGATATAAATATATCAAATTTTAACATATAAGATATATAAATTTTATTTACACTCTCATAGGTGAGGTTACTATGATATTAGTTTAGATTCTTTAATTTTGATAAACACCACTTATTTAATTATATGTTTATAATTAATTTAACTATTCAATTCTAGAATAAAACAAATTATTTTATATGTACCAAGATTGTTACACCAAATATCATAGATAATTACTTATCACATTTTTCTAGGATTGAGATATATTTTAAACTATTTGTGTAATTTAAAATCCTATAATATAAGTTATTTAAACCAATATACACTTCTCAAATGTCATTTTATATATTTGGAAAATTCCCCACATTTGTCTTATTTTTCACCTATGAAAATAATTCCATCAACAAAAATAATGGCTATAAGAGTAACTTTGGACATCAACTTTAAATAATGGAATAATTATAATTTTTTACTTAAAAGATTTCATATCAATTAACCATATACCAATCATTACATAAAAGGTTCTAGGGTCTTGTTTCAAGATTTATAAAATAGTTTTAAGATTAGACACTAGGATTCAATTACTATAAATGATAAAATACTTACATTTTTTAATGAAAGCCTCCGATTAAAGATCACAATTTTGAAAGGATTATTTCACATCCATTAAAATTTATTATATTGTGTATGAGATGTCACTTCCAAAATAACTATGATGGTCCCAAAATAAATTAGTATTAGAAATGTTTCATCAAAATCATATTTTATTTTTGGGTGTATCATTTTAAAACTAGTACTTCATTGTTTCTTTTTTACTTATCCCATTTAATTGATTTTATTTATAATAAGAAACATGTCACCCTTCCGATTTTTTGTGTTCTGGTCATGATATATGATCCCAAGTGGAGTTCTTATCAATATTATTAAAGAATTTCTTTAAACAATCAACCCCAAAATCACTGTCAACTACCCCAAAAGTATTTTTTTAGTTCAACATGAGAAATTAGTATAATATATTTTTATAGTATCAATATTCTTTATGTTTAATGCGATCCCACATAGTTTCCAATGATGTTTCCAAGGAAAGATGGCTATTCAATATATGTTTTATTAGCCTTTTCTTTCTAGTATTCTAAACACTCTCAGTAGACTTATTTTATTCATCATAATTTAAATTATTTTCAATGATATCTTATTTAATAGTTTTTTAGAAAACAACATGATGCCAACATAAACATTTAAATATTCCAACATAATAATCACATCCATTATCCCAAATTTTTTTATTATTTTAACAAAAAAATGCCCAATATTTTTTGTAGTATTTTGATAAAATATTTTTATAATTTTTTGTTTTAATGTTGTCACATGGTGATTCCTTTTTCTTATTTTTTACTTCATACATAACCATATATTTTCATTTGATCTTCGTGAAACAAGATATTCCAAATGAATTAAATTATTACACAATTGGATTTTTATTTTACAACATTTCATAAGGAGTAATATGAGTTTTATGTCTAAATAAACAAACCTTAATTTTCATATAAGTACATTCAACTTATTCTTCAAAGAATTTTAAATGTTTATTCTCAACTAGAAGAGTATTTCCCTTCTTAACAATTCTCATGTTTTTTCTTTTAGTTTCACCATTTTGTAGGTGGGGGAGGGGGTAATTTTGTGACATACTAATTTGTTATCCCATTCATAGAATGATAACATTTAAAGGAATGTTTTTGGTATTTTTTCCCATAACGTCACCTACTTGAGAAATATATTGAGTACTTTCTTGACTAAACATCAGAATATTTTGAATAATTTTAAAAAATTGACTTATTCATCATGAATAAGAAAATTTTCTTAAGAGTTTAATAATTATTGGAATTACTGAATTATATATCAACCACTAATAATTTATGTATCATATAAAATCATAGATAGTAATGAACAATTTATAATGGTCTAATGGAATGAATTTCTACTCCTTATTGTGAATTTTTAATTTTATTAACCTTATATAATGTTTCAAAACATAAGTATATCTCCATTTTGAGTTGGACGATACATCTCACCATTTCCATTTGGATATTTTACTCCTGTTTCTATCTCCAACATGAAGAAATTTCAAATTTAATAAATTAGTCTCATGCATGTAACTCATGTAACCTGAATTTATTAGGTCACCAATTTAAAAAAATTATTACTTTTTATTTTAACTCACGTAATGAACCATATATATTTAGATTTATTAATGATTCATGAATTCTTCTGGAAGAAAAAATAAATCCTATCATCACACAATTGGCTCAAAGTATGAATGTTTTAATACATCACTTATTCAAAAAGAACATATTTTCATTTTGGCTTCTTTGACTCAAGTTCAGTTGTTCTCATATTGAGAAACTATCATGGAAAAATATCTTAGTTTCTCCATTTATGTGTGTTGAATGACCACACTCTAGAATAGAATATTTTCCTCTCATACTTGTATTCCTTTTAAAAATAATAATATATAGTTATTTATGTTTTTTAATTTAAACAATATTATCCATTTCTATAAATTAAAGTTATCTGAGAATACATGACAAAACATTCTTAGCACATTGTACATATTTATCACGTCTACAAAAAATTTCAACTAAATAACCATATATTTTTAATTGTTTGATTAGTTAATTTTATATTCACTATTTTTTATTTTATGATTATCTATTTCATCATCTCAAATAATTTCCCCATCGATTCATACAATATTCAAGGTAAATATATATTATTCTATCAGGTGTATGATTTTTGAAAAATAATCTCGTAGTACCAAAAAAATTTGAATCCAAATCTTTTAAAATAATTTATGTTCTATTTTTTTTAAAAGGCAAAGCATCTGCATTTATTAAGAGAAAGAAAAAAAGAACAACATAGGGGCAGATGGGGTCAAATAATTTATGTTCTATATATAGTAGTTATATATACAATTCTTATTTAACTATATAGTTTTTCTCTTAACTTGATTCAGTATATGGGAGAATGGTTATCATGGAGTTATTATTTATTCCTTGAATGTTGGGTAATTTTGTTTCTAAAATTTTCTTGGTTGAAACATATACACGTATAGATTAATATCTACAGTCTTAGTCTAAATAGATTAGCATTCATATTTTTCAGGGATAGATTTAACCTAAAATTTTGTGAGTGATTCCTAGGATGCCTTATATATTACCACATTAAGGTAAATATATATTTTATAATCCATATTTCTTCTTCATCCATTCAAATTTAATTTTATGATATTTTTATTATATTATTCCAAAAAAATTCTTTTATAATTAGTTTTTCTTTATGATTATACATGATATTCTCAATATCAACTGAATTCATCATGGATATTTTAAGTTATTCAATGGGAATAGTTTCTATTTTCAGAATCTAAAATTTAAAATATTATTTAATTATATCTCACTTATTTAATAATTTGATTTATTTTTTATATTTTTATTCTTATAAATAAAATCATAAAATTAAGATATAAACATATGATCCATATTTGTTTTTAAACCACATTAATTTTCACTACATGAAGAAATTTAATTGTTAACCACATGTTCTATAAAATTAGTGAATTTATTGAATGATTTATTCCCTAATTGGAATATCATTTAATTATAATGTTAAATGTCATTAATCATAAAAAATATTCTCTATATCCTTGTAAATTTCTTATTGGTATCACAAGGTTTAATCAATTTTTAGGTTTCCCCCATTTTTTTCTTTTGTGGGTTTTCATCAAGTTCATCAGTCTCAAATTAATATTTTGTATTATTTGGAAAATTAACTAAAAAGTGTTCAATGAATCATCACATGAATAATTTAAAGGGTATTTAGACCTTTTAAATTATTATTTTATGTGTTAAGGTACAATATTATATTGAAATCATCATCAAATTTATATTCATTATCAAATTCACTAAATTTGTTAGGATTATATTATCTAAAATTTAGCTAATTCATGCCTTGAAAATCAATTTATTATTTCACATTATTTTTGAAGTAATAGGACATCAAAATTTAATATGAAATGAGAGCATTCTATAACTCATTCAAGGAAACATTCTCTCTATAATAAAAAGCTGAACATTTCAGATGAACCCTATCAAGATAATTTAAAATGAGTTTCTTAATTGTATATATAATGAGATAATGATTTTTCAATAGATTTTTCTTCTTATAATTCAGTCTCATTGTATAATCATATATGGTTAAGTATAGATCAGAATACAATCCTTATAAATGAATAATGAGTGAAAAAAATGTATCTCTTAATGTAGAGGAACATATACAGAAAAAATAGTAACTTGAACTTCAGAATAGTAATGTGCCCACTATAATGAGTAGGCTAGCCAATGTAATGTAACCTCACCAATGAAAGTATAAATAAAATTTATTTATCTTATAATTTGAAATATGATATTATAATATCATATTATAAGTAAGTAAATATTTTTAAAATTATTGATGATATTTAAGTATTATTATAGGTCATGTATATTTAATTAAATTTTTTAAATTAATATTATAAATTAAAAAAATTATGCTCACAAAAATTATTCATAAAATATTATATTGGTGTATTGTGATTACATGATAATTTTATGAGATGATATGTAATTTTTAAAATGTTATAATATCACATTTAATTTTAAAACATACATTTTTAAAGTAAAAACTTATTTTTAATTTAAAATAAATTTTTAAATATTCATAATATTAATTTTTAAAAATAAAGTTCATTTTTAAGTTCTAAATGTCAAAAAATGGTTAGTTATATTTTTTTGTATTTTTTCTGAAATACATGATTTTTTGATGAATAGTGATATATGATAATTTACCGTATATATACAGTATGAGTAAAATACACAATTTATAACATCATGGATAATGTTGGAACCAATGGTTTGAACTCAATTTCTCTATATAGTATTTTTTTCACAAGAATAAATACTATTCATAGTCTTGATAAAAAATATTCAACTAATGATTAAAATAATGGGAAACCCCTCCTCTCCTCCACAATAAATTCCACCCCTGTTTACCTATTCTCTTCACTCATCTCATGCCTTTTGAATTTTCAAAATTTTGGTAAAATCTCCTCCCAAGATCTTCCCCACAACCAGAACGATATTGGTCTCTTAAAAAGTCCAAATCCTCTCCCCTAAAGAGTCTCTTATAGAAGATAAGTTCAAAAGGTAAATTCTTCTTTTCACTTCTTTTATTATCAATCAAGTTCCTTTCATTTCTATATCTATCATCACATATTTTCATGCAAATTTAATGATAACACTAGTACCATACACGTACAAGAATTTTGTTATGATAATTTAATAATTCATTATCATCTTTCATTTCCACTCATTTTAACTAGAAATGAAAACACCATCCGAGCTGTGTTAATTTATCACATTCAAGGACGACGAGTTTTCAATGTCTTTTACCATAATCATTTCTATTTATGAAACCATTTTACTGGTTGAACTAAACTAAAATATATGTATTATGACTTATTTATGGTTATTGAATATTTTATACATAGAATATTAATTTATAAATCAAAATGTGTTTAATTTGATAAAAACCATCTAATTAACAAAAATGGTTATCAGTAAAGATTCACATAATGATTCATCTTTCCTCCAAATAATAAAATGAATTTTATAAACCATTAATATATTGTATTTTAGCTAATAACATATAACAACAATTCTGGAAAACCATTCTCATTTTACTTTTTTTGTCATTACTTGAATATAAGTAAACTGATCTTGAAAACCAAGGAAAAAAACATTCCCAAACAATGAAATTAAACCTCTAATACCATTTAAAAGTCCATAAGTGAAAATAATAAGGTTATAATAAATATATTTCATATATAAGAGGTTTGGTAACTATTAAATAATTAAACTAAATTTATAATTTAGGTCATTAAGATCATGGGAACAACACCTTAGGATGTAAGCTAAGGGATCCTCTCTTTCTCACTTTTATTCAATAATTTCCTTTATGTTAGGCCATTTTTTTAATTACAAATGATAGGGTATGTTTTCTCACCTGAACAAAATTCCCTCATGATATATGATTTATTAGAAACACTTTTATATCTCATTAAGCCTTACTATGTACACCTTTTAGCATATCAAAATTATGTAATGGATTCTAACCAAACATCAATTATTCCTTTTGGTTATTCATTATCTCTTTTTAACCAAGTGAAATTATATATTATTTTTTATTATAATGTTATAAATTTTATTTATGTGTTCCAAAATAATCTATTAATATATGTTCATCATTATATTATTTTGACATACATGTTTTTAAGTAGTTCCCTTCTCAATTCTTCCTGATAAAAAATTCTATATTAAGGGAACATTCTAAATTCTTAACCAATTACTAGTTCACCATATACTATGTTTTTATGCAACCATATTTTTATAAAACCATAAATTTTATTTTTAAAAACATCTCTTTTCACTTATGTTTTGATAAAATATTCTTCCCTTTCTATTTTAAATGACATTTAGTATTTTCCTTAAAATTAAATTGAAATGTTTTAATACTAATGTTTCTTAAATATTAAATTTTTATATGTTATAACTTCAATTTAAGATAACTTATCATGAAATATGACTACTAACTAAAATTAATTTAGATGTATGATTTAATTACTTTTTTAATGGATACTTGTATGCTACTTTCATTTATTATACTTTATTTCATGACTATGATAACCATTTCTTTCAAGGGGTAACATTATGTTTATATATGATTGATTATGTAAGATTATGTATATGGAAATCATATTCATGAACATGTTATTATGGGTGAACCTAGATATCACTCCAGTTCTTTGGGTAAATTTGAACCACCTGAGATGTTATGTGCCACGGTCATGGCAGTTAGACTTGACTCATGCTGTCATGTGAAATAGTCATGGTGGTTAACCTTCACTTGTGCACCTCTATGTGAAAAGAGCCTTAAATAATGATAATGTAATTATTATTATTTTTCACATTACTATGACCCCATGTTTATATGATCCCATGTTTATATGTTATGATTCCATATGTTCCATGATTTTATATCATTATATCACCCCTTATAACCCATGAAGTGAAGATTCCTTCTTATATTTATTCCTTTATAGGAATTTTTAGCTTATTCACTTTTTCATTTTATCCCTAGGTTATCCTATGATGATTTCTAAACTTAATGTATGTTAGGACCTATTTATAACGATTAAATATTTAAATGTTTTATTTAGTCCCATGTTTTCAATTTTATGTACCTTGTCTTCCAAGACACTAGACTTTACGATCATTGGCTTGTAATCTGATGATTTGTTATGCCTAAAATCATGTAATGATATATGATAAAGCCGAGGGCCTCTATATATAATCCTCCATATATTATCCATATCCTTTTAAATTTATGAAAATTTAATTTAAACATATAAAATATTAATCTATGGTATCATATTCATCTATATTGATATCTTCTAATCTAATCATCTAGATTTATTGTTTTTACCCATTATCTTTCACGTTTCCATAAAAAATACTCTTTATTTTGTCCCATAAATAATTATCACCTTGAAGTCTCATAAAATATGAGATAAATGTCATTGAATGTGATTTTAGTATTAAATTTAATTATTTTTAATCATCTTCATGATTTATTTTATGAGTTAATTATATTTGATATCCTAATTAAATGGGTGGAAAACCTAATTTTTTAGTGTCCATCAAATCATAGAAAATACAAAATTGTTATGGAAACATCATTTTTATCAATATAGAAAAATTATGTCCACTAATGATGTAAACTCTTGTTCAATATTTTTATATATTCTATTTTACACTATAATGGAATTTTATAGAGGGAAATGTGTACTTTGATACGAATTGTTTGTCCTATTAGACCATGTAAAAATACAAGAGGGGGTGAATTATGTGTCAATAACAATTAGAGTTTATATTTAATGAAAAAATCACTTCTTACTATTTAATATATAATCTCTTACTTATATAAGTTCATCCATCAATAATAAAATATAATTTAAAAAAACTATTAGTACCCATTATTTTTTACATTCTTATATATTAAGTATGAGAGATTAAAACTTAATTTATCTGGTTGTTATGTTGATCTATATATTTCTCATTATAACTATGAAAGGAAATTAATGAAGGTAGGTAGGTGTCATAAATAACCTAAAATATATCACATTTAATATGGTTATAGTTAATATTGAGTCTCACTAATTTCAGTAAAAAAATAGAGATAGTTTGAGAACTAAAAATATAAATAAATCATTATATTCAATCTTCATAAAATATTTAGAAAATATAATACTAAACTATTTAAAAAATAAATAACCAAAATGTAAAACAATTGTTGATGGTGTGAAATACTTAGTCCATTCATGCTCACAACATTAAATACTAGACTAGATGTTCCTTTAATATCTATTCACTAAACGATTCTAGTTTTAGCTTCCAAATATTTTCTAAGAGTTTGAATACTCATCACACACTTTTTCCCATGACCAAAATATTTTTCTCACATTCTAACTCTTATTGTACATGCACACCATTTTATATTTCATGGATATTTGAAAAAAATTACATAATGAGAATATCTAAGGGGAATATTTTTTGTTTGATTCCATAGTAAAATGTATATTCGTAAAATCTTTTTTAAATGTTTTATCATATGATTTTTCTCTAGAACAATTATATTGGTGTTCCCCTCATGTTTTAATGAAATTTCCATAAATTTCATTTTATTTATTTTTTATAATTTATTAAAAATATAGGTAAAGTCCATAAATGATCACCATGAGAAATATTAAAAAAAAATGTATTTGTGAATCTTATATATATTCATTAATGATATATTATTTAACCTCCTCATGGGACAAATAATTTATACACCATACATTATCAATTTAAATATCATCCCATTAAAAATTATAACAATTTAATATCACATCATTAAAAATAGAATTATTTTTATGTAACTATGAAAATTTAGAATAATATAACATCATCCTTTTATAATTATATAAAATCATCATCTTTTGATCACTATAAATATTTTAAAAACATATGTGTTAGAAAAAAATTAAATATAATGAGTAATAATCAACATTATAAATTTATGATTTGAATTGATTGAATAGAAATTCAATTGTGGTGTTTTAATCAATGTTGTTCAGTTTTAGTAACATTTATTTATATTTACATTAAAATATTTCATCCAATAAATATTAATTTTTGGATATATAACAAATTCTCAAACTTTCAGTGTCAATTAGAAAATGAACATTATAAAGTACAATTGTGTTGTACTATGATTGTGAATTATCTTCAGTTCCACCTTAGGAATGAACATCACCCTTATGAAGTTATTGGGATTTATTAGGAAGCTATGTACAATAAAATTTTATCAAATATTATGATATAATAATAATTATGAAGATATTAATTGATACTTATACATTAATAAGATAACATTATACACATAGGAAATGTTCATTATAGTAATAAGATATACTACTTATGGTCTAGAATGATCCTACATAGATATCCAACATCTTTAAGAATTAGGGGTTTCATACTTAAACATATAATATTCATACATAACAATATAATTGATAATACATATAAACTAGAGATGAATTTTAAAAAATAATCTAACCATCATTATAGACAAATAATTTAAAATTTTATGATATTCCAGTGTAAAAATGATCATTATATGAAATTATTTTATTAGAGGCATATAATGTTTTCTATATCGATTTAGAAATTCAATATTTACATCCAACATACACAAAACCTCTTCAAATCATCTCAGTACTTCTTAAATCATTTTAAAACATTATATATATCATAAATAATACCACAATAACCACTAATTTATTTTGCTTCAATGTTGGAGAAAATAAAAAACATTAATTAATATATGGTTAAATTAAATTATAATATGACTATGTGTTCGTACATAAAATATGAAAATAATGTAAAACATATAATTTAAATAACTTTTCATAATAGAAAACATTATATGTATGATATGGGATACATCAACGACTTACCAATCCTATTTAATTGCTCAAATTCAATTTTTATCTTCCATCGCCAATAAATAGGAATTCCTTACATATTATTCACATTAATAATTAAATGAAGTTTGTTGATATAAGGGATGGGAATAATCATACCAAAGAATATTTCCTCAAATAAAACCCATATTTTCACATGTATGTAAAGTATACTAATTTTTATGTCACTATCATGATTAAAAATATAAAAAAATTAATATAATATTTAAAGATCACTATTTATCTAATTTTTTTTTGAAAATCATGAGTTTCACAAAAATCCAATTCATAAATATTTTTGTTTAAAATTACAATCCACTCAACTGTTCCATTTATTAAATAAACCCCCTTATTTGTTTCATTTCAAAAGGCAACCATGTATGCTTCACCCATATCAAAACATTCAATCAAAAGTGATTTTACAGGAAAAAGTAATTAATATATACAAGATTTTTAATCATGAGATATCTTTCCAAATATAAAGTGTAACATTATATAATAAAAAATCTTCTAAGAAATGCATAAACTAGTTAGACACCCTCACCATGACCCTATCATTGCATCATAACCTATACTAGGACAAATATTATAGACTTATCTTAGTGTTGGGGGAAAATTACTCTATTTAAATATGGAAACAACTAACCTCATGGGCATTCCATTTTAAATACTTATGTAACAAATTATTTTATAAATAACATTCTTGAAATATTTAATTTTAAATGAAGAATTCTAATTATCCTCATTATCTCATTAAAAACATGGTTTTAATAACTAAAAATAAAAAATAAATTAAATAGCATTCATAAAATTATATCATTTAAAAGGAATTGAAAATTTAATTTTTCAAAAATTAAATTTTGGAAAAGTCATGATGGTATCCAATAAACTCTTTAAAATCCAAATTCATTTCATGAAGTGTAACATGGTAAAAAAATCTAAAAAAATAAAAAAATCTTTCAATAATTAAATCAATATCTATTTAGTATCACCTTTACAAACACTATTGAATTAGTAACCATAAAAAAAGAATAAATACTTCTACTATAGATATATTATTTTTCCAAAAATCAACATATCAGTAAATTAGAAATCTCGACCATCTATATTATTCTGTAATATCTAAAAGAGATCCTAATCACTTGTCTAATTATAATATAATAGTGATTTACATAGAATACCATAAAATTATTCAAATGTTTTCCTAGGAGTTTAATCGTGAAATCTATTATTATGTAAAAATTATACAAAGGTAATAATATCCTAACCTTGTTTTTCATAGTCTAAAACACATGATCAGAGAATATTCTATAAAAATTTAATAATTTTCTTATAGTATCTATATATTTATTCATTAAATTTTATGATTATCTTGAATGATGAAACCATGTAACTATGGAGTCCTTTCTAAAATATTGATGTAAAACCTATATCATTATCTTGATATATATAAATATATAATAATCTTATAATGTATAACTACTTCATTCACAAAAAAATATCCCAATCCTTGTTATATATCCTTTAAATAGAAATAAAATGTACAGACTTAGTAAGTTAATCGATATTTAGAAGATAAAATTATGAATTTGAGATGATATAAAAAATAAAAACAATCATAGATATTACCTCACATTTTTATACATCTATAATTAAAAAGGATTCATAATACCAGTTGTTTCCCATTCTTGTATTTTTACCATTAATAGATAAAACAATAAAATATAAAAATCACAATGTATTTTTTTCCAGGGTACTAAAAACATTTTCTAATAACATTTTATATTTTGTTTCTGTAATATGAATGAAAATATTTGAATGACATAAGTATTCTCAAAAAAGTATTTTTAATTAAAAGAAACAACTAGTATATTTCTAAAATAAACATTTATCTAAACTAATTTGTTCTATTCAAAAATAATCTCCCCTTATCTTTGATATTATTTCATTCTTTATATGTAGTATTAGATAATTATGAATGTTTCACCATAATAACAATTGTATTGATTGTGTTTATATGATATTTCACCATAAAGAACAATTTATTATTCATTATCATGGTTAATACTCAAAAAAACATTCCCTTAAACATCCACTAATCCAATAACTCTTTATTTACGTTAGTTTTAGTATTTATGTAAATAAAATTTATACTAAATTTCCTATACATGATGTTTATGATAATGAAAAATCATAGATTTTATGGTTTTTAACCCTAACTATTTTCCATAAATTTAAATCTCTCTGAGAGAATATTTATTTCAAACTCTTATTATAAGGACCTGACATTAAAACATTACATAATCCTGAATTAAATGAATAATTCACATAGAGGATATTTCCAGGTTTAGAGTTTTAGATAATCAGGACATAACTATTACATCTCAAAATATTAAAAAGTAGACACTTCTAATAAGTTTTCATAAAATAAAAACTCTTAAAAATAAACATGTTTAGTTCCATGTTTTAGATAACATGTATTTCGTTGATGCCATCCTTGACCCGATTCATCTTTAAGTCCTATGGAAAACATTTAAAAAACATGGAATAAGCATAAAAATCCAATTAAAGGATACACAAAGAAGGAAAACTGTTTGTTTTTCAAAACAACACGTAAACCATGAATACATTTTCAAAGTAATACTTTTCACCTTTACGAAGTAGTAAATACTCTTCACTGAATAGAAGATCACCACTTATCCTTTATAACCAAAAGATTACCATAAAACCATATAAAGAACACACAACATATAAAGTTAACATGGTATATAAACATACTTAAATGGAATAACCAAACAATCAACTTCCACACATATCACTACATGGAATAGCCATACGGCCGACTTCCATACCCAATGCATTGGAGGTTATAACATAACCACCGTCCTGGTATTCAGGGCACCACTCGTCATATGGTTTATCACATAACAACTTGTAAAATGTACAAGTACCATTATAACACAAAAAATATTTTCAATATAAACATTTAACCAATAACATTTCATTTTCAATCACAAGAAGTAAATTCAAGATATTGAAATAATCAATCAGTTTTCAAAAACCATTTAAAAAAAAGGATTTTTGAATCAAAGTGTCCCATACCACTTTGAAGCCTTTAACGGAATTATAATATTAAAACATTAATGTATATATAAATAAATAATCAAAAACATTTTTAAAACATGGACATTAATGATAAATATTTTTAATGATAAATCTTTAAAACATTTAAAAATGATATTTTTGTTAAAGAGTTTTTAACAAAATGAGAGACTCTTGAATAAAAATAATTGCGGAATAACATTTAATAAGAACTTTATAATATCATGAAAATAAAGGGATTCATGATATAATATGTAAAAGGACAGTATATACACCATATAAGAGTGAATTGGTGCATAACAACAATAAAGTCTCAATTGAGATGTAAATTGAGATGAAATTACTTATAATGATGGTATCCTTTAATTAAGAATAAATCAATTACATAGTTATGTGTGACAAAAGGATACACCAAATATAATTGGATATTATGTGTAAAACAATTATAGGTCATTAACACATATTCATAGAATGATATATTCGTGGAGTACATGTTTAACCCTAAGGATTGAAATTGAGTTAAAAAGTTCCCTTGCAAGAATTTGACAGCCTAACGGCGTCACTTTAAAATTCTTAAAATGAGTTGATGAAATAGAAAATGGAATCTCATCACTTGGACATAAAATTTACATCAGTAAGGATATATAATAACATATACCATCATAAGAAGATGTAAATTAAAAGACATATCATAAAGAAGTCTTTTTAAAAAGAGGAGGGTGAAAGGTTCCCTTATCGACTTGGGTAACTTTCAAAACGTACACCCCCTGAAAGAAGGAATATACAACATTGATGTAAATAATCATAAATGAATTTATATTATACAAAGAGTAGAATAATGGGAAGTACATACACCACTCAAAGGAAATAGTATAAAATGTTGCATAAATCTAACGGGAATAAAAGTGAGATGAAAAATACGTTACAAAAACTCAACAGCCTAATGACGCCACTTAAAACATCCAAAAAAATAGATTGATGAAATAAAATAGAGTCTCTCATCATATGAACATATACATTACAGTAAGTGGAATATAAAAGAACATCCCCCAAGATAATAAAGATGAACTTAAAAGAAATGATATAAAAGAGAGTACTTAAAAAGAAAAAGAGAGGTATGACCCCTTACCTCAAGTCCGACTTGTCTTGTTCATTTCTTTATATTCCTGAATAATAAACTTTTTTCAATTTATAATAGCTTAAGGAAATCCTTTAAATATTATTATTCAGTTCATATCACATATTACATTGTTATAATTAGTGGTTAATAATGTGAGTTCATATGAGACGTTTTTGTCGATGTTCGGTACATGAGTAAAAATTGAACTTGTTGGAAAAGAATTTTCCATGTAGTTATAAGTACATCATCTCCAGAATTTTATTAATGATTTAAATATCATATATATCCATTATATATTAATTTTATACTATTCCATAAAATTTGGAGATAAAAAGAAATGAAATGCACCGTTCATGGAGACGGTAGTCCGTACGTATGCATGAATGGTACTTTCATTTCTTTGGCACATTGATGGAATTAAAAATAGATGATACATATATATATATTATAATTCCAGTATAATATATATGTTATATAGGTCACATAATTTCATCAATTTCATTCTTTATGCTTTCCATGTATTGCATGAACGAGTCACATCACTTGAGGGGGCGGTAGTCCACACTTCCTCGAATGAAATTATCGCATTTGTAAAACATGTAAAGCATAATGGTATGTATTAAATATAAAATACAGAAGAATATATATTAAATAAATATAATATAAATCATAAATAAATATAGTGTCATCATAATTTCCACCATGAGAGGTGGTAGGAGAAGATAGAACAATCATCGTTTCGTGAGGTAGTAATTCTCTATCCACGAAAACAATATGTTATTTAACCATTAGACGGAGGTGTGTATAATTGTAGCTCTAATAAATATCATAAAAACATCCTAGAATATTTAATATACTTGTGTTGTTACAAAAGAAAGGAATAAAAAGAGTTTAGGGGGTTGGAGAAGCAAAATAAAATAGAAGAACATTAGGGAAGACTTCACCTTTAAATCGGGTAACTCCCCTTGGTTTGAACCAAAAGGGTTTCTTAAAGAGATTTTTGCCTAAGGGAAGGATTCTAGGATTAATATAGGGATGTTTAGAGATAAAATGATCATATTTTTTCTGAGCCAATGCCTTGAGAGTTGTGGGTAAGATGGTAGAGGTGGGGGGCTTTTATAAGAGGGAGGAGGGGTACTCTTCGAAAGTCATGAAATGTCACTTTATTTTAAAACGATTTTTGGATTTTAAAGGTCCCACAAAGATATAATTCGAGGATAAGGTGATAAGGGTTTGAAATCCACCAATAAAATAGGTTTTTGACAAGTTTATGTCTTATATTTTACATTATAATTTCATTTTATTTAAATCATTCATTAATGAGGTAATCACTGCATCATCATGGTTTCATAAATAAATTAATTTATTTAGTGTCTAAAAATTATAAAAAAATTTCTAAAATTTTGGAAATATTTTTATATTTCCAATTAATATTTATTATAAAAAATATGACTTGTATAACCCCATGAATTTTTTTTTTAGTAAAACAATACATGTTTGTGACATGTTTATTTTAACTTTAAATAAAAAGTTATTAATGTCATTTTCTTACCCATGTGGCCCCATGGGGTCCCCAAGTTGACCCATGGATTGTATTGGTCGGCCATGACTCATCCAATAAGGGTAGGAAATGTGTTAAGGTCATTTTATATTATTATAACATTATCTTTACCTTAAATTAAACTAATTATCTTTAATCACGATTAATAAAACTTAAAAGTTACTATTCACCAAAAAATACTTTCATCCTATTGAACCAAATTTTAAATCCTAATGACAACCATGTATGTCATATTTTTGAAATTCAAATCACAGAGGTGGTAAATTTCATTTAAATTAATAATCAATTTTTTTAACTACCACTTAGTGGTTTCACTATTCATCAAAAATTGATGTTTTACAGAAAAATACCAAAAATTTACCCTAAGATATATTTGATATTCTGAATTCAAAAATTATTTCTATTTTACAAAATTCAAAACATATATGTTTCATTAATCAATTTAATAATTAATTCCCGTTGTCTTAACAAATTGCTTATTTTTAAGAAACAAAATATATCAAAAGATTGACACTAGTTTATGTCCAATTTCAAAGTGAAATTAATTTCAATGACTAACATTGGGTTAAATGGTTAAAATATATTCTAATTTAACTTTAAAACAAATTCAAAAGATTATCTAATCATATAAATAAATTAGACTAAAAAGAGGATTTGAATTAAAATACAACACTTTTCACTATTCATTAAAAATGATCTTTATCGAAAACAATAACAAAAACATACAAATAGTAAATTTTTATGACCCAATTCTAAAGAAGAATTTTTTTTGGTCCAATATAACATATAAAATTGTCAAAATGTGGATTTAAAAAAAGGTTCACCATCAAAATGTGGTTAATTAATCTTTTAAAGAATATTAGAGTATTTACGCTTAAAATTAGATTCATTCGCATTTTAATCCACAAAAATTTATTATAAAAAGTAAAAATATTTGACAAACATATATAATAATTTTGTAGTTAGTTATATTAATTCCCGACATTACAATGTCTAGGAGTTAACTACCATTTAAAATGATATTATTTTATTATTAGAGTGCAACATAAGATTTCAAAGAAACTTGTTGTTGCGTATTGGGTATGCCATCGAGCATAGTGTTCCCTTTAAAGTAATATTAATATTTTATTCACGAGTATTAATAAATATGAAAAAGAAAGATTCTTCATTTACCTGGGATGTTACATCCTTCCCCCCTTTTGGGAATTGCGTCCTCACAATTTTAAATTTGGGCTTGGAAACTTCATTGAAAGCCCCACATCGGAGGAGTAAATTAAAATGTCACTTTAAATTAAATAAAGGGAAGTACAAAGGTCACCTGAGTTAACCCATACTAGGATTACATATAGGAAAACATGGACATGGAGGATAAAAAATGGTCATGTTCTGATGTAGAGTGATAAAAAACATGATTAGGAGAAAGTTAACAACAAGAAAATCAAAAACTTGTTATAGGTTAAACCGTATTTTATTCCCTAGTAGGAAACGTTAACATGCAACATTTTTGATTTAAGTTACTTTTCATTAGGGAATTTATTTATAAGCTTAACTAAATCTTAAGGAAACATACTTACTTGTCATGTATACTTTCATCTCTTACTATATTTCTTACACAAACTCATACTTTCTCCAAAATATGAGTATTTAGGATGACTTCTTCACATTAAGAGCGCTATAATCAACTTCTAGAGAATCACCTAATAAAAAAAGAGAACTATATATTTTCAATGTCTTTAGACCATTAACAAAACCAAAATTGTTATAACAAGATCAAATAATCCACAAAAGGGTAATCCTTTATAAAAAGAAAATCTATTTTTAATCTCCAAAATTTGTCCAACAAAACCCAAAGTTCAACGAAGAACATTCGATAAACAATTTCTCCATAAAATTATTTAAAGTAAACCAAACTGAGATTGAAACCCAAATATTTTAATGATTTAATCACATAGTCTTCTAAGGTAAAAATTAACATTTATCTCCAAATAACATCAGTGGCTCATAAAGTCTCATTTTGAAAAGTAATTAACCTAATCATATATCCTCCATGATAGGTCAATATTTTCCTAGATAACCCGAAATCAACTTATTATTGATTCATAACATTATATAACTAAATATAATTTGTCATACTAACCAGGGACTTCAAATAGTCCAGTGGTAGGCGATAAATACCAGTCGCACTTTGGTTGTGGGTTCTATTCCCACAGCCTTGTCCGACGCGATGGGTTGTCACATGGTCTGCGTGTTGTCCATTTTCCAAAACTACATATTTCTTAAAACATTCCCCAAAAAGAGATAAAATATTCAAAAAAACCATAACATAATTTAACCATAATTTTAACTGATTCCTTTAATCTTCTTTCATATAGTAACCCATAATTACCTCAAATGTAATGATCATATAAACCCTAATGGTTACCAATATAATTATTACATGAACATCCAGATCAAGTTAGATCTCTCGTACATGATGCATCAGAGAACTCACCAAGGTTCAAGTGGTTAATCACGACTCCTTGATAGTTGGTTTGGAATAACCATGAGATTCCTCATTGAATCCCCCATTTCATCCAGTCTCTTAATCAGAGAACCACCGCAGTTTCCTTCAAACCCATTGTCACTTTGGTGCCTGCTAGATCCATCCATTTACTAAAACCAAAAATTTCAGTGTGAGTATATCAACAAAATTATCATGTACTAAAGAGGAAGATAAACACTAAGATATAATTACTCATTCACTTTATCTAAAACTAAGACTCTTTCCGAAAACCTAACCATTATGGTAATGTCACTTGTACATAAAGAATACCATAACCTCTAAAGTTATCTAAACCGACCTCTGATACCAACTATAAAGACCTGGCCTTAAAACATTACATAATCATGAATTAAATGAATAATTCACATATAAGATCTTTTCAGGTTTAGAGTTTTTGAGAATTAGGACATAACTATTACATCTCAAAAGATTACAAAGTAGACACTTGTAATAAGTTTCCATAAAATAAAAACACATAAAAAGAAACATGTTTTGTTCTACGTTTTAGATAGTATGTCTTTCCTTGATCCCATCCATGACCCTATTCATCTTTATGCCCTGTGGAAAACATTTCAAAAACATGGGATGAGCATAAAAATCCCAGTAAAGGATACAAAATGAAGGAAAACAGTTAGTTTTTCAAAACAAAAAGTAAACCATGAATACTTTATCAAAGTAAAACTTTTCACCTTTACGAAGTAGTAAATACTCTTCATTGAATAGAAGATCACCACTTATCGTTTATAACCAAAAGATTACCATAAACCCATATAAAGAACACATAACATATAAAGGTTACTTGGGACATAAACATACTTAAATGGAATAACCATATGGTCGACTTCCACACATATCACTACATTGAATATCCATACGACCGACTTCCATACCAAATGCATTGGAGGTTATAACGTAACGACCTGTCCTGGTATTCAAAGCACCACCCGTTATATGTTTTATCACGTAACCACCCTTCAAATGTCCAAGTACCATTATAACACATAAAATATTTCAAATATAATCATTTCACCAATAACATTTCATTTTCAATGGCAAGAAGTAAATTCATGATACTGAAATAATCAATCCATTTCCAAAACCATTTAATAAAAGTATTTTTGAATCAAAGTGTCCCATACCACTTTGAAGCTTTTAAGGGAATTATAATTTTAAAACATTAATGTCCATATAAATAAATACTCAAAACCATTTTTAAGACATGGACATTAATGATAAAGATTTATAATGATAAATCTTTAAAACATTTAAAAATTATATTTTTGTTAATCAATTTTTAACAAAATGAGAGACACTTGAATAAAAATAATTGTGGAATAACATTTAATCAGAACTTTATAATATCATGAGAATAAATGGATACATGATATAATATATCAAAGGATGGTATATACACCATATAAGAGTGAATTGGTGCATAACAAAAATGAAGTCTCAATGGAGATGTAAATTGAGATGAAATCGCTTATAAAGATGTTATCCTTTGATTAAGGATAAATCAATTAAATAATTATGTGTGACAAAAGGATACAACAAATATAAGTGTATATTAATTTTAAAACAATAAGAGGTAATTCAAACATTTTCATAGAACTATATATTCAAGGAGTACATGTTTAACCCAAAGGATTGAAATTCAGTTAAGAAGTTCCCTTGCTAGAATTCGACAGCCTAACGACGTCACTTTAAAATTCATAAAATGAGTTGATGAGAGAGAAAATGGTATCTAATCACATGGACATAAAATTTACATCAATAAGGATATAGAAGAGCATATCCCAACATAAAAATATTTAAATTAAAAGAAATATCATAAATAAGTCTTTTTAAATAGAGGAGGGTGAAAGGTTTCCTTACTGACTTGGGTAACATTCAAAACGTACACCCTAGGAAAGAAGGACTATACAACATTGATTTAAATAATCATAAATGAAAGTATATTACACAATGAGTAGAATAAGGGGCAGTAAATATACCACTCAAAGGAAATAGTGGAAAATGTTGCATAAATCTCACTTGAATAAAAGCGAGATGAAAATTCTCTTACGAAAACTCGGCAGCCTAACAATGTCACTTAAAACTTACAAAAAATGGATTGATGTTATCAAATAGGGTCTCTCATTATATGAACATAGAAATTACATTAATAGTAATATGAAAGAACTTCCCCCAACATAATAATGATGAGCTTAAAAAAATGACATAAAAGAGAGTACTTAAAAAGAAAGATAGAGGTAGGATCCCTTACCTCAAGTCTGACTTGTCTTGTTCGTTTCATTATATTTATGAATAATAAACATTGGTAAATTTATAATTGATTAAGGACATACTTTAATTATTATTATTCAGTTTATATCAAATATTATAATGTTATAATAAGTGGTTAATAATGGGAGTTCATATCAGACGTTTTTGTCGATGTTCAGTACATGAGTAAAAATTGAACTTGATGGAAAAGAATTTTCCATGTAGTTATAAGTACGTTATCTCCAGAATAGTATTAATGATTTAAATATCATATATATCCAGTATATATTAATTTTATACTATTCCATAACATTTGGAGATAAAAAGAAATGAAATACACCATTCATGGAGACTGTAGGCTGTACGTACGCATGAACACTACTTTCATTTCATTGGAACATTGAGGGAATTAAAAAAATATGAGAGAGATATATATATTATAATTACAGTATAATATATATGTTATATAGGTCACATAATTTCATCAATTTAATTCTTTATACATTCCATTTATTGCATGAACGCGTCACATCACTTGAGGGGGCGGAAGTCTACACTTCCTCAAATGAAATTATCGCATTTGCACAACATGCAAAGAATAATGGTATATATTAAATATAAAATAAAGAATCATAGAGAGGAAATATATATAATATATATCATAAATAAATATAGTACCATCATAATGGCCACCATGAGAGGTGGTAGGAGAAGATAGAACAATCATCGTTTTGTGAGGCAGTAATTCTCCATCCATAGAAACAATATGTTCTTTAACCATTAGATGGAGGTGTGTGTAAGTGTAGCTTGAATCCATCTCATTAAAACATCATAGTATGTTTAATATAATGGTGTTGTTACAAAAGAAATTAATAAAAAGATTTTAGGGGGTTGGAGAAGCAAAATAAAACAAAAGAACATTAGGGAATACTTACCTTTAAATCGGGTAACTCCGCTTGGTTTGAACCAAAAGGGTTCCATGAAGAGATTTCTGCCTAAGAAAAGGATTCTAGGATGAATAGAGGGATGTGGAGAGATAAAATGATCAGAGTTTGGCCGAGAAAATGTCTTGAGTGGTGTGGTTAAGGAGGTAGAGGTGAGAGCCTTTTAAAAGAGGGAGGAGGGGTACTCTTGGAATGTCTTGAAATGTCACTTTATTTTAAAAATGATTATCAGATTTTAAAGGTCACACAAAGATATATTTTGAGGATAAGGTGATAAGGGTTTAAAATCCTCCCATCCAACAGGTTTTTGACGATTTTATATCTTAGAATTTACATTATCCTTTCATTTTATTTAAATTTTTCATTAATGAGGTAATCACTTCATCATCATGGAGTCTAAATAAATTAATTCATTTAGTGTCTAAAAATTATAAAAATAATAATATGATGTAGGAAATGTTTTTAAATTTACAATTAATATTTATAGTCAAACATATGACTTGTATAAACCCATGAAAAAATTGTTTTAGTAAAACAATACATGTTTGTGACATTTTTATTTTAACTTTGAATAAAAAGTTATTAATGTCATTTTCTTACCCAAGTGGGTAACTTTCAAAACGTACACCCGATGAAAGAAATACTATACAACACTGATGTAAATACTCCTAAACAAAAGTATATTACACAAAGAGTAGAATAATGGGTAGTACATACACCACTCAAAGGAAATAGTGGCAAATGTTTCATAAATCTCACGGGAATAAAAGTGAGATGAAAAATCCCTTATGAAAACTCATCAACCTAACGGTGCCACTTAAATCTTTCAGAAAAAATGGATTGATTAAATCAAATAGGGTCCATCATCATATGAACATAGAATTTACAGTAATAGGAATGTAAAAGAACATCCCCCAACATAATAAAGATGATCTTAAAAGAAGTGACAGAAAAGAGAGTACTTAAAAACAAATTGAGAGGTAGGATCCCTTACCTCAAGTCCGACTTGTCTTGTTCGTTTCCTTATATTCATGAATAATATACTTTGTTAAATTTATAATTGTTTAAGGAACTCATTTAAAGATTATTATTCAGTTCATATCACATATTATAATGTTCTAATAAGTGGTTAATAAAGTGAGTTCATATCAGATGTTTTTTGTCGATGTTCGGTACATGTGTAAAAAATTTAACTTGTTGGAAAAGAATTTTCCATGTAGTTATAAGTAAATAATCTCCAAAATAGCATTAATTATTTAAATATAATATATATCCAGTATATATTCATTTTATACTATTCCATAACATTTGGAGATAAAAATAAATGAAATGCACCGTTCATGGAGACGGTAGGCCATATGTATGCATGAACGCTACTTTCAGTTTTTTGGCACATTGATGGAATTATAAATAGATGGGAGAGATATATATATTATAATTAAAGTATAATATATATGTTATATAGGTCACATTATTTCATCAATTTCAATCTTTATACATTCCATGTATTGCATGAACAAGCCACATCACTTGAGGGGGTGGTAGTCCACACTTTCTCAAATGAAATTATAACATTTGCACAACATGCAAAGCATAAAGGTATGGATTAAATATAAAATACATAAGAATATAGAGGAAATAAATATAATATATATCATAAATAAATATAGTTCCATAATAATGGCCACCATGAGAGGTGGTATGAGATGATAGAACAATCATCGTTTCGTGTGGCAGTAATTCTCCATACACAGAAACAATATGTTCTTTAACCATTAGACGAAGGTGTGTGTAAGTGTAGCTTGAATACATCTCATAAAAACATCCTAGTATATTGAAGATAATGGCGTTGTTACAAAATAAAATAATAAAAAGAGTTTAGGGGGTTGGAGAAGCAAAATAAAACAAAAGAACATTAGGGAAGACTTTACCTTTAAATCGGGTAACTCCCCATGGTTTGAACCAAAAGGGTTTCTTGAAGAGATTTCTGCCCAAGGGAAGGATTATAGGACGAAGTTAGCGATGTGGATACATAAAATTATCAGATTGTTTCTGATCCAACGGCTTGAGAGGTGTGGGTAAGGAGGTAGAGGTGGGGGCCTTTTATAAGAGGGAGGAGGAGTACTCTTGGAATGTCCTGAAATGTCACTTAAATATAAAATGATTTTTGGATTTTAAAGGTCCCAAAAAGAATTATTTAGAGGATATGGTGATAAGGGTTCGAAATACACACATACAATAAGTTTTCTACAAGTGTATATCTTATATTTTACATTATCTTTTCATTTTATTTAAATTGTTCATTAATGAGGTAATCTATACATCATCATGGTGTCATAAATAAATTAATTTATTTAGTGTCTAAATATTGTAAAAAAATACTATGATGTAGGAAATAATTTTATATTTCCAATTAATATTTATAGTAAAAAAATATAACTTGTATAACACCATGAATTTTTTTTTAGTAAAACAATACATGTTTGTGACATTTTTATTTTAACTTTAAATAAAAAGTTATTGATGTCAATTGTTTTCCCAAGTGGCCCCATGGGGTCCCCAAGTTGACCCATTGATTGTCTTGGTCGGCAATGACTCATCCAATAATGGTAGGACATGTGTAAAGGTCATTTCATATTATTATAACATTATCTTTACCTTAAATTACACTAATTACCTTTAATCGCGATTAATAAAACTTAAAAGTTACTATTCACCAAAAAATACTTTCTTCCCATTGAACCAAATTTTATATCCTAATGACAACCATTTATGTCGGACTTTTGAAATTCAAATCACAGAGTTGGTAAAATTTCATTTAAACGAAAAATCAATTTTTTTAACTACCACTTAGTGGTTTCACTATTCATCAAAAATTGATGTTTTTCAGAAAAATAGCAAAAATTAAACCTAAGATATATTTGATATTAAAAATTAAAAAATTATGTCTATTTTACAAAATTAAGAACATATAAGGTGCATTAATCAATTTAATAATTAATTCCCACTGTTAAAACAAATAACGTGATTTTAAGAAACAAAATATATCAAAAGATTGACACTAGTTTAAGTCCAATTTCAATGTGAAATTAATTCCAATGACCACCATTGGGTTAAATGGTTAAAATATATTCTAATTTAAACTTTAAAACCAATTCAAAAGATTATATAATAATATAAATAAATTAG